>BRKX01000018.1:7556503-8234420 GCA_026008535.1 Perilla frutescens | reverse complement strand
ATGTGGTTGTCAAGTTCGTGCAGGAGCATATTTTGAGTAGGTTCGGCTTCTTTAGAGCAATCATAAGTGACGGTGGAACTCACTTCACCAACAAGCTTTTTGCAAAATTGATGAAGAAAAATGGAGTGACTCACAAGGTGGCGACTCCATACCATCCTCAAACTTCCGGTCAAGTTGAGACGAGCAACAAATAAATTCAAAACATTTTGAAGAAGACCGTGAATGTGACGAGGAATGATTGGTCACAAAGGCTACCGGATGCTCTCTGGGCGTACCGGACGGCCTACAAAACCATCCTGGGAATGAGCCCGTACCTCGTTTATGGAAAAGCATGCCATCTCCCCGTTGAGATCGAGCACCGAGCCTATTGGGCTATCAAGGCGGTGAATTGTGATCTAGCAAGTGCGGGAAAGGAGCGAGCCTTGCAATTGTCCGAGCTCGATGAATTGAGAAATGAAGCCTATGACAACGCCAAGATTTACAAAGACAAAGTGAAGAGGCTACACGATAGGCGGATTGTCAGGAAAGAGCTCACGCCGGGCATGAAGGTCCTCCTTTTCAACACTAGACTGCGGCTCTTCCTCGGTAAACTCAAATCACGATGGAGCGAACCGTTTGTCATTGAAGAAGTGTTCCCCTACGGAGTGGTCACATTGAAAAATCCGGTGATGAAGGCTACATGCCAAGTGAACGGCCATCGAGTCAAGCCATACCATGAAGGATTTTCACATGAAGCCGATGTGGAGGAATTGAAACTTGTCAATTTCGATTGAATGCTTCGGAAACTTCGTCTAGCTCGAGACATTAAAATGAGCGCTGCATGGGAGGCAACCCATGATTTCCTTATTTTTAATTATGTTAATTAATCTATTTTGTGTCTGCGTGTTTTTGTATTTTTGGTGTTTGTGTTGCAGGTGGAGTAGAAGTGAAGCTGGGGAAGAAATTGCAGAGAAAAATGACTAAGGCAAGTCCCGCGACCGCGCAAGCCTCGCGGTCGCGTGACCCCCCTCTCGACGCCCGGACTCCGCGAGTGCGCAGCCCCCTCGGGCGCGCGAGGAAAATAGACGAAAATGGAGTCCCGCGGGCGCGCGACCCTCGCGCCCCGCGGCCGCGCGCCCCACACCCTATATAAGGGGACCACTCGCTTTGGAACCCTACCTTCTCACCATTTGCGCCGCTTTTGCACTCCTCCACCCTCTCCATCACTCCCAAAAATCCCCTTCTTCTCCAACACTCAAATTTTGGCCAAATTACAGTCCAAGGAAGCTTTCTCGCCACATCACGCCTCCACGTCACCCTCTTCGTCACAGCGACCGCGGACCATCCGCTTCCAACCGCCGCTCGCCGCCGCCACGGCCAAGTCCCAGCTCCGCCAGCAGCCCCTCGACCGCGCACTTCCCCGCGGCCGCGCACCCGCTCAGCCACCTGTCCGCGACCGCGCAACGTCCCGTGGCCGCGCGCCCGTTGCCCCTTAGCTCCGCGACTGCACGCTGTCCCGCGGCCGCGCACCTGCTACCTGCGTCCTCCTCCGTGCTCGCCTGTGCTCGTCTTCACCGCTTCTTCGTAACTCCAGTCCACTCTACCTTGCTCAGTCATGCCGCCCCGGACAAAGAACCCGTCATCTTCCCACCAAGAGGGAGACGAGAATCTCCAAGAGCTCTATTGGTGCCCATTCCCAGTTCGTACCCATGCCGAAGGTAACCGGTATCAAGCTTTTACTGATTATGAGATCACCTCTCCACGTTATCTTGATTGGAATTTGTTGAAGTCATTAAAAATTGATGGGAAGGTCGAAAGCTATTTGAAGGTGTTTACCTTGGATAAATTTGCTAAGTTGAAGTATGTTGGCTTGAATCCATTATGCCTTGAGTTCTTGGTTACATTCCAGCTTTATTCTGCAAATTCAAAGATTACTTTTCGCATGATGGGCGAAGAGTTTGAGGTGACATTAGCTCGAATGAAGTCATATTTTGGGTTTTCGACGACTGGGCCCAGAGAGAGGCCAACCGACTTCAATACGGCTGCCGCATGGCACGAGCTTACCGGATTCAGTAATTGGGATCCTCAGGGGACACCCACTGGCTTCATTCGGGACCCTGCCCTGGCCATCATGCACAAGTTCCTTGCCTACTCCATCTCTGGGAAGGAACAAGCCAACAAGGTCAATACCACTGAGGTGTATCTTCTTTGGTGTGCTCTCCACAATACCAAGGTCTGTCCGTTCTACTTCATCTGGACCGCTATCTAGCAGATGACTCGACGCACCAAGATACATCCCTCCTTTTATGCGTTCATCACCGCGCTTGCTGTCAAGCTTGGTTTGCTTCCACCCACCGGTGCCATCCCCGCAGGACAAAGCAAGGTCAAGGAGTATTTGATCACTGTGGACGAGCTCAAGCGAGCCCAGATTATACTGGATTCGAGGAGACTGGTTCCTCACACCGACCGCCCCTGTATCGCCAAGATTATGAATGCTTAGCGTGCGGCTCTTAGACGCTACAGGGAGGCCAGCTCCTCTTCAGCCCCACGTGATGATGATGAGGATGAGGACGAAGAAGAGAACGAAGAGGAAGAGAATGATGAAGAGAATGAAGGAGGAGAAGAAGACGAAGCAGAAGGAGACGAAGATGATGATCAGGATAAACAGGCTCACTACCAGCCGCCGCAGAGTCCCTCTACGATGCCCCAACATGGGTATCAGATGCCACAAGCTGATTGGCGGTCCTTCCAGGACCACTTCGACACCACCATGGGGCAATTCCAGCAGAGCTTCCAGCAGCACTATACCGACTCCATGGGCCAATTCCAGCAGCATTTTGATACCTCCATGGGCCAATTCCAGCAGTCCTACAGCAACACCATGGGGCAATTCCAGGACCGCTTCGATGCTTCTATGGGCGAGTTTCGCCAAGAGTTGGGATCCCTCCGTCAGGACGTTGGCGACATGAGGCAGGACATCTATGGTCGCCTCGACAGGCATGACGAGAGGATGACGGCCCTTGAGGAGAGTTGGAACAACTGGACCATCTCTTATCCTTACCCGAAGCCGCAGCCACCACCTTATGACCCACCAGAGCAGTGAAGTTCTTTTGTGTTTTTTTGTGTACTTTTTATTTTTGTGTTCGTGTGCGTATTGTTATTATTTCAGTTCACCCCTTTCCGTTGTTTGTTGGTTGTTTTGTCGTATGTTTTGTAGAAACCAACGCCTGTTGCCGGTCTTCTACGATTTGTAATGTGTCACTTTCCCCTATTCTCTTATTGCACCTTGTTTTCATACATTGAGGAAAATGCATGTTTTAAGTGTGGGGGAGAGCTCGTTATGTTATGTTGTGAATTTTGTTATTTTTACTTAAATATGTTGGTGTTGATATTGTTATGATAATTGTGTTGGTTTTGATTGTATGATTGTTGTTTTAGTTATCTAGGTATGTTGTGATCCTCCCACTTCGTATTTTGCCTTGCCCAATGGTCAAATTTGAAAAAAATTTGATATGAATCTTCAAGGAATTATTCTCAAGTTGCTCATGTCTGAATGAATTGTTCCGTGGTTTCACTCTTGAACATGAATTATTTTTGAATGTGATCACAATTTGATGACTGGTTTGAAGAGTCTTGCCCTTGAAAGAATAGGAAGAATGCTTGGCCTTGTTCTTGAAAATAGCCCCCCTTCATCATTTATCCTCGTATTTATCATACAAAAATAAAAAAGGGGGGAAAATAAGGATCTCTACTCCTCTAGTTGATTTATTCGACTATGAGTATGGGAAACCGCACAAGGACACTAGGGACTTTCTCCCTATGGTTTTACCTTGTGATTTTTAATCCATACCCCCCGTAAAATTGCTTAAATAAATAGGATTGCATTCCGGATTCTACTTCTCTCATGTGTGTGTCAAATCCTTTCACGTGTTGCATGATGAGTATGGGAAACCACATTAGGAAGCTCGGTTATGCTCGATGAATTGACCTAATGACCCTTATCCTGTGTTTGCAATCTCCTTTGTCGCTTTATGTAGTATCCTAATAAGTTTGGATGTGATTTGTGGGGATGTAATTTAATAGAATATGGGCTAACGTGTTCTTCCTAGACTTGAAGGGACAAGCAATTCACTTGATCGGATATTGTGTTCACATTCCTAGATAATGGATGCTTTTGTGGGAACCATGCAATTGTCAATTACATGATCACCTTGTGAATATTTCCTTCTTGATTCATATTTTTAATTTCTTATTTGCTTGAGGACAAGCAAAGAGCTAAGTGTGGGGGGAGTTATTTGGTGTTTATTTGTGGTGTTTTGTTGCATAATTTTGCATGTTCCATTTGTATTTACTAGTGTTTTGTTTTAATTTATCTTTAGGTTTTGTATGATTTTATTCTCTATTGCTTTTATGGTGGAATAAGCCAAGTTTTGGAAAACTTGAGCTTTTGTACGCGATATTTCAATTTTTAGGTAATAAGGTGGCACGGCGCGAAGATAGGCCGGAAGAGATGAGCCCGGACCGGAAGAGATGAAACCGGAAGGAGGAGGAGCCAAAGGCCCCCCGCGGCCGCGCAAGCCCCGTGGCCGCGCACCATGAAGGCTGAGGAATCCCCGCGGCCGCGCGAGAGTGCTCTCGGTGGAGACATCCCACAGGCGCGCGCATGCCATGCCCTCCGCGGGCACGCAATCTGCTCTGTTTCACCCGATCATTACCAATCTACACTTGTGTCTCGCCTCTCCTTCATTTGGCACAAGTACTCTTCTTTCCTCCTCATTTTGGAAACAAGAAATCCTTGAGCCATCCTAAGCTAAACCATAGGGGGTAGAGATTAATTCCCCTAAGCCCACTTTGTGGACTTTTTCTCCACAAAATTCTCCTCCGAAATCTCTCACAATTAATGTCCATCACCATCACCTTACCACCACCTTTCCTCTCTCCTACCACCATACATCTCACCATAGCCCTCTAGCTCTCTCTCCTCTCTCTCTCTCTTATGAATATAGATTTTGGGGATCAAAAGGGGGACATGATCATTCATTCCACTCTATTCATTCTCACCACACATACCATTCTCTCCATTCTCTCTCTTTTCACACACACTACACACACTAAATCTCTACACATTTTCCTTCACCATTTTCACCACCATCACCTTCACAAGAGAGAAGAGAAAGTAAAGAAGAAGAAGGGAACCAAGCCAAGCTAGGAGAAGAGAAGACGAGAAGATCTCGACGACGAGCCATCCGCGGAAGCTAAGCTCGGAGGAGGTTTACATTGTATTTTCTTTGTATCTCTTGGATGTTTGTGGGGATTTGTCCCAAAACTTGTGAAAGATACTTAATATTGTAGAAGTTTGAGTTATTTGCATTTAATTTATGAGATGACTTCCTTCTATGGTATTTGTGTTATTTTGAGCATGTTTAGTGGCTAATCTCTCTATTAGGGGGTAGAGGATCGATGTGGTTTTGATCTATGCTTGTTCTCGTTGATTGTTGTTGTTGGAATCACGCTTTTTCATGTTTAGGTAATTGATCACTACTTGAACATTGATAGGATTTAGAGGAGTCTTGATTGTGAATCTAAATTCGGAAATTGGTTCCTTCAATGTTAGGTGGATGGGGTTCCTAAGCCTAACATGTTAATCTTGCTTGTATGATATAGCTAAGAGAGGTTTAACGGATAGACGGTGACAGTAATTGAAGTTAAACTAATCGGAAGGGTCTATTGTATTTGTGAGAGTAGCATTATCAACTTGAATAAAACATAGTGATAAAACCATTGAGAGAATCTACACCCTAATACCTTAATCAAGCTTATTTCCTCTAATCTCATTTTAATTCGTGTTTTTGCATTTAATTACCTTGCCTTATTGTCTATTTCGAATTTATAGCATAATCCTCATCAAACCTCTTATTAGAATGTTTAGATTTTATTTTAGTTGTTTTGTCAAAAGCATGTGTAGTCTATAGATAATTCTTTCAT
This sequence comes from Perilla frutescens, assembly GCA_026008535.1. Taxonomy (NCBI): domain Eukaryota; kingdom Viridiplantae; phylum Streptophyta; class Magnoliopsida; order Lamiales; family Lamiaceae; genus Perilla; species Perilla frutescens. The sequence continues at coordinate 8,228,456 of BRKX01000018.1, read as the reverse complement.
ATAAAGTCTTCCTTGAGAGATCGACTCGGGTTAAGCTTATTGCTTCTACAATTGACCCCATTCAATTGCGGGTGAGGTCCTAAGTAGTGTCTAGTGAGCATAAACCGGAAATATAAGTGTAAATTTGTGGACCGCCTAAACATTGTTTTTGAAGTTTGAAGTTTGTTTTCTACACATAATAGACATGCTTTGACAATAAAAGTACCACTAACATAGTTGATGTTTGAAAATCTGGAAAAAATGAAGTATTTCTGCAACTTTCGAAAAATCTGGAAAAATGATGTTCTTAACTGCGTACGAGCCCTGCGCACATGCTCGTGCGCGCATGCCTTGTGCACATGCTTGTAAGCGCAGTTAAGAAGAAAATCACGCGTACCTGAGGCCAAATTATCAACAGTTATTCTTTCGATGCACATAAATTATCAACCGATGTCATGCCGATAGTTTGCCGATGTGTTTTGTCGATGTCTACGCGCGCGCGCTTACTTTGTGGGCGCATGCCTTATGCACACATGCTTGTGGGCGCCCACAAGAAGAAAATCACGCGTACCTGAGGCCAAATTATCAACAGTTGTTCTGCCGATGCACAGAAATTATCAACCGATGTCATGCCGATAGTCTGCCAATGTGTTATGTCGATGTCTGCGAGCGCACTTACTTTGTGCGCGCAGTTAAGAAGAAAATCACGCGCACCTGAGGCCAAATTATCAATAGTTGTTCTGCCGATGTACAGAAACTATCAACCGATGTCATGCCGATAGTCCGCCGATAGTCTGCCAATGTGTTCTGTCGATGTCTGCGTGCACGCATGCTTTGTACGCGCCGAGTCTTGCGCGCAGTTAAGAACAAAATCACTTTTTTTTGTAAAAGTCGAACTTCAGCGCTCACTGCACTAGCTCGGCATGGATGAACTATGACGAGAACTATGGTCCAAGAAATGAAGATGAACGATGAAGATGAAGATGAAAAGCAGATCTGAAGATAAAGATCAATGATAAAGATGAAAATTAACGATGAAGATGAAAAGCAAATCTGAAAATGAAGATGAAGATCGACGATATTTTAATTCTCTTTCTAAAATGAAAAACATATCTAAAGATGAAGATGAAGATAAAAGCTGATTTGATATTTTTTATTTTTTTTATGTCTAAAGGGAATTTTGGTCCAAAGTGGCTAAAAAAATATGTTTAAAACATACTGGCTAAAATAATTTTTTTAAAAGTTTAAATGGCTAAAATAGTTTTTGCCTCAAAAAAATGAGACATATATAATGTTAATGAATTCGCGAAATATTTGAAAACACAAAGTTTTGTACCAACTTTAACCAATATTCAAGTGGAGTTCCAACTGTTGTGGCAGAGGCTATAGCTCATATAAAATGAACTCCGATGTCGGCGCAGCGGAATGTCAACACCAAAATCAGAACACCAAATTTCCCAGATCTGCCACTCAAGTTTGAGCAATCAATTATGAGCAGATAAATAGATTTAATTATGCACACACAAAGCTTGTAAATAACACCAAGATTTTAACGTGGAAAACCTCTCAAATTAGGGTAAAAACCACGGGACCTAGTCCAGATAAAACTCCACTATGTAATCACAAGTTACACAATGTTTCTTCCCTATCACAGTAGGGGAATCAAGTCATCAACAACAACAAAATTCATCACGAACAATCTAGTCTTGGAACCGAACTAAATAGAGAAAGAAATAGAAAAACTTTCCAGTAGCTGCTTCAAAGAGGATCTTTGTGCCCAAGTCGAAGCCCTTGCTGCTACGAGTCTGGATCTGAAATTTGAAGATGATTGGTGAAGATTCGGACCTTCAAATCACTGATTCTCTCTCTCTTTTTCTCCTCTATTTTGCTCTCTGTTTTTTGTCTGCTGTTTTTCTCTGTTGTTCTCATCTCTTCTATTCTGCCGGTGTGGCCTCTATTTATTGCCACTGACTCTGTCCTTTTATTTCTTCATTAAACTAATCAGTCGAGACTGATCTCAGAACTGATCAGCCAAAAACTGATCTCCAGAACTGATCAGTCAAAACTGACATTCAGAACTGATCAGTCAAAACTGATCTCCAAAACTGATTTGCCACAAATCAGTTGGACTTCCAACTAATGAGGGCACAAGTCCAACAATCTCCCCCTCCTGAAATTGTTGGAGAGGGGTATACAATCTCAGGTGATCACCTAGAATCCATGTCGGACAACCCGACACACTTCTCATGCTTCTCTCTTGTGACTGATTTAGTCAGCATATCTGCAGCATTGTCATCAGTGTGGACTTTCTCCACTTTCATTAACTTTTTCTCCAATACCATTCTAACCCAATGGTATCTCACGTCAATGTACTTTGTCCGAGCATGATACATAGAATTCTTGCTTAAGTCTATTGTTCTTTGGCTATCACAAAGTACAACATCCCTTTCTTGCTTAATCTTCAACTTTTGTAAGAATCTCTTTATCCACAACATCTCATTGCCAGCTTCATTCATGGCAATGTATTCAACCTCAGTGGTGGATAAAGCAACACATTTTTGCAGCTTTGACTGCCACGATAGAGCTCTCCCTGCAAAACTAAACAAGTAGCCTAAAGTGGATTTTCTGCTATCAAGGTCACCCGCCATGTCACCTTCAAGAATTGGCTTTGCACCACCAAACCTCAAACATAGCTTTGAAGTTCCTTTCAAGTATTTGAATATCTACTTCACAGCTTCCCAATGATCTTTTCCAGGATTGGAAAGAAATCTGCTCACCAAGCTAACTGCATGAGCAATATCTGGCCTCATTGAGACCATCACATACATCAAAAAACCTACTGCAAAGGAAAAGGAAACTAATTCCATCTCCTTTTGTTGTGCTTCCATTGTAGGACACATCTTCTTACTCAACTTGAAATGATTGGCAAGTGGTGTGCTGACAGATTTAGCATTCTTCATGTTAAATCTATCAAGCACTCTCTCGATGTACTTCTCTTGTGACAGCCACAGCTTCTTAGCTTTCCTGTCACGAATAATTTCTATTCCCAAGATTTGCTTGGTTGGGCCTAAATTCTTCATGTCAAAGGATTAAGACAACTCCTTCTTCAGCTTCCCAATCATACCAATGTCCTATTCCACAATCAACATATCATCAACATACAACAGCAAAATGATGAAATTACCATTAGAAAAGTGTTTCACATAAACACAATGGTCTGTCTCCGTTCTTTTATAACTCAGGCCAGTCATAAAAGAATCAAACTTCATGTACCATTGCCTTGAAGCTTGCTTCAAGCCATACAAGCTCTTCTTTAACTTGCAAACCAAGTACTCCTTCCCTTTAACCTCAAAACCTTCTGGTTGACTCATATATATCTCATCATCCAAATCTCCATGCAGAAATGCAATTCGAACATCAAGCTGTTCAATCTCCAAATTCAAGCTAGCTGTCAAACCCAAGATAATTCGAATTGAGCTTATCTTGACTACTGGTGAGAAAATCTCATCAAAGTCAATTCCCTTTTTCTGGTTGAATCCCTTCACCACTAGGCGTGCTTTATACTTGATTATCTTGTTTCCATCCTTCTTCAGCTTGAAGACCCATTTGTTCTTTAGCACTCTCTTGCCCTTAGGCAACTCGATCAAGTCATAAGTACCATTCTTGTGTAGACAATCCATCTCCTCATGCATGGCTTTAATCCAACAACTCTTATCTTTGAGAGTCTGGACTTCTTTAAAGCTTTCAGGCTTCCTTTCATCAGTGATCAACACATAGCTTCCTTTCAGACTTCTAAGTCGTTGTTCTGGATTCTCTAGTGGTGTCTTTTCTTGCTCAACATCTGGCTCTTGGTCATTTGCAGTTTGCTCATTTTCACCTTCTATCTCTTCTCTACCACCTTCAGAAATGGTAGGAATTTGTTATGGGGTCAGATCCACAACATCATTAGGCACTCTTGTGTCTATCTTTTTCTTCTTCAAATCTTTCATAGTCTCATGCTCATGGAAGACAACATCTCTGCTCCGAACAATTGTTTTCTTCTTTGGATCCCATAGTCTGTAACCAAACTCTTCATCTCCATATCCAACAAAGATACATGGAGTGGCTTTACTATCCAGTTTGCTCCTTTGCTCCTTTGGGACATGCATGAACGCTTTGCATCTGGAAATTTTCAAGTGGGATAAGAGACATTTTTCCCACTCCAAACTCTGTCTGGAATGTCAGACTCCAAATGAACTGAAGGGAATCTATTAATCAGGTAGCAGGTAGTAAAAACAGCTTCACCCCAAAACGACTTAGGCAATTTAGCCATCCTCGGCATACTTCTAACTTTCTCCATAATGGTTCTGTTCATTCTTTTAGCAACACCATTATGTTGAGGAGTAGCAGGCTCTGTTCTCTCATGTCTGATACCATGTTGAGAACAATATTCTTTAAACTCATTTGATGTGTATTCACCACCATTGTCATGGCGCAAACACTTCAATTTTTTCTTGTTTGCCTCTCAACCATGGCATGGAATCTTTTAAACTTCTGCAGTACCTCCATCTTGCTCTTGAGGATATAAACCCAAGTCTTGCATGAAGCATCATCAATAAAGGTTACAAAAAACCTGTTACCACCCAGGGACTCCACCTCAAGCGGTCCACAAACATCAGAATATATTAGTTCCAATACATGCATTTTTCATTTAAAATTTGAACGAAATGAAACTCTATGTTGTTTACCAATATAAACAACAATCACAAGGGTTGAGTGGTTTACCCTGCACCGTTGGAATCAAAGATTCTTTGGCCAAGAGCTGCAATTCTTTCTCACTCATGTGTCTCAGTCTCTTGTGCCATAAGTTTGGTGATGATTTATCTTCTGCTACGTGTAACTGACTTTGAGTGATCTTGAGCTTTGTTCTGTACAAAGTGCAACAAAGCTTCCCTCTGCCTACCAACAAAGAACCCTTGGAAAGCTTCCAATATCTATCAATGAATTTTTGATCATATCTCTTTTTGTCAAGAACATTCACTGCAATCAAGTTGTGGCGCAATTGAGGAATATGCCTCACATTCTTCAGAGTCAACGTGCATCCCAAGTCTGTTTCAACAATCATATCACCAATTCCAACCACCGGTGTAACACTCTTGTTCACCATGTACATCTGGCCATCTCCAGCTCGATAGCTTGTGAAAAGCTCTCTCTTTGAAGCACAATGATAAGAAGCTCCAGAGTCAACTATCCACTTGACATTTGGATCTTCCACGTGGCAACACTCATCACTGACACAAACAACTATCTGATCATCGTCGGAGTGTGTAATAATGGCCGCTGTATTCTCATCATCAAACTTCTTCTTTTGATGATTTTCCTTTTGCTCCTGCTTTAGTAGCCTGCAATTTCTCTTCATGTGGTTAGCCCCACCACAATGATAACACTTGAACTTTTCTTTGGACTTGGACCTCTCTTTGAATTTTCCACGACCCTTAGGTCCTCTGTTTTTGCTTCTACCTCTGTTCTCTATCATGAGTGCTTGGGAAGAGCTGGCCCCATTATCTTTCCTTCTAGTCTCTTCATTGAAAATGCTATCTTTCACGATGTTCAATGTCAACTTTCCATTTGGATCCGTGTTGCTAAGTGTCACCACCATCGTTTCCCAGCTATCTGGCAAAGAATTCAAAAGAAACAAAGCATGTACTTCATCATCGAATACAAGCTCCATGGTAGAAAGCTGATTCACCAAGTCTTGAAACACATTCAAGTGCTCTGCTACTGAGCTTCCATCTTTATACTTCAAATTCACCAATTTTCTGATCACAAATGTTTGTTCTGTGCATTTTTCCTTTCATAAAGCTCTCGAAGCTTTTTCCACAGCTCACACGGGTCCGTCTCATTGGCTACGTAATGAAACATGCTAATGTCGACCCATTGGCGTATAGTACCAATGGTCTTTCTCCCAAGCTTTGCCCAAACTCTATCAAACATCTTCTCGGGCTTAGTACTAACACCCTCCACGAGATCATATAGATCTTTGCAATGAAGCAAATCCTCCATCATAGCCTTCCATATCGAATAATTATTAGATACCAATTTAATCATAGACCCACTGTTGCTACTACCCTCCATAGTTATTGCTCTCTAACCTGGCTCTGATACCATTGTTGTGGCAAAGGCTATAGCTCATATAAAATGAACTCCGATGCAGTGGAATGTCGATACCAAAATCAGAACACCAAATTTCCCAGATCTGCCACTCAAGTTTGAGCAACTAACTATGAGCAGATAAATAGATTTAATTATGCACACACAAAGCTTGTAAATAACACTAAGATTTTAACGTGGAAAACCCTTCAAATTAGGGTAAAAACCACGGGACCTAGTCTAGCCTAGTCCAGATAACACTCCACTATGTAACCACAAGTTACACAATGTTTTTTCCCTATCACAGTAGGGGAATCAAGTCATCAACAACAACAAAATTCATCAAGAACAATCTAGCCTTGGAACCGAACTAAATAGAGAAAGAAATAGGAAAACTTTCCCGTAGCTGCTTCAAAGAGGATCTTTGTGCCCAAGTCGAAGCCCTTGCTGCTACGAGTCTAGATCTGAAATTTGAAGATGATTGGTGAAGATTCGGACCTTCAAATCTCGGATTCTCTCTCTCTCTCTTTCTCATCTATTTTGTTCTATTTTTTTGTCTGCTGTTTTTCTCTATTGTTCTCGTCTCTTCTATTATGCCGTTGTGGCCTCTATTTATTGCCATTGACTCTGTCCTTTTATTTCTTCATTAAACTGATCAATCGAGACTGATTTCAGAACTGATCAATCAAAAACTCATCTCCAGAACTGATCAGTCAAAACTGACCTCCAGAGCTGATCAGTCAAAACTAATCTCCAAAATTGATTTGCCACAAATCAGTTGGACTTCCAACTAATGAGGGCACAAGTCCAACACCAACTAGTCAATGAACAATTAAGATGTATCAATATTGTTTTATAAATTTAAAAATAAGAACTACGTACTAATTTGTTTAATAAAATTATTGTTTCCTCTCAAAAAAATATATTAATAACAACTAAATTAAAAGAAAATTCAATTATATTTTGAATTTTATTTTTTTTTCACTCTTTTTATCAGAACGTACTTAATCATATCATATTTTTATTTTCTAACTTATTTAATAATCTTAATTATTCTTAAAAACTTATTACATGGTACTTAATTACTTTTACATACACCAGTATTTTTTATGTGCGATGGACAAATGATTATTATTTTTTAAAATTTGTAATATTATGATTATTTTTGAATCTTATATGTTGTTTTAAATTTTTAAAATTTAATAAAACGATATGCACGTGGATTAATTAATTAGAAATAATATCAATTTTGTATAGCTACAACAAATAAAAAGAAAATTAAATTTTATGAATTAAATGAAAATCTATGTTAGAAAGATCGAATTGCAATATTTCAAATAACACGATTTTATAAATAACAGTGTATAATTGTCCACGATTAAAGAACATTTGATTTCTTTGAATACATGATATGTACAAAAAATATAATTATTAAATTATTTTAAATGCTGAAATTTAAATAGAAAATAAAATTTTATTGCAAAAAATATAATTATTTAATTATTTTAAATGCTGAAATTTAAATAGAAAATAAAATTTTATTGCAAATTATTATTATTATTATTATTATTATTATTATTATTATTATAGTACAACGTAAATGAAAACTATTTTTTAGATGACAAATGTAGAGTACAAATCCTCCATATATGCATTAAAAATAAAATAAAAAATGTTACAAATCTCAAATTTTCAAGTAATAAAGTAATAACTAAGATTGCAAAAAATTATTGAAAGATAACGGTTATAATATAAACCGTTGTGAAAAATGCCAAAAAAATTAAAAATTTTACAATAATAAATGTCGCTACTGTTGTCTATTAACTCAAAATTATTGTCTATTAGTTCAAAAATGATATCTATTATACAAAACTAGATTAACTCTCGTGCGATGCACAAATGAGATATGTATAATTATATTTGTTAGAAATTATAATTATGAAATAATGAAGAAAATCATTATAACATAATATAATTAATTTATAATTGTTGTGAATTAAAGAAATTTTATATTATTTATTTTTTGGTTAATTATAGCACAAATTTGTGTATAATTATCATTGAGATTGAGTCCAAGCTAAAAATATGGAAAAGAAAAATGAAGATTTAAACTCAATTTAAAAATTTAAATTTGGTTGTAGTTATGAATAAAATGCATTGATTTCTATATTATGCAACAATTAACATGTGAAACTTTTGATAATGTTCACAATTAATAATAAAATACTCCCTCAGTTTCATTTTGTTTGTTGTTTAGGTTTTTTCTTTTGTGTCAAAATGTTTGTTTTTTTATATATTTTGGCACTCTCTCTCTCAAATTTAACCTTGCAAATCTTTGGAGAGATAAAAAAATTTCAATTTTTTAGGAAAATATAAGTGAATAAGATTTTATGTAATATAAAAGGGAGGGATATATTAGTCCAAAAAATTAATTGTTAATTCTAAATTAAAATTCTAAAACAACAAACAAAACAAAACGGATGGAGTATTGTTTAGTAGATTAAACTTAATAATAAAAAAATTCCAAAATTAGAAATGATTTTAGGCAGGAAAATTATTTTTGACAATTATTTTGTTACTAAATAGATAAAGATAAAGATTATTGTCTAAAATATAATTATTAAATTGTGGAATAGGAAATGATTTATAGCAGAACTGTTGTATATCACACAATTTTACCTTATATATGCCAGAACTGTTGTCTATCACACGATTTTACCTTATATATGCCAGAACTGTTGTGATACCTTATATATATATATATAGGGAACGGTTCAAATAGGAACCAAGTCTCCCCATGAGAACCTAGCAACCAATCTAAACCCTAAATTTATTAGATCTAAGGGTCATAATTAAGTCAATGTTTTAATCAAAGTAAGGTGGCAAACTTGTAATATTAGAGAATCTTAATGAAGGATCGTTATTTTCGTAATTTAGAAATTATGTTATATTTTTCAAATTTTGGGTTCAATTTTCGAAGTTAAATAAACAACGCTTCAAAACTATTGTCTTTCCAGACATATATATTGATAAGCTAACATGACATATATATATATATTGCTAATATTAATGAATTATGTTGCTAACATGAGAAACTCATATTAATAACATGACGGGATCATATTGATAAATTGATACGTATTAAACAATGTTCATATAACATTGAACCATAGTTAAAATAACATTGTGTAATATATTGTAACATTATACATACATCATATTGCTAATATGTTACTAACATATATTGCTAATATGTGAACAATGATTTGCTAATGTTTAAATAATAATTTGCTAATATGTGAATAACGATTTGCTAATATGATTTTTAAGTGTTGTTAGTTTTTTTTTACAATTTTCATGATAAAATAACATTCTTCAATCAAACAGTCATAACTTTTTCAACGGTTAATATTGTTTTGAAATTCTTTTTTTGTTGAAAAATAAAATAAACTAACTTTCCACTATATATAGTTCATATTCTACTTATTTTTATATGATAACAATTGTGTATTCAGAGTTGGGTACTGTGTATAAATTAACATGTTTCATATTAGCAGCATAAATACACGATGCTAGCAACGATGTGATACCATGTTAGCAATCTCTGACTGTTACGACTTATATACGCCTAAAATGAGTTTTTGTATTTTTTATCAATTTTCGTTTGAACAAACATATGCAATATGCATCTTAAATGAAAGAGCATGAAAAAAATCTTTAATTTGATATATTATTCGAGTTAATCGGATTTAAAACGAATGAATTATGATTATTTAAACTTTTTAAGAATTTTTATAAATATGATGACATCACTATTTTAAAAAATATATGGAAATATCCTTATTTTTTAAATTTCTCATATTTACAATTATGTCACCTCCTTTTTATCCTCCATGTCATCAAGATGGATTAATTTGATTGGTTCTTAAGTTCTCATGGGGGATTGATTCCTATTTCAACCTACCTCTCTCTCTATATATATATAGATTATGATAGATAAAAGTACTTAGAATCTAGTTTCGATGGGGATGGCCTAGTGGTGGAGTGAGGTTATTTGGAGACCAAGGATTATGGGTTCGAATCTCCTCAATACCACAGATCGGGTGTGTGAGTAAAAAAAAAAGTATTAGAATCTATAATATAATTTGTCCAACGAGGACTTATTCGCTTGAATATTCTAAATTAAAATGAAAATTTGAATTTCCAATAGATCTCCCGTTAGAATATTTAAATTTAAAAAACGAAATTCCAAAAGGTCCCAACTATTGAAATATTCAAAATTTAAAAGAAATAAATTTGTCATTGCGACATGTGAATGCTCGTTCGTGGTTGAAATTTTTAGTATAAGTTTTCTGATTGGTAAAATTAGTCGGAATCCCAAAAACTTCATACACATAAAATTATTGTTGAAATTATTCCATCCGTATGGATTAAAAATTAAAGTAGTCAAAGTTAGGATAATAAATGTTTTTTTAGCTAAAGTTGATAAGTCATGTAGTCATGTTTTTCTATTTAAAAAATGATGTAAAAATTTTATATGTCTTTTTTGTCTCATTTGAAAGTCAATCATTTTTCCTATTATTTCCATTTCTCATTTTTTGTCCACAAGTGCATATATGGCATTTAAAAAAAAAAAACAAAAAATTTGTGAGATTTAATGTGTATCCAACGTGGTGGCTGATTGGTAGTTGGGTTGTAGTTGATTGCATTAAAAACTACAACCCATGCTAAACAAAAAAAAAGGTACACATTTGAGAACAAATTGAAGAGAAGAAACTATTCGGCGTTTGCAATTTGTTGGAGAAACAACATATCCCTGAAAATTTAATGTGAGTTTTTTTATTTTTCTGACTATCAAGATGTTCGAATTAGTCGGGTTTAAGGTCCTTTTAAAATTTTAAGCAATTTATCTGTAATTTATGTTAATTTTATAACATTTGTGTTTAATAGTTATTGAAGTTATAAGATCTTTATTTTTGTAATTTTTGAAGAGCATATATGCATATATTGTTGTAGATATAGATATTTTATGGTAGATTAATGTGAGTTTGTAGATTTGGATGTTTTGTGAAGATTAGTATCGTCGCATAATTTCTTGAATATTCAGTATTTTCGTGTCAATATTGTCACAGTTCAGGTGATTTCGTGACAAAATCACATGAATTCATGACAGTATTGTCACGAATTTGGTGTCTCGTGACTATAATATATTCTCGAAAATATTGTCACAAATACGATCATTTCATGACAATATATTGTCACGATTTGTGGCTTTTCGCGACAATATTTAAAAAAAATTCAAATATTGTCACGAAATCACTTGAACCGTGACAATATTGTCATGAATTCGGTGCTTCTGTAATAATATTCTCATGATATGATTTGTTTTTTAAATTACTTTAATTAGTCTTTATTGTTGATTTGTAAATGGCTTGGCAACATATTGTTGTCCGACATAGTGGTAGATGGGAGAGATCTGAGTATGTGGATGTTGAAGATCAACTCGTGCACCTCCCATTTGATAATTTATCTCGTGATAAATTGATAGAAGAAATTCACGATTTTATGGAAACATCTCCAACAAGTGTAAGTTATACACTGAGTTATTTGACGAGGTCATTGATAGGTCTTAAACCTCTCAAGTAGGTCCTTCACTCTCAGAGATGTCTTCAATAATACACGATAATAAAATGAGGTCTTAGGAATCTCGTATGATGAAGATGGGTGAAAATCAGATCCCCCGAACTGCAGTCCAGTCACCAATGCAAACTCACTAGGAGAAAACCTAATATTTATTTCTCCAACCTGAAACCAAATGTCGTGCTCTCGTACACCATCAATGGTCACCTCCCTACTCAACAATGTGTGTAAAATATTGTTACAATTGTTTCCACCCACAAAATCTATCAAATGACCAAAACACCAATCTCTCCTAAAATGTTCTTGTAATTCGGGCCCACTATTGATCACGTGCAATACTTCTTTAATTATACTCATGTTGTCCTTCCAATATAAATTGATCCCGCAAGTGATGTTCTGTAAAGCCTCTCTTCTCCACACCTATCAATAAAACATAAATATAATTAAATTAAAACTAATCAATCATGCTATAGATACGTACATGCAGGAAATTCCTCAAAGATTGAGGGAAAGAATTAATTATAACATAAAAAAACGCAAGCATAACAAAATAAAAAAAATATTTTCATGAGTAAAATTTTCGTGTGTAAATATACTCACGAAAGTGTCTTCTCGTGATAATATTTTATCTTGAGATTCATTTCGTGAGTATATATTCTCATGATATCTACTCTCGTGATAATAAGTAAGCATGACAAATTACAAAAAAATATTTTTTGAGAATAATTTTCGTGAGTAAATATACACACGAAACTGTATTCTCGGGATAATATCTTGTCACGAGATTAATTCTCGTGAGTATATATACTCACGAAATTAGTTATCGTGTCAAAAAATTATCACGAGATCCCTACTACGACTTTCGCTATCGAGAAGATCAAAAACACAATCCAGATGACAAATTCACAATCATAACGGTAAATTTCAGATAATAAAGCATATTGCAACGTTGATTAACAAAATTACACAACACAAATGCCATAAATCGAGTCGTACAGATGGATCATGCTAATATAATCAAAACAACACAAATTCAATTTTAGATTCTAACCCGTTGATAATCTTCAACTGATGCGTCGAGGTCATCTATGGGTTTGCTTGAATTTTCACGAGGAGGTTATCCAATCTATTTTGTTGATTTTAGGGAGATTTTCGTGAGAAAAAAATGAGAGGAGAATTCGCGACTTTCGTGAGAATTTTGAGAGGAAATATTTGCTTGCTTTCGTGAGAATTTTGAACTGTGAGTATCTGCGTCTTTGCTGCTATTTTCGTGAGAAAATGGCAAAGGGGATCTGCGCTGTTTTTAGCTTCTATTTTGTTGTTTTTAGGTTTTATGTTAAAGATTGAGTTTGAAATAAAGGAGTCAAAAGATATATTTGACTGGGCCCACTATTTAGTAAGGATATTTAAGAGATTGTGAAAAAAATTTGAATAATGACTAAAAAAATATTTATTATCTGAATTTTGAATAGTTCAAGCCATTTACACCATCCGCAATGTTTTATGACATCTGAGAATTGGGTCAGATGAGAACAAGTGAAATCATGTGTGAAATTGGACAAAAACACGCACACATATAATGGCATTAATTTTCTCTAAAACAACGTTGTATGGCAATATGTTTCTTGAAAAATCACAAACCCTAAATTGATAAATTGATTTTGAATATACATTCATTACTAATTGAACCTACATAATATGTATGCATGGAAAAAATATTAAAAAATTAGGAATGTCGAATTGTTTTAAAAGTCTTGTTTAATTTGTAAATTCATTTTTTTAACAATCACCTTATGGGCCAGCCCAGGTATGATTGCTACTTCGGATGTAATAAAAAAAAAGGAATTAAAATAAAGCCCAACACAGAATTTATCAAAAGCCTATGAATTTGTATCTTGATTTAAGCCCAATAATCTAATCCAAATCTAGGGTTTATGCTCAATATATTTAACTGCATTTCTTCTCTTACTCCACCTCTGCAACTCGACTCTGTAGCGGAAGTTGCCAACGGCTGAAGAAGCATTGAAGCATGGCGACTGCTCAGAGGGTTTTGACGGCGAAGGAGGCCGACATTCAGATGATGTTGGCCGCCGAAGTTCACCTCGGCACCAAAAACTGCGATTTTCAGATGGAGCGCTACGTCTTCAAGCGCCGGAACGATGGTGAATTTCTCCTACTTCACCCTTTTCCGTTTTTACTGCGATCTGATGAGATCTGCTGCTTATTGTGTTTTTTTTAACTGTTGCTTATTTATCTGGATTTAGTGCTTTGGGAATTCTAGGTATTTAATTGCAGCTCTTTTAGTATTGGCTAATGCTTCGCGCAATCGCAGTATTTATTTTATTTTATTTTGTAATTTTAACTGCATATCGATTTTCATGCGCTGTTTCATTATATGGAAGCTGTGTAGGCCGAGCCTGAATTGGTGTTAGGTTACGAATTACTATGGATGTCACATTTCTCTGAATTTTCGAACCATTTTATTGGAAAGTTAGTATCACCATAGTTATCTCCCCTTTTTACTATTATTTATCATAACATCTAATCATAAGTTATAGGAAATCATTCTTCGTATTTGATTTTGTAAGTGCCCTTTTTGATGCCTGTACATAATGGTAAAATCTTTCAAGAGTTATTTTTGTATTGCAATCCGATAGCTAAATAAAAATTCTGTAAAGTTATTATTATTATTATTGTTATTATTATTATTATTATTATTATTATTATTATTATTATTATTATTATTATTATTATTATTATTATTATTATTATTTGATAGGGATTTTCATTAATTTTGACTACTTGATTAATTATTTTTGGTAAATATTTCCAAATTAAGAGCTGGAATTAATCTAAGCCTGCCTCAATATGGGAATTCTTCTTCGAATTATGGTGTTGGTTTCCTTTAAATTAATTGCATTTGATTAGTAGACTTTGAATTAATTGCATTTGATTAACTTAGTGTAGCAGCGGATGCATGGTTTATGCGTTGACATCATATATACTGATATTTGTTCTGCCTTAGTTTTGATATTTTTGCGTAATTTTTTTTCCATTCAGGAATTTACATTATCAATCTTGGAAAGACATGGGAAAAGCTTCATATGGCTGCTAGGGTCATTGCTGCTATTGAGAATCCTCAAGACATCATTGTCCAATCTGCCAGACCTTACGGTCAGAGAGCTGTTCTGAAATTTGCACAATATACGGGTGCTAATGCAATTGCAGGACGTCACACTCCTGGAACTTTCACCAACCAGCTTCAAACAACATTCAGCGAGCCAAGGCTTCTTATTCTAACCGATCCAAGAACTGACCACCAGGCAAGCCTGTTGCATTGTCAATTTGAGTTATTGTAGGGCTTGAACATTGCCTTCTATTTCATTTCTAATATTTTAATTTTCTTCAGCCAATTAAAGAAGCAGCTTTGTCTAGTATCCCCACAATCGCCTTCTGTGATACCGATTCACCAATGCGTTATGTTGATATTGGTATTCCTGCTAATAACAAGGGAAAACACAGTATTGGATGCCTTTTCTGGATTTTGGCAAGGATGGTGCTGCAGATGCGCGGTGTTATTGCTCCCGGACACAAATGGGATGTCATGGTAAAAGTCTCAAGTATTTAGTCTATTGTATTACTTTCTTGGGAGTTTGCTTAGTTTTTGTGTTGCAATAGAAAATACTTATGAAATACATGTACGAGATGTTATTGAAATTTAATTTAACTCTCTTTATGGCCCTCTCATTCTAATATATTTTTTTCGGCAGGTTGATCTATTTTTCTATAGGGAGCCTGAAGAGGCTAAGGAAGAAGAACAGGAAGAAGCCCCAGCTCACCCCGAGTATACTGATTATGGTGTTGGTGCAATTGGCGCTGATTGGTCTAGTGCCCAAATCACAGAGGCCCAGTGGGCTCCTGATTTGGCCGGGGTTGTTCCACCAGTGACTGGTTGGACTGCTGCTGATTCAGGTTAGTGTTTCTTTTATGATATTGTTGGTTGTAGTGTGTAAACTCAGGCTTGTGAACTGTTATTTGGTCGCTTTTTACGGTGAATAAACTTCCAAGTTTTAGTCCAAGTTGGCCTCTCAGAAGAAACCTTTTTGGTGGTGTTTGTATTTGATCAGAAAAAAATGTGTCTGTTCAATTGCGTGCAGGTGCCGATGGTGGATGGGATGCAGCTGCAGCTCCCGCGACGGATGCTCCACCAACTGCTGCCCCACCCATAGCTGCTCCCGTTGACGTTGCTCCGACTGGCTGGGATTAAAAGAGTTGGGCGTATCATGTTTTTATAACATTTCTTTATGTTTAAGATCCCTCTAGAAATGCCTTTATGAACCGAAATACATATAATTGTGATTTTGCAGTGGGGAATTTTTGTAGTAGAGGCAGCACTTGGTTTTACGTAAAATATTATGATTTATTGAGGCTTACTTCTGCTTGCTTGAACTTGCTGCAGAATTTTTTTATGATGCATATATTTTTTTTAATTGGTTCCCCCATAGTGTATATCTAATAAGTAAAAATGAAATTATTTAACCTAAATTGAATCGTCCTGTCCGTAAATTAAATATTATTATACATACATTTAGTAAAATTATGCTCATCTTATCCTTCTATATAATACTCCCTCGGTCTCAACGTCCACAATATTTTATTTGGCTGCTCCAATAATAAAGTCCACTTCTATAAATGGAAATAATTAGGGAAAAATAAGGGAAAGAATGAGGGTTAATTAGGGCTAATTTTAATAGTGGGCCCAAATCAAAAGCATAACCCTAATCTCCCTGCCCTCTCTCGATTCACTGTGCTCGCCTCTTTCAATTCTCTCGCTCTCTCCGCCTGCAACACCACCGTCAGGCTCCCTCTCAATTACTCTCTGTCACCGCCTGTAACAGGCCTTCCTCTCTCCTCTCTTTCACTGTCGTCATGCGACGGCAACTCTCTCCGTCCCAAACTGCGGCATCAAATCAGAGTTCTGTGATATTTCGGCACCGACGCGGCAAGATTCGGGCATAAGTCCTCTGACTTGTGATGTTTCAGATCTGTTGCATTCCTCTGCCTTGCACGCCGTGAATATGCAGCCTCACATCTCCCTCTGCCTCGATCTCTACCGCTCGCCGGTGGAGGAGGCTCCTAATTCCGATGAAGTCGTACCGGAAACTCCCGAATCCCTCTTGATGGATGAGTTTGTAGCTGAGACGGCTGAGTCTTCGGCGGCTCATCTGGTGACGGCGGCGGAGGTTGAAGCGGACGACGCAGATTGGAGAGCCGAGGTTGTCACTGCGATGCCCTGAATACTCCTCCCTCGGTACTTCGAACCGGTGAGATCTAACCTTTGGCTCTGTTCTGGTGAGATCTAACCCTTGGCTCTGTTGTATTTTTATTACTGTGATAATTAAAGGCTCGTCTTGTGAGCTCTGTTCTTTTGAGCTTTGTTGGATTGTTGGTCCTGGCTCTGTCCTTGTGAGTTTGGTTGGATTGTTGGTTCTGCCTCTGTTCTTGTGAGCTTGGTTGGTTCTGGCTCAGTATGATTATGATTGTTGGTTCTAGCTCTGTATGATTATGGGAGGTTAATTGTGTGCTGAAATTGAAGTTTGTTACCTTGTTGGTTCTTGCTCTGTGTATATTTATGGGAGGTTAATTGTGTGCTGAAATGATTGTAAAAATGTGCTCACACTTTATGCTATTGGCCAATGACATCAATGAGATGAGATGTCATGCTTTGGATCCTAGTTTAGGTTTGCATTTATGTGTTTCAGTACTGTGAATGCGCTTAATTGAGCGTAAAATTTTGCTCACAAAAAGGTGTTAACTTCATATCTAATGCATCTTTATAAAAACCTTGAACATATGAATGTCCAGTTGCAATATGTAGTAACTATGCATCTTTACAAAAAAAACACAAGTGGCAAGGTCTCTTTACATTGTCCTGCATCTTTACAAAAATTGTATCTTCACAAAAACTTGTCTTCAATCTGCACAGAATCACTTCAACCTGCAAAAAATGGTTGTGTGTGATAGTTAATTCCCCTCCAGCCTTTCAACACCTAGGGAATTCATTAATTCTTCTATCTCATTCCCCCATCCAGCTTCCATTAAATGAGTGAGACTCTCTCACCAATTCTGATGGCACTTCCAAGTTCAAAGGCAAAAATTTTTGCCTACTAAGAGCATCTTCCCCATGTGTGGTATCTTATAGCCATTGTGTCCTTTGACTTTCATAATCTCAATCATACAGCTCTGCAGAGTTAAGAAAGTTTTGTAGGGCATAGATTTTCAAATGAAGTAACCACTGCATTCACTAACTCATCAACAGTATTTGTCTCTGTTTCTGTCTGTAAGGACCGAATACTCCTAAACCACCCTAAATCATTGACATTTAGATCTGGTGAGTTGGGTGGCTGTTGTATCAGAGTGAATACAAAGCCATCTGAACTTGATGCCTCTCTGAAAATTATATCTGAGTCCTTGATATGTGATTTAGCATTATCTTGTTGTATGTAAATGACTTTGCTTGCTTCTGGTGGCCATTTTGCCTTTATAGCTGGCAAAACCTGCAACATAGATCATTTATTACAATAATTACTGAAACAGAAGCATTGTTTCATTACCTGATTGATCAGACAGTCTCTGATCACTTCCTGTGTTATTGACTCAATTGATTTAGCCTCTAATGTGCCTCTGCTTCTGTTTTTGTTTGACCTTTTTGCTGAGACCTTGTGAGTGAAATGAAACACTACAATCTTATCATCAAATAACACACTACCATCTGCTGCCAAGAGAGGTCTGCATACTGCACACATGAACATTATTTTTTAGATGAACTTCTTGCTCTTGCATGTTCTGTGTGGTTCAGCCTCATCTGGAGTCATGTAGAATCTGTGTGTCTCTTTTTTCATATAAAACCACTTCTCATCGATATGAACTGTGTTGTACATACCTTTAAACGTTAGAATATTTGCATTCCTATCTAGTTCCAAGGCCTCAAGTGAAAATCTCAACCTCAACAGCTTATTAGAAGCTGTTAGGTCAGGCCTAATAGCTGATGTGTGAGCTCTGATCAGCCCTTGCCTAATCCACCTCCCAACTGTGGACTTTTTGCAGTTTATTCCATTTGCTAATGTTCTTACACTGCTTCTCTTCTTAAGTTGCAGCATGGATACTTTTTCTAAATCAAGAGTAACTCTCTTAGTTCTAGTGAATTTTGGTTGTGATTTAATGTGCATTTGCTCATTATTTTCTGCATTTTTCTTTGCTGCAGCCCATATTCAACTGATAGATCGGTTGCATACATGGAATTTGGCCGCAACTTCAGTCATTTTGTCCTTCCGTATTTTCCCGCCACAGCTGCATTGAAGAAGGAATTCTAATGCTTGATTTTTTTGAGACTCAGTAAAGCTGAGCTTCTTCATCTTTGGGGATTTTGTTTTTGATGTTGAATTGTGGTGGTAAATTTAATCATTGATTAATGCATTTATAGGATTAGATTTGAATTCTGGTGGGAAATGTTTTGGTGGCAAACTTTTTGATTTTGCACTTTTCGGCCAATGTACTTAATCTCATTTTAATTGTATCCAACATTTGTAAGTGAACACATTTTTTATTGTATTCAGTGGCAGCCTCTCCCTTTTTATTTTGATTGCTTCTGTTTTCATTTCTTATGCAAACAATCAGAATCGATTGTGAAAAAAATTGCTCGTAAAAAAATCACTCGACAAAAAATCACTCGTAAAAATATTGTTCGACAAAACGTAAAATAAAAAATGAGGCAAAAAGAAAGGGGAAAAAAAGTCAAGGGGAATGGGTTAAAATAACAATAAAATATACCACTCCTTAATGAAATGGATCCCACTTTTTCTACCCACCACTTAACACCTTAATCCATTTATCCTTAATCTCCGTACTCAGTAGCAACTGAACCTTGCTATTGGGATAGAGGGAGTAATAAATATTTACAACTCAATTGCACAAATTTCACTTATTGCTTGCTATGGGATATAATATTATATCAAATAATTAAAATGAAATAAATTGAAGTGTAAATGGCATTTTAGCTCAACTATAAACTGATTAACTAGACTGTTGTGACCTTTAGTAAAATTAAGATAATAACCTAACCTTGTAGCATTTTTCACAAATATAGAATCGGAATAAGATTATAGTGCCGAACGTATGCTCAATATGGACGAGTCATTTTCTTACATGGGCTAAATTTTCATGCAGAAAATTGGATCTTTTCTAAAATTGCTCAAAACACACCATCATATGGATTTTAGATTTCCTGTGCCATTCTCTATTACGCGTGGCAAACTTTTTTGCATAATTTTAATTTCAATTTATTATAATTTAATTTAATTTTAAATTTTTTATTTAAGGTTGATTATTCCTCAATTAGAGGATGTTAAATTTAAGAAAAAATTATAATTATGGCATCGAAGATGTAAAGGGCACACGTAAATCGTAATGGTAGGAACTTTTTTTAAAAAAGAATAGAGATAAAAATCCTAATGGTAGGAAAATTGAAAACTAATTTATGTCAAATCTAACTGAAAAATAATTGGACCGTTGCCTTCAAACACTCCCCCAAAACGACGAGAAACTAGCTGTTGTATTTCAATTAAACCCTAATTTACCTCTTTCTCAACCTGCGCATCAAATTTACTTCCATTTTGCAACACATCACTGATTTTCAATCCTTCAAAATTTTCTTTTACCAGTTCAATTTGGTGTTATTACTCAAAACTCGAAGAGAAAAGGCAATTATGGCGTCAAAATCTGCCACTAAAGACATAATCACTCTGCGAGGATCAGCCGCTATTGTTAGTGAATTTTTTGGTACGCGCTCTTTTCCTTCAATTAAAAACGAAAATGGAAGAGTTCTTCAACATTTTTCTCGATTAGGTTTGAGCATTTCGTGTTATTTAGAAAATTTTCACCAATAAATGTTTTTTTGGGGAAAATCTTTTTCAGGTTATGCAGCCAACAGGTAAAAATCTAATACATTGTTTTGTCTTAGAATTGATAACGAAATTTTGATGGTGATAGAATTTGTTACAGTATATTGTACAATCGTGGATTATATCCAGAAGAAAGTTTTGCAAGAGTCAAGAAATACGGTCTACCGATGTTGCTCAGTCAAGATGAGGGTGTCAAATCCTTCCTTTCAAATTTAACTTCTCAACTTTCGGGTATTTTTTCACTTTGCATTTCATGTTTCTTGAAAATGAAATGAGTACAAAAGTATAGTAAATGAAACGATCTTGTAAAATTTACATATGTAGAGTGGCTGGAAGCCGGGAAGCTGCAGAGGGTGGTGCTGGTGATCATGAGCAAGGCCAGTGGAGAGGTTTTTGAGAGATGGAATTTCAGCATTGAGACGGATGGGGAGGTCGTTGAGAAGGGGTAATATGAGGTTTTTAGTATGTTGTTTTGGATTGCAAACGATTGGTTTGTTTGTCGCATCATGTATCTTTGAATTGAAATGTTGATGTTCAGAATGTCAAGGGAGAAGAGTGATAAAGAAATAATGAGGGAGATTCAGGCAATAATGAGGCAGATCGCATCCAGCATTACGTACTTGCCATGCCTTGATGAACCCTGTAAGAGTCTTGAAATTGATCAAGATTTATGTTTTTCTCAACCATTTAATATGTAATATGTATTTGATGATTTGGGTGTGGCTGGAATTCTGTTGTAGGCGTGTTTGATGTTTTAGCATACACTGATAAAGATTGCACGGTGCCTTTTACTTGGATCGAGAGTGACCCTAAGCTGATTGATAATCCGCAGATGGTGAAACTGCACTCTTTTGATACTAAGGTAAAAGTTTTTCAGTCCCATTTTGTTGTAGGAAATGAGAAATCTAGTGTGTGTTTATTTCAAGTAAATCTGGTTTATTTCAGTACCATTTTGTTGGAGAAATCTAGTTTTTTTTTTTTTCGAGTAAATCTGATTTGAAGCTCTTGCAGATTCACAAGGTTGACACTCTGGTGTCATACAAGAATGATGATTGGGATGAGCCATGAATAAACTCTCCTCCAGCTCTTGTTTTTTGAGATTTTGTTTTTGTTGACTCACTCGTGTGAATCATCGGTTTACATTTTGCATCAGTTGTGTATGATTCAACTTTGGATAATTTCTCGATTATTTCAAAGATTTCCAAGTGTGGTGCAGATGTCAAATCCTATTATTATCTCTCTTAAAGAGGTTGTTTACTCTGAAAATTTGTAATTTGGGAAATAGATAGTTTAGTGGATTTTCCCAAATTTTTTCGATCATCCGTGTCTGATATTTCCCATAGTGTCTTTGTAAAATGACGTTGTAATTGCAAGTTATGGTAGAATATTGTACTCTTTCCTAGATAATTTGATTGTTTTATTAATTTGTGCACATTTATATGAAATGACACTTTTTGTGGAGCGTGGAGTAGTTTTTAATTCAATTAACCCAACTTAAAATTAATGGAATAAGTTTATACATATATCTAATTTAATCATTCAAAATCAACTAATCAAAGTCTACTTATCCCACCATTTAAAATATTTAAAAAATTGGTGCACATTTGACAGGAAAAAGTAAACGAAAAGGAAAATTATTCTGAGCCAAATGTATTCAACGAAGTTCTTGATCTGTCAATAGCGAAGTTGGAGTATTTAATGATAAAAGCATTCAATTCAATTCAAGAAAATTTCCTATTTACAACATACACATACACACAAGTTTGAAAGTCAATTGACACCACGATATATAACTCCAGGGCAGAGCTCATCCATACTATCAATATGCCGGTAGCCATCATACTCTCTCAAACAAGTCCAGCACCGGCGAGAGAGGAACTCGCGAAAATCATCCTCTGTATAAAAGGTCTTCTCCTCCGTGTGCACAGGCAAGTGCTCTGGCCCGTCGAACAAACAAACTTTTATCGTCAGCCCTGCAATCAAGGTTGTCATTTTCAAACTAACTACGACCAGTTTTGATGATGACCAAGGGAACTTCAATCTGCAATCACCCTAACCTAAGTAATAAATGTTCTGCGTTTTATGCAGTACCTTCATCAACACGAAGAGTGTAGTTCCCGAGAGGCATATCTCTGTCAAGTGATCGAACGACATTGTCTTCATCTTCCAACCAGAATGCTCGTTTTGTCCTTAACCGGAAGGCAGCTTTGATGGCTTCCTTTATAGCATCTGCAGTGCCATCAATCCCTATCCGCTTTGTAAAGTCTCCCAATTTTACTGTTATCACCCTCCCGTCATAACTGTTTCTCTGATCACCTGCAGAAAACGGAATAGCCATCATCTAAACTAGAAGTTCAATTGCTTTTTTTCAATGTATATATGATCTCATAGACATGTGACGTGATGAACCCCTTTCAAAAGCAAGATCACATAATTGAACAAAATCCATGATGTAAACAAAATGTGAACCCACCATTTCCAGGAGTCTCTCTCCAATTCCAAGGAGAAATTCCATTTGCTCCAACAGCATCAGCAGCGGTGATGGCAAGAGGATGTGCCTCGTGATCCAGACGCCTTTCTAAATTGAGTGTTGATCTGCCATTAGCTGCATCCCAAAGATTTATTTTCCAAAACAAATTCAATCATTCAGCTGCTAGTAAGAGAGTTCAAATTTCATAGAGATAAAAGTGGTGGAATAAACCTAGGCAAACAGTTGCACCGGAACACAATAATGATTGCATAAGAGCATGAAGCAATAATAATATGAATAATGGAGACAATCGAGATTTGGTTATGGCAAGTGGCTTTATGTGTGACACATTGAGGAATAGGAATTAGAGAATCAAGGAATTTTATCACTCCATGAATTAAATGACTATTCCGTATAAGTTAACACAACCACAGTTGTGGGCTCAAATTCTTCGTAGGGAATCTCTACAGCACATCTAGAGTCACAAGAACTGAAGGTTGACACTAATCAATATGAACGAGGAGCTTACTAAGATCATTAACATTCATGAGTAGCCATTTACAGTGTTGGAAGATATAAACATCGACAAGAGACGTAAATAGTTGCACAAAGAGAAGAGAGCAGAGCAAAGTTTGTAGCTCAAGGCAATGAATCAGAGTTTGTGTTTTCAGATGTATTAAAGGGGAAGAATTAACAACTTGACAGATAGGCTAATCTCCCTTAGGTATTATCAATTCAATGATTTAAATAAAAACTGAGGACGGACAGGACAATTGATACTTCATTAGATCATAACACTGTGACAATAAAGTGAAGCACCAAAGTTAGAATCCAAGACAATAATAAAAGCGTCAACAATATAGTACATGTGCAACAATATACGGATACAATAGGCCTGTCGAACTCCATTAACTTTTTTTTTCCACTAAATTATACCATTTAATATCAACTCCAGGCAGTACTCATACATTCTAACACACAAATGGCCTCTGCCAGGATTAATATCCGCAATTTTATTAGAGCAATTTATCAGATTTAAAAGCATGCGAAAACCATATGACCAAAATACATACCTTCCACAGGTCCAAAAGTAAGACTAGCATCATCAATACCTGCATGAGAAAAATAGAACTGTAAAATTAAGGCAACTTTAGAAATATGGTCAACATTAGACAAGTAGATTATATATGTTCTCGATGGGCATGTAAAAACATATTGTAGAAGATGCCAACACTAAGAGACTCAATAAAGCAAGATTAGGAGATGAGGAATTTCTAAGAAGTACAAGTACAACTATACTACAGAACCAGTAAACATGTAATCTACACACGGTGAAAACACTTATGAAATCGATCAAAAGCACCTAAAAAGATGCCATGTACCTCTTCATATCCACTTTCACTACCCCAAAGTATATAAAACTGAACAACTTTACAGAAGAACATTAAACAGGAAAAACACAAAATCGAATCTGTCCTGCATTGCCGAACTCTTCCTACACTCATCCTACCCTGTCAGCCCAAAACCAGCACGACGTAAGGGAGAAAAACTAATTGCCGTGACACCCTCCATCAGAAAGCAGCAAAATCAATAACAAGATCAGATTCTAAACCACGAAGCACAATGATCAAATCAAATACACTTCCCTGCTTCCATTAAAAGCAAATATAATGAAATAACACAACCCAAAATAATGAAGTAAATCAATCTAGCATGCCCACAATAAAAAAAAACAGTAGGTTAAAAAATAAACCTTTATCAGCAAATTGCATAAATGAGTCAACTTTTGAACCAGCAGCGGCGGCGGCGGCGGCATCACTTGAAGATGAAGAATTCTTCCAACAATTTCCATTTTTGCTTCTCTCTCTCATAATCTCATCAATGTGCTTGTAAAAATTCATCTTCCCATTCCCACTTCCATCTTGATTATTCTGCTTTGCTTTTTTGTACTCCTTCAACAAATTCCGCCACTTGTCCGTACACATCGTGGGCGATCGATCAAACCCCTTTTCCCTCATTTTCATGGATATGTTGTCCCACAAATGCTTGTTGGACTTGGACGTGTTGAACAGAAAATCGATTTCTTTGCGGTGAGAAATGAGGGCCCGGGTTTCTTCTTGAGCCCATGTCTCGGCCCGTTTCTTCGGAGCTGGTGAAGGCGGCGGAGGATTCGAGGAGCTCTGGTTCGGAGGGTCGTCTCCGCCGCTAGTGGCGGCGCCGGGGTCGTCGCTGATTTGGATGATCATGTTGTTTGCGTTGGGTGACCCTTCTTTGTAGAATTCTATGGCGGATTCATCTTGTTCTTGCCCCTTTTCCGACATGTACATTTCGTTTTTTGTTTTTCTTTTCGTTTTCAATAAATTGAAATTGAGGGGATTTGAGATTTCGGGATTCAAAGCAGCGCAGATAATTTGAGTGTTCAAGTGTTGTGATTATCGGTTTAAGAAGATGGCTTCGTTGTTTCAAGGGCTTTAGATTCATCAAACCAGACTTCACTTCGCGGCTAGCCTACTTGCACTACTAATTTTACTCTTTACACAATAAAAAAAATTAAATGATTATAGAATTATTTCAATGTTTTTTATTATTTATTTATATCAATAAAATTATTCAATGCAACATAAATTTAAAATTAAAATTAAAAAATAAGACAAACTAAAAATCATTTATTAAATATATTAAAAATCATTATTAATCAACTTCTAATAGTTCATTAGAAGTATTAGATGCTAGTATGAGTGTATTGATTGAAAATAGCCGAATTTAGAACGTGTTTTAGAATTTTTTTTTTTGTCCGGATCGCAATTCCTTTGAATTGAAAATTTTGAACATTTTGGAGTAGTTCAAACTCCATTTTTCGAACGGCACTTGAGGAAAAAATGGAGTTCAACGCGTTCGATTTTAAGTTTTTGAACATATTGGAGTAGTTCGAACTCTAATTTCTGAATATAGTTCATTCAGAAATGTTTTTTGAACAAATGAGGGCTGTTCAAAAAATCAACTTTGAACACCTTTACATCCTGAAATTTTCTAAGTGTCGTTCGGGAAACTTTTTTGAACAAATGGGGATTATTCAAACTCTAGTTTTCAAACCAACTTTGTTTTTCTAAGTATTGGAGTCATTCGAATTAATATTATCGAACAAGTGGAACGCGTTTAAAATTGTATTTTCAAACATATTTTATTTATTTCTTTAAGTAAAATAAATATTTTTAAAGTGGATGATATTAATGTAAATATGTGTGGTGCAAAAAGTAAAATATATAGTACATTGGATCAAAATGCAAAGAGTAAAATCTATAATACAAATAGCAATTCCCTTACTTTATTTCCTAATTTCATCCAAAAGTAAGTACCAAAACATTAATCAATTTTACAATAGTCTAATGCCATTTCATAACACATAATGTTAAGTTAACATGTCGTCTTCTTCCTCTTGCATTTTTTTGTTTGTGTGAAAATTATGTGTGTTTTTAATAGGGTACACTTAAATGTGGTTAGGCCGACCAAATCGGCCAAATCAAACTGAATTTAAATCGCATAACCCGTTATAATTATAAACCGAAATTGTTTTGGCTCATACAATATGTAGGCCGATATTAATGGGTTGGCTCACGTGTTCAAGGGTGTTGACCCAAATTAATCCAAATCAACCCATTATTTTTTATTCAATTATATATATATATATATATATATATTAAATGTATATAATTATATATAATTTTGTATTTATGATATTGTTCCGACCAATCGATATGCATTTATTCCACTATCTTAATTCTCACATACTCAAAAATTCTAGATATATAGGAATAAATTTTCACTTTTTTCTCCACATTGGGTAATCTAGTCACTTTCTTTTTTGTCACGGGTCAATATCGATAACCCTCACTATAGTTTACAATAAATTAATGAGTATATATTGGAATTAATTGTTCACTTTCAACCCCATGAACCCAACCCAACCCAACTATAATATTCTTGTGAGTAGTAGGGTTGAGTTGTGCAAGGAAAAAAAAGATTAATGATTTATAATTTTTTCTAACCGCAGTATATGGGTTGCCCTATGTAAATACCCAACCCGGTCAATCCAATCCGTGTGCACCCCTAATCGATAATTAATAAATCCATATTTTATTTCACAAAATTTATATCATGGGTCAAATTGAGTTTTCAACTAATTGCTATATTTTATTCTGGAGTTGGTCAACCATGCACCATCTGATGAGCCCAGCCCAATTAAAAAATGGCCCATACAAGATGCGTCACGCGCATTCACGTGTGGCGCGTGTTGTGCATGTGTCTATCTTTTTTTTAATTGTTTTATTTTTTTTATTTTCTTTTAATATTTTTCCAAAAAAAGTATATACAATAAATTAGAAGTAATCAAACGTAAAATTAAAATGAATTAATTTATTTTATCGATCCGACGAATGGCGCAGTGTTGTCGCCCGACACTAACGTGTGAGGTTGTGCAGTGTGCTCGGCAATTAATATATACGAAGTAAATATGTACTCTAAAATTAAAATAAATCAATCTAATTTTTTTTTTATCTATCAATTCTCACATTACATTCGTCCAACGCTTGCACATAGGCTCATGTATCATGCTAGATAATTTTTTTTTTCAAAATAAATGTAAACCATAATTTAGATATATTATTAAAACCACGAATAATACATTTTAAGATAATCAATGATACTTTTCCGAATGATTTTTTTGTCCTCAGAGTTAGTGAGGCGGGTCGATGCCCCGCAAGCGGCCCACCCCTCCTGAAAGTATAATTTAAAGTTCTTTGAGTTCTAAAATCTAACAGGAGACTTACCTTTATTTTGTTTTGTGTTTCATGATTTACTCGAACAAAGTCTTTAATGAAAACGAAGAGTTAACTTTCTGAAAAAAAAATAAAATTAACTGATCAAATAAACTAAAATTTATTTACACGGTTGGATATACACCAAAATTATTCCAACCAGTTATCACATAAATAGAAAATATAAATTGACCAACGTCTCGTATAACTTGTTCGTCAATTAACCAACGTCACTAGTTTTATTATTTCAATTTGATTTGAGAATTTTGAAAGATAAAAGTTGAGTTCGTTTTCATGATATTATTATTTTTCTGGAAATTATCTAACAATATATTAGAAGGTATTTGGCTTATTTTATCTAGAGGAGCTGACAAGCAAATCTTATAAACATTCATACAGCTTGTGAAATATTAAATATTTAATTAAAAAAATATATCTTTGTAAAATTTCTAGATGATAAAACTTTATAAGATGCTTTTTAGTAGAACACACACAATTTCTATCCAACACACTAAACCTAAAAATCTAAAGTCATTAGCCACCTTAAATTAATTTTATAAGTTCTTTTTTCTTTTGCGTATAATATGAATGTAAGATTTACAATTTTATAAGATGTATGGAAACGACAAATTTGTAACTAAAATGGTTACTTTTAAAGGTAATTTCTCAAAGAAATAAAATATCGAGATTCCCTTATACATGCATATACATATTAAAAAAATTATAGACAACTAATTTTTTATTTTAAAAGTAAATAAGATATTTATAAAAAAAATTACAAAAAGAAAATATATTTTTATTTATTCCTTTATTTCATTGGAGTGAGCAGTACAATAATTCAACAGATTATCAATAAATTCTTAACACTATTCCTTTTATGAAATAAACATAGACTCAATCTACCTCCGCTTCTCATTCTTATCATCTGCGCACCATGAATCCCAATTTTCGCTTCTCATTCTAATCATTCTCATATGCTTGAGCACTTACCAAGTTCACCCTCGAGGTTGGAAACTCCATGATCTGAACATGTTCTACCTCAAACTCAACAGATTCTATTCCTAATTCTTCTCCATACTTTTTATTTTTGAGAGTTTTTTCCTCCTTTTTTTATTTCTTTTTTTTTTTTTATCTTTCTCCCTTTTTTTCTCTCTTTTCTTATCAGAAATTCCTATAAAAGCTCCAACAAAATCAACGTCAGCTTTGTAGAGGTAACAAAATGGATTCAGACGACCAAATATCAGGATGCCAACATCAACTCTGCAATAGAGGTAATAACATTAACATCAACTCTGTAGAGGTAACAAAATGGATTCAGATGACCAAATATCAGGATGCCAACATCAACTCTGCAATTGAGGTAATAACAATGATTCAGAGACCAAATATTGAGATTTGAAGACAAGTCTAAATAGTAGATATGCCTCTTAACCAATGAGTTTTCAGTGGTAACTTACATCGCGTTGAGCTCCAGAAGAGTCGACTTTCTTATCCAGCTTGTCTTGGTAATTGAGCAACTGCTTAAAACAATCTGAACACATCAATTCCAAACAGAACGTCTCTTCGAATTCAGTGTCGTTAATACATCGGCCACACTGAGCACACCTCCCTATACATAGTGTACATGCCCTACAGACTTGAGGGTCTTTAACCTTGCAACCATCAGATGGACAGTCATAAAGCAATCTGAATTTCTCACATCTAGGACACATTTCAACATCCATTACGCGATCATCATCATATGGAACATAAACGTTCCCTCGGTGATAGAAATGTGGCTTGTGGTGACCATCAATCCTTTTGTCACCGGAACCCAATAATGAGTTCAACTCTTCGAAATGCTCATGGTTCACACCATAGAGGCCACCAATTCTTACATGTTTTATACCACCAAATTCGTTATTTGAGTTGTAGGCTCTGACACAATTTACTATGCATTCTACATTGATCCTTGTACATCCAGGAACACAAAGCTGCACAATAAGAACATTTTAGCATGTGCAACATATAATTTATGCAACAAAGTAAGAAAAACTTATTATAGAAGCATTGCATTTTGGATGCGTGAATTCAAAAATAAAACAATGAAAAAATAGCCCATGCAACTACCAATATTAGCTAACCACTAAATTCATCCTAAGGTTGTTGGATATTGTAGCCTCTGATTTATCTCGATATATTACTAGTTTTAAAAAATATTTACATGACATGTTCAACTGTGTGATAGATCATTTGTGCATCAACTAAACTAAGTGATGTGTTTACCTAGCCTCCAATCCCTTTAGTGAGCCACTCTTCACACAAACATAATACCATAAATGAGAAAAATTATACTCCAAATATTTGGATAATATATATATATATATATATATATATATATATATATATATATATGGTGTGCTCTGACACATCTAATTTATGTTATAACCAAAACAAAGACATCTCAAAATTCACTTATAGCACTCAACAAATGAGTTTAATCCGCAGTGAAAAAGTGACATGGCCCTTCAATTCACTAGCAAAAAAGCATTAGTTAAATTGGGAAACATATTTAATTAGTGGAAATAATCTGTGAGTCATGAGAATGGAATAAGACTTGTTTTTTAAATTCTTTCCGTCTCTCAACTTCATTTATCTCACAAAAAGCTACAATACACGTGTGTGTGTATAATTGCACATGCCAATTATAGCCAGTTCGCCAACTTCATTTTTGTGTTACAATTAACTATCTAGACTAGTCTAATATTTTCTATCTTTATCTTCATCTCACACGTGCACAACTAGTTTATTTCTATATTTTTCATTTCTTTTCTAGATTTCCTATTTCTTTTCAATTCTAGATTTTTCTTTATTTAATATGTTACAAAACAAGTTTATTTCTAACATACACTTCAGTACACACCAACGTGCATCAATAGATCATAAATCATTAACCATCACACATGTAAAACTTCAGGAAATTCAATAATGAGTTAAAACATTTTGTATTAACTAAATCCACGTGAAGTTAATTACTACAAAATGTTTTCACTATAGCAATGATGAGTTAATGACAACAAATAAGTGAACAACTAAACCTCATTGAACCACTAACCTTAGTTAATCGTCGATTTGCTTCGAGTATGCGCCTCAGACCATCATCAGTGATTTTGGGGCACTCCACTAAGCTCAGGCATTCCAACTTACCGTGAGCCCTGCCAGCCAATTGCACGAGAACATCATCTGTAATCCTTTCGTTCAAAGGCTGATCAATGTGGATAGTCTTCCAATATAGGGGATCACCTTGGACAGCAGATGCAAGGGAACTGCAAACCCTTTCTACAGACAAAAGGTCCTTCACTCCAAGATAGCTAAGAACATAATTAAAAGCTTCGTGAGGTGCTCCTTCAAATTCGGAAGCACCCTCCACTTCACCTGAGGATCCCATGTCGAGATTGCAGCTAGCACTCTCATTGCAGAAGCCAACATCCCCCACATTGCAGGCTGGTCGGAATCCAACATCATATGGGGCCAATCCAAATCCCGCGTCTCTCTCATTAACCCCCGTGTTCGGTCTCTCATTCAACTTAATAGTGCAGGGAAATGGTTGGAACTTAAAAGAATTATTCCAAATCAAATTCCAACCAGCAAATAAACCATAACCTTCTTGACAGGCCACGCCATTATTGCTCCTCATATACCCTCCACAATCAGCCTCCAAGTCCTCGAGCCATCCGGTGATGGCAGTGAATGTAGTTTCTATATCCATCCCGAAAGGATCAGAGGGCAAAAGGTCAACAATGTCATTTAAGCTTGAGGTTGCTTCTGATGAGCTGCAACACTCAACTCTGTCCCTGCCACAACTGAAATTCCGTTCATCACTTTCCACTCGGCTCACATGCCATGGCCTCGAGTACACCTCCCCATTTTTTTCAGTTACACCCTCCACGAGATACCCATTCACAATCCTCACAGGGGATACAAGATTATCTTCAGAAATATGTGTCGGGGACACCGGCCTATGTGAATAGTTCAAGGCCATTCCAATATCTCTACAGCAACAACTAAATCAGTTCCTTTTCTTCCTTTGCTGCCCTAATAAACCTAAAGAATATAAGATGCAAACTACTAAACTCCAACCAACTAAAAATTTCTTCTTTTTTTTGGGGGGTGGTTCTAAATTTTATCTGAAACAGGAAAACCCTCAATTTTCAATGACGAACTAAAACGGAGCACCAAAAACATCACAGAGTTTATCCCTACAAAGATGCGATCTTTTTCAGCCACAACTATCAATTCGATAGATGTAGTTTCCTTATATACAGAAAGAATCGAAGAATTCCCAATGTAACTAATCAATAAAAGGCAAAAAAAAAAAACAAAAAAAAAAACTAGTATTAGAAAGAATCATGTGATTTCCCACCCCAACCAGCCAATTTGCAGAGTAAGAGCTAAAACAAATCAAACAATCAAAGAATGAAAAAATTACAGGGAGAACAATAACACCTGATCTCTTTCTTCAAAACCCAAAAACCAGTTTCCCTTTTCTCTTTCTTTTCTTTTTTTTCCCCACAACCGATTGACAGACAGAGATATTGAGTCCTTTAATTGGGGTTCAAAATCAAATCTTAGAAATGAAATGGGACAAAATCAAATGGGATTTACGGGAATGATTTTTTTAAAATTTTTTTAAGAAAAAAAATATATAAAAGAAAATTGGCGATGTGAGCATGAAAAGAAAGGAATAGTGTGTGGAACAGTGGAAGAAAAGGAAATTAACTTCAGCGAGGGGAAATGTGGGAAGGGGGAAGTGAAGGGGGCCAGCAGGGGTGGGGGTTGCAATTTTAGGTAAGATTGGGAACGGTCGACACGTGTGGGGGCGGAATATGGTGTTTCGCGGTGGTTGCGGGTGGAAAGTGGCGGCGGGAGATGGAAATTGGCGATAAATAGCAAAGGAAATACCTTTACCCTAGGGGCTCGAATTTACCTTCTTTTTCGCTTCTGTAACTAAATTCAGCGGTAAAGAGTTTGTTGGTGGTCGTGTCCAGGAGGTTAAAAAAATTATGGATTAAATTTCTAAATCACCCTAATTGTAAATTTATCAATTGGGAAGACTTGTGTATGCTGGATTGTTACATTGCTTAATATTTAGATCCAAATATTATTAAAATATAAGTAAAATTCTAAATATGTAGTTGATGATGAGTTTAGATTCTTATTTTGACTTATTAAATGGTTTGACGTATTTTTTATGATATTAATTTATTTTTCTTGTAAATTAGATAGAGTTTTGTCAATAAACTTTTAGTATTGTTTGATTTGATAAATATCATCGGATATAATGACATAAACTTATATGAAACCGTCTTTCAAATCTAAATTTATAAGGTTGTCTATGATTTAAATACAAACGCATATTCAGCGACACAATTGTAACTATTTTGTACTTCACTTTAACCTTTTTTAATAGATTTTGGCCCATAGGATTATCTCGCTCTCACGCGTACTCAAATTTTTAATAATTGGTAATCAAAAAAATACTCAAAAGCCACCATTTCTAAAAAAAAAATGGTTGGCACTTTAACAAATGATATACGTTATTTTTTTGAAAAAAAAAAGATATATTGCAGATACTAAATATATAAGGTGTCCTGTTTATCATAAATTTATATAGATATACATCGTATTAGTGCGTCTGAATGTGTTAGTGATTAAACTACTTCATCTTCATGTAATTTATGTGACTAAGAAATAATAGTTTGATTGGAGGATTAAATAAACATTTTGTGTTTTGTTAGAGGTTTTTATTTTTGCCAATTAAATAAGCAGAATATTTCACACGTATCAATTATATTGTGCAAGTGCAACAATAAATTAGTGAGAAAATAATTTACAACTCATTTAATTGACCTATAAGTTGTTGTTAAAGCTTACAAGGATATTATAAGTTATTGTAATAAATTGTTTAGGCGTTGGTATACAATACAGTATGGGTCAACTTTTTTTTTAGTCACTTAGAACTTTAAAAAACTTATTTTAGCCACCTATTTTTAAACATTATTATTTTAGCCACTTTGGACTAAAATACCCTTTCCCTCCATTAAAAATAAAAATAAAAATAAAAAAACCATTTCTCTCTTCCCTTCCTTGCGCATTTGAAAAATGAAAAAACTTGAAAAAATCATTTCGTGAAAAAAAAAAAAAATCAGTGTTCTTACCTGCGCATTTGATATGCGCGCCGAGTTCAGCGCGCAGGTGCGCGCGCCGGAGCCTGCGCTCCCGGGGACAGTACGCGCGCCGGGCCAGCGTGCCCAGGGGACACCGCGCGCGTGCCGGGGCCAACGCGCCCGGGGGACGCCGCGCGCGCGCCGAGGCCAACGCGCCCGGGGACCGCCCGTGCAACAGGGGCCAGCGCGCCAGGGGGACCGCGCGCGCGCCGGGGCCAGCGCGCCCAGGGACCGCGCGCGCGCCGAGGCCAACGCGCTCGGGGACCGCGCGCGCGCCGGGGCCAGCGCGCCCGGGGGACGCCATGCAACAGGCCTGCGCTCCCGGGGACCGCGCGCGCGCCGGGGCCAACGCGCCCGGGGACCGCCCGCGCAACGGGGCCAGCGCGCCCGGGGACCGCGCGCGCCGAGGCCAGCTCGCCCGGGGGACGCCGCGCAACGGGGCCTGTGCTCCCGGGACCGCGCGCGCGCGCCGGTTTAGGGCGCCCGGGGGACGCTGCGCGCTGAGCTCAGTGCGTAGGTAAGAGCACATTTTCAGATTTTTTATGCAGAAGTCCAAAAATTTGCAGAACCGCAAAAATAAAAAAACGTGAATCGGATTTTCTTCGTAATGTTCTTCTCCATTTGCTATTTCTTTTCCAAACCAAAATTCAAACTCAAATTACAAAATCAAGATTATTCATAAGCAATACAAATTTACAAAGTTCAAATAAGAATGGGAGGGGGAGGGGCGACGGCGACTGCGATAGAGAGGGGAGGTGCTTGTGGTGGCGGCGAAGGCAGCGACGAGAGCGTCGGAGGCGGCGATGGCAAATGCAGATCTTTTTTTTTTGTTTAAGAAAATACATATTTATGAAGAGGAGAAAATAAGCCCTATTGTCACTAATTAATTAAACCGAGAGGGGAGAGAGCGACGGCGGTTGTATTTGTCGCGGTGGTGGTGGTGATGAGTTTTGCAATTTTCAGATTTAAAAATGGGAGGGGGTGACCGGTGCAAAGTTCCATCTGTGCAGAATAGCAGAGAGAGGAAAGAGAGTGTTTTGGAGAGAGAAACTAATTTGAATTTCTTTTACCTTTTTTTTAAAATAAGGGTATTGTAGTAATTTTGACTAAAAAAATAATATTTAAAATTTGGTGGCTAAAAATTTTTTTTTAAACTTTGAAGTGGGTAAAAAGCCCTGTTGTCACATACAATATTCGTAGCTACGTTTCAAAAATTAAATGGTCAAATATCTCTATTTCGTCAAAGTAAAGTCTTATTACAAACAAGTGAAGATTGGCGAAACAAGTGTGGAAGTTGCTCAAGAAGCCGGATTCTTTTTTTGGTCGGGTAATGCGCTCAAAATATTTTAAGACGGGTTCGATAATGGATGCTAAAGTGGGATCAAATTCTTCTTTTTTATGGCGGTCGATTTGTTGGAGTAGGGATCTCGTAAGAAATGGATTGCAATGGAAAATTGGGAGTGGAAATCAGGTTCGTTTAGCCTCTGAGGGATTTACTGAGTCAGTGATGCATGGACTTTCATGCAATGTAGTGGGGGAAGAGGAGATACATAGGGCTCAGGTGTTTATTACAGATGAAAGAAAATGGAATCAGACATTACTACTATATCATTTTAGACCGCATATTGCAGAGATGGTCTGCAAGGTGCCAATTGAGAGAGAAGGTGAAGACCGCTGTTTTTGGAAGCATGATGAGAAAGGTATTTTTTCTGTTAAGTCAGCCTATTTAGCTACTATGGGTTTCTATGAAAGTCATGTTTCTACTTCAACGGTAGCACGACAAGAGTGGAAGTGGCTGGTATGGAGTGTTGATATACCACCGAAGGTTAAAATATTTCTATGGCGGGCTTATCATGAGTTTCTTGCAATGGCTATGAATTTGAAAGCTCATCATGTGCCGGTGATTGGGATTTGTGAGGTATGTCGGAAAGATTGGGGTACAACTTTGCATGGGCTGTTTTGGTGTGAGCATGCTAAAGGGTGCTGGAAAGCTAGTAAGTTTTGGGGGGTTTTGAAGCAGAAAAAATGGAAATCGATGATTGAGGTTGGGAGGTAGATTCGGCGTAAATTCTCGAAAGCAGATTATGAGGTTTGGGCAGTTATGACAGCAACACTTTGGAGGTTTATGTGTAAAAAGAAGCATGAGGAGGAGGAGCAGATGTTGGAGATTAGCTATGCTCAATCGCAGGACTTCTTGCAGGCGTTTCATTCAGCACGAAGAGCACTCCAAGTTGCGACTTCGCTGGGAGAAAAAAGATGGTATCCACCTGAGAAGGGTGTGTTCAGGCTTGATGTGGATGCTTCCGTTAATACGAATGCTAGGCTCTTTGGGGTTGGTGCTGTTGTGCGTGATTGGGAAGGCAAGTTCAGAGCAGGTTTGGCTATGCCCATATTGCAGCCTCATTCAGTCGTTGACGCTGAGATAAATGCAATTCTGTACGGAGTCGGGCTATGTTTACAAGAAAGACTTGTTCCCTTTGTTGTTTGGCAATAAGGTTGATTAAAGGGAAGCATGATGAGGTTCCTTTCCTTGAAGAAGAATTACCGCAGCTTGCGGAGCTTATGAAAGATGGTTTTATTTGTGATTTCAAGCATATGTATAGAGAGGCTAATTTAGTTGCACATTCTGTTGCGCATTTTGGTTCAACTTGTGATGATTTAATCACTTGGAACAAAGATTATCCCCGCTGGTTGGGGGAGATGTTTGAATAATAAACCATATTTTCGATCAAAAAAAAAAAAGTGAAGATCTTTTTAAGGTATTAACATTCATTTTTGTTAAGCGTAAAATTATTTGTGATTTTTTCCTTTACTTTTAAGCAATTTTGTAAGTTACTCAACATTTTATTAGTTGTTTTAAAAAAGTTTTAAAACTAAGCCAAACCATGAATAACTGGTTAATTTGCTATTTATACAATTATACCATTATATATATTTTGTGTTCACGTGTTAAAATATTAATAGAAAAACAAAAGATCGACCTGAGAAGTAAGGATGAGTCGCTTCAATATCAAATGTTATTTTAACTAACTTCTAAAAAAAAGGTTATTTCAATTCATATAAAAAAACATAGATTATTTTAACTTCTTTTATAAATATATGTAATTACCGAATTATCCCAGCCCAACTCATAATTAAATAAAACCAAAAAAAAAAAATGACAGCTTTATCCAGCTAAATATACATAATATAGGTGCACCAATCGCAATTAAGACAAAAAATGAATTGATGCTAAGCTTAGCCAAATAGGAAAGTTCCGTCTCTGAATTGATAGATAATCTTTGCAAATATAATTTTTAATAATTAATTATCAAAAAAATTGTTGATGTATGATGTGCAAATTAACTTACTCAAGCAGTAATGCATCATTAATTTAATTTTTTTCCGGAAAATCGTGTCAGACCTATAATGGGCTACAAAATTAAGTGAATTTTATTTGATTCTAAAAAGAGAACCTTTGTTATTTGAAAATTGCTATAATAAATGAATGTTTTTGTATGATGGAAACCTAACTTTGAATAAAAAAATAATACAAATATAGATAAAATTTGTTGGTTAAATAAAATGTATTTTATTCTTTTTTTATTCTCAATTCAATCGATATTTTATTCGAAATTATAACGCACAATTAACCATAAGAGAACATATATTGTGGAATATATATCAAGCATGATGGATTTTTTTGGTGGATTTTTTTTTTCGTTGCCATTGCAAAGTAAAGATGGAATGATAATGTTTGCTAATGACTTTTACATGGATGACATTTTTCATCAATTATCATGTTTAATTGTAAGAAATATAAATTAACTACTCATTAGGGATGACCTAGTAATGGAATGATGTAAGTTTGAAGTCAAAGATTTTAAATTCAAATTTCACCAACACCGTCGTCCAACTATAAAAAGAAAGAGAGAAAGAAAGACATTTTTTCAAAATAAAAATACTAGCTACCTTACCTACTTATTCATTTGGATTAGTGTACAATTGAGGAACAATTCATAATGCAATTCACAAGAATTAACAACATAAATCATTAGGATTAGTGTACAAGTGAGGAACAATTTCACAATGCAATTCACAAGAATTAACAACATAAATCATTAGGATTTGTGTACAAGTGAGGAATAATTTCATAATGCAATTCATAAGACTTAACAACATAAAATGAATTTTCTCAAAAAGTAAAATAATAATAATTGGGTTGGATGGAAGCAATAACTTAGTCATTTGAAGGTGTTAGAAAAAGTAAATTTAAGAGGTCAAATAGTTAAAGGAATCTTATACAATAATGCCACTATTATTATATTATTATAGATCAATATATATTTTATTTTTTAAAAATAAATATGTAATAACTCGAAGAAAAAAGTGAAGTTTAATTTTACAATAAACACTATACTCACAAAATGGTGTTTGATCACATTGTCGTTAGCGTTAGCTCGTTTTGGTACATTTACTTGTATTGAATCTCTACAGAGTTTAAATTCTTCTAATTGAATTTGAAACGAGACTAATACGTTTCACTTAGTGGAAATATAATTTATATTTTTTATCATTCGTGTCTGATATTTTTTCCGTATTGTGTTTTGTAATAGCATGTCGTTTGCATTAATTTGGACACAAGTAGCCTGAAAATTTGGAGACGTTTTAGTTGCTACAAATTAAAACATAGTTGTAATTGCAAGTTATGGTAAATATTGTAGTTTTTTTAGTGCAATTAGCCCACCCTAAAAATAATAAATTTATACTTATCACTAATTTAGTCATTCAAAATCCATCCATTTATGATTTAAGACATTAAAAAATAATGGTGCACATTTGACTAGGGCTAATTCGGATAGGAACCGACCGATCTCTCCATCACTGAAAAGCACCGAAAGGCTCGGCGACACCAGCCGACCATCGGCCAATTGTAAGTGATCACCTAACAAAACATTGACCGAAGAAAAATGGTTGGTTCAATTTAGTTACCTAATGCCAAAAATAAAATTCTCTTTCAACCATTTCTCTTTAGATCAACTTCTAGGACTAGACGACAACGATTGTATTTATTAGGAGCCGGAGGAGTTTTACAAGTCAAAGGAGTTTGAATAAGAGAGAGTGGGGGAACTTCTATTATGCGAATGCATATAGTGTGTCTGTTTCTCTCACATAACAATTTTTAAATAATGAGCTCATTTTATTATGTGTGAAAGAAATATACTACATGTACAAGCAACATATAATTTTTTCCCAAACAAAGATGCATCGGGAAGATAAATACACACAGGTAGCATAAATTTACATTTAATAATAGCAATATATCACAAAACTAATTGAGCCAGATAAATGTAGTTCGATCGGTTCGGTTAAGACCGAAATAAGTAAAAACCAATCACCGAGCAAACATAGCTTCGGCTATTCTTGGTTATTCTTTCTTCCACCGACCACCAAACCGGCTAAGCTATAAAGCGAACCGCACCACACCGAAACTGATGGGTTCGGTCAGTTTTTTCGGTCTCAGTTCAATTCTTGCTCACCCCTAGACACAATTTGACAC
Organism: Perilla frutescens; assembly: GCA_026008535.1. Classification (NCBI taxonomy): domain Eukaryota; kingdom Viridiplantae; phylum Streptophyta; class Magnoliopsida; order Lamiales; family Lamiaceae; genus Perilla; species Perilla frutescens. Next base: position 8,188,719 of record BRKX01000018.1, on the reverse strand, counting down.
GCCAAAGTAAACGCAAAGGAAAACTATTCGGAGCAAAATGTATTCAAAGATGTTTAGAAAAGTTCTTGGTCTGTCGCTAGCAATGTTGGAGAAATTAATGATAAAAACATCCAATTCAATACAGCAAAATTTCCTGTTTGCAACACACACACACATAAGTTTGAAAGTCAATTGACACCACGATATATAGCTCCAGGGCAGAGCTCATCCATACCATCAATATTCCGGTAGCCATCATACTCTCTCAAACAAGTCCAGCACCGACGGGATAGGAACTCGCGAAAATCATCCTCCGTATAAAAGGTCTTCTCCTCCGTGTGCACGGGCAAGTGCTCTGGCCCGTCGAACAAACAAACTTTTATCGTCAGCCCTGCAATCAAGGTTGTCATTTTCAAACTAACTACGACCAGTTTTGATGATCTTCAATCTGCAATCACCCTAACCTAAGTAATAAATGTTGTGTGATTTGTGCAGTACCTTCATCAACACGAAGAGTGTAGTTCCCGAGAGGCATATCCCTGTCGAGTGACCGAACAACATTGTCTTCGTCTTCCAACCAGAATGCCCGTTTTGTCCTTAACCGGAAGGCAGCTTTGATGGCTTCCTTTATAGCATCTGCAGTCCCATCAATCCCTATCCGCTTTGTAAAGTCTCCCAATTTTACCGTTATCACCCTCCCGTCATAACTGTTTCTCTGCTCACCTGCAGAAAACGGAATAATCATCATCTAAACTAGAAGTTCAATTGCTTTTTTCAATGTATATGATCTCATAGGCACGTGAGGTGATGAACCCCTTTCAAAAGCAAGATCACATAATTGAACAATATCCATAATGTAAACAAAATGTGAACCCACCATTTCCAGGAGTCTCTCTCCAATTCCAAGGAGAAACTCCATTTGCTCCAACAGCATCAGCAGCGGTGATAGCAAGAGGATGTGCCTCGTGATCCAGACGCCTTTCTAAATTGAGTGTTGATCTGCCATTAGCTGCATGCCATATATTTATTTTCCAAAACAAATTCAAATATTCTGCTGCTAGTCAGAGAGTTCAAATTTCATAGAGATACAAGTGGTGGAATAAACCCTGGCAAATATTTGCACCAGAACACAAAATAATGATTGCATTAGAGCATGAATCAATGATAATTATGAATAATGGAGACACTCGAGATTTGGCCATGGTAAGAGGGCGTTACACATTGAGGAATAGGAATTAGAGAATCAAGGAATTTTAACACACACTATGAATTAAATGACTATTCCATATAAGTTTCCTTCTTTTTTTTTAATTTTTTTTTTCTAAAACTTGGGAGGAAACAACATGACTATTAGGGATGTAAATGAGTCGCGTCGAGCCGAGTAGTGCCTTGATCAAACTCGAGCTCGACATGGAAAGTTTGAAGCTTGAGCTCGACTGGAATTTACACTTTTTTCCAAAACCTATTTCAATCTCAATTCAAATTAAACCAAAATATCTTTTGTTTTGCACAAGAATCTCGTGTGCATTTTCACCCATTTAACCAATGTTTGAATCACACATAAGTCACAACATTTATGCAGCAATAAATTGTAATACTGCTTGGGGCTTTCGGCTGTGAAAATGAGAAAGAGGGAAATATAACTTGAGGAACTAAACAACAGGTCAACGGAGAATCGCTACCTTCACAATAGCTGAGCTCATGAATTTCTATACAAAGAAGATTACAAACAAGAAAGGAAAAATGGCTATACAAAGAAGATTATTTACAATTTCCTAAAAAAAAATATAGAAAAAAGAGCATCTTACTGATTCGAATTTTCTTACTAAAAAGTACCAACGTGTCCTCCATCTGCGATTCTAACCGTACAATGTCGTCACTAGAAGAGAAGATGGAAAGTGGGAGTTTATGAATGAGGGAAGGAATTTCTTTCTTGTTGAAATTGTTGCCGAGAGAGAAGAGGGAGATTAATGAGAAGAAAAATTATCTCCGCCGCCGCAGAGTAAGAGTGAGAATGGAAACAGAGAAAAGGACGAGGAGTGTGGGATCTAGGGTTTCTCTAATTTATACTTAGGTATTGATGTAAATAAATGTAAACTTAAGGGTAAATCTGTAAAAAATAGCTTAAGCTCAATTAGGCTCGCGAGCCTACTGAGCCTTGTATAACTGAGCTTGAATCAAGTTTTCTTCGAGTCAATCTCGAGTAACTCACGAGTGGGCTCGACTCACTTACACCCTTAATGAATATTCCATATAAGTTGACGCAATATAATTTCACAACCAAAAGTGGGAAAATACTTGGTAGGGGCTCTCTACAGCACATCTAGAGTCACAAGAGCTTAAAGTTTGCACTCACCAATATGAACAAGGAGCTTACTAGGACAATTAATGTTCATGAGTTGCCATTTACAGTGTTGGAAGACATAAGCATCAACGAGAGACGTAACTAGTCGCACAAAAAGAAGAGTGCAGAGCAAAGTGTGTAGCTCGTGTAATGTTTGGTGTATGCCAAATTGCCAACTAAAAGAGTATTTGTTCCAGAACACTAGTTCACTAGTCACTCATAAAGCATTCGGCATTAAGTCATAGAACTTTGCATAATCTTTCAAAAATTCTACAGTCTTGATTTGGCATTAAAAAAATAGGATCACTAAGAACCCTTATTCTAGCATCTGTTCTCAGTTCTGCCAAATAACTTCCCTTCATTCTCGCGATTTTAGGTGCAACAAATGTCTAGCCCTCTTCAGCACCAAATATAGCACAACGAGGAAGGAGCAGCAGGCACATTATTCTATTAGATAGTTACTAAAATTGCGAGATCAAAGCAATGAATTGGAGTTTTCAGATGTATCAGAGGGGGAGAACTAACAACTTGAGAGATAGGCTAATTTGTTGGTATTATTAATCTACATATACATATATTAAAGTAAAATCACATGGACAAAATTGTAAATAAAAAATATCAGAGAAAACAATTTCTCCGTCAATGAAATTTGAAAATGTGCATATGGCAGAGTGGTTTAATGCGCTAGGTTATAATCAAGTGAATCCACCCGCCCAGGATCGAAACTTGCTTCCAACTTCAAATTTGCTCTCGTTTTTTTCCTTTTGCTAATTTTATTACTTTCAGATTTCCAATTTAAATTCCCTGGAATCCTGCTTTCCAACTTCAGATTTCCCTCTTTGTTTTTCTAATTTTCTTACTTTTCAGATTTCCCATTTAAATTCTAAGCTCCAAAGCAGATTTCCCTTCTTTCTTTCTTTTTTTTCAGGAACTATGTTGAGTTTTATGTAATACTTTAAATATATATAAAAAATCATTCTTTTTATATTTGATATTTAGTTTTTAATGTTAATTTCTAATTTGTTTTTCATAATAAGTATTAATATTTTGGGCAAGTCATACTATACTATAATATACTATATTAATGAGTGATAGAAATTACTATGTGAAATTCATACTTACTAATGAATAGTGAGGATATAGATGAAATTTAGCTTTCCACCCTATCCCGATTCAATAATATACATTTTTAAAACTTAATCATGGATAATATACGTTTTCGAAACTCAATCACTATCATTCATTTTTAATTTTATGTTAGAATTCTATGATGTAAAATTCTATTTTTCATTAATTTATTTTTTTAATACAATATCAAAATATTAGCTTTTATGACAATAACATCAAATCATATATAAATATAGATTTTAATCTATATTTTTATACCTATTGGAACACACAATGATATGTTGTAATTTAATTGTGATGCATTGTATCATTCAAAACACACACCCACGCAAATTTTGACATTATAATTCATAAAATTGATATCCCTGTGATGCACGGGAGGTATACTAGTTCATTAATTAAAATAAAAGGCGTGAAAGACGAACAAGACGATTGACACTTCCACTAACTTTTTTCCTAAATTATACCATTTAGTTAACAACTTTTGGCAATACATACACAAGTGGCTTCTGCCAGGGTTATTCTCCGCGATTTTATTAGAGCAACTTATCAGATTTAAAAGCATGCGAAGACCATAACCAATATACATACCTTCCACAGGTCCAAAAGTAAGACTAGCATCATCAATACCTGCATCAGCCAAATAGAATTGTAAAATTAATGCAACATTTAGAATATGATCCGCATTTGATGTGTGGACCATATATATTCTCGAAGGGCATGAAAAGACATATTGTAGAAGATGCCAACAACAAGAGACTCAATATAGCAAGATTAAGAGATGAGGAATTTCTAAGAAGTACAAATACAGCTATACTACACAACCAGTCAACACATACCTGCCGTGAAAACATTTATGAGATCGGTCGAAAGCACCCAAAAAGATGTTATGTACCTCTTCATACCCATTTTCACTACCCCAGACTATATGAAACTGAACAGCTGTACAGAAGAACATTAAACGCGAAAAAACACAAAATCGAATCTGTCATGCATTGCTGAACTCTTCCTACACTTATCCTACCCTGTCAACCCAAGTGAAGTAACCAAAAACCATCACCAAGTAAGGAGGAAAAGCCAACTGCTGTGACACCCATCATCAGAAAACAACAAATCAATAACAAGAGCAGATTCTAAATCACCAAGCACAATGATCAAATCAAATAGACTTCCATGCTTCCATTAACCAACAGAATAGATGAACTTCTACAAGCAAAAATAATGAAATAACACAAAACAAAAATAAAGTAACAGCAGGTTTTAAAATAAACCTTTATCAGCAAATTGCATAAAAGAGTCAACTTTAGAACCCGCTGCAGCGGCGGCGGCGGTATCACTAGAAGATGAAGAATTCTTCCAACAGTGCCCATTTTTACTTCTCTCTCTCATGATCTCCTCAATGTCCTTGTAAAAATTCATCTTCCCATTCCCATTCCCACTCCCACTCCCATCTTGATTATTCGGCTTCGCTTTTTTGTACTCCTTCAACAAGTTCCGCCACTTATCCGTACACATCGTGGGCGATCGATCAAAACCCTTTTCCCTCATTTTCATGGATATGTTGTCCCACAAATGCTTGTTGGACTTGGACGTGTTAAACAGAAAATCGATTTCTTTGCGGTGAGAAATGAGGGCCCGGGTTTCTTCTTGAGCCCATGTCTCAGCCCGTTTCTTCGGAGCTGGTGAAGGCGGCGGAGGGTTCGAGGAGCTCTGGTTCGCAGGGTCGTCTCCGCCGCTAGTGGCCGCGACGGGGCCGTCGCTGATTTGGATGATCATGTTGTTTGCGTTGGGTGACCCTTCTTTGTAGAATTCTATGGCGGATTCTTCTTGTTCTTGCCCCTTTTCCGACACGTACATTTCGTTCTTTGTTTTTCTTTTCGTTTTCAATAAATTGAAATTGAGGGGATTTGAGATTTTGGGATTTAAAGCAGCGCGCAGATAATTTGAGTGTTTACAAATGTTGTGGTTGTCGGTTTAACAAGACGGCTTCAATGTTTTAAGGGCTTTAGGATCATCAAACCTCTTTGTCTTTATCATAATAATTAATATATTAAAATTTAAATTTTAAATTAGAGTTGGACTTGTGTGCACTACATGTACAATCGAACGAGTTGATCGGGTTAATGTCTAAATAAACGCGTTGACCCGATCAACAAAAAAAATATCAAAATTAGTATCAACATAACACTAAAATGTATCACTTAAAAGATTATAAAAAATAATTAAAATCAGTATCAACTGTAACACTAAAAAAACCCGTCAAAATTAGTATTAACCGTAGCACTAAAGAGTATCACTCAAAATTTAAAAATATCGCTTGTATCCTCAAAAAAAGGACGTGCCACTATTTTATTTGTTTGCGAGTTGACTGGGTCAACACACGTTGATTTGTGTATTCTTTCATTAACACTTAAGTGATAGTATAATTAGAGTATCAAATCGTGTTTCGTGTCAATACAATAATGACATTACGTGATAAACACGAAACACAACATGATATGATAAAGTCAAATGCGAACACCTTTCGGTGGGGATGGCTTAGTGGTGGAGTGAGGTTACTTAGAGACCAGAGTTCGAATCTCCTTAATACCACATGTCGAGTGTGTGAGTAAAAAAAAGTCAAATGCGAACACGGCATGATAAGGGTCTGTCGGACACGAATACTATAATTTTATCACGACACGAACACTATAATTTTATCACGACATGAACATGATATTTTATCATGTTGATACGATACGATAATGACACGATAACAACACAACACAATAATAATTTTAAAAAATAGAATAATAAATATACATTTTTCACGTAACAGGTTATTGGGTTATAACATGTTAGAATGTTAATAAATTCTTATCAAATTGACAGATTATTGTGTCGTTATTGGATTATCATGTAATCTGTTAAATTTTATCATGTTTAACACGTTAACACGGCACAATATGATAAATTTAGATCATTATCATATTAACACGATAAAATTAAACACTAAATCATTATGTACGTGTCAAAAAATTGTCAACCTTGGATTGAAATATACGAAAATGCGTCGAATTCAAAATCCATCACTTTTCCCCAATTGAAATGAAAATGATTGATTTTTGTTATTAAGTTGCGTTTGAGTTCAGAATTAAAAAATAAATAAAAAAAACGACTCACTAGCTCAAACATACTAAGGGGAGTGTATTCAATTAGGATTTTGATGGATTTTGTTGGACTTTAAAATGTCCATGGATTTTTATGGATTTTATAAATCCATAGACTCCACATGGAGTCTCCAAGACTCCATGTAGAGTCTTCCAACTCCACGCAGAGTCTGGCGGATTTCGTGTATGGATTTCGGACGATTTTGAACGATTTCAATGGATTTCAAATCCATCTCGCCAACGCTCGTTGGAACACAACGATCAGTGTATCTGAAAAAAATTAAACCCAGCGGTCGCTAGAATCAAGCGACCTTGATCCCAGCGGTCGCTGGGTGCCAGCGGCCGCTGGCTGGAGTGCCATCATCGGCAAGACCAGCGGCCGCTGGGGTCGGGTGACGGCTGGGGTGTCCGATTTCAACTCCTCACCGGCCGCTGGAACACAGCGCTCGCCGAGTTTTCCAAATCCATCGAAATCTCGTGTCCAGAGGTCGGATTTCATCCTTTGTAATTTTCACGTGAAATCCAGCTGAAATCCAACGAATTCAATGACTTTTTAAAGTCCGTGGATTGTTGAATACCACAGAATTTTAAAGGACTTTTAAAAGTCTGGATTGAATACACCAAGATTTCGTTGGACTTTTAAAAGTCTGGATTGAATACACCAGAATTTCGTTGGACTTTTAAAAGTCTGGATTGAATACACCCGAATTTTAAAAGTCCAACGAAATCTCAATCCAATACACCCCCTAAGTGAATCCAGATTATTAGTTAAAGTTATATTTTAATTAAATACTTATTGTGGAATATGCAAATACAAAATATAATATAATTGAATGAAACATAAATTTAATAAAAAGATTTATATAAAACAATTATACATGTATAAATAATACTCTGAATTAGTAAAATATTTCTACCAATTAAATTACTAGCTTATATCGAGTTAATTAACAATTTTACGAAACGAATATTACAATTGGGAGATTCTATTTTGCACCATCAAATTTACTCTTTGCACCATAAAATAAATTAATTAGATAATAATTAATTATAAAATTACTTAAATATCCTTATTGTATAAAAAATAAAAATAGCTAATAAATAAATGAATAAAAGAAAAGAAAATGAAGCCTTACCTTTCTGCTCAGGCTGAGTAGCGACGTGTGCGTTTTCTTCTCCGACGAGTACCTATTGCCCATCATCGACTACCACCGCCTATCTCGACTCACGTGAGGACAACCACCCAACCTAGCTCCAACTCCACCAACTCGAACTAGAGAATACATTAGATAAAAAAAATCTCAGTTTTTTTTATCCAAACTAAGCAATTGACAATCACCGTACATAATGAGAATTTTGGGAATCTGGATTTTTCGTTCGAATTTGAAATTTCAAAAGTCATATGGGTGTTCATAAAATAGTTTCGAACTTATCCCTAATTTTTGAAAAATGATCTCCGATCAACATCAATTTTCGTTCAAAAAAATTAAATTTTCGAATCACTTCGTATAGTTTCGAAAAAGTATTTCCGAACACTTTTACTGTGTTCGGACTGTAATTTTCGAATCACCCATGACCAGAATTGAATTCCATAACCAAGCACTAGGCGGCGCTAGGTTTGAGATCGTTGCTTTGAATTCCATATTATGAGCATAAATTCGAAGGATGAAGAAAATGAAGGCAAGGATAGAGAAGATGAAGACGAGGAAGAGAATATGCAGAAGATGAAGATGTCTGTTCGCCAGAGGAACTGCAGAAAAAGATGAAGATGCTGGTTCAGACGAGAGAAGGTTGGAGAAGAAGTCTTCTTTTCCTTTTTCTTTTTTTTTTTTTACAAGGATATTTTAGTAAATTTTAAATCAGTTTTTAGTTAAATTGATTTTTTTTTCTGATTTCAATTTTTTTTAAATAAAACATACATTTTAATTGAAAGGGTATAATTGTCAATGTTAATGGTGCAAAGAGTAAAAATAAAGGTGTAAAGAATAGTTGGGATATAAAGAATAAATTTGGTGGTTCCGTCACAATTTTATAGTCAATCTCGAGTAGCTCGTAGCTGAGGCCCAAACACACACACAAACACTCTCCCCCTCTCTCTCTCTCTCTCTGGTCTCCTCCCCCCTCCTCCATATCTAATCCCCTCCCGCGGCAATTATCCCTGAAATATATTTAGGTAAAAAAGAAACAAGCACACACAGAGTTTGAATCCATTGTGCTGCCGTCTTAGTCAAGACACAATCTTTATCCATTTACTACAGGGTTTTAGGACCATTTCTTCATCTTGGTAAACTGGCCGTCTCGTTTCTAAGGTACGTTTGCACAAGCACCTTGTGTGCAGTATATTTGTCTTGGTTTTAACTTTTGGAATTCAATCTACTCAAGAATATTTGATCTCGACTTCTTTGCGTTTAATCAATCAATATTGTCTGCATATTATTGTTCATTTCTACTTTATTTTTTTCTTGTTAATATTGAGTTCCCGGGTTTAAAGATAGAAGTAATCATAGAGCAATTGTATGGTTCAAAAAAATTATCGGCGATTGACTTTTCTGCATAAGTAATGTTCGATCTTTTTTGTAGTTATTTTGTCACTTTAGTGTTTAGAAGATGTAGATAGAACTAGAGGTTATTATTTTCTTTGTTTGTTGTTTTTTTTTTTTCATAATGTTATTGCCTAAGTTTTAGCATCATACAACGATCAATTTAAGTATTGGGCGTTGGCTGGATTGCTCATTCTCATTCTCATTCTCATTCTCATTCACTCTCTTCGGTTGTCTGTGAGTTTTGAAGTTTATTTTATCCGACAATTGACTTACATATTTCAAAGAAAAGTTTAGATATGATTGAGAAATTGTGTTATGGCTCCACTTTAGTTTTTTTATTTGGTAATTGGTAGTATGGTTGTAATGAAGATAGTGTTAGTTAATCGTGCTGCCCTTTTATGTTGCTTTGCTGCAGTTTGTATCTTACTGTTTATCTGAATTGTAAATTTCCCATCTTGTTTTGGTTGTCACTCTGTTTTTCAATGGCATTCCAATATAGACTGCAGTTGGTAGCTGGTAGCTGAACTATGACAAATGCCTCTGTTGCTAGATTCAGCGGGATTAACAGAGCAATCTTGCCACTTCCTTGTAGAAGAAAGTTTGGAATATTTTTTAGGAGAAGCTTTTCAACCTGTGCTTCACCATTTGTTTGTTCATCATCACCATATGTCAGTTATCCCCCGACTGCTTTCGTGTTAAATGCCCACCTTGCAGCGTCAGATGCCCCGCAACGCTCTGATGAATGGTTTGCGCTGCGCAAGTACAAACTAACAACTAGTACCTTCAGTACAGCACTGGGAATGTGGAAAGGCAACCGTCGGTATGAGCTATGGTGTGAGAAGGTTTCTGCTCCAAACATCCAGTTAGCTGAGGGTGCTATGAAGAGTGCTATGGAATGGGGAGTTCTTAATGAAGCTGCAGCTATAGAGCGCTACAAAAGCATTACTGGTCGGGATGTCAGCTCATTGGGCTTCGCCACCCATGCAGAGGAACGATTGGATTGGATTGGAGCTTCCCCAGATGGGCTGCTCGGATACTTTCCCGGAGGTGGAATTCTGGAAGTAAAATGCCCCTTCAACAAGGGAAAGCCAGAGAAGATGTTACCATGGAAAACTATGCCATTTTATTACATGCCTCAGATACAAGGTCAAATGGAGGTAATGAACAGAGATTGGGCAGATTTGTATTGTTGGACACCAAATGGCAGCACTATATTCCGTGTCTACAGGGAGCGTGGTTATTGGGAACTAATACATGGAGTTTTACGAGAGTTTTGGTGGGAGAACGTCGTACCAGCAAGGGAAGCCCTTCTGTTGGGAATGGAGGAAGAAGCCAAAGCATTCAAGCCAACATCAACTCACAAACTAACTGGGCTTGTTATAGTCAAAAGCTTAAAATTGGCCGGGGAGGCAAAGTTGCTGTGTCGGGAGATAGCAGGCCACGTGGAGTTTTTCCGTTAAGCTCGCATTCAGGTAACCGAAAACTATTCAAGACTTTTTACACAAATAGATTGGTTCAGGTTTCTCGTATATCTTTCTGTAGTTTCGATGCTTATCATTATTCAACATATTTTTTAAGGGAAATTTCTGCTTGCATTGTTATGGCTTCCATCGATTTTTACCTCAATCTTTTCGTGTTGATATTGAGTTGTCGTGATAGCACACATCCTCTTGATCTTGAGTAAATTCAGGTCAAATAAACTGTCGAACTCATAATGACCTCTTACCTCATTGAGCCAACTATGGGAGGATGGGAGTGTTTCCCTCACCTTCCTAAAATAGCGTAGCTTCATGTTTCATCAACATATCTACGTCCACTCGAAAAACGCCATATTTAGTCCATCATCAAGAAATATTAGAAACTCCTCTACCAGAAAATTATCTCTTCGCTCTGCAAAGAGGTAGAAATAAGGTAGAGAGGATCAGGGAAAACAGAGGAAAGAAGAAAAGGCGCGAACCATGGACATATACGAGTCGAATGGGTTGTCGTGGGCGGATCAGTGGGACCCTCAACCGGTGCCGTCGGAGCTCCCTGAGAAGAAGGAGAAAGATGAGTCTGAAAAGAGCAAGAAGAAATTACTCAACTTCAAATGGGTGAAGAACTTGTGCAAGAAATCCAAGAACAGCACACAGAAGGCTTAGAAATTTCATGAAACGCTCTCTCTTTCTCCAAATTATTTCTCTATTAACATTCAATCTTTGAGATTGATTACTTCTGTGAAATATGGTGAGATTTATGTGCACGTTTTCTTCATAGTTTATCAATTATCATACACCAAATATTTGCTATTAGGATACTATATCGTCAACTGTTTTCCTTTTTCCTTTACCAAGTAATTCCATTATTATTATTTATTATTATTATTATTATTATTATTATTAAATTGGAACTTTCATCCGATAGCTTATTAAGGTTACATCTGATGAAATTAAATGTTAACAAAAATTTAACTGGTCAAATTAACGAAAATTTATTTGCATGGTTGGATAGTACCACAAGTTATTCTAACTGATAATCACAGAAATAGAAATTATAAATCGTATGTTTCGTATAACTTTTTCGTCAAATCTATTAACATAGCTAATTTTATTATTTCAGTTCGATTTGAAAATTTTAGAAGACAAAGTTGAGATCGTTTTGATTATATTATTATTTTTTGGAAATTATGTGACAATATATTAGAAGGTTATTGGCTTATTTTATTTAGAAGAGCTTACAAGCAAATCTTATAAACTTTTATAGAGCATGTAAAATGTTAAATATTTAAGAAGCGACAAATTTGTAATGAAAATGGTTATTATTAGAGGGTTTTTCTAAATATTCCACTATATTTTTATTACACACCTGACACCATTATTAAATCTAATTTAAAAATAAATAATTATCAATTTATTTAAATATATTTTTAATTTATAAAATATTTATTTAAAAATCAATTACAATAAAAAAAAACTAAAATAAATTAAAAGAAAATCCATCATCCCCGTCTTCTTCCCCACCCCATTTTCTCTCTCACCTCTCCCATTTCCTTTGCAAATCCACAACCAATACATAGGGATCATGAATCGAAAATAAAATTCAAAGTAATCAGATATCAAATTTTCCACGCACATCAAAAACACGAAACGACTCAAGCTCAAGATAAATTTAAGATGGTATTTTTTTTTCATTGCCATTGCCAAAAAAGAAAAATAATTTTTCAAAAATAAAACATTACCTACTTATTCATTGGGATTAGTGTACAATTGAGGAATAATTTCGTACTAAATTAAGCAGGACTTAACACCATAATTGGATTTTCTCTTTCTCATAAAAGAAAATGGTAGAACTAGAAGTACTAAAAAATAAATTTAAGGGGTGAAATAGTTAAAAGTCTATAATCAAGTCACCTTTATGATTTGAAGAAAAAAAATAAAATTTAATTCGACAATAAATACAAGACTCGTGAGATGACGATGACAATATTTAATCGCTTTATGATTGTCTCGTTGACATTAGACACACATACTAATGTAGACGAGTGCTAATTATATTTATATTGCACACTGGTTAGGTCGTGTTGCCACATTTGCTTGTATTAAATCACTAGATTTTCCTAATTGGATTTGAGACGCTACTTCTTTTGACTTATTGGAAATATAATTTACATTTTCCATAAAAAAAGAAAGAAGGCATTTATATTTGGTGAATTATCAAATCTAGTTTCCAAAGTGCGCCCTCATTTCCCTCGCAATTGCCGCCCCTTCCCATTATCAACAGCTTCCGTATTAAATATCAGTAGTCAGTTTAGCTGCACTAGCACATAATTCAATTTCATATATATTTTTTGAAAAAATAATTCAATTTGATTTAAATAAGAAGAAAAAGACACTAGAAATCCAAATTTGAAAAAATGGAGAACGATAGGAAGAGACGAGAGAGAAGAAATCTGGTCGCTTTGACCGGTGGCGCCGCGCTTCTCGCCGTCGCAGTCAACTTAGCCGTCGTTGCACTCAAAACCCATTTCAAGAATCGCAACAGAAAAGGTACACACACACACACACATTTCCGAGTGTTTTCCTTTGTTTATGTATCTATTCATGGTTTTATTCAGATATCGTGTGCTCTGCTGTAAATGAAGAGAGCCCAATTTGTCATCTCTTGTTTAACATTTATTTTTATGCGTAAAAATCAGTTATTGCAGAGTTTTATCTGTTTGGAAGTGGGATTGGAGTAAGTAGGTGAAGGTTTTGGCTGGTTATGAATTATGATGTTATAAACTTTAATTTGGTGTAAACGTGTAGGATGGTTATCTGTTTTGTTATTTTCAATTTTCTCGTTGCAATGTTTTCATCTCAAGATTGAGTTTGAGCCTTTGAGGTATATGCGATGGGTTTGGAAAATTGGCATTTCTTGTATTAATTTTGTTTTTGTTTTTTTTAATACTAAGTGAATTCAAGTCATACATTTATCTGAAGTGGAAATGGATGAGTAATTTATTTTCAAATTGGTGTACTATCGTTTTTGTTTTTTGAATTTCAGTGCTTCCGGGATCAAATGTACGAATAAATGTATCTGCTTCTGAGATACTGAGATTAGCTGACAACGTTGTAGCAAAATCCGAGGAAATTCAGAATGCAGTTGCTTCGGTTCCACTTGACAAGGTATTGTCGCATTTTATAAACAATTTTGATATCAACTCAGGGGTTTTTCTTGTTCACAGGTTTCTTTGCATTTAGTTGCATTTCATAGTTGTGTCTCATGCTTATTTGCACGGTTGCTTTTTTATGCGTGAAACTGAGGCCAATTGATTCTGATATGTGTAGAGTTTCAACCAATCAGGAATTAATCTTCCATGTGGCCAAACTTCATTTATATATTCCATTCCATGTTGTTTACCGGAGATATAGTTGGCTCTGAGACTCACTTCAATACGGATTAATATAACTGGTGATGAGGCTGGTACCTAAAAGTTATACTGCACCGATTCCAGTTTTGTTGCCAAGTGCTGACAGTTGTTGGCACTTGGCACGTAGCATTTTAGGAACTTTTTTTTTTAAATCAAGGTTTTATCCTTTCTATCTCTAATTATTAACTAGATAAACTGTTACTAGTAATGTATTTGTAGATGACCAACATTTTAATTGTTTGCACTCTAAATTCTAAAATGAAGTTCTGTGATGATTGACATTCTTCTTTTACTGTCTCTACTTGAAGATGCTCTTTACATTTTCATGCTGTGATCTTTGGGTACATGCATAGACTGATAGATAACATAATATGTATGCCTCACAGGTAACCTATGCCAATACAATACTACCGTTGGCAGAATTAGAAGCACATCAATTTCCTCTGATACAGTCTTGCACATTTCCAAAATTGGTATCTTCTTCTGAAGATATCCGTAAAGCAAGTATTGAAGCTGAGCGAAGAATTGATGCCCATATTTCCATATGCAGGTTTTACTTTAATTACTTTTTCCCTCTTGAATCCCTGCTGATTGGTTGAAATAGATTTTGATGCCTAACCAGGAAAAGGAAACAGAGTAAAAAATTAGGACTATGCAGGGTACTGGTTTTGCTCGTCAAACACAATGATATCATCTAGGCCAGTATACTTGTTCCTGGGGCTAAACCATAACCGAACAATAGAATAAACCTGTCAATAATCTATCACTTTGTTGCTCATGATTTTATAATTATGTTTTCGGCTTGGTACAAGATATATGGAGGATATAAACCTTAACTGGAAACATATAACCATAAACATCCAAAATATCTTGTATTTGGTATTTTCAGAAAATAGTTATCATCTTTAGGCTAGAAGATGTTTTTAATGTCGACAAGTAAGGACTGCAAGGAGAAGTTAATTATGTTGTGATCATGTCCCTAAAACTTGTATATTTCGTTATCCCAACTGCAAGTCTGTAACAGATGGGGTTCTTCAGAAGTGTTCTGAGAATCTTATAATGAGTTTTAGTAGGTTGCATTGATGAGTAGGATATGAAGGCTGTTGAATTCCTTATCTTATGTGTTCTTTTCAATTCAAATTCCAGATTTTAATTATTCTTTTAGATGTTGAGAAATATATTATTGTTCTCTCATAGTAGTGAAGATCTAGTGGTGTATAACTTTTTGGAGTATCTTTATGCTGTCTGTTTTCTTGAAAATAATACAGCAAGCGTGAAGATGTTTACCGTGTTGTCAAAGCTTTCATAGCACGGGGAGATTGGATGAGTTCTGAAGTCAAGTGTTATGCACAGTATTTGGTATGCACCTGTAAGCATATTAGATGTAGCTTGATGCTGCTTTCTTGAATGGTTTATTTATGGTGATAGATCTTTCTGTAATCTAAAGGATACTTTGCTAATCAAGTAGTTCTGTGTTGCGTGTAATTTTATGCCCCCCCTTTTTTATTGAAGTTAAATGATTTCATGTTGTTTATGGTTTGAGGCTCACTTTAATAATCTTTCGAGTGCTATAATTTTCCACGCATTGCAATTTGCATCAATAAACATTCAAATACAATAGAAAGTCTTGACTGCATTCTTGTTCAGATCTCAATCTATAGATTTTAGTTTTTGTCCTCCCAAAGCTATACATCGAGATTTATGTACAATTGTGTTGTAAGATATAATATATTATTCAGTTAGCAGCTTAAATTGTTTTTTTTTTTCTTTAAAAAAATTGCAACTCTTCTCTACCTTTATTATGGAGCCTCTTTTCTCCCCTGCTATTTTTGCAATTTCTTCATAGTATCTTGTTCTGGATACAGATCATGCAAGCTATTGCAATCAACTTGGTAGATGATCTAGCCTTGTCATTCTTTCATGTTCTAAAATATTAAAATATCTTTGTGTTGGTTATTATTTTATTTAATAGATTCTGCATTTCATAATACCTTGTCGTGCACATGATATAGGAAATGAATTAATATTGCTTGATTTCTGATGAGGATTTCTTTCTTACTTTATTTTTACTATTGATTTTCAAAGCACTGGTTATTTGTCAAGTCTTTATTTGTAATATATAGTGACAGGTTCAAGATTTTGAGCGGAACGGATTGAATCTTACCTCAACCAAGAGGGAGGAATTGCAGCGATTGAGGGCTCAAATAGATGAGCTAAGTATGCGATACATTCGAAATCTAAATGATGATAGCACAGTTCTTCTTTTCAATGATATGGAGCTAGTTGGCTTGCCTCTAGAGTTCCTTAAGGTTGACATCTCTGATATATTCTTTTGTCTGCCATAACTCTCTTCAATTTATATCATTATTTTATTCCTTAATGTTATTTGTCTGTCCTCTATTATTATATTATTATTATGGTTTGTTATAAGAATATATGCCATCCAACATCTAGCCAGAAGTAGTAAACTCTTTTAATAGTTGCTGAATGGGTAGTGTTGCAGCACGCTACTGAGTAAAGTATTTAGATCCTCAATGTTTCTTCTAACTTCATATTGATTTATATATTATATATTATGTTTGTTGAAATGTAAGATGACCTAACATCCTGAATGCATGCACTGGTTGAGTTCCATTAGTGTTTTTGCTGCTAATGACGGGACAAGTACTCCATGACATCTATATATATTTTTCAGGGCTTGGATATAGCTGAAAATGGTAAATTCAAGGTTTTGTTAAGAAGCCATCATGTGTCACCCATCTTAGAGCTATGCAAGGTAAACTTTTCAAAGAATATTGCTTGTCTATCCTCTTTTATCATACCCATCTAAATCACTTGTTATCTCACCACATCGTTTGCCGAAATGTTACTATATTATACATGGTGTATTGGTGTTAATTACAAAATAATAATTTATGCAGTAGAATTGATGTTTAATATCCACAATGCAAATATTTGTGCTTCATGACTCATGAGTCAATGCTTGTGAAGGTAGGATCAACCAGGAAGTCTGTAGCTGTGTCTTATGGAAGGAGATGCGAAGTAAATCTTTCTGTATTGGAAAAGCTGGTAATAAAGATGATCTTTGATAATCAAGTTGCCTTGACAATTTGTAACCTTTGCCATACTGAAGTTCTGTTCTATCATCTCTTGTCACAGTTTATTTCGTGCAAGATATTGAGCAGTTATATTTATCGTTGCATTACAGTTCTATGATTCTCAAGCAAAAAGGGACTGCAAAAACTTGCCAAAAAATCTTCATTTAATTCACATATTTTGTATCTAGGTTATAGCACTTTAGTATTTGTAACTTAAGTGCAAGAATGTACAAAGATCATTAATTGCTTAGTGTCTTTGAGGAAGATGGTATGAAGATTTTGTGGTTATGAGATTGAGTGTATTTTGAATCAAAAGAAGTCAAAGTCATGAACTGCTTGTCAATTGTACTTCTATAAGTGATATTATTGATTTGTTCTATGGATCTTGGAAGGGTTCACCATATACAGTAAATTTTTCACCCTGGAAGTAAGGTCAAGACAGTTACTTTAAATTGCGTATTTCTCGGATGTATGAGTGACTGTACAATATGTCTGAATAAAAAATGTTTGTTTGGCATTTATATTCTCTATTGTACTTCCAGGTTCAGTTGCGTCATAAACTTGCCAGATTGCTTGGCTACCCAAACTATGCTGAATATGCTGTTGATCGTAGGATGGCAAGCTCATCAGCAAAGGTTTGTCCTGGTCTTGTTCAATAACTCACTGCATGGTATTTTCGTGTCACCTAAAATTAACTCAAGTTTTCCCTCAGCGTTTCTTTTCTCTCTTCCTATATAAATTTGTTTCAGATAAGCAATCACCATAAGAACTTTTAAAAGTTATAGTTTGATGGATCAAGTACCTAGTCTTTGGTTAAATGATACAGTAATTCTTTGTCAGAAAATGATCTGATAGTGCCTCTTTCTTTCTCTGGTTTGTTGTCACGCTTCATGCACTATGAATTGGTTTATGTTGAAAAACCACTTCTGTTGTCTTTAGGTCTTTGAGTTCTTAGAGAAGATATCTGAAAGCTTAACCGAGTCAGCTTCAAAGGAACTTTCTTTGTTAAAGGAAATGAAGGTTGGCTTGTTGGTTTCCTCATTAGAAGTCTGTCTTTCTGCATGAGCCACATCTTTGTTTTGTTTATGGATCATAATTCTCTTTTGAACATTTTATGCTGGTTAAGAGAAAAGAGGAGGGAGAATTTGCTTTTGGAATTGAAGACCTACCTTACTATGCCAAGAAGATTAAAGAAAAGCAGTGTGATCTGGATTTCGGAGTTGTCAAACAGTATTTTCCCGTCAGTTTAGTTTTATCTGGAATTTTCAAAATATGCCAAGATCTATTTGGTAATAATTTCCATATTTTTATAAAACTGTATAGATCTCTTCATTCATTTTTATCCTCAGGATATCTTATGTTTGAATAGTCTCGGCTTGGTTCAGGTTTAAGATTTGAGGAAGTATTAGATGCAGAAGTTTGGCATCAGGATGTGCAACTTTTTTCAGTTTTTGACTTGAGTTCTGGTGAACTTATGGGTTACTTTTATCTTGATTTATACACCAGGTTCTTTTTCACCCTGTGTTTTGTAAGCTCATATTCATGTAATTCATCCTTTACCTTCTGAGATGCTAGACTGAACTATATATATTTGCATCTAAACTAGGGAAGCAAAATATGGCCACACCTGTGTCGTGGCTCTTCAAAATGGTTCGTGGATCAACAATACAAGACAGGTGATTGCCATATTTGTATCACCACTTGTGGGTCTAATGCACAACTGTTTTTTCACTGTCGTCTAAAATGGAAGGCAGACCTTGATCTGGTTTGCATATAACCTATTGTTAGTATTCATCTTGTTCTTTACATTGCTGCCCTTAGTTCAAATACATGTTCTTGGATGATAGTCACTTTTATTAGTTTATATGTGCAGTTTTTATTCAATTGAGCATTTTAATTGTTCAATTCTCGTTCATTTAGTTAAGTCAAAAGTTATCTAGGTTACTTCTCCACATATCATGATCCTTATTTTTGTAGTTTGGTTCACTATGCGTGTCTTAGTTCGATTGTTTCAAGTTTAGCTGAACATCAATCTGTCATTTCCAGATTCCAGTGGCTCTGCTGATTTCTCAATTGCCAAAGGAAGTCGATGGACATCCTGGATTGCTGAGATTCTCTGAAGTAGTGAACCTCCTCCACGAGTTTGGACATGTGGTAGGTTTCTTTCGTAGTGCTTAGTGTTTGTATCCTGGGGCTCGTGTATCTCACTTCTTTGCAGGCTGAAAATCTAATTTAAGCTTGAAAGCTTCTAGCATTGCATTTTGATCTTGATATGCTGGTGTCTTGGTCAATTCGCTTCATCATTGGCCACTTCGTTTCCAAATTCACAACATTTTCTTACTATTTTTGTGTTAGTTAGCTTGCTTGTGGGTATTATGACCAAACAATTTAAACCTAGAAACCGATGATTTTAGGTCCATTATACCTGCAATCGAGCAACATTTACCAGATTTTCTGGCTTGCGCTTGGATCCCGACTTTGTGGAGATCCCCTCCATGCTTTTAGAAAATTGGTATGCTTCTGATGTTTAAGTTTTCCCATTTCAGTAAG
The DNA here is from genome assembly GCA_026008535.1 of Perilla frutescens. NCBI lineage: Eukaryota > Viridiplantae > Streptophyta > Magnoliopsida > Lamiales > Lamiaceae > Perilla > Perilla frutescens. Next base: position 8,169,040 of record BRKX01000018.1, on the reverse strand, counting down.
GTTTTGTAAATGTTTGTGTAATTACTGTTGATTTTTTTTAAAAAAAATTATTAGGTGTTATGAAAGCAGCTCTCTTAAACTGATATCTGGTTTCCATCAGGTAATCATTGCACTTTCACTCTTTGCCTTAGGTTTTGGTTGAAAGACATTTCTCAAGCTTAGTATTGATTTTCCAATACATTTTCCAATATTGATATATTTCCAAAAATATGAGAAACATGTTGTGTTAGTGTTTCTAGGAGTAATATGCATGCCCCTTTTCTTTCATCGCTTTACCCGTCTCAACCTAAATGCAGTTAAAGCTATGCTGAAATTACTTTGTTTTTACAGGATATTACAAAGCCTATTGAAGATGAGATGTGTAAATCACTCAAGAGATGGCGGTGTTCCTTCTCAGCACTCAAATTGAAACAGGAAATTCTTTATTGTACGTCTCACGTTAGATCTTGCAACCAAATAATTCCCTAACCAGGATTTAAGTCGATGTTCATGCTCCTGTCAAAGCTTTCATGAACATATCTTGGTTGCTATGGAAGGTGTGTAGTTTCAAGCAGCTTCTAATGATAGAGTACGCTGTGTTTTCAGGCCTTTTCGATCAAATAATACATTCCACTGAAAATGTAGACATGATTGGACTGTTCAAGCATCTCCATTCGAAGGTATTCTTAATAATGTTTCCCCATGTATATTTGAGTCTATATATGCTCACCTCTCTCTCTCTCTCTCTCTCTCTGAATGGCAGGTTATGCTTGGATTGCCTATGTTAGAAGGAACAAATCCAGCTTCATGTTTTCCTCGGACTGCTATCGGCTATGAAGCTACTTGCTACAGCCGGATATGGAGTGAGGTTCGAGTTTGATAAATTTCTGGAGAGCATCTTGTTCTTCCCACATACATCGATCTCCCTTCAATTTTGCTATGACAGTTGGATTCATATCCTCCCTTGACAGGTTTTTGCTGCGGATATATTTTCCACTAAATTTCACGACATTTTCAACCAGAATGCCGGCATACAATTTAGGAACAAGGTACGCTCTTCATGCTTTTAGTACCTGGTCTTTCATGAAATCTTTCTCGTTTCGAGCTCCGAAGTGTTTCTCATTCAACAGGTTTTGGCTCCGGGAGGTGCAAAAGACCCCCTCGAGATACTGTCGGATTTTCTGGGACGGGAACCATCGATACAAGCTTTTGTAGACAGCAAAGCTCTCTCTCTCTAGAATTTACTTGTTCTAGTGCAGCAGGATGGTATTTTTTTCAACTAGCATCCTGCAAATTTTTCTGAGCATCTTGATACAATCTCCCTTCTTGTAATTAGATGCAATATGTATCCATCTATATACATATTCTCTATCAATACTACAGTGAAACTTGTCTGCACAAGTCACTTTCTATATTCTAAACTGGTCTTGGAAGAACTATATATTTATATATATATGATTTAGTTCAAATGGGGAATAAAGCTTCGTGTAGGAACGTGAGAACGGTATTTTTTTACTAATTTTAGTGCTTTTCTTATTGTATTTTAGTGCTAAATGTTTTAGCACTAAAATACAATAAGAAAAAGTAATAAAATTACACTAAACAAGCCTGCTCTCGCGGTTCCACACAGTCTAATTCTTATTATAACCAACTTATATATATATAAAGGGGTGGGGTTATATAAAAACAACCACTTGTGTGAGAAATGAGAACACATTTCACACCACACATTCATCAAAAATCAAAGGTCCAGATTTGATGAAGGTGGTAATTTTGTAATATTTGAAAAGTTTTTCGCGCGGGGTATTAACATAATTTGATAATTCTTATAAAAATTGCGGAGGATTTGATAACAGATCGTTATGCTAACGAAGTATTATCATTATGCTAACGAAGCATTATAGGTATGCTAATTAAAGTTTTCAAATATTGTTAACGAAAAAAATATTCTAAAAATTAATTATAAACCTAATTTGATTTAATAAACCCTAATTAAATGGAAAAAATATGAAATAAACCTAATTAGATGAAATAAACATTGATTGGATGTGGTAAACCTAAATGAGTTGGAACATATAATAATAATAATAATAATAATAATAATAATAATAATAATATATTTGTACTACGTTAGCATTATGGTTTTGCTTCTTCAGCATTGCGAATACACTATGTTAGCATATGACAATACTCTGTTAACATACGTTATAAACCATAATTGGATGGGATAAACCATAATAATTAATTAAGAACTGTAAACAAAAAATTAAATTTAAAAAAAAAAAAAAAATTAGATGGAATAAACCATAATCAAGATTAAATAAACCATAATTGAGATTTAATAAATCCTAATAAATTTATACTACGCTAGCATTATGATAATTCTTTGTTAGCACAGCGAACACATTATGTTAGCATATGACAAATGCTTCGTTAGTATACGTTATCATATGTTATCATAATGCTGACGAAGAATTATTATATGCTAACGAAAGCATTTACAACCTGGGCACGCGTAAAAAAATTTCTTTTTTATTTTTCGTTCATATTTTTTCATCTAAACATAGCCTTTCGACATCTTAAATGAAAGAGCATGAAGAGAGCAAGTTATGGTCGGTTAAAGTTTTTAAGATTTTTTTTAAAATTGCTGACATCATCATTTTTAATGGGTTTGGACGAAAATAGCCCTCATTCCTTTATTTTTTGCCCTATTATTTACGAAATTGCCACCTTAAATCTCAACCATTGGATCATTAAATTAGATAGTGTAAAATGGGTTTTCATTTCTCACACCAACAAAGTGTTCTCATATGATCCATATCCTATATATATATATATATATATATATATATATCATGAACTCTTAGACTATGTTTATTGGTGACCATGGTCTCCACATGGTCACCTTCACATAGGATATTAGAAAATAAAAAAAAAAAAAGAAAAAGAAAAAAGGAAATCAACCAATTGATCAACCATGATCAACCATAGACCAAAATGAAGGCAAAGCAACCATTTTGGTTTCATCTTTTATTTATTCAATAATTCCACATGGCAAAACATGATTGGCTATTAAATTTTATTTGATATATTTTTTTTGTTCATTTTCTTTTATTCTTTTATTTTTATCTATGATTTCTTTTACTTATTTTTCATTCGATTTTCTTTCATTCTTTTCTATTTTTTATTAATAATATATTATATATTATTTATTCCAATTTTTTAATACTATATTATAATTTTTAATTACATTTCACAATTTTTTTTTGTTAGCATTTCCTTCTACATTTTTATATCGTATATCATTTTTTATCGACTAATTTAATATTATTTTTCTCATTCTTGCCAATTGGGAAAAAAATCATTAATTTTTATTTTATTTTAATGTTAAATACTATTGTTATGTCTAAGTATACTATCGGACTGCACTCTTATACTATTATTCTATCTAATTATACTATCAGATTGCACTCATATACAATTGTTCATTTTATGTCGTCTATGTAAAAACATATTTGTTTTATTTGACGATTTGATTATTTATGTTCTTAATTATGTATTTTTCATTTCGTATTTCGATTGTTGTTATTTATGTTATTGGTTTGTCGTATTTTGAAATTTTATTTATTTGTAATTTTATGAGTTTTTTTTCTTATTTGTGCTATTATTTTATTTTAATATTTAACAAGTTGATATACTTCATAAAATTATATTTAATAATAATTATATATAATATTGTGGTTGGATGGTTGGGTGGTCATTGATAAACTATCAAAATTAAATATGGTTGGGTTGTGATGAGTAATAGTGATGTGGAAGAGAGAGAAATGAATTAAATATTAAAAAGGTTGGATGGTCGGGTGGTTGGAGCGGTTGCTGATAAACATAGTCTATAAAGCGTGTGCTATTACGTTATCATTTTTATTTTTTGTACAGTTATGAAAGTGTCATATTAAATCTATTGTGACACATGAGTGATGCGACATAGAATTTCCCCTTAAAGCAAATAATATTACCCTTTCATCTATTAGGACTTTTCTAAACGTCCTATAATCATTTTGCATTATGTTTTTCTGAAACTTAATAGATCACATGTAGGTGTTTTATTATCTTCTGAAACTTAACAGGACACTTATTTGCGTTCTATTAAAATTCTGATACTTTCATAAGTAAATGAACTACTCCATCCGTTTCGTTTTATTTGTTGTTTTAACTTTTTTTTTTATTTTGTGTCAAAATATTTGTTGTTTTATATATTTTCACACACACTCTCTCTCTATTTTAACCCTATCACAAACCTTATTTTAGGAAAATATAATTGAATAAAATTTTATAGTATATATGAGTGATGGGTATATTTATTCACAAAATTAATTGTTAATTCTAGATAAAAAAAACCTAAAATAACAAATAAAACGAAACGGGGTAATATTAAGTTTTGTAATAAGGTGCTCTGCCAGAATCTATCATCTTTTCATAGGACGTTTTGAAGTGTCATAATAATAGGACACTCAAGTTTTTCTGAATCTTAATAGAATGTATGTAGGTGTCTTATTTATCTTCTGAAAATTAATATGACACTTATTTGAGTTCTATAGGGTTCTAACATGACACACGTAAATGAACTATTAAGTTTTGTAATGGGGTGCTCCGCTAGAATCTATCATTGTTGAATCTCGGGGAATTCTATGCTACTCCCAAGGGTATACTACCCAAGTGTCACAATACATCTATTGTGACATTTTTATGTGTCACAATAGATCACAAAAAGTCTGATATGACACATAAAAGTGTCACAATAGATGTATTGTGACAATTGGATAGTACCCTTGAGGTAGCACAGACAAACCCGTTGAATCTCATCGGATGCTTGTAACTTGTAAGGTAAGTGTCCTATTACCTTTGACGAAAATTTTCCCACTACATCTGGAAAGATTATGTTAGGGTGCTTTTCATTTATTAGCATGGTTTTGAGTCCTAATAGGACAATTTGAAACGACACAACTAAATGACACCTATCAAGAACTATATCATGACGCTTCACATAATATATAAATGTTGCCTCTAATAGGACACTTCAAGAATATATCATTCTTGTCTCATTGCCTTCCATGTGCCCTATAACCATTTGTGAATTGAGATCTCAGCAATTTTTTTGAGTGACTAAGAGACATGAAATTCTTGCCTACCCATTGGGGTAGTTCCCCATCTACCACAATGACTTAATTTGACACCCTCATCTATCTCATTAGATCTATTGTTACATATAAGGGTGTTGCATTAAGTCTATTGTGGCAAATGAGGTATTGTCAAGAATTCCTCTAATAGACAATACAGAACACAAATTGTTGTTTGTTGTTGTTGTTGTTGGAAAAATAGACCTAATGTTATACTCCATTAGACCTAATGTTACATCACACCTCTTAGGCTCTTACATTACATCAGACCTAATTACATTTATTTCCATTTACAATCATATCATTTGTGTGTTTTCAGAGATGTTTCATCGTTTCATTTTTTTATTAAATAAATCTAACATCCAGTGAAATTTTCGGCCAATCCTTTCCAACTTCACTAACCGGAAAGCACACATTTAAGTTGTCACTTATATTACGTGTAGAATGGATTTTTTTTATTTATTTTTTTCATATTTGACGTGGAATATATACGAGTGTTTCTAGTTAGTTCAACCAATGATACTTAGCCAAAAAATCAATCGGACGTTAGATTTGATAACAAAAAAGGAAACAGAGTATATAATTATAATTAATCAAACGACAAGACATATTAATAAAAATATTCAAATGATAGGATATAAAGTAATATTTTCCCTTCGAAATTAAAAACCTCTATTCTAAGAAGAGGCTTGAGACGTCCCGGTGGAGATGACCTAGTGGTGGAGTGAGATTGTTAGGAAACCAAAGATCACGGGTTCGAATCTCCTCAATACCACAGGTCGGGTGTGTGAGTTAAAAAAAGAGAAAAAAAGAAGAGGCTTGAGACAAATGGTTTTCACTTTTCATCAAAGAGAAGAATAAATGAGATTGTTTTGAGTTACTAGTTAGGCATCATAAGTTGATGCCACATTTCCATCTACCAATTGAAAACAAAAATGATAAGTAAAAAAAACTTCCAAAGTTTCATCAAAACTGAAGTAGATGAAGGAGATGGTGTTTATGCATTCACAGTCTGCTTCTGTTGAGAATCCTCAGCCTCAGCCTGCAGGCTTTCATAGTATCTGACCAAGACATCCCATCCCCCGGGGCACATAAACCCGTCGGGAGGATTTTCTCCGCTTCTTGCATAAGCACGCATCTATACAAGGGGAGACGAAACGTTCCATTAGAAAATCGAGCATCCTGCTAAATATGTAGAAAGTATCCATACCCTCAAACAATGGAGTTTACCTTAGTTCCAGATATGAAGAGAAAATCTTTAGCGCGAGAGGGATCAAAAAATGCCATCTTCTTTGCTGTATTATCATATGCAGCAACCTACATTACCAGTAAAAACATGGAGACAGAGCTGTCTGTCAGTTCATCAGTTCTGAATAAAGGAGATGCATGAAGCAGTAACAAAAATCGGGGTGCTAACTGAAAGCAATTCAATTTGAGGGTGTCTACGGATACATTCCAACAGATTTTGACCCGTCGGACAGTCTGACACCTACCTTGAATGGCAGAATGTTCAACTTTTCAAGACCAGGTGCCATACTTAGCACCTTCTTCCCGTGATCTGGATCGTACAGGTCCCTCTTCTCTGTCGGGTGGCCCATACCAGCAGGATCGCGACCTACAATGTAGAAATTGGCACCTGCATTGATTCGTGCCTTTGCATGCCACTGCACTTCAGTCGGTCCAGCATAATGCATCGGTGAAGGGAAAATTGACACGATTGTAGTTTCAGGATCTAGAACCCCATCTTCAAGCACCTTTGTTAGAATAAGCAACTTCAATTATGATCAACAGAATGAAGCAATCTAGTTATAATCTACTTGAATGCTAAGAGATAAGCTAACATAATTATTTTCAACATATCCATAACTCAATGTAAAGCTATTAGGAGTTGCAAGAACAAACTTCATTATAACATATACTCCTACAGCAGTAGTTGATGCATTCTTAATCATAAGTTCATTGTGCCTTAGAACTAAGGAAGACGAAAAACGAGCAAGTCTCCTCTATTAGAACTATGATACATATTATTAATGCTAACAATGAAAGTATCCCTGGATGCATTCTTCTATTCCAGTTAGCATGAGTGTTTTTTTTTTCAACTTTTCATTTTATCATAATAAATATGAAGAAGACACACTTGATGATTGAATTTGAGTAGAGCAATGAGATATAGAAACCTTGCTATGTTGTTCCATGCGAACATCGAGTGGCACATCATCAGCCTTAGTAAAGCCCCCCAAAGGATGAAGCAGAAGAATTGGATTCTTGAACCCCATCTCCAGAAGCCTCCTACGAGTGTCGTTCATGAGCAGAGCATGACCATTATGTACTGGATTCCTCAGCTGAAATGCAAACACTGCATCCGCCTCATGTCTGTCGAACTCATCACGGAGTTGCTTTGGAGAAAGCCGGTAGTGATCAAGACCATCGTTGTATTTGATGGGCTTCAACACTTCCAGATCTCCACCAATTAGCCAATCTCCGGCTGGAGTAATCACCTCCTCCACATATGGTAATCCTGGAGCTGTGGATCCCCAAGTTCTTGCAATTCTTTCTTCTTTGTTATGCTTGTATATTTCAATGCTGCCACAACACATGAGTATGAAATAAACTAAGTATATAATGTGAAAGATACATATATAATGTGTTATTCAATTAGGGGCTACAATCTCATCATGCATTCTGCTGTCTTTGCTTCAGGCCTTCAGAGCTGATACATCCTTGAAACGTTCTACTCTTCCTAGAGATCGATGCAATATGACCTTACAATCTTACATAAGCTAGTTCAATTTAAGCTACGAGACGTTCAAGCGACTACAGTTAGCCCCACTACTTTAGTAAGAGGATTGAGAATGCTTCAAAATCCAGTGACTTCACCACTTAACAATCATTGATAAGCAAGATTATGCATTGTGAAACACTACAGCTCGATATCACGATATTTTTATTTTCATTTCATAACTGAATATAAGTCTTTCCCTTTCATTATATCATTATTAGCTGAAGCTACCAAAGATGAACACTCACACTTTCTTCCACAACCATTCACCAAAAGAGTTCAGGCAATCCGGCCACAGAACCATTAAACACAATCTTCACCAAATAAATTATATGAAACATAATTAGAACTAAACATAAAGTCTAAACCATGCATCGACAAAAATATTTACTACGTGCTCACAACAAAAGCAATCTTGCACCTAAATATGCTTTTTATGGCAACCCAGAAAGAATCTTTTGAACAAACCACAAAATATGGAGCACACAGGAGCTCGAACGCTAAAAGGGTATGCAACCAACTTAGATGTCGCCAAATACCAATAAATTAGGTAGGAACAAAAACTACTAAAAACAAAGAAAAAAAAAATCAGAAAAAATGGGGTCTTCACTCTTCATACTAAAACAAATTATTTAACAAAGCTCCCTTTTTGTTAAAATCTTTTAAACGAAAGTAATCTGTTCCACAAGATATAGACTGTGATTTCTACTATTTTATGCAGGATTACACCATAACACCACCAACAAATATATAAATATTAACAAAAAAAGAAATGTTTGTTTTAGATTCCAAATTTCCATGCATTTGATTTGACAAGGAAATTACTAAAAAAGCCAAACCTGCAAAGAATCGCAACAGAATCACCATCAGGGGCAAGCAATGCAACACTAGTGGAACCCCCAATTTGGGCCTTAACCTCATCATCAATGGCCAACACAATGGGCAGAGACATATTTACCAAACTGCCCTCCTTCGTCCTCACACAATTGAAATGCAAGCTCTGCAAATACTCATCCTCTCTCATGAAACCCTTGAGCGGGCTAGCCCACCCCTCACTCACCACATGCACCCACTCCACATCAATCTTGCTCAATTTCACCTTCGGCAGCGCCGCCGCCTCTGCAACCTTCGCCGCCCTCTGGCTCTCCGGCACCACGAGATCCACCAGAGCGCCGCCCTCCGGCTCTATCAGAGAGCTCTTCACCATCACTGATTTTGATAAAGATTGGATCTTTTTGCGAGAAAATGCCAGCGAGGCAAATGGGTTGGAGCTGTATATTGGTTTCGAGTGAAATTTGGTGGCGTAACGGCTTTTCTTGATTGTAGTTATGGCAGTTGATGCACTGCTGACATGCTGTAGCTTAATGGTTAGTGACATTTTTTTTGGTGTTGTAAAATGACCAAAACAACAACACAAAATAAATTATGGGATTTGTGTAGGAGTTGCTGTTTGTTTAGAAAGTTGGATTTTGGCTCAATCAGATCCTATAAATTTGGTGGGATTTATCATTTATTGATGAATTAATGGTGGTGGGATATGGGAGTATTTATATCAATATTTAAAATTTGTTTATGAGATTGGAATTGAGGAATGCAATGAATATATGAAGATGGAGCAGACTTAAAAGGTGACCACATGTTTGTTTTTTCCAACATTTTGCAGCTCAAGTTCAATGGTGGTGGATGTTTGCTTTAGTGTATGTGTATTTTTATTTTTTTATTTGGATATCTTTTGTTTGCTGTTCAAACAATGGTGTGCAATCATTTCAGCATGTGGGGTTGAGATTTATTTATTTATTTTATTTATTTGTTTATTTGCTTGGTCCCCTATTTCATGTTACATGTACATCGTTTAATTTGGAGTGAGATAACTTTGGAACAAATATTTTTTTGATAAAATAATGAACTGTTATTCCAAGAAAGCATCTAAATATTAGTAAATTATTACACAGAATTAATGAGTGCAATGACGATTCGCATCTTTCTTTATAGAAGCAAAATATTAAAAATGTGATATTTAAGTATGCACCGTTGAAGCCAACATGGGTGCTAAAAAGAGAGATAAAGTTGGGCCCAATGGCGTTATTGGCATGTCATTTCACAAAAGAAATTGTTCTTTTTAACACGAGGAAATACTATATCTTTCCATAATACACGGAATCTTTATAACTTTAATTGTTAATTATACTTTAGTATATTTATACATCAAAGTTATGAAATTACTTATTGATACCCAACATTTAGATAATCTAACATGATAGTTAATTTTTGGCATTCTAAATCTGACAAGATTAGGGGTGAGCATACAGTCGGTTCGGTCAAAAACCGAACTGAACCATGAAAACCGATCAATCAAATTCTTTGAGAAATTTTAACTGAACTGACCAAATGACTACACTTCAACCGAAGATTTCGATTTCGGTCGGTTTTCGGTTTCAATCGAATTTCACCAATTTTTTTTTATAAAACCTGAGAACCAAAAATTGCACATGAGTGTTGAGAAAAATTTGGGATCAAACATTATAATATGGTTGAGTTGTAAAGAAGTACACGAGTCAATATTAATCCCTCTGTTTACAACAAGTTCATCATTTTCTTCTTAAGTAACATTAATTTTGTTTTGGACTATATTAATGTTACAAAAATTCAAATGTATATACATAAGCAGGCCTCATATTGAACTACAAATTACTATAATATAAATATATAAAAAGTATATTCGTATAAGTAAAAAATAAAAAATAAGTGTTTCGACCAATTCAATTAGAACCGAACTCTTTTGGTCTAAAACTGAACCGACCGAAAAATATTTCGGTTTCAAATATTTTTAACCAAACCTAAACCGATCAATCTCATCAACCGAACCGAAACCGACCAAAACCTATCGATTCGGTCGGTTTTTTTATTTCGGTTCGGTTTTGCTCACCCCTAGACAAGATTGACCAAAATCAAGGAGAATAGGAGATTGGTATACAAGCAACTAGTGTATATATATTAATCTCATTGAGTTCAACAATTCAAATTTGATCTGAGATAACCGGAAATTTATTTTGTGTACTAAATTTAATGGATTATGCAAATGTTGAATATCAATAAATATTTTTTTTGAAAATTTGGACAAAAGTGATAAAGACTCTAAACTTTGAGTATTAAAGTCTAATTAATCATAAATTTAATAGTAGTTGGTGAGATATATCGAAAAGCAAAATTTAAAATCAAATTCATTTGGTGAATGTATAATTTGGAGGACAACTCAACCCTAATTTATATTGTATCCGCGAGGACTTTGTCTATGTGGTGAATTTATAATTTGGAGGAAAGATAATTTAGTGCAAAAAAAATTTACTTTGATGCAATAAAGATAAAGTGATGGAAAAATTGTATCTCACCCTTTCATGTGGGTACATATATTTCATATAATAACTTCAAACCAAATTAATCAAAGACCTCCGATTATTCTCCCTTTAAAATTAAAATGACAATAAAAGTAACCATTGTTATGCTTGAATTCTTTTTTCTTTTCTTTTTATCAATCCACCATTATATATTATTGTCAACCAACTCCAGAATGATATATTTATCCAAAAAATAATAAAAAGTGAGCATAAATAATACGAACAACAAATTGGATTAGGAAAAACAACTTATTTTTCTTAAATTTAGTAATGAGCACAATAGTTTTCGGTGGGGCGATATGAAGGATACCAAGCGTATGGATTGGGCTAAATGGGCCCCCAATTCCCAAGTTATAAAATTTGGTACATTTGTAACAGATACATATAAATATATAAATAAAGGTCACACGAAATTTCGAATGTGTGACACTGCACTTTTAATATCTCTTATACACATTTAATATATTTTAATAAAGATTATAGTAAAAGCCGAAACTGAAATATGAAAGGGGATTAGAAGAATAATCAACAAAGTCTTATTTTTATTTGTTCTAAAAAAAGTCTTATTTTTATTTATTTATTTATTTTAATTTGGATAGAATTAAACACACAAAACAAAGTAAAGCGAGCACGTGTTCAATGTGTCCTGAGTCCATCTTACTAATGTAGTCAAAACTCAAAATATTGTTTGATTAGACCTAAAATTTGTAGAGATGAAAAAATAAAAGTAAAAGATCCCAATTTCTATTTATGCAATTGTGTCGTTTCAATCTGTTCGTTTAATTTTTATTGTTCAGTTAATAATTTCGGATTGATTATTTTATAATTGTGGTTTATAATTAATTTGACTTTAAACTAACGTACTTACAAATTCTTTAGTAGAAGGTGCCTTGTTTATTTCACTTTACAAACTTTCTCATGACATTTTTTCTTTCATTTTGGAAATGTGATGTATAATTTACTATAGCTTGAAAATCAAATAAAATAACTTAACACTTGGGTCTTGATCGTTCTTTAAAAACTCGGTTCGATAAACTTTTCAAATAAGTTTTGACACAATTTGGGTGTTTGATAAGATTAGAAGTTTAGTTCGAGTTCAACTCAATTAAAGTTAATTCAAATTCGACTAGATAGGTAGTGAAACAAAGTTATACATAATTTTTAAAGTTAGATACTTTTTCAAATAAATTTAGATAATTATACAATCGACCCAATTTGATTCATTTATTGTCCTAACCCCTTACTTCACAATTCTAGTTGAAATTCTTTTGGAAGCTGAATGTTAGCAAAATGTTAACATTTAAATCGGTGGCCTGTGTCGTCAAATTAATTTCCCAAAAAACAAATAAATTCAGAAAAAAGAGAAGAGATTGAAAAACCATGAAAACAACATTAATCAGTGAATTAATATATCCAATTCAAATTTAGATCAAATTTTTGAGCCCCATGGACATGGCTGCTTTTGACTTTGACCTGTCTGTAGCGAAGACTGGGGATGTGGAAATTTATTCCGATTAATAAGAAATTCTGAAAAACTGCCCCACTCCAAATTAATCAAACAAAAAATTTAAGCGTCAACAAACAACAAATAAGAGAAAAAAATATATACTATTTTTTAAAATTATAATAAAAGAGAGGAATCAAAAGTTGTACAGAAGAAAAGAGAGAGAAAGTAAAAGGAATTTCAAGAAGAAAGCAGAATAGTGTAGTTGTGTGTTGTGTTTCCCTTTACATCTGATATTTAATCCCTGCCCCGGCGTTCTAAACTCTTCTACAATAATTTTATTGTAAGTTGTAACACCTCGTTTATTGTGCAAATTTTGAATTCCTCTGTTTCTTGAAAAAAGATTTGATTTTTTTTTTCATCTGTTTGCTTAATGTCTTGGGTGGAATTTTGAAGTTTTTGATTTGGGGGAGAATATATGCATATGCTTTATTCGTAGTTTTTGCCAGATTTTGCTGATTGTTTGCTGCTGTGGATTTGAGAATATGAGTTTTCGAGTTTAAGTCAGAATATCGAAATTTAGCGTAAAGATTGAAATTTTGAGGTTTAGTTTTGGTGAAAAGTGGGAGAAAATTGATATAAAGGCATGGAGGAGGCATGGGGTCATCTGTATTGACCGTGACATTAGTGGGTTTCTTGATCTTTGGTTGAGAGTGGTTTTCTGCATTTGGAGTTGCTTTTCCATTTTTTTACCTTTCTTGATGAAAAAGGGGTCTTTGCCCCCTTGATTAGTTGATTTCAGAAGATAGAGAAAAATGCAATCTTGCTTGGCTTTCTGAGAGGGGGGGTTGACATACCATGATTCTTTAGTGTCACTGCAGTTTCTTGACATTTTGCATATGAGTTTGAGGGTTTGTGGAGAAAGAAAGAATAGAGATTTCTCTGTTGATTCAGTTTAGATCTTTCATTGTTCTTTGTGAGATTTTGAGGGGTAGGAAGGTATAGTTGTAGTTAATCGAATATGATTAACAAGATATTCAGTAAGATTCCTAGGAAGCACTCAAAATCTGCTGGAGACCCCAGTCCTTCAAGTTCTTCGACAACTTCAAAGAGGAGTGATGGAGGAAATAAGAGATTGAGTAGTGCAGTTGATGAAGTTATTACAGCCCCATATTCTGTTTTAAGCATTGGAAACAACACAGAAGATAAGTTTCTTCGAGATAAGAACTCAAGAGTGGATGGAAATTTAGCTTCTGCTTCGTATGAAGCATTACCGGGTTTTAAGGACGTCCCAAGTTCTGAGAAGCAGCTCTTGTTCATCAGGAAGGTGAAAATGTGCTGTGTTGAATTTGACTTTACTGACCCTATGAAGAACATTAAAGAGAAAGACATCAAGAGGCAGACTTTGTTAGATTTAGTGGAGTATATGACTTCTGCAAGTGGGAAATTCAATGAAAACGTAATGCAGGAAGTTGTTGCGATGGTGTCGGCCAACATATTTAGAGAATTTACTCCTCAACCAAGGGAGAACAAGCTCGTTGATGGTGTTGAATTAGAAGAGGAAGAGCCTGCGATGGACCCTGCATGGTCTCATTTGCAAGTTGTGTACGAATTTTTGCTAAGATTTGTTGCTTCACAAGAGATAGATCCAAAACTTGCCAAAAGATATGTCGATCATTCCTTTGTTCTGAAACTGCTTGGTCTCTTCGACTCTGAAGATCCCAGAGAGAGGGAGTATTTGAAAACTATACTACACCGCATCTATGGGAAGTTCATGGTGCACAGGCCATTCATTAGGAAATCAATCAATAATATATTCTACCAATTTGTCTTTGAGACGGAAAAACACAACGGTATTGCTGAATTTCTTGAAGTACTTGGCAGCATAATTAATGGATTTGCTCTGCCGCTGAAAGAAGAACATAAACTCTTTCTTGTCAGAACTTTAATTCCTCTGCATAAACCAAAATGTTTGAGCATGTATCAGCAACAGTTATCTTACTGCATCACACAATTTGTAGAGAAAGACTGCAAACTTGCTGATATTATTATCAGGGGACTGATAAAATACTGGCCAGTTACAAACAGCACAAAGGAAGTTCTGTTTCTTAATGAGCTCGAGGAGGTCTTAGAAGCAACACAGGCGCCAGAATTCCAGCGCTGCATGGTGCCTTTGTTTCGTCAAATTTCACGGAGCTTGAATAGTTTGCACTTTCAGGTATTTATTTTCGGTTTGTTATCCCGTTGTTTGTCTTCTTAGTGCTTTACTCTTTGCTCTTTAAACATGTTATTATACCCCTTCAAGTGCTTCCATATACCGGAATTTAGCTCAATAATATTCTGATGAAGGAGGTGGGATTGTTGACGTACACTAACTCAGCAACTTATTTTACATTTCTTGTTTTGAGGTTCAAATTATATATGAAGTATAGTTTGATCAATAACTAGATTGAATGCCCTATCATTTTTCATTATCTACATGTGTTTCTTCATCCGAGTATGATAGTTAAGTGAACTCCTCAGGAAACTGAACTTAAGAGTTGCTTTAATATCTGGGAATCCAACTTTTGGGAATGGCAATGTGAATGAGAGTGATTCCAAATCCTTCCCCCATATGAGAAAACTAAAGGAAATTCCAGCTCCCATTGCATAAGAGATTTAAGGGTCCAGATGATTTGATGACAGTAAAACTAACATTTGCGATAGCATTAGTTTTAGAGGCTTAGATGATGGCATGACGCATGTGTAACTTCCACTCTCCTCGATCCATCCAAAACTTACTATGGATCATATATGATGTGGCCATCGTCATGATGAAAAACTACCTTACAATGATAGTATATAGAGATCTGGTCTAAAAGAAGTTGTGGTTGCTCTATTATTAATTTCTTCCAATTGTATGCGTTTTGAAAGTTGTTCGATCAAATTAGTTCACCAGAAATGATGTTTAGCTAGACCTAAATCTATGCCCTATAACTCATTATGTAAACTTGATGAATTGCATGAAATCCTGATATTTTCATAGTTACTTTTGGTGACTTGAGGGCTCGTTTGTTGGCATGAAAACGGATTTATTCATGCGTTTAGGTGGCGGAGAGGGCTTTGTTTTTGTGGAACAACGATCACATCGAGAACCTGATCAAGCAAAACCGCAGGGTTATACTGCCTATCATCTTCCCAGCTCTAGAGAAGAATGCTAGGCATCACTGGAATCCGGCCGTCCACAGCTTAACTCTGAATGTTCGCAAGTTCTTCTATGATCTCGACCCGGACCTCTTCAAGGCCTGCCAGGCCAAGTTTCAAGACGACGAGTCAAAGGAAAATCCCACCAGAGAGAGACGCGAAGCCACGTGGAAACGCTTGGAAGAAGTAGCGGCAAAGAAGGCTACAACTCATGAAGCCATTCTTCCTTGAACTGCCTTCGTTTCTCTCTCTTTTTCAATGTGTTCTTACATTTCCTTCCTTTTTTTTTTTCTCAATTTTTTTGTTTGTACGAGGGGTTGAGAGGAGCTTTGATAATTAGACTGTAGGTTTAGCCGTTGGGGTTGTTTTTATTCAATTTTTAAGACATGTTGAATTAATCAAGCTGTTAATGTCTGCTGCAAACTAGCAATTTAAGCCTATTTTTTATTTATATATTTATATTGATATTGTGAAAATGTCAGAATAAGGTGATTTGTTTGTGCCCTTTTATTTGGTTGGGGCATAGTGTTTGGTACATCAGAATTTCAGGTGGTTGGGCTAAACTAAATTCATATAAAATGTTATGATTTTAAGTTCTTAAAATCTATTAAAAAAAAAACACGCTAGAAAAGGTATATACGTCCACAGAAGGCGTAATCAATTGCACCTAATACATTTCCCGAAAAAATAAAATAAAAATACACCTAATGCATAATCCCGAATTCAAAAATAACAGGCTACTTTGCCAGCCATGAATCATGATGCAACCTTTTTTATTTTTTAAATCCCTTAAATTATTAAAATTAGGGTTGTTCGTGGTTTTGAAAAAAAAAATATATGATACTCATCATACTATGTGAAAAAAAAAAAGAAAAAAAGTTAGAATTTCTTGATCTTCTTCTTCTTGTTTTTTAGGGAAGAATTCATTTATCTTTAAAGTCCAAATGGGCAAAAGTAAATAGGTATTGAGAAAAAAAAAATCAATTTTTAAAAATAGGGAGTTTTCAGTTTTATGGTCAATTTAGAGTGTAAATGTTTCACATCCTATGACACATTTGGTCCTCACACCCAATCATTATGTAAGTGTATTTTCAAATTTATTACTAACTACACAACAAATATCATTATATAAAATTGAGAGAGAGAGAGAGAGTGTGTGTGTGTGTGTGTGTTGAAGTATAAATGAGTTAATCGTATGCAATGCATTTGGACTTTAAATTAAACGTAAGTAATGCAATTTAAATCTATAAATTAACATAACTTGCGATTATTTAATTAAAATAAATGTAAAACATACTTTTAAATTAATGTTACGATTTTATAAGTTGCAATTATTTTATAAGTTACGATTATTTTATAAGCTTACGATTATTAATTTATAAGTTACGATTGTATATGTTGGATTGTATATTTAATGATTACGATTTATAAGCTTACATTATTAAATCTTTTTTATTTCGTAGGCTTATGTTATTAAATTTAAGATTTTTGTTCTAAAATTTAAGTTTTGGTGATTGATTTATAAATTATGATTATTTTAATTTTAATCATAAGTAATGTATTTTAGCTACGATTGATAAATAAGTGTGAGATGTAAAAACTTACGATTAATCCGTTTACGCCTCACAATTATTTTAGTTAAATACACGTGGCTTACGATTAATTAGTTATAATAAATGTATACATTAATTTATCAATCGTAGTTTGTGTCTAATTAATCGTAAACTTTAGGATTAAAATTAAAATTATATGTAAGTTTTAGGATCAAAATTAAAATCAAAATGTAGGCATACATTTTATTTTTAAATTAATCATATGTTTTTTAAATTAATCGTATATTTCTTTCAATTAATCGTAGGCTCCTATGTTTTAAATTTAAAAAAAAACATAGGCCTACAATTAATTCTTCAATATTAATCGTAGGGCTATACAACCTACGATTAATTCTTCAATATTGAATCAAATTTAAATTATTTATATATATCTCCACTTGTGAACGTTTTTTTAACATGTCTATGTAATTGTACGAGATTTGTAAATTCAACCTATGATTAATTAACAAGATTTGTAAATTTCACCTACGATTAATTCTTCCACATTGAAACATGGTCTACGATTAATTCTTCAATATTAATGGCCTATACATCCTACGATTAATTATTCAATATTAATTGTAGGCCTATGATTAATTCTTCAATATTAATATTTAAAATTGATTATTGATTATGAATTCACGAAACAACATACACATTACAATATTATCAAATTGATTATCGATTGACGATTATGAATTCTTGAAACATCCTATACACTATAGTGTAATTAAATTGAACCTTGCAAGTGAAATCCAAATATAACCTATATACTATAGTATAATCAAGTTCAATATTATCGATTATAAATTCTTGAAACAATCTATACACTATAGTATAATAAAATTGATTTTCACAAGTGAAATCCCGATACAACCTATACATTGTAGTATAATCAAGTCGATTATCGATTATGAATTCTTGAAACAACCTATACACTATAGTATAAGCAAATTGATTCTCGCAAGTGAAATCCCGATACATCCTATACAATAGTATAATCAAATTGATTATCGATTATGAATTTTCAATAATCTATACACTATAGTATAATGAAATTTAAAAATATACAGTACTTCTCATTCTTCAATTGTGGACATTTTTAAAAACAATCGTAGGCTTACGATTAAATCTAAAAATATAAAGTACTTCTCACTCTTCAATTTTCTTGTGTGAAGTAATTGTAATTTCACATCAATTGTAAGTCATTAATCGTACGTCATTCATATGCTTACGATTAAAGGCTATTTATTGATTAATTGTGGAAATTAATCGTAGGCCACGATTAAATTTGAAAATTTAATTGTAGGCCATTTATTGATCAATTATAAAAATTAATCGTAGATAAGTAATCGTAGGCTAAGATTAATTTTCCAAATAACAATCAACCTATAGTTTAATAAAATTAACTAAAAAGTAACATAAATTCAATAAACAAACAACAATTAACAATTTAATCAATCACTAACATAACCACCAATCAATCGTAAGCTATTGTAAAAATTAACCGTAACATGTTTATTCAATTTTCAAATATAAGATACCTTATCTATTCAATGGGAATCAAACCCATTTATTTCATTTATTACACAACTTACGATTTATTGAATAAATGGCTTGCGAATCGTAAGCCTACACCTAATTTTAAAAATCAATAGTAAGGTTAAAACAATTCAAATTCATTTATTTACATTTCAAGTGTAAATGTCATACCTTTTTAAGAATAAAATTAAATTTTGTGGGTCTAATACAAAAAGTTTGGTGTAAAACAAGTACAGATTGATTAGTAACTCCCATATTTTAAATCTTGCTCAACCATGGCAATTTTTATTTAAAATTACCTATATATATTTTTAACCCATCTTTAAATATGCTCAAGTGTTAAAAAAAAATGCTCAAGTGGACATACAAATCCTTAATTTTCTTGTCAAAGATATTTCTCAATTAAATAAATAAATCTTACACACATTTTAACTACATATGGATTAATTATGATTGAATATATGAATTTTGACACGCTTTGTGATTTGAACACGAACTTTGAAACTTTATAATTATAACACAATTTTGTAATTCATTGCAAAATAGACACACTTTGCAATATTATGAAAATTAAACACAATATTTCATAACGATATTTATTATATTAAGAAAAATCAAATTATTATTATTATGCTATATATCTATACAATTTTGTAATACTTCATGTCATGTATCGATTTTTCCTTTTTTGTAAAATCTTAGCTTGTCTATTTTGCAACAAATTGTAAAACCGTGTCGAACATGCAATATTTCAAAGTTTATGTCTATATTATAAATTATGTTAAAATTTATGTATTTAATCGTAATTAATTCAAAATATTATTAACACGCGTTTGGATTCAAGAATTTGAAAAGGAGAAAATTAATTGAAAGGTCAAAATGAATAATAATTTGAAATGGATATCAATTTAATCCATATCACTTAAAAAAGTCAAATGAGAATTGATGGATTTCAAATTTTAAATCCAAAAGTGAGTGTATCAATACTATTGCACATATATATTAATTTTGCCATCAAGTCATTCCATCCAGATGCACCATTAGAAATTACAAATTATACTAATTTGCAACAATTATTCTAGAAACAATATTATAAAATATTTATGCTCATATATAGCTGTTATATTTATAGTTGAGAATACATATAACATATAGTAAGTAATATTTTATTAGGCAGCCGTTATATCATCTACAATAATAATAATGATACAACAAATCAATGCTGGCACCAAAAGTCCAGCTTGGCACCCCCAATTTAATCAAAGTCATATTTGTACGACAATATATATGTGTATATATAAACAAATATTTTCAAACTCTTGAAATTTCTCTCTCCAGAAGCTCTCTCTTTCTCTCTCATCATCCCATGGAATTGAACCAGTCTCCTTCCAATCTTTCTTCTTTCATGTAAAATTCAAAAACTTTCTTTTTTTATCACACATTCACACGCAGATATATATACGTACACACATAAATATTATTCCATAACTGCGTGTATTTGTGCGTGTGAATCAACAATGCCGAGCGTAACAGTGAAATTATACAGCGTGCTCTTCAAATTCTTCCTCAAACGCAAGCTGCAGACGTTGATCGAATCCCCCGCCGGAAACCCATATGGAATTGTATCACGTCCGGATGAGGCGGTGGCTGCGGCCAATCCCAGCTTCTCCGACGACGGCGTCGCCACCAAGGACCTCCACATCGACCCCTTGACCGCCCTCTCGCTGCGGATTTTCCTCCCGGATTCCGCCGTCGTCTCCCCCAAATCGATTCCCAATCTCAGGGTCAGGGTTCCGTCGAGCAGGATTCTGAAGAAGGCGCCGGATGGCGCGGTCGTTTACGGCGGGTATTCGCCGGAGAATAGCGGGCGGAATTGCCGGAAGCTTCCTGTTATCCTTCATTTCCACGGGGGGGGCTGGATTAGCGGCGGGAGCGACACGGTGGCGAACGACGTGTTCTGCAGGAGGCTGGCGAGATCGTGCGACGCTGTGGTGGTGGCGGTGGGGTATAGATTGGCTCCGGAGAGTAGGTTCCCGGCGGCATTTGAGGACGGCGTTAAGGTGCTGAATTGGCTGGCGAAGCAGGCCAATTTGGCGGAGTGCGGGCGGTCGTTTGGGAACCGGAGAGGCGGCGGCGGCGGAGGAGGCGGAGGAGATGGGAGGAGGATGCAGATTGTTGATGG
Source organism: Perilla frutescens (assembly GCA_026008535.1). Classification (NCBI taxonomy): domain Eukaryota; kingdom Viridiplantae; phylum Streptophyta; class Magnoliopsida; order Lamiales; family Lamiaceae; genus Perilla; species Perilla frutescens. Next base: position 8,147,767 of record BRKX01000018.1, on the reverse strand, counting down.
ATTTGGGGCGTCAATGGTTGAACCGTGGTTGGCTGCTCATGCAGATTTATCGAGGTATATAATATGCAAATGCATGCTTAGTTGATTGCTATCATTGAAACTTTTCTGAATTTGTGTTTGATTTCTTGAATTCATTGCTTAATAATGCTACATGGTTTGCAGATTTTAACTTTAATATGATTTCATCATCTTGTCTTTTAATGCTTTGGTTTTGTTGATTAGATCATTTTGTTATGGAAGACATTATATCACCCTAAATGGAAAATTATAGGTAATTTCCAACAAGTGGTGCAGTTCTTGGCTTTCCTTGATTCTATTTTGAGAAACAGTATTTCTTGTTTTTCATTCAAAATCTTAATTAGGTAGCTGCCACTCTGCTTGCTATAAGGAATTTGGTGTGCTTTTCTTTTCCATGAGACTTATTTGTGCAACAATTGTACTAGTGAATACTGATTGACAACTTCCAATGTTAGAATTTGAGGCAGATTTCTTGTTACTATATGTACTTGTCATATAAAAGAGATGATGTTGATGATGATGATGATGATTTATGAACATGGATCAGGTGTGTTATTCTGGGAGTTAGCTGCGGCGCAAACATTGGCAACTACGTTGCACAGTATTCAGTGAAGGCGGGGAAGCTGCTCGACCCGGTGAGAGTGGTGGCTCAAGTCCTGATGTACCCTTTCTTCATCGGAAGCATTCCCACACCATCAGAGATCAAACTGTCGAATTCTTACCTCTACGACAAAGCCATGTCTCTGCTGGCTTGGAAGCTGTTTCTACCTGAGGCCGACTTCAATCTGGACCACCCGGCAGCCAACCCTCTCAACCCTGCGAGGGAGCTGCCCTTGAAGTACATGCCACCAACACTGACCATCATTGCTGAGCATGACTGGATGCGTGACCGCGCCATTTCATACGCAGAGGAGCTTCGCAAGGTCAAGATAGACGCCCCGGTTCTCGACTACAAGGACGCCATCCATGAGTTCGCCACGCTTGATGCTCTCCTCAAGACCCCCCAAGCTCAGGCTTGCTGCGAAGACATTGCTATATGGATGAAGAAGTATATTTCTTTGAGAGGGAATGAGCTTTCTTACTAGCAAGATTGGAAACTCGAATAAAATTAGCAAACCATGTTTTATGGTGGAGTTAGCTGAAGATTAAGGCAGATGCAGTGAGAGTGAGGCAATGCCACACGAGCCACGAGACAAGACGTCTCGTCTCGCTCGCGTGGCATTGGGTCGGAGCAGAGTCTGTTGGATACTGCTGCTTCTATCATAGGTTGAGAGCTCTGGGAAACAAACTGCATTGCATTTTTTGTACAGATTGAGGTAGTTTTTTCAGTTTTCTAATCTTTCTGTACAATATGTTTTCCACTGTACATTTTAGTTGTGGAGATTTAAATTTTGAACACTTTTTTTAGTAGCAACTGAGGTTATCCCGGAAAAACAAAATAAAATTATTTATTATTTTTTCTGACAGTAAATTCTCTTTCCTTATATTATAAATTCGAGGATATATAACTAGTCAGTCTCCACTCTCCAGACGCTGTTTATTTCTATACGTGTATAATACGCAAGGAGGTTTCAAATAACTTGAAATTTAAAACCTAATCACTTTTTTAAATATTTTTTTACAACATAATTTTCAGTTTTAATTATTTTTTTAAACATAATATCCTTCAAATTTTGGTGGTTCGCAAAAATAAGATGGATTTTAAAAAAATAAAATTGGGAAAAGGATTCTACTCACCTTAATAAAAGTAAGAAAGACCAGTATGAAATAATAAATATGAAAAAATAAAACAGATTAATGCGGGGGAAAGGTATGATGTTGAAAGAATTATACAATATAAAAATTGACATTTTCAACTGACCAAAAAATAAAAAAGTGAAATTTATGGTGTTAGCAAAGCTGCCACGTGTGTAATTATTTATTCATACTCACACCATATATTTTAGACCAATACAATCTCCAATTTTCAAAAAATTTGTCACCATAAAATAAAATATATTAGAAAACCAACAAATTTCCTCAAAAAAAGAAAAGAAAAGAAAACCAACAAAAATATTAGAAAGCAGAAAGTCGAAAAATAGTAGGAAAAAAAATTGTGGATAAGGCTTAGCCAGAACCAGAAGGGCCCATACGGTATACGCTCGGCTCCCAGCAAGTAGCAGTAGAATCAAGGGGAGAGAGAGAGAGAGAGAGAGAGAGAGAGAGAGAGTAGTGTGGTAAGAAGGTTATGGTTATGGAGGTAGGGATGTCTTTGAATCCACTGGTGCGGCTGCCGTTGTCGTCCCATGGAAGAATGCATGACGATTCTGTGATCAGACACTCAATGTTTTCGACAAGAACAGCAACATCTACAAATCATCAGCAGCAGAAACGCCATAAATTGATGGTAGTTGAAGCAAAAGGCAAGAAAGGAATGGCTGCCAAACAGTTCCAGCGGGCCCCACCCCCTCCTCTTCCCAAGCTCGAAGATGATGGCAACCCCAAGTTCGTCATCTTCATTCGCATGGCTAATGTTACCCCCCTCTCTCTCTCTCTCAGTCTTGTAATCTTATTTGTCTTTAATTAGGTCAAGCTTTTCTTGATTCTGTACAGCTCCAGGAGAAAATTCGTGGTTATGGTTGACTGTAGTTGTTGATTAGTATTATGAATTATGAACATTAGTAAATCCAACCCAAAATCTTGAATTTGGAAATAGGAAAGAGGACAAAATCAATCGATTGAATTCTATGAAATTGAATAAGATGACATCTTTTGAGTGTGCACATGCAATTTATGGAGCTTGAATTGCTGCTTTAAGGTTTATGCTTGTGAAGCTTGAAACTTTTAGTAATGAAAATATGCTGTTTTCTTGTTTGCAGGTTTACCTTTGGTACCCTCTTAATATTGTTACAGGTGGGACAACAGCGAAAATCATGGTAGCTGCAAAGGATAATTTTCTTGGCAAATACATATACAAAGACACTCTAGCTAGGAATCTCGCAGCAGTTATTTATCGAGTCAGTTTCCTACTGCTTTCAACTTCATTTGTGTTGCATTTACCTTTCATCGCTTATATACTATCTAGATTTTTGTCATGCTCTTCGTTTGAGCTTTGGCTAAGATGAATTTGGACAAGAGTTATATATGTTTCTCTCTGTGCTCTATTTCATTTTTTGCAATGTCATTATATATATAAATGTCTTGTTACTCTTGTAGTCTATGTAGCTTAGAAGATGTACATAACACTTTTATCAAAATAGTCGTGTAGATTATACCACTTAATTTGTGTTGCATTTGCCTTTACCTCATATACTATCTAGACTTTCGTCATGCTCTTCGTTTGAACTTGCTAAGATGAATTTGGACAGAATTCTATATGTTTCTCTCTGGGCTCTAATTTCATTTGTGCAATGCCATTATATAAATGTCTTAAAGTGGATAGGATCAAATTTTGGATTAGACTATGTAGCTTAGAAGATGTGGATATCGTGTTTATCAGATAGTCATGTGAACTAGACCAGGATTTTTCATCAATTCATTCCTGAAACGCTACCATGTTTTTGATGGAATTGTGTGAAATAATTTTTTTTAAGAGAGGCGAAAATCATTTGCATCTTTACATTACTAGACTATTTATACTATATTCATGTATGACTTGGTTTATGCATTCAAGTTTACATCATTTCCAACAGTTTTACTGCAACAAGTAGTCTACTCTGTTGTTGAGACTCTATTGTTTGCAGTTACTATTTTAATTATTGTTGAAAAAAACAAAGTAAGCACATGGTCATATTTGTCTCTTCCTTTGTAACAGGACGAAAAGGAAATACGGAAGATGGCTGTTAAACAGTTTCGTGTATTGCGTTCTGCAACAGATTTCAGATATGGCTACAAACTCGTTGTAATGTTTCTAATCACCTTTTTCATTATTATTTTGGTCTCAGATCCTAATGCTCACGCAGATTTTTAAGCACTCACTCTTAACATGCAGGAGAACAACAATGTGAGGTCTGCACTAGCTGGAAATGATGTTATTGAGGTAATATATAACTGCTGTTCTTCAATTTTTCATTAGATAACAAATCTCTTTCGATATACCATGGCCTTGGCTGTTCAAGAAAATGATCAAGTGGTTAGCTAGTTTCTTTACGCGTGTCAGATCTAAAAACTCTTTGCTGCTGCTGTAAGGTTTCACATAGCTATTCTAGCAGAGTTAACATATTTTGAATTAACTTTAGTGTGCAGTGTTCTATAATAATCTGTTAACGAATTAAGCTGGAAATTTAGTAAATTGAGTGCCTCAAACTTAGCTTGGACACTTAACTTTCTCCTCTTATTTGTGCTTTGACGCTCATCACCTCCTAAACTTCGTGGCATGAGTGCTGTGCTACATGCTACGAGCATGTTGGAGCTACGTCTTCTGGGCAGCTAACTGTTTTCTTTCATGTTTCTCTTCTAACAACACGCGTCATGTGAATTTGGGCAATTTTTGGCAGCTTCCAACACAGGATGAACTCAAAACTGTCCTTGACAAGGTGAAGGACTTCTTTGGGGATGCCAAAGAATCTTTCGGAAAGCTGACATTCTTGAACACGGGAGATGATTCTTCATCGGCAGAAGAGGAAGATACGAAAGAAGCTCCTAAAGAAAAATCCAAGGAAAAATCCCCGTAAGTCTGTCTGATGGATCAAAATCTATAAGTATTATTCAAATCGTCTTCGAGGCTGACTAGATTATGAATTGTGATGACTAGGGTGAAAAGCTGAATCAATCCTGCTGAAGAAGGATGGACGAGTTTCACGTTCAGTTTTGTACACGACAACATTAATTTGTTTATAGTTGTAGGAAAACGGTTGATTATCTTATAGTTTTAGCTGTATGCATGTGTTCTTGAATATTTCATGCACATGTCTCAAACTTGGAGATATATCATTTCTGTTTACACATTCCTGTATCCCCCTATCAAATATATTGCTAGTTTTTTCTTCTATTTGTTTCATCAATTTCAATTTCTCGTGATTTAGGTTTCATTTTAGATTTATTAGTTATGGTTATAGTTGATTCTGCCAAATTTGGGTTTATAATTACTTTTTAGTATTTAATTTTCAGTTTTTAGTTAACAATTGTTTTTTTTCTTAATTAGGATTTATAGTTTCTTAATTATAATTTATTAATAATTGTAAAATTAAATTAAAACACACAAAATTGAAATAAGAAAAGTAATAATTGAGTGTAACCGACGTTCAGAGCAGGGTGTTGTGTGTATTATTTGAATGTAGGCTTTGTATAATTTCAGTTCCGAACTAATTAATTAAGATTTAAGAGTGAACGAGTGATCGTGCTCCTATATTTATCTTTAATTTATTTTTAAATCATCTTTAATTGATTTAAGTAGTATGATTAATTGCTTGCCAACATAAACAGCGTACTAAACTATAATGAAACTACAAGTTCAAGAAGTAATAAACATATTAATTGAAAAAGGATGTTATTGCTGTAATATATATTTTTATCAATTCACATTCTTAGTTATTTGAAATATTATAAGAAGTGGGTCTATTACCGTATATTTTTCTTTAACATTCTCTATTGACTGTTGTTAAGTGAACGACTAATCAATTTAATGATCATATGGCATTTTTTTATATTTTTTTTACATGTATTATTTTTTTAAGAAAAAATATGACTTATTATTTGTTGTTTTATTCTGAAGTAGTACCGTATAATTTTATTCCAGATAAATTACTGATCATATTCAGTTCCAAAATTACCAAAAAATATGTTTACGTAATTATACTTTCGTTTTTATTTCTACTATTCATACTTTTTCCAATAAAATCGCATTTGTATTGACGATTAATTTTATTATGTTCATTTTCAGTCTTATGTATATATATCTGCCCAATTAAATGGCTTTCCTTACAAATTATATTTTTCTTTGTATTTCGAAGGATTAAAAACAATTATTATTAAAAAAATCTAGCTTTTATTATTTTTCAACTTAAAATTTCTACACCAAGTAGGGTTAAATTGTTCCCTTGAAAAAATGTAGTGAAATTGTTGTGGCTATTAGCCGTTTCAACAGTTTTTTTTATAATTAAAATTTTAATTACTTTTTTTTAGTACGAAAGAAGACAAGAAATAGAAACTAGCCGTTGGTAGTAGTAGTGCTCCAGTCCCAATTCAAGAACCAGAGGAAGCCTCTCTCTCTCTACAGACACAAAATTCAGTCTAATGCTTCACTTTTTCAAACACCCTTTTGAATTAGGCCATTCTTAGTTGGTCTCCAGTGGCTCCCTGAATCGGATCGAAACTCAATTTTGAAATCAGAGTTTTTTTTTTTTTTTTCAGGGGTTTCAAGAAACAGAGGTTCAAGAATTTTGGGAAAATATAATTAGGGTTTTTTCTCCCCTGTTACTTTCTTGTTTTTTTCTCGGGGATCGATGGGGGAGTCTGCTGCGTGCCTCCTGCGCTCATTTTCTGAGCATTCTCCTACTTCCGGAGAAGAGAAAAAGGTATCTAATTTTTCATAATGCTGTCAAATTATTCAACTGAAAGCATATCGGATTCGTTTGAATTCGATTTTTAGCTTGTTGAGATGGATTTGGTGTTGGTTTCTTGCAATTCATATCAACGGTTTATGTATAAATATGTTACTTATAAACTGGAAGAAGAATTTGAATCGTTGATCTTATTTTATAAGCGCAATTTGATCAGGAAATTTGATTTTGGTTCAGTTACATTTGTTACTTGCTTCCATGAAATTATCACTTTCATGAATCACGAACACTGTCTTTATCTACTAGCAGTGTCAGCACAAGCCTCATATGTGCTACTGTCGAAAAATCGTGCATATCTTCTCGAATGCAGTAACAGTTGTGTGTAATTGAGTTGGGTTTTAGTAGGTTAAGTGTTCAAAAGCCCTCTGAATAGGCTATTAATTCTGATCAGATGGGATGAATAACCATATTATTGGATCATATGCTTAATTGATGGATTATTGAACATCACACAAGAATTGCAATTTTCGTGTAATGCTAGAAATATTTTTGCAGGGAAATTCAATACAACGGGCTCTATCAGCATCGGTATCCTTTGGAAGGTTCATGTCTGAATCATTAGACTGGGAAAAATGGTCAGCTTTCACCAACAACCGATACTTGGAGGAAGTCGAGAAGTATTCCAAGCCTGGTTCTGTTGCTGAGAAGAAAGCTTACTTTGAAGCCCATTTCAAGAGAAGGAGAGCTGCAGCATTGCTTGAGCAGAAAAATGCAGCAGCAGCTTGCACTGTCTCTGAAACAGCAAATGCAGAAGATAAGGTTAAGGGTAATTCTACCTTGGAATGGGGCCATACACAGAGAGACTGCTGTGCGGTCACTGAAAATTCGAAGGCAGAAGAGATTCAGAGTAGCAACCCAGTTGTTTCTACTGGTCAAAGTGGCAACTATGATGATACTTCAGTCGAAAGAACTTTGGAAGATACCAAGCCTGGAGGAACTGAAAAGGACATGGAGCCACTTGTTCTCGTGGGAAGTTCATTGGAGTTAACTAATCATCTTGGAGATGATGCGTGCAGTGATGATATTGTGTCCGAGAAAGAGGATAATGCATACAACAAGGTATGCACTGAACTGTTCTGCATTTATTGTGTAAGGTACTGAAGTTTAGTTCCTTGTGACCTGATCTTCTTGGTTTTATCTTCTAGGATGATTCTGCTATGAGAAGCTTGGCATCAGGTGAGAAGACACCTGAAGTTTCTTCCTCTAAGTTGTTGACAAAAGAGGGTGCCTCCAAGTGCCCACCTTTTGTGAAACCGATAGTGCCTGTTCAACTCAAGAATAGTGATAAGACACCAGAGAGCAATCGTAAATCAACGGACTCGAGCAACAAAAGGAGATCCTACACAACATCCCTCCATATGTCTATTAATTTTGCTCCTTGTTCAGACGCAACCCAAAAGAACGTATCTTCTGGTCTACCAAAGATTGAAAACTCAAGAATCATCAGGGCTCCAGCCAAGAAATATAAAAACAGCGTGCTTCCTCAAACTTCAACTAGGGTAATGTATCTTTGTCCTGTGCTCTGATTTCCTTCACCTGGCTATTCTCTTTCAGAGATCCGTAATGAATTAGTCGTCTTCCATATGCAGGCATCTGTGAATGGTGTATTCAAGCATTATTCGACAGCACCTTCAGCTGAAAACAAAAGGTCTCGTGTTTCAGACTTGAAAAGAAACATTTTCAGAGAATCTAGGAAATTCATTTACGTATATGCTTTCATTATATACTAATGTTATGACTCACTTGATTAATTTTACAGGATCGTGAGAAGTGATCCGATTTCAGAAGCCAGACCAGCAGATGAAAAAGTTCAGCCCCCATCGTCAAAGTAAGCATTTCAGCTTGTTGTTTTTATAATAATGTCTATAAAGATGGCATACGTGTTGCACTGTTTTAGAAGTATTTTACATTCGGTTTTAGTTTATCATTAACCAATCATGTTCCAGGTCATACATACTTTGCTGGGAAAACTAAAAACCTAACAGTTTCTTTTTTCTTTCTTCAGCAATTCCAAGTCTTCAAATTTGTTTGGAAACAAAGCACGGACACCAACTGTGCCTTCTTCCTTCACATTTAAGAGTGAAGAAAGAGCAGTAAAACGGAGAGAGGTAAGTCCTTATGTTGTTTCCGTTTTTACCAATAATGATCAACTTTGCCTTCTTCCGTTTTTATCCTAACGCTTTTGTTCCATCTATTCTTCAGTTTTTTCAGATTCTTGAGCAGAAGGCGAAATTGAAGGAGACAGGGAAACATCAAATGCATGCAAAACCACAGGTCTACTGATGACTCTAATCTTGAAATAATTTTCTATGTATTTACCCATATTTCTAAATGGCAACCGGCAATTGATGCACTTGCAGCGTAGGTTCCCTAGACAAAAAAATATACATATATCAAAACTTAACTTTTATTATGCAGGTCACAAAAAGAAGTAATGACAAGGATTTTCGTAACTCCATTGCACTAGAAACAACAAAAGGTGCAGAGGCTCCCTTAAGAAACATAACAAAAAAGGTATCTTATTTATTAGCTTACTAGCTTCCTCTGCACCATATGAGATCACAAATCTTTAATACTTGATGTGTAAACAAAAGCGATATTTGTTGTTAGAAATGGATATTGGGCCTAACTCACCCTCACATTATTAAGTTTTTGTTGCCAAGATCCTTAACATATTTGTTACTGAATCAAGGTCATTATCTGCCAACATAACAGGAAAATCTTGAAGATTTTTATGTCAGATCATAATCAATCTTTGTTTACTTTTTGGTCAAAATGCTTTGTGCAGGTTCCAACTGTGAAACCTTATTTTCCGAAAATCGAAGAAAGAGCTGCTGCTTTCAAAGTTCAGGATAGTAACATCATAAGACCTCCTTGGAGGTTGTCAGCGAAAACAGACGGGTCAAAGGATTTTACTGGAAAGAATAGTCGTCAAGGTTGGCCAAAGAAGAATATGAGTGAAAATGCTTCTCCAAACATCCAGTTTTGATTGCACAAGTACATTTTTATTGCTGACAGAAAATCTCAACAGTTTATCTGATTTGAACACCGTTCCCGCCCCATCCTCATATGAAGCGGAGGAAGTAGGTGCTTTACATTTTTGGTTGCTGCCGTTGAGTATTAATAACTAGAAGTTGGAAGGTGTGAGATTCCATCCTTGTAAAAGCCTTTTAGTTGTTCCTGAAAATGCTGAAGCTTTGTCTGTAATGACTAGTTGCCGTTGTGAGTTAGGTCATATTATCACTGTTTGTTATCTACACCATTGTTTTTATAACATTGGATGATTAAATCAAAATTTCTTTCTGCTTGATCAATTGAATGATGATGGGAGTTCTGCAATTCATGTACAACAAAAAAAAACACCTTTCTCACCACCTGGCGCAATATTTTAGTACCTTATAACCTACATATCTATAAATCATGTATCACTCTAAATCAAATAAAATTATAAAAACATAGAATCTGGATACAAAATCTGAAAAAAACTGGATTAAATCAGAAGCAGAATATAGTTCTCTACTTTCAGGGACAACTGGAACATAAGGCATGTACATCATTGCATGTCAAACAAGCAACATTTATGTTCCAATAAATGAGTGAAGATCATCCAAAATACAGACCCTGACTTGTTACATAACATTCCATTGCATTGCCATACTCATCCTCGAAATTCGGGGAATCATACATTTCTGGTCTTGCATCACCAACGAGCTCTTCTTGACCGCTGCTGCAACCAAATGATTCCATGTTAACGAGGTGAGGAGTCGGTAGACAAATGTCACCAGCTGCATGAGAATAATGACTGAGCTCCACATCGCGCAACCTATGAGCAGATCCTGTTCCAACAATCATATTCTTGAAGGAAGATTCCAGATTGTTGTGTACATGGCTTTGCTGCTGGTCCTCGAAAGTGTGGCGGTGTGTGAAATGGCTTTGCTGCGGAATGTTAAGTAAGGCAGCTGTGGCTGTGTTTTCAGTGCCAATTGCATAGCTTCTGTTCTTGCTGTAGAAGTGGTTGATGTTTGGTTCCATTGGTTGATGGTCTGCTTCTCTCTGACCGTGGGGTACAAGTGGGAAGTGATCAAACTGAAAATGTGGTTTGATTTGTTGTTGTTTGAACTGAGGGGAAGGAGCTCCACCTCCACTCCATGTGTAATGAGCTTGGATCTTCGACTCAGATTTCACTTGTAACTCAAAGGGCTGCTGCTGCTGCTGCTGCTGATTGTAGGCGATTCTTGAGCTACTGCTTATTGGAGCAGCATTAGCAGCAACAACGTCTCCAAACAGAACTTTCTCTGCTTCTGGCAATGACAGAATTCCGGCCACATTCCCTTCACAGATGGTGGCAGTTTGACTATGGATATCAACATAGTTCTCGTTTATCACTATGTTCTGCTGCAGAGTGAGTGAGCTCGGAGTGTTTTCTGATGAAGAAAAATCTGAGAGCTTCATTCCATTTCCACCACATGCTGCTGCTGCTGCTGCTGCTTTTAGGTCATTTTCTTTCTGCAGCCTGCTCAAGTAGAGCCTATACTTCTGAAACAATATATAAAACACACAACTTTTCATCACCAATATATCAATATATGCATATAATAGCCCTTTCTTATATGTGTATATATGTACCTGCAAGTGGCTAGCAACATTCTCTCTTGTCAACCAAGGCACTCCCATCAAGTCAAGTATTTTCTTGGGGCCGACTTCTGGTGATAAATTAATCAAATTTAAGGCTTCTTTTTAAGTAAAACTTAAAAATATGATAGATGAATGACATGATGAGAGAGGACTTACTGTCCAATCCAATCCGATTGACAGCTTTGACGAACTTCTGATGGAGATCAACGGTCCAAACCACCCTAGGTTTCTTGAGAGATGAAGGATCAGCAGAATAATCAAGATTATTGATCTTGTTGTTGTTATCATCAAGAATAACAGTATTATGATCTTTTCTTTTCTTTCCTGCAGTAGTAAGCATAATATCTAGATCTCCTCCTCCTCCTCCTCCACTAAAGGAGCAGCTAGCATCTGCAGCCTTGTGAGTTTGATCAAGGCTGCATTCTTTTCCATCAACACCTCCACCACCACCTCCTCCTCCTCCTCTTACCTCGTGCACTCGTTTCCTGAACACGTGCTGCCAAATGTTGCGGAGCTCCTTCATTCTTATCGGCTTAAGAAGGTAGTCACAGGCCCCGTGTTGAACCCCCTTCATCACCCGCCTCGTCTCTCCATCCACGGACATCACTAGTGCAGCATTAATGTGTATGCATATAAGTTCAAAAATGCCAACCAAAATACAAAACATTATTAATGAGAGAATAGTAGTATTAGTACTCACTTATAACTGGAAGATCCATTTTAAGACCAACTTGTTCAAGAAACATGAAACCATCCATGTCCGGCACATTCACATCGCTGATTACAATGTCGAATCCATCTTTTCTTTTTTCCAGCAGATCAAGTGCCTCTTGTGCTAGATTACATATTGTTACTGAAACTCACACAAAATCACAACAAACCTTACAATAATAAATTAATTAATTAATAATTGTTCCCAATCACATATAACTTATTCTAATATGCTACACCTATATATTCAACATATAATATATATGAATGACACTTTCATAATATTTCATATTCCCACCTTTTGTCAAGGTTGAAACATTTAAGGAAATATATATACATGTATTAATCTTGTATATATATATATATATATATATTCTAAAACGTGTAAGTGAAAATAATCTAACTAAAATCTTTCTTTCATTCGTTTAATAAAGCTTTTGAACAAAACAATCATTAATCTTGAATAACCCCCTAGCTACACTAGTACACTATTATTTAATACGAACTCTAATAAATTCATATTCATTTTCTCATGAGAGATTGAACTAGCAAACTTCAATTATCTCAATCAGCATCATCATATGAAGAAAAAGAGAAAATAATTAATTAAGGAGATGAAGAGAGAGAGAGATAGAGAGAGATTGATTTGGAGACCTTGATACTTGCACTTGATAAGCATCTTCTCAAGAATCTTCAACCATGCAGGATCATCATCCACAACCAGAACCCGAAGACCCACTGGGAAACAATCCGACCTCAAACCACTACTTGATCCCATCAACAAACTACTCAAGATTCTCAACACTACTACTACTACTACTGCAACAATGAAATTAATTAATTAAATAATATATATATATATATATATGTATATGAAATTATATATACGAGTGCAACTGTGCAAGTGACAAGTGTGTGTTATAGTTGTTAAACATATATATTATAAAGTGGGAAACAGATCACTATAGATGTGCGAGATTGGGGGGATGGATGGAGTTAGTTCAGCATTAGAGATATAGAAAAGAAGTGACTTCGACTTCGACTTAGGTTGAGAGAGAGAGAGAGAGAGAGAGAGTTTGAAAATGGAGAGAGTCTTGAGGAAAGACCAATGAAAAAGATAATATCATTTGCCGCCGGTTATGTAGGTTTTAGTTAAACGGTCTCCCAACAACAATTTTTATTTTTATTTTTTTGTTTATCAATCATTTTTTGCTTTATAAACAGAAGCCCTATTTTCGCACGAGGATTAAATTTTTGTTTTGCTGCTCTCTCTCTCTCTCTCTCTCTCTCTCTCTCTCTCTCTCTCTCTCTCTTAATTTCAAGCAAGTTGCAGGTTGTGTGCCTTTTAATTAATATCTTAGAATACCAACATATTTATAATTTTAGTGGCGTATTATTACTGTGGAATTAGTTAGGAAGAAAATAATAGTAACATTTATTTGGTAGAATAAAATGTTGCTCGATAAATTTGAAAAAGAATTCAAGTGGCCAAAGAAGAGGGATTTTGATGTTACTTTATTCAACATATATAAATTAATTTTATTTTTTCACCATTCATGCATTTAAATCTTCGTTAAATGTTTACTGAAAAAAAAAAATACTATTTTTTAAGATCATACAGTGTTTTAGGTTTAGTTTAAATCCAACTTACCTTTTGTCTTAGTTGATTCTGGTTACGTACATAGAGGAACCATATGATTTCACATCCTTATTAAAAGTTTTAATAAAATAGAATAATTTTTAAAGCTAAACAAATATAAAATATTCACCATTCCCAGATCTTCAACTTTGTTTTTTTTTTAGAAAAAAATAATATTTAATGCTACGTTCTTTACCAAAACTTTTTCCATTGTTGGGTTCCATTCCTTACCAATACAATTGTGACATTGGAAATTCTAAAGAGCATTATAATATTATATTCTTGATTCGTTCGGTATTATAATGGTTTCTCGCAATCATGTAGTGATTGTGTAAGTTTGGTATTTTAAGAATGATGATTATATAAGTTTTGGTATTTTTAAGAATAATGATTATTTACTAGAGCTTGTATTTATTAATTCCAATTTATTCAAAATAACGATATGATGGATGGTATGAGTGGTGTCAATTTCTTGAATATCTTATACAAATGGTCAATTTATATTATGGACATTAAAAAGTAGAGGCAAATACTCAAATTATAATATGAATATCGATCTTGTGATTTTTAGGAAAATATTTGAAGTTAGAAAAATTAACCTCAAGTCCTCAACAATCGCAATTTCAAAATCTATTATTACTCTTTTACAATCTGTTGTGTTTTTTCTTCAGAATCCATGACATGCTATATTCTTCACAATAATTTGTCATATTCCTATAATTAAGTGGGGCACCTGTTACGAGTAATAGATTAAGAAAAAAATAACAATAAATACTAATACGAAATGACAAACACACAGTTTTAGATTTTGAAGCAATAATGAATATATATATATATATATATATATATATATATATGTCTCTGTGTGTGTGTGCGCATGTATATATATATATATATATTGTGAATAATATAGCAATGAATTATGAACATATAAAACTAAGAAATTATGCAAATACATGTCTTTATCTTATGGTCTCCCCAAATAAAATTTTCAAATGAAGGTTACAATACTTATAAGTGTCCCTCATATCACCTGATCTCACATGCTAGTTATGTGTTAAATAAGAATTACTATTAAAAAAACAATTAAGTAATGATTCTATGTCATGTAATATGCACTTTTTGAAAGTCAAATAATTTATCTCATATGTAATCCAAAAATACAATATTGCGGCACGATTTTTATTTATTGGAAATTTTATATTAATAATGAAATAATATTTATAATTTGAAGAATTTAATTTTCGATTCACTATTTTATTGATATTTAAATGTAGGTAATTAAGAATTAAGAATGAATAATTATTGGGCCTAAACCAATTTAATTTGTACCGTTGTGTACACAGCTAATGTTAAGATAATTCAAATAATTAGTTTTTGTCAACGGACTTATATACAATTTTTTGAAAGCATAGATAAACATTAATATCACTAAAAGAAAATTGTGTTTTAATGATGGACTTAACAACGGATTATATTCTATCAACAAATTAATGATGGATTAAGATTTAAACATTTAACGATAAAATTTTCCGTCTTTATCTTAGCAAATGAAAAATTCATCGTTAAATGTTGATTTTTTTTAATTTTTTTATATTAACGACTAATAATTATGTTACTAAGTTAGAGACGGAACCGTCATTAAACATTTTTTTTTAATTTTTTTTAATATTAGGACAGAGTTAATCACGCCCTGTTTTTTATTAATTTTTTAGCATTTCGTTGCTAATTTTTTTCATCATTAGTTTTGTCATTTAAAATGGCTAACAACAATGTTTTTAGCGACGGACTCGATCGATTGTTAAATAATTGTAATGATGGATTTTTTATGTTTAAGGACGTCAAATTCCGTAGTTAAAATGTGATTTTTTTTTTGTAGTGTATATAAGAGTATTTATTACTTTTATTTTTTTGTGAATAGTAAATAAATATCAAACATTCAAACTATAAAAAATAGTTTAATTAACATATTATATATATTAAATAAATATGTTATATTTGTCAAATAACAATATATGTCTATTTTATTTAGAAATTGTATATTTAACAATTTAAACAATATAGTTGATGCATAACTTCTTTATTTTTTTTAACGAATTAAACTTGAATCTTAACTTTCTCAAGAACCACAATTAGACAAAACAAATCACCGAACTCTTTCGAGATGACTCAGAAGGGAATTTTTTACAGAATAAATTTTTAAAAAAACTTTTATATCTAAAATATATATTTTTAATATCATAATTATATTTATATCTATTGTTTAACAATATACCGCATATTTTTAATTATTTTCAGTTTTATATAGTGGAATCTATAAGGATAAATATGTATAATCAAGAAGTACTTATATTTTATTTATAACTTCGTAAATTTTTATTCCTTCAACATATATATACTCAATTATATGAAGAGTCAATATTTAAAGAAAAATAAATTTGATTAATGTATTTTGGGGAGTATGATCTCTGGTGAAATAATAGAAAAAAATATGAAGAAAAATAATCTCATTAGTTGCTAAAAGAAAATTTAAGGGCAAAAATAAATTAAAACAACCTAATAAGTATTAAATATTACCCAACCTAAAAAGTATTAAATATAAAAAATAAATTTATAAAAATTGTGATTACCGAAACTTTCCTCACTCTTATGAAACTTGATACAATTCTTATCAAACTACTTTATTGTTCAATTTACAATGAACTGAATTGAAATAAATAAACTATAAATTAGTACAACCAATAATAATAAAACACTACCAAAATCAACTAAAAATAAATAAAAGCAAAAGCCTAAACCCTCAAATATTGAGAATTCATTAAATGTCTTTCTGCCTCATTAATTATTTTTGTGAGTTCTTTTTCCAATTAAGGATTAAGCAGCACGAGCCAATTAATCTGGAACACTAACAACTTTGTAATGAGATGTGATGGATGAAAGAGTTGATAGATGATGTAACTATTTATAGATAAAAATGAGATGGTAAATTTGGAATGTTATAATCAATTTTTTAAAAATAATTGTAATGGATCTAACATTACATTAGTAGCATTAATAATGCTTTAAAATTTGTAATGCTACCACTCAAAATAATAAACATCATTAATTCATATCTAAAAGTTGTGTAAAATACATAACTGTCAATACTACAATATTGGATCTCAATCGTTATGTAGATGACGTATTAAACGAGAAATTAACTAATCTAAATTAAGGAAATCAATAAATAAATGGGAAAAATCCCTCAATGGAGAAGAATACATGAAGGCAGAGGTACTCTCGGGATTAATTTCTTCGGGTACTTTACACAAATGATCCTATTGAATGTCTATTTGTGGTGTCAAATCTCACTAGGGCAATCTCTAATACATCTTAAGCTCTCTCTCGAGACACTCAAGTGATAGGGTACACGCTAGGTTCACCGTCTTCGATCGAATCCTACACATATACTTACCAAAAGCTCCTAATATTTCTAACCTTCACACTAAGTCTCAATTCTCTCGAATTTATTGACAAAGATGTCTTGTGCCTAGGATTCGTCTATTGAGACTCATCTCTCAATTTATGAATCAATAAATAAAATCGTGTCAATTAGTGATCAATTAACTAACACCCATACATAACATAAGCACAAGAAATGAAATAGGGTCATAAACAATCAATAGAAAAAGAAATGCATAAATACACAAATAATCTCAATCCAAAAAATACAAAATAATCTAGCATAACATAATGTAAAGTAAGGACTAAATCATCTCAAAGAAAATAAAAATAAAAACAAGAAAAGAAACTTGATATAACCCAGAAGTTGGGTCTCGACTCCTATCTTGTTTCATCTCTTTTCCTCTTTGCTCCATCTTCAAGCTCTAGCTCTTTATTAATTCACCTTAGTTCGGTGGAAATCTTAGCTAGGATGTGAGTTTGATGAGTGGATAGGGTCTTAAGATGTAGGAGGAGGGGGATTTGCGTTTTTGTGGAATTGGGTGTGTGGAGGCTTCTTTTGATTCAATTTGGGGTTTTTAATATAATGGGGGAACGAATAGACATTAAAAATAAGTGTAAAATGGAAGGAAAGCTTGAAAATTTGCAAATCAGAGTTGCGGGCACGATACGGGCTCGGTCGTGGCCTCACTCGCGCTATGGGTCGCATTCGAGACAAAGAAAAACATATTCCAATGTCGGAACAGGTCACTCGCGCCTCCGGTCACCCTATCAGTCGCGCTTGGGGGCGCGAGTGCGGAGGTCGCGCCTCCAGTTCGGCACCGACACCTTTTACGATTTTACTTCATTCTTCCTCATTTCTTGTCCGATTGAGGTGATTCAATTTGCAGCACATTCCTAATTCGATTCTCATCTTCTCACGACATTAAATCACTAAAAAATGCATTGATTCATCTTCCATTTTCTGTAAAACTCCAACAAGAAATAAAACTTCTAAACCGAAAGGTTAAAAAGCAAACAAGAATGAAAATATACATTTATCTCATCAAAAGGCATCATATCGAGCTCAATAAATGGTGCAAAATCCCCACTCATCACATATATGATATCAAATCCTATCCGTACATATATATAGGGTTAATTATGATTAATACATAAACTTTAACACGATTTGTAATTCAGATATAAGCTTTAAAAGTTCACAATGAAAACATAATTAAACTTGCATATTTTGCAAAATAGACACCCTATTTTTTTTCACAAACAGAAACTAATGAGACACAAAAATCATGTCATTTCATAATGATATGAAAAATATTTTCCATCTTATCGTAAAATGACGTTGTTTTGTGTCTAAAGGAAGAATATAACATTTTGAATTTTTATTTTTTAGGTACAAATTAAAATGATGTTGTTTTATGATGAGGTAAAAATATTTTCCACCTAAACACATCACAATATTTTTTTTTACCAAGTTTGTTTTCCGTTCGCGGGAAAAAAATTGAAGGTGTCTATTTTGCGAAAAAAATGAAAGTTTATGTCTAAATTGCAAATCATATCAAAATATGTGTATTTAATCGTAATTAACTCATATGTGTGTGTATTTCCTGAAAACTGCAAATCTCTCTCTCTCTCTCTCTCCATATATTTTGTAGGGGTTTGATATGATTAAAATTATGAGACAGATAATGTGAAAATATGTTAAACTATAGGGGTGCACATAAATGTGTTTAGGCCAATTAAACCGGTCAATCCAAACTGAATTTAGGTCGTATGGCCCATTATGATTACAAATCGAAGTTGTTTGGGCTCACACATTATGCAGGCCGACCTTAATGGGTTGGATCACATGTTAAAGGGTCTCTACCCAAACCAACCAAAATCAACCCGTTACATTTTATTCAATTATATATATTAAATCTTAAATGTATATAATTATCTATGATTCTGTACGTATTTATGATCTTATTCCCAACAATATGCATTTATTCGACTATTTTCAAACACCCAAACTCTCTAAATATATAGGAACAAACTCACTTTTTTCTCCTGGTATAGTAATCTAGCAGCTTTCTTCTTTGCCACGGGTCGACATCGACAACGTTTACTATAGTTTATAATAAATTAATGAGTTTATATTTGAGCTAATTGTTCACTTTTAACCCAGTGAATCTAGCTCAACCCAACCCAACCCTTGTGTTCTTGCAATGAAAAAAAGATTAATAGTCTATAATTTTTTCAAATCGTAATTTATGAGTTGATCTATTTAAACACTGTCAATCGGGCCAACCCAATCCATGTGCACCCCTATTAAGCTACAAATATTTTTACATAAAGGTAAAAACTCTAAAGGAACACATTATAATTTGAAACAAAGGGAGTAATAAATAACTAATTATTCTATAAGATATCCATTCATCACCCTATGTATTTGCAAAACACTTCTTAATGTTTCTAAGAAGCCCATCATTTTCACTCATTAGGTAGAATCATTTCCCAATGCTGATACATTGACATTGTAGCGTAAATATTAGATTTTTACGTGTCTAATAAAATTTGAATGGAAAATTCAGTTGTATTTAGATATATTAATTAATTAATGGATGGACATTTTAATACGATTACTAACAAGCAAATTAAACCAACATTCCTTTACTAATTAGTTGTTTCTTTTGCTAATGACCCTATAAAAATTTGCTTGTCGCCTTTCCGAAAAAATTAAAATTAAAATAAAAATTGTTTGTCGCCAAGAAATATATATAGTTCATCATTCTTTTCAGATTTTGGACTTATTTTGAGTGGTATTGAAAGAAAAAAAAGGTGAAATATTTAATTTTGAATTTAAGAAAACTTCAACGCTAAATAAAAATATTATTACATATTATTTAAAATTCAATATCCATAAAATCAATTTATAATCACTTAGTTTTCTCCTTAGAGTTAATGGAGTTCATTAACATTTTAACACTTTCTGTCAATTTTATTTTTGCATTTGTTAAAGATCATAAGCGCAAACTTTAAATTAGAGTCGTTAGAGTCGTTAAAAAATAATAAATAAATAAAAAGGTGTACATAGGTGACTTTAATATCAGTAATTAAAGTTGTTTCTTATTTTAGATGAAGTAGTTGTTAGTTCTAGCTTAATTCGCATGAACACAATTGTGCATGCAATAATTCTTTTCTTGGATTTAGTTATAAGATGAAGATAGTTGAATTAAGGTACAAGTTAGTGTTGGAAATTTTAATTTGGAGACTCAGATACCACTTTGTTGGAATTTAGGAATCAAATAAAATGCTTATATTTATAGAATATAGTGGACGTGTATTCATAGAGGTGGGAGAAAAATATTTGGAACAAACACTAATCTTTTAATTCAATTTTTCTTCATGACTCCCTTCCCTTCTCTTTTTCTCTTTGATACAAACATATATGGTTACACATTTCAGTTGAACTAGTGATTAGGAGTGTTTTATCTAAACTAATCTAATTCTAGAATTTTCTATACTTCAACACAAGTGCACTTCTTTTATTAACAAGGAGTTGACACCTTTGCATGTCACAGATATTTGTGATCGATTTTTATCATATGTGTAGAGAAATTAATTTTGTAGCTCATAACCTAGCTCGGTATAGAGCGTGTTGTGGTGATTTGATTACGTGAAACACTGTGTTCCTCAATGGTTGAGGAAGTTGGTTGAATGAATAAAAGTAGTTATATTTCAAAAAGGAAAAAGAAAAAGTGCACTTCTAGATTTTTCTTTTACTTTCTTTTTTCTATTTTCTAGATTTTTCTTTAACCTTAATTCTATATTTTTCTTCATTTATTTTATTACAAATTAAGTTTATATTACAACAGTTAGATCAATCTGAATCAAAAATTTTGTTTTGCTTACTAATTTAATTATTAGGTTTACAAAACTAATTTAATTATTAAGTGATGATCGATCATGTAAATATGTAATCCATGAAGAAATTCGAAAATAATAAATTACTAAAAAAAAAAGATTTACTAGACACTTACACTTGAATTTTTTAAATTAAAATTATCCATACCCAAATCAAAACTCTATTATTATTATTATTATTATTATTATTATTATTATTATTATTATTATTGTTATTATTATTATTATTATTATTATTATTATTGTTATTGTTATTGTTATTATTGTTATTGTTGTTATTATTATTATTATTATTATTATTATTATTATTATTATTATTATTATTATTATTATTATTATTTGATTTGGTTAGGAAAGCAAGTTTCAGTGGCTGAAGAAAAAGAAAAACCCACTTACAACTTCTTTTTGGCTAAAGAGAACAAATTTGGAGAATGAACCCTTTTCTTTCTTTCTTTTTTGTTTTTTAAAGTGGATTTTCCCTATTCAATTTATTTATTTAATAAAAAAGTAAGGTTAGTAGGTTACCTAAAACGTCTTTTGCCATCTTCTGATGCTCAGTTAATTTGTTTCTTCACTACCGCACGTTAATTCATTATATGTCTTAATGACTAATTAACAAAATATATTCATTTGGCTCACAAGGCTATATATTTGTTGATTTAATTATACGTGATTTTGTAGATACAGTACTTAGTAAAAAATAATAATAACATATGTTTTTTTTTTTAGAAAAAATAATAAAGTACATATGTATATACTCCAGTATATTATTGTGAACATAAATTATAAATGTTAGTATTATGATTAAACAGATTTTAATTATTCTACTTAGTAAAACATTGACAAAACTGTTAATATATACACACACACACACACACACGTTATCAACCACCTAGTTAGTTAATAGTCCAAACAATAGTAACTCAAAATTAAATATATATAAAATTGATAAGATCTTAGCTTATGTTCTCGTACATATTCAACAAATTCATTTTTGAAATACATGACTTCCAAGATAGATTTGATTCAAATTTCAATGAAAAAGAGGAGTCTACAATGATGCATCAGGAAGAAAATAACAGCAGAAAGTGATGAATTAACCTTTCCATTTGCAATATATTTTGAACAATTTCACACATTAGATTTTGATGTATACAGCTTAACACATTACACATATATCAGAGAAACTCAGGTTCCAAAAAGCTGAGTCCCTTAGCTTCATCAAATGAGGCTAACACTAACACTTGCTTCCTCCCATGTATTTGTTTGTATTGAGGGGATGCAATGCAACTAGCTATATATGATCAACCCCTCCTCACCCACACAACTAAACCTGCTCGAATTCACGAGCTACACAAACACATGAACTCCTCTGTAGTCTGTACAATTAACTTAACCTACCTAGCAAAGACAACATATGTATCATACAGTATGTAGAAATTAAGAATGCATAGTTGCACTAACTACTTACATGAGATAATTGTACATGAGCAAGCTATCCTCGGATGCCAGAAGAGGCAGGTTCTCGACGTAGAGGTAGAACCGCCTGAGGTTGTCCTTAGCAAGAGTCATAGCATCCACGACATCAGAGCTACTCGTTAGAACCCAGAGATCCCGGGATGTCACTCTCTTTAGGCTGCCTCGACAGAAGGGGCAAGACCGCGATCTCACATGCCACTCCTCGAAGCAGCTGATGCACATTGTGTGCCCACAAATAGGCAGCACAACTTTGCAGTCCATTTCCATGCATATTCCACACTCCTCTTCTCTCTCTTCATCATCATCATCATCTCTGCACCTCTCCTTTGCCTCTGATTCTGATGCCTGCGTTCGTTTAAGGTTCTCCTCCATTAGCCCCACCAGATTCCCTTCCAGCTGCTTCAACATGGGGTATATAACAGCTGCCATTTCACAAATTAAATACAATACAATACCATCTCCATGCATGTTCAAAACATATATATGTACAAAACCATTGCTTATCAATTCATAATACCATAGAATTCGCGCAGAGTGGCTCTCCTCTCTTCTGGGCTTGCAATCGGCATCCCATCAACGTATACCTATTGCATTGTACAATGCTAATCAGTAATCACACAACACAACCATTTGAAAATGTATAGATATGTTCAAGAATTGTAAATATTCTAGAAACTTACCCTGTATACAAGGACATGAAAGAGGCCTAAACAGCTGAGGAAGGTGTCGAAGCAGCTGCAGTCCATCCATTCCAGTACAAACAGCAAGAACGGGGCGATCGGGGTGAAAGATAGTTTCATTTGCACAGAATCCCCAGCTATATCTCTCGGAAGAGCAGCCACCCTACATGAACAAAATCCAATTTTATTTTATTTTTATCAATTCTTCAATCACTAATTAATCCTCTTTTCTACATTGTTAATTACATGTTATAGTTACATCAAGACTGTATATATATGGGCTTTACTTGTTGTTTAATGTTCACCAACTTTACTTCAACTGAATCACAACTACCTCTCAACTACCTTAAAGAATGTTCAACCACCTAAGGTAGTACTAATTCAAATTTCAACACAGAAATAATCAGAAACACCTTTCAATTAATTAATATCTGGAAAAAATGCATTCAAGAAACACAAAATCTTGCTGCAATTCTTTCTTTCTTTTTCTTATTTTTTTTCAAAAAAAAAAAGACTTACAAAGTGTTGGCATGATGAATATCAGCTTCAAGGGCATTGATGGACTCCCTGAAAGAGCATCTTCTTGGCTGTCTCTGCCACATTCGATCGTAAAAATGTAATTTCCGACAGCAAAAAGATGATATATGCAAAAGGAGCTTTTTGATCAAAGGAATTTAAAGAGGAAAAGGGAGAGACGAAAGGGGATTAGGAGAGAGTTTGCTTGATGTTCAAACTTGTCCTAGTTTAAGACAAGAAAAGAATACCTTTCCTTGTCATCATTATCTTACCTTAAGTTTAATACATGCATTCTGTTTTTCTTGGCTGCTAAAT
Organism: Perilla frutescens; assembly: GCA_026008535.1. NCBI lineage: Eukaryota > Viridiplantae > Streptophyta > Magnoliopsida > Lamiales > Lamiaceae > Perilla > Perilla frutescens. Next base: position 8,123,888 of record BRKX01000018.1, on the reverse strand, counting down.
ATTAAGAATTTCTACTTCTCAAGTTTGACTTTATCCACAGTTCTCAATGATCATTGTCTGATTCTATGCTATCAACTGATATATATATATAAAGAGAGAGAAAAGAAAACAATGATCAGCAATGATTAATTCGGTAGTTGAATCGTATGTATTTGATTAATCATTAATGTATTGAGTCACACATTTTCATAACATAATATATTTGTAGTTTTGTTAGAAAAATTATAATCAAAGTAGTATGGTATTTCATTCACCAATTTAGCCTAGTGAAATTACCTATCCATTTAATGGTGGGAAATCGAGTTCAATTCACATTCTTGGAAGTGTCGATGCTGCCCGAACAAGCACGGTGTCCAGTTTGGGCATTTTATTTTTTAAAAATATTTTTAAAAAATGTTTGCAAATTATATTTTGGGGACATAAATGACGACATCAGTAGATGTTAGCTATGTTCGTTACGGTTTTTTTCATCTCCTGCTATGTAAATGATGTAGATGTTATTTTTAAATGATATCGTCTAAAAAAAAACAATATTGTCATTTACATAGTAAGAGACGAAAAAAAATCATGACTAACATGATTACATTTACTTAAGAAATAAGATATATCCCCAAAATATAAAAATATTTTTAAAAAATAAAATGGAAAAGTAGGGCATCATTGACTTTTTTTTATCAGACTCTCCGTGCCCTCTCATGTTACATTCCATGTGTAACTATTTTTTCTTAATTTTTTTAAATAAATAAAAAAATACAAAAAATATAAATTAAATCATAATAAATTGAAAATTAAAAAAAAAATCTAAGGTTTGACGCCTGGGCCTGGCTTGTCTCAGATAATGTTGGACATAAGGCCCACTGAGCCTAATTGTTAGTCACCTCTTCGTAAAAGAAAGAATAACATGTATAAACTATAAAGGCAGCTGAAAAATTAATAAATAAATAAATATATATATATATATATATATATTCTCCATTTTATTACTATGGAGAGTTTTCAATTCCAACCTCCTCTTTTATTGAGAACTAGTAGGTGAGAGATGATTATTTGGGACAATATTTTTGTGTCTTATAATTGCTCACGTGTGAATCCGCTAGTCCAATCAACTTAAATTGGCCCAACGACCGAATGCACGGTTCGGGTACAAAAATTTATAACAAGGGGTAGAATAGTCTTTACATAAAATATTACTTGTGGGGTCAGAAGGAATCTATGGCTGATATACAGAAATGAAATTAGGTAGGAATGAAATGAACTAAGTAATAGTAATGATGAAAAGAGAAAATTCAATATTAATTTTTTAAAATTTATTTAATATTATTTTTTATAATTTTATAATATTTTTTTATTTTAGTCTCATTTAATATGAAATCCGTAACCGCTACCTGAATATGTGCTCTAGATAAACCGCACTCATATGTAGACCCGTGAAACTAGCCCTACCCCTAAAATGGCAATGGTCTGATGGGCTCGGGTTAACTTGAAAAAGCCCGACTATGGAGCAGATCTTGTTATCCTCTCTATAATCCGATAGATTTCAGGCTACCCGATTATGGACGGTGGCCCGATGGCTTTGGACCAGGCCAACCCGGCTCGACACTTTTGACAACTCTCTACACATAAACAAACTGCATTAAAAAAATATGTAAGATATACTTAGCTATGTTATAAGACGTTGGTGAACATTGAACAGTACCTAACTTATTTTTTGAGGTTATTACCTATTGCTTCTTTCTTAACTCCCATTTACATTATATTTTAACAACAAAATAAAAAAGGAGCTGAATCGGTCCAGTGATGCAGATGATAGGGTTGTACAGCAGGTTAAGGAAGCATACTTTTTCAAAGTTTTATAAAGTGAGGGACAAATTTGTCCAAAGTGACCCTATAAAGGAGATCTTGTTGCCATCAAAAGCAAAAGTGGTTAAAGCAGAAAAAGCTACATAGATAATATATAAACAATACAATTTTCTTCATTATTCAATTTTTTTTCCCCCTAATCAACACTTATTTGTTTGTGTTATACGAAAAAGATGCTTTTGCATGGCATCACCTCCTTTTTCTCTGCTCCTTGACATAGGAAATTGTTTCATTTCATTTCCTCCAACAAAAAAATCGACACTCCTCCCACACGTACCTATATATCAACATAATTAAGAAAAATCATAACCTTTAAGCCCTTTGTTTTCCTTAAACCAAAAAATTAAAAAAAATTGTACATTTTTTAATGAAAGCATACTTTCTTTTTTCATTTCAAATAATAGTACTTAATTTGCACACTGAAACAATATAAAATTATAACATATAAGCTCGATCCATCGCCAACATCTTATAACTATAGTCCATGTTGCAGTGCATTAGTCAGAATGATCCATTATGCTCAGTAGATAGTGATTGTGAATTTCTCCTCGTCACTTAGAAAAAGAAAAAAGAAAAAAAAAGAGACGCGGTAGTAAAATCATTTTCATGGTATGCATAGTAAAAATGTTACGTCCCACCCACGAATATCGTCAATTCAAAAGAACGCGTAAAATTTGAGTCTACACTAAAAGATAGCCAAGGTTGGAATTTCTAGCAGATGGAACCCCACTTAGAATGGCTGCATTTGTGCTACATCCTTGTCACATAAATAATTCACCCAAATTCACCAAAATAATTAATAATTGAGAGTAGAAAACAAATAGCAAGCAAAAAAAGCTACTCTCATACTTTCATGGCTTCCACTGCTGTCATATACTAATAATATTCTTTTCCAAAGCAAGAAATTAAAGCTTGACTGAAAATGAAGCTCAACTCCCTTTGGCCAAAAAAAAAGTAGATAGATTTGAAAATCAAATAAAATCATTCGACCGTGAATGAACATTACACACACTCATTAGTCAGAAAAGCTAAAGCTAAGTTGAAGAAGTATGAGTTCCATTTTAGCTTCACCTTCACATCTCATTTTTATTCCTTGATTCACAAAATACAGAAAAATCAAGAAAGCTTCTGATCTCAAAAATGGCTTATTTCTCATTTTCATACATGTTTCTTAGCCTAATAATTCCATCTATTTTGGGCCAAGTTACAGGTGAGTTCTTCTTGATTAATTCTGTCACTTACTTCTTGTTTTAGAAACATGAATCATTCTTTAGCATTAGCATGATGTATGGAACTTTCAAGACTATCTTAAATCAGATCAAGAATGATTATTTTTTTCTTTCCAAAAAAAAAACAAGGTGAGTTCATGAGAAAATTTGAAGCTAACTATGCCTCAAACAAAAATGCAGAGTTCATGAGCATAGACTGTGGAGGCAGAAGCAACTACATAGACAACACTACTGGCCTAGCATGGACGACAGACGAAGGAATCCAACCCAAGGGTGGTGTATCAGTGAGAGTAGGAGCTGACACAAATGGAATCAACTCCATGCAATACTATTATCAGACAAGGAGGGATTTCCCAACAGACAGTAAGAAATACTGCTACACACTTACCACAGAGGAGAGACGACGGTATATTGTTCGCGCCACTTTCATGTACGGTGCCTCAGTGAGTGAAGGTGCCTACCCCAAGTTCCAGCTCTATCTGGATGCAACAAAGTGGTCTACAGTAACAGTTATGGAAGCTTCTAGAGTTTATGTGAAGGAGATGATCATCAGGGCCCCAGCTCAATCTGTCGACGTGTGCTTGTGCTGTGCAACGACCGGATCCCCATTCATCTCGACTCTGGAGATGAGGCCTTTGAACCTGTCAATGTATGCAACTGATTATGAAGATGATTTCTACATGAAGGTGGCAGCAAGGGTCAACTTTGGTGCTCCTAGCCTTGAAGCTATTAGGTGATTAGTAATGATTTGATGGTGTTTCTTTGATTGATTATAAGGAAATATATTGCATCAAGATATATATATCATACTGTGGAGTGTGACTGAATGAATTGAAGCTGGTTCTGGTGTGCATATTTATTTATTTGTGTTGTTTTCTTGAGTTTGAATGAATGTTATTTGGATCTTGATTGTGTTTGTCTTTTCTAGGTGAATTGTGAAAACTTGTGAAAAAAGAAGGCAAAATTAGTAGGTTCTGGTGTGCATATTTGCTTCGACATTTATTTGTGTTGTTTCCCCTTGTTTTCTTGAGTTTAAATGAATACTATTTGGATCTTGATTGTGTTTATGTCTTTTCTAAGTGAATTGTGAAGATTTGTGAAAAAGAAGGCAACATTAGTAAATTACCATTGCAATGTGACTGAATGAAGTTGGTTTTGGTGTGCATATTTGCTTGCCCATTGATTAGTTTTCTAGTGTTTAAATTAACAGTATTTAGATCTTGATTATATTTGTGACTTTTCTGGGTGAATTATGAGGATTTATGGAAAAAGAAGGCAAAATTAGTAAATAATTACCATTGCAGTGTGGCTGAATGGTGCTGTTGCTGGTGGTGCATGTAGGTACCCTGATGACCCATATGATCGGATATGGGAATCTGATCTTGATCGGAGGCCAAATTTCCTGGTAGGGGTGGCACCTGGTACAGAGAGAGTGAACACAAGCAGAAACATAGATGTGAATACAAGAGAATATCCACCAGTGAAAGTGATGCAAACTGCTGTGGTTGGGACTAAAGGGAGCCTTAGCTACCGGTTGAATCTCGAGGATTTCCCAGCGAATGCTCGAGCTTATGCCTACTTTGCTGAGATCCAAGATTTGGGAGGGAATGAGACCCGTAAATTCAAGATGGAGCAACCTTACAACCCTGACTACAGCAATGCAGTGGTGAACATAGCTGAGAATGCCAATGGGAGTTACACACTGTATGAACCTAGCTACATGAATGTCACTCTTGATTTTGTTCTGACTTTTGCTTTCGCCAAAACCCGGGATTCAACACAAGGGCCGATCCTCAATGCGATGGAGATAAGCAGATATGTAGAGATTGCTGCTAAGACAGATAAAAAAGATGGTAAGACATATAAAAAAGATGGTGGTGAACTCTTTTTTTCAGAAATTGCAGAACAACTTACTAGTAATCTACTCTATTCTTCCATATCAAAGTGAGCAGCCTAAGTGTCCTGAGCTCTATGTTTCCTGCTCAAAGTGTCTGGAACGAGGAAGGTGGCGATCCTTGCATCCCAACAAGTTGGGAATGGCTGACTTGTAGCTCTACAGCACCACCTCGAATCTCCAAGATGTAAGTCAGTAAACTGATAAAACTGATCATGAGTTTATATATATATATATATGCACATAATAATGCTATATATCTTCTTCATTATGTATCACAATTAAATGTCATAAACTGGCTATAAAGGACTCCTTTCCTTTGAGCAGCGTTCTGTCGGGTAAGAACGTGAAGGGGGAGATACCTAGGGAGCTTAAGAGCATGGAAGCATTAACAGAACTGTAAGAACTCAGCACATACGATCTATATCTTTTTCTTCTCGAATCATCATCACTCATGGTGGTGTTACTAATATAGGTGGCTGGATGGCAACTCACTTAACGGGACAATCCCCGACATGAGTGGCCTTGTAAATTTGAAAATATTGTAAGATCTTCAGTCAAAAGTGGTGTCTTAAACCAAGTTTTATACCTTTGTTTTCTTAACCTCGTGCCATTTGATATGCAGGCATCTAGAAAACAACCAACTGACTGGCCCGTTGCCTTCGTACTTGGGTAACCTTCCATACTTGCAACAATTGTAAGTGTAATTTTCCTTTCATGTTTCATCAGTTGAAGCTTTCAACTTCAATTATTCCCAGAATAGCACTATGTCCAAACTTTTCGAAGTTTCCAACTATAACGTTCGTGGATATCTTGGAGCTTAATTTTCTTCTGCCAGGTACATACAGAACAACTCTTTCAGTGGTGGAATACCTCAATCATTGTTGAGAGGAAACTTAACTTTCAGGTAAGTCTGCCATTGATTCATAGACAGCCAACCATGCTCTCTCTCTCTCTCTCTCTCTCTCTCTCTCTCTCTCTACATAATATGTACTAGTCCAAATTGCACTTCTAGAGCAGCATTAGAACTAGAGACTGTCAAATTATAGGCAGAAGGCAGTGCTCTATATAAGCCTCCATTTTATGCTACAGATATGAAGGCAACCCTCATCTAAAACGAGTAACAAAAACACGCAACAAAATAGTACTTGGAACTACAATTGGAGTAGTTTCTGCTCTCTTTGTTCTCTCCATCGCAACCATACTGCTGCTTCGACACTATAGGGCTAATAAGACAGTTCTGCAGAGGAATAATGAGAAAGGTTGGTGCCTGGCCTTTACTATTTCCATCTCAATATGTTCATTTTTGCCATTTTAAAACTTCATTTTCTTTTTTGTGAATCAGGAAATTCATGGCGTGGTAGCGCCAAGCCTTTAGCTGCGTATTCAATTGCACGAGGCGGATCTTTAATGGATGAAGGCGTGGCATACTACATTCCACTCCCAGACATAGAAACAGCCACAAATTATTTTTCGAAGAATATTGGGAAAGGAAGCTTTGGGCCGGTTTATTATGGAAAAATGAAGGATGGAAAGGAGGTAGCAGTGAAAACCATGGCTGATTCATCTAGTCATGGGACCAAACAATTTGTTACAGAGGTACACAAATAAAGAAAACACGTCATTAGTTGTCGATAGGCGGCCTATAATGCTAATTTCCAGTCACAGTAGATCTTTAGCCATAGGTGAGTATACCACAACAACAAAAGCACAAGATATGATGCATGTGGGAAAGTTCTCATTGTCAAGAATGGGCATATTTAACTTCACAGAAGGTGAAATTAAATGAGAAATGGATGGTTGATAAATCACAAAACATGCTAGAGAAATTCAAAAGGATGAAGCAGGGTTACCTCAACTAAAGCAAGTATATGAAGTCTTTTAAGAATGCTCCATTATAGCAATATCTTCCACCTGCAAATCAGCAAACATCCATATCTATTAACTTGTATAATTTGATCACAGAAATTAATGAGAGCTTCATGCTTACTGCAGGTTGCACTGTTATCTAGAATCCATCACAGAAATCTGGTTCCTCTTATTGGATATTGTGAGGAAGAGCATCAGCGCATGCTTGTATACGAGTACATGCACAATGGGACCTTACGGGATCATATACATGGTTTGTAGCACCACATTAAAGTAGGAATCGAAGATCCTTGAGGAGGATGGCATTATATATACTAACATACTTACTTGCAGGTTCTGATAGCCAGAAGCACTTGGACTGGCTAGCACGCCTCCGTATTGCTGAAGATGCAGCTAAAGGTGGATACCATAATTTTTCAAATTTTTGCATGATGATAAAATAATTCTTAATGCTTAGCACAATCAGATCATCTCAACTGTCGAAACTAGTACAGGTCTGGAGTACTTGCACACGGGATGCAACCCGAGTATAATTCATCGTGATGTGAAAACAAGCAATATTCTCCTAGATATAAACATGAGAGCAAAGGTATCAGATTTTGGGCTCTCAAGGCAAGCAGAGGAAGACCTTACACATGTATCGAGTGTGGCAAGAGGAACGGTGGGATACCTTGATCCAGAGTAAGTGATAAACTGCAGACATGGCATATATGCTGCCTTCCTTAAAGAGTAGAAACTAACTACTGATGCTGTATTACAACCAGGTATTATGCAAATCAACAATTGACTGAAAAAAGTGATGTATATAGCTTTGGTGTTGTTCTGCTCGAACTTGTATCGGGGAGAAAGCCCGTCTCCACAGAGGAATATGGTTCTGATTGGAGCATTGTTCACTGGGTAAGCTCTTCAGCATTTTTAAGATTAAACAAAAATTCTTGATTTTGTGAAGAAAACTAACTTAAAATGCCTATCATAACACACTTCAACTACAACTGAAATTCTTCATCGTTAGTTGGAAATAATTAAAACCCACAACCTCTAAAACCAAAAGATGTCTAAAAGTAAAATTTGTACACAACAGTGACCAATGAATCAATGAAAACTTGATCCTTACAAATTTTGAACTTCATTTTATTGATCTTCTTCTATAGGCAAGGTCTCTGATTCGCAAAGGAGACGTGATCAGCATCATAGATCCAGCACTGGCAGGGAGTGTCAAAGTTGAATCCGTTTGGAGAATAGCAGAAGTAGCAATCCAATGTGTCGAACAGCACAGCTCCTCGAGGCCAAGAATGCAAGAAATCATATTGGCCATACAGGATGCAATCAAGATAGAGAAAGGAACAGATAAGTTAGACTCATCTGGAAGTACAAGAGCACAGTCTTCTCGAAAAACACTCCTAACAAGCTTTCTCGACATCCAAAGCCCCAACCTTTCTAATGGATCCTTAGTCCCCTCAGCCAGATAAGAGTTCATTCAATCCCCCTCTAATATCCCGAGTGTTGTTGTTTTGGGAGTTTCACTACATCATGAAATGTTCATACTATCTAGATCATACATATGCCTGATTGTAGATACACACTATGAATGTGCTTAGTTTTCACACTTTTTAAAATGTTACTGAAACTTGCATCAAAGATGCATAACACGGCTAGAGTTTTTGAAAGATTAAACATTTCTCATTAGCAGAGCAAACTAGTCTTTATAATGCAAGCCAGTAGGTTTATAATCCACACGGAAAACACGCAAAAAAAGTGGGGATAGAGGATCTCGTCTCAGTTAGCAGGACGAATATGATCATACAGATAGAATACATGAATCTTGGAAGCATGGTTGAATAATTATATATATGATTATATATTTTAGCATCAGTCAACTTTATATTGCAGAATCCAAATTGAAGCTGTGCTAATTAATCAACATGACTCAGTATCTAAGAGGATCTTCAAAGTTGAAATAGTCAAAGTCAGTATGCATTAAATAAATGAAGATACAAAGTCATCCATTTCTTGGAGAACAAATTATGACCAATGCAATCAAGAAACTTATATTATATATCACAACACGTTTTATTTAAAAATGTCTATGACATATGTACATACAATTTATGACATCGTTGAAGAAAAGGGTCTTGTGGGATTGATGAAAGTTGAAATTTTTACCTGAGCAGAAGTTGCAACAGCATAAAAGCAAAGGGTTTGATGTCGTAGCCACCCTTCTTGAAATCTTTGATTATTAAAAATGTGGTCCTGTTTGATATTTATGCAAAGCATCTTATACGAAGTTAAATTACATTTTGATACCTAAATTTTGGACTATTGTTCAAAAATAGCTCACTTAATTAAAATTAACAAAATCGTATTCACTTTTTTAAAATTTTACAAATCTAACATTTGATCAATTTTATGGCCCTAAAATCGTATGTAATTATTGTATCTTAAGATTTCTTGATTTGATTTTTTTTTTTACGCAGTTAGAGAAATATAAATATTAAAATACAATAAATTGCATACGATTTTTAGACCGTAAAATTGATCAAATGTTAGATTTACTATTTTAAAAAAAAAGGTACTATTTTGTTAATTTTGGAAAATTGGACTATTTTTGAAGAAGAGCTCAAATGTTACCCTTATTTAAGATGCTTTGTATAAATATCAAATAGGACCACATTTTTTGTGACATTATATTTTTGATACACTTATTTTTCAGGCATTAGAATAATAGAATTACAAATGACAAATTCTTGTTCAAGAAGTTGAAACTTGAAAATTTAAGAGATTATAAAAATAAAATTGTAATGCATCATGATATTTTTTAGCAACTTTCTTAATTGAGACAACACTAACAGTAAAAGATAATATTTGTGATCCCTTTTGGAGTTTTGTGTTCATTAGTGTGGTTGATTAATCAATATTTGGTTGAAATCGCAATTAAGTAATACAAAATAGGCAAGCCTGTGTAGGAAATATTTTGGATCTTTTACTATATTTGAACTTTGAGTGCAATAATATGCCGTATATATTTCACATACATACGTTGTAATTTGGTTTTATGAAAAGTGAATTTTCGTTTTCATGAATAGAAAAAACACAATGATTCCAAACAAGTATTATTAATTAACACTTTCTAAAAATGTTTTTGTTTTAATGAAACTAAACATGCAACTCCTTATTTGAATTAAATTTAAAAAAAATACATTGAACTGTTAATTTCGCAGAAATGGTAAAGTTCAAAATTTTAAGAATAAGTGTAACCTCTTATTTCTAACAGCAATATTTACTCAATTGATCTCATTCAAGTCCCATTTTAAAATGCACTATTTACTTACATTATTTTAAGATATATATAAGAAACATATGTTCGCTTAATTAATTCTTATATAAATTCTCGTTGGTAATTTCATACTTTTAATTGTCAAGCATATGCGTAACATAACTTGATTAACTTCTAGTTTATCGATTATCACTCAAATCAAGTTACGTCATCGGCGCACAAATTATTAATTAATGGAGAATTATCAATTCAGGACCTGAAAGATGGGTAATATATCGATTTAGGACCTGAAAGATAAAAACTCTCAATCCAGGACTCAAATGATGAAAACTCTCAATCCAGAACCTCAAAAATCACGAATTTTTTTTTTTTAATAAATTTTAAAAATTTCTTTATTAGATTTAATAAATAATTAATGAAGGAATTTTCATTGAAATTAATACAAAATTAATTAAAAAATAAAAAGAAATCAAAATTCGTGATTTTTGAGGTCCTGAATTGACAATTTCATCTTTGGGGTCCTAAATTGAGAGTTTTCATCTTTCACGTCCTAAATTGATAGATTACCCATCTTCCAGGTCATGAATCGACAATTCTCCTTAGTTAAATTTGGCTAATATGTGTGTGTATATACAAGTAAGTTATAAAATACCCGAGATAGGTAATCAGAATATTCGTTTTAGGTCGAGGAACAATGATTTAATAAATATGTATTATTTTCCTTGTATTTTTATACTTTCTTACTTTTGGGGTTAATTTTCACGAATAGCACAATATTTACCTAAAATTGTAATTATAATATGATTTTTTAAAATGTTATAATTAAAACCGATTTTTTTTTTCAATTATAACATCTTCAAAAGAAATTTCAACAGTTAAATTACGTGGTTTCACCAATAAAACGTGGTCATTTTAGCGATACCCGTTGGACAAACTTCATCGATATTTTTTTTGAAGATATTATAATTGTAATTTTTTTTTCTAAAGGACTCAAATTGTAAAGTGTAATACTCAAGTCCAGTGTTTTTGTATGAAATATGCTGATAGTTTATTTACCACATACATAATTAAGGACTAGTTGTTTTCCACATGTATTTTTGGGTGGTCCATGGACTTGATCACTTGATTCTCAAGTAGCAATGTAGCATTAACAATAATAAATTTAAATACAAAAAAAATAATGATCCACATATATTAAAAATACTTAAATGCATTTTATATCTCTATAGTAATATGACTTCCATTTTATCCCCTAAAAAAATCATGACTTATGGGTAGGATTGTGTAAGGACCGACCGGACTAACTAAAAATTGGAATATTATTGATCAGTTTTTACATACTATTCAGTCTGTCCGGTCCTAATTTAAATGGACAGTTTTTTTTTCAGTCGGGCCGGTCCTAGGAAAAATGAAAACGAACGGACCGGACCGACCGGATAAGATTTACATTAATATATATATATATATATATTAATATTAGATATATAATTATATGTATTAGTGTATTACTATTAATATTGACATCTATAGTAATATTATATCATATTCATAATATTTCTAAATGATAAACTTAATTAAAAATCATAGTAAAGTGTAGAATCGATTAAACTTTAGGAAGAAAAAAAACACAAAAATTCGGTCGGACCAACCGGATTGACCGAAAAATTCAGTCGGTCTTCAGTTCGATCCTAAAATCTTATTCGGTTGGTCCAACCAGTAATTTTTTTTTCATTCGGTCCATTCGGTATTGGACCGAATCAACCGTTTGCACAACCCTACTTATGGGACTAACAAGTTTTGACACAACACGATAACACGATACGAGCACACATTGAATTAACGAGTTATAATTTGATTTTATTGTGTCAGCAAGATAAGGACACAAAAAATCATGTCAGATTTGTGTAACATGATAAAATTATATAATATGTAGTGATTATTAATATTATAAGTTAACATATTTATTTATTTATTTTAATCAAAATCGGGTGTTCGTGCAAAATTGAGTTTTATCCTATGATTTGTTATCGTATCTCATTCTTGTCATGTCCGTGTTTGTACAAAATGGATCATATCCGTATTCATGTCGAATAAATCATTAACGGATGATGTTCGCACTTAATTTTATCATGTCGTGTTCTTATTGTGTTCACCCGTTAACGAAGATATACATCAATTGTGAGCCCTAATGACTTCCACCCTAACACATATGAAATAGTTTATTATTTCACAGCCTCCAAAATTAAATAATGACCTTAGACACCACATAGACATAGGGATTAGGGGGTTTCTTCGGCAAGCTAATACCTAACTTCTACAATAATTATACCAACAAATCAGAAATATATTCACCAAACAATTTTTAAAAAATAAAATAAAATTTAATAAAACTAATCAGCAACCAACTGCTTCAAATTTTGACTTTTCAATAAAGGGATGCAATTAAAAACCATAATAAATTAATCAAGAATCATTATAATACTAATGACGCTCATTTTGTTAATCTAATCTAATGAGTAGAATCTTGCTTCAAAATTTAAATTATTACCAGGAAAACATAATCCTTTGACATAGTTTTCCTTTCATCATTAAACAATTTCCAAATAAAAATAAAAATCCCCAATATATTCTATGGTTCTTTTTTTAATTTTCAATATTTAATCTTGAGGTCTTAGTTGAAAAGCAAGTAGAAAAAAGGTAAGATATATGATGACAAGAATTTGCATAATTTTTTTCTCTTTTTTTTTTTGGTAACAATAAACAACGCCAACCCATCTTTCATCATAGGAATTAAAGAAGGAAATGAATTCTTCCTCTTTCTCAGTTTCTCTTACATCATAATTTTTCTCTGAACCCCCAACGAAAACATCAAAACTGCCAAGCTCAAAATCCGCTCCTATTAACTCAAGAAAAAGAGGAGTGATGATAAAGTTTGATTCTTGAAATAAAAGTTGCACACCAGATAGGCAGATAGAGAGAGAGAGAATAAAATTCGGTTTCTTTTCTCTCTAAGTTTCTTTTCTGGGCTTTTTGTTGTCTTGTAATGAATGTTTGAATTCCCGAAAAAGGGCACGCTTTGTGCTTCTCGCTGCTTGGAGGGTTCCTCCGTTTGTCTAAAAAAGACTTCTTTTTCTTGACTTTGAACTTTTTATTGGGGGAGAAAAGCAGTTTTCTTGCTAAGCAGAGCAACACAGAATTAATAAAAAAGAGTTTTAAGCAAAATAAAGAAAAAGATGGAGATGATGCATTACCAGCAGCTGGTGAGGACTTCTTCTTACAAGGATTCTTTGAGTGTATTGGAGAGTGATATTCAGCATGCAAATGTTTTGTAAGCTGTTCTTTTACCTTATTATGTCTTTTTTTTTTTATAAATAATTTTTGTGCTTTGATTCCCGTGTTTTTTGCTGCAATTCTCTTATTCTGGGCGTGCATTTGATTTCTTGTTCTATTTTAGCAATCTTGGGTTTTCATTTTAGAGCAATTACTCTTAATTTGACTTTTGTGGATGGGTGGAGTAGATGAGTTGATGATTGTGTGTGCGTGTGTGTTTTAATTTTTACTTGAGGCATGGGTTCCTTTTGATTAGATGGCAACAAAACTGTTTGTTAAGTCTTATGGTGCATTGATGATTGAGTTGTGTAATTTGTAGAAGGCGCATATGAACATGTTGTCCTTTTTTCTTAGATTCACATAAATTTTGCATGTGGTATTTGGCTGTTACATGTTGCTGGATTGGGAAGATTTGAGTTTTTCTTACATAGTCTTTAATATTACTAAATGAGATTCTTGTCTAACGTGAAAGTCTTCCTTTTTCCTTTGAGGCTCTTCTTTGTTGTTGTTGGGTCTCTGATATGCATTGCTCAATTGTTAAAAGGGAAATATATATTATCTATTTAATTGGGGTACTCAATCTGGGAATGCTATACGGTTCTGTCCATTCCATGAATGATGAATCCACTTTTTTTCACTGCCCTTTATTGAAACATTTCTCAAGCTAAGCCTTCCTTCCTCACCTGCAAATCTTTTTACACGGTAAAGAGTCTAAAGATTCATTTGCTGTTGATGGCCTAACTTTAAGGACCTAGCAGTCTTCTTTTCTGATAGTGCAAACCTGGAGTACGTAGTTTGCTGCTTGAGAACCTCTGGCAGTGGTATGTGATAAATAGGCATTATCCAAATGATTTCCATGTTTAGTTGTAAGTTAGTGCCTTTTCTTTTTGATGTTTGTGTTGACCGAAAATGAAGATTTCTAAAGATTACGGATGTTGAAGGCCACAACTATCAAGGTTATCCCTGTATAGGGTTAGTAACTCCATAGTCTCAAATATGGTGTTGATTGATGTGTACCTGGATCCTAATCAGAAAGTGCTGATAGGAAACCTAGGAGGTTGAAATGGTTTCCAAACTATGCAAGCATGGATTATATCAGCCAAACTAATCTGCTTGGGCTTGTCATTGGATAATATTGCACATTCGAATGTTGATATGGTTTCATATTCCTTATTCAACTCATATTTGCATTTAGGCTCTGCTGGAATAGCTGCGAGCTATGTTTGCTTGCTCTCACCTCAACTTTGGAATTTATTTTCCTGGGCAAACACCATAGACATTCTATTGCAAATCTATCATGTGTCAATCTGATTCTATAATGTCTGTACTATGTTTTCTTTTGTGGGATGTCGAACAACAGAAAATGATGACATCACTGTTTTTCTTCATATTTTATGGTTTTCTAGGGCTGCAGCAATCCCAAAAGCTAAGGGAGGTGCACGTCTTCAAATGAAATTGGTCTACAATCACTTGACACCTATTTATCTCTATTTTCTGAAATGGATTGACTGTTCCTGCATATATTTCCTGCCAAGATTCTTAAATCCTTTTCACATTCTCATTTACAAGGTATGAATCTAGTCCAAAGTTAACATCATTAGTTGGTTTACCCAATCATTGAAAGCAGTCATAAATTTTGGTTGAACCAAGATTGGTTTTGATTTCTGTTTCTTTTGAGTAATGTTTTTTTTTTTAAATTTATTTTTGGCAGGTATACACTGATGGAAGGCCAAAGATATCAACAATTGGGAGGAAAGCGTCTATCAAAGATTTTTATGGTTGTTTGGTCTATCTGTTTATTTACATCTGAACTAATGGATTTCTCAGTAGTGTTATGACTGTTCTAATTGTCGCTTAAATTGCAGCTGTTATATTGCCATCACTTGAGCAGCTCCATTATGACTTGGTAGAGCTGGATGATGGTGACAGCGAAAATATTGCTCGAAGAAGCTTCAGCACGAAGAGATTGGAAGGAGATGGTGGATGTGCCAACTTAGATTCAGAGAGAGATGATGAATGTGGAATATGCTTAGAGACTTGCACCAAAATGGTCATGCCGAATTGCTGCCATGCGATGTGTATCAACTGTTATCGAGATTGGTAACTAAGAAATATATTGTTTTTCACTTTCCTGGTATGAATGCCAGGTGTTGCGGAAGGCATCTCTGTTTTCTTCTTAAATCTTTTTAAACTTTCAGGAGTACAAGATCTGAGTCCTGCCCCTTTTGCCGTGGCAGTCTAAGACGAGTTGAATCAAGAGACTTATGGGTCCTGACTGACAAGGATGACGTAATTGACCCTGGCTCTGTCTCCACAGAAGACTTGCGACGATTCTACCTTTATATCAGAAATCTGCCTAAAGATTTACCTGATGCTTTGTTCTTAATGTACTATGAATATTTAATATGATGCAATTGAATGAAATTGGGGTATATATAGAAGAAGCCGACCTCAAATGTAAATAGAGTCCGGTAAGGGAAACATCTCTTAATGTATGTGAATAAACACCACTTTTATCAATGCGGCGTTCTTTGAGAAACCTTCAAAATAGTAATCTTTAGTATTCTCGCCTTTCTCCTTTTACCTACTTGATCTCTTATCAACTCTGATCAGTTGCCAGAAAATTCTTAGATGGATATGAATTTTTGTTCTTTGCCATAGCTTTTATTCCCCAGGTTTCAGTAACAGGCTCCAACTGTGACATCTAGTTCAATGAGCCTGTCCAAAATTTATATATTGTGCTTAGGTTCTTATGGTAGGAAAACAGGAATTAGGTATTTGAGATGTGATGAAATATTTTCTTGTATTTGTTTGCTTTTCTTGTATATGCTAAAGCATGTTTTACCGAAATTGCTACATACTGTATCATAGGCTCATAGTAGTAGATAAAATATGAAAAGTTTGATATCCTATTACTATGTCGCTCTCCTGATGCATCATCTGGAGCGGTAAAGTTGCGCGGACATGCAGTTCTACGTGATTCTTTTGCTTCTGACTAGCTCACTGAACGACGGTCGACAGAAGCCTTGATTGAGGAAAAGATCAGCCAGGTTCTTATTCATTGCTTCTGTAAGATGAATGCCATCCCAGCTGATGAAATTTTGAGGATCCTTGCAGATGGATGTATTTATCGAGCCAGACAACGAAGGCAGGTCAAAAGTAAACTTCCCTTCATGACTGCAGCAGGGTTTGAAAGTTTCCTCAATGTGATGCCTCTTTGGATTCATTAAAATTGTCAGGTACGCATTCCAATAATCAGCATACAGAATTGAGCATTTAGGGTAGAGTTTACGGAATGTTTTCAACTTATGTTGAAGGATTTGGTTGTGATCCATCACTCCTTTGTTGGCAGTTGCTACACATCCCATGTAGTCAAGTTTCTGCTGCGAATTTGATGACATATATGCTGGGAAGCAACCCACAGGTGGTAATCCTTGAACAACGACGTTTTTTGCTCCATTGTCCAGCAATGCCTGTGTAAAATGTAAATGCATGCCAGTTTAGGAGGAATGTTTTTCAATGAGATGAATAAACATGCATCAATTCTATCATGTTACATACCTTGAGGAGTTTGCAGACACTTCTAGCAGACATATCTGCTAGATGTGGAGGAGGAACAGACGAGTGTAGAGCGCTGATATAGTCGGAGACTCCCATTTCTCCTATCCAGAAAAGTGATCTCTCCATATCGACCTTGCAGGAACGTGCATCGCTCCCTTTGCATCCCGCGTTTATCAGGTATGTATTGAACCACTCGATTTGAGTCTGAAAACCTATGGGGACACTGTTCCATATTAGGCTACTGACATTATGACTGACGTAGAAATCAGTAGACAGAGCCGTTGATCCTGCTACAGCAAAGTTCACCCCGTTCGTGGAGCCTGCATCAGGCCCTTTATAGGGTGGAAGAACAGGTAGGGAAAGAGCTTCACATAGGAAATCAACGACCAGGCGGCCATCACTCAATCTGCTCGTAGAATTTCCAACCGGAGATGATGAGCTGTCGCTGTCATCACCACCGGGGAGAGCACCTAGAAAGTGAGCGTTCCCCGTGTCTGTCCCCGAGCCTCCAAATGCATACACCTGGGAGAAACAGCCCTTGAAATTCCCACGGGATTCGGGGTTGTGTGCAGACGAAAGGGAGAAGAGGAGGAAGATGAGAGGGAGTGATGAAGATGATCGATAGGCAGGCTTCATCGTCGTTATGCAACAGGTTACGTTTCGATTGTCGATTCTATATTATCTGCATGCACTATTTCTTATTCATGGAGCTGTAAATCATTGAATAGATCGTCCTTTTTTTATTTCATTGAATAGATCATCCTTAATCCTAGGGAAAACATAGGTTCAAGTTGTTCAGTTAACTAACAACCAACTAACTTCCTATAACTAAACGCTTGTGAGTTGAGGCTCTTCCTTATTATAAGTAGAAGCTTTTGTGCTGCTTTATTTCCTGCCATCAACATTGAAATGTTGCAAATTTTGGCATAACTAGTATTTCAAAATCAAATTTATTAATTTTTCTTAAAAAAATTTCTCCAATTTGCATCTATTGTGTTTTTTAGTTTAATTTTTCAATTATTAATAGGGTTGATGCAGGGCTGATTGTAACGGTTTGGTTGCCCCAGTCCAAGTGAAAAATGAGTTCCATGTTTTTCGTCTTATAATTCAATAAATAAAATTGAACAACACACGCACACCATATGCAATATTTTTCTTTCTATTTTGTTTTAGGATGCTATATTTTAATATTAGAAATATATATTTAGATTTAAGATTACAAAATTAAAAAAAAATCAGGATGTTTTAATTTTTAAAAAAGAAAGGTGGGCCTCTTTTAACATAGATTCAGATTTAGGATTGAATTATAAATAAATAAATAAATAAATAAACCTTGTAAACATCAAGTAGGAGAATTCGATCCCTTGCCTTTTCTGTTGATTTCAAAAACTCCTTGTACTAGGCTAACTTCAGATTTAAAACACTCTTGCAACTATATATACATAATACTATGACAAAGTTTGGGGCCCTTGATGTTTTCATTTATTTCCAGCACTTGAGGCAGCCGACTCATTTGCCTCAAGCAAGAAGCGGCCATGGGTTGATGTTGATTCCACATGCAGTTCAGATTTATTATTATAAATTTCAAATTTTAGTTAATAATTGATTATTAGTGTTGATTGTGTTTCATAGTTAGTATTTTTTTTTAATTTGAATATTTTGTTGATAAATATTGAATAGTGCCCATTATGTTATAATTAGGTTTTTTTAATAATAATTGTTATTGTTATTGAATCCATAAATTCGATAACGAAGAGTGAAATACAAAAGTGTAACAAGAAATTCGAACTAATTTTAGTTGTAATTGATGTAGAAGAGGAATAGTGAATGAGACGATCTGTGTGCGCCTCCTCTCGGTCCGGAGGTCGTAGGCCTAATAATGCAAATGATTTGGAAAACGGGAAATTTCTACACACACTACACATATTCATACAAATACGGACGTTTGAAATAGAAGTCCAAGGATTTTGAGATAAAAATGGAGTGATTTTGGATTCTAATTCCACATACTATAACATGCATTGCACGCATTTATTATTATTTTTACTTGTTTACAAAAAAAATATTAATATATAAAAATTATTGTTAAAAATATAATATTCAAATTAAATACTTAATGTTGTATTTTGATAACAATTTTGGATTTTTAATTTGTTTAATATTATATTTTTTGCCTCTTTGAAACATGAGTTCGCAATTGTGAAATTATAAAAGAATAATAGTTTAATAATCCAACTTATTTTATTTTTTCATCATTTTTCAGTTAGTTAAAAAATATTATTTACTCATTGTAAACAATTTAACTAATTTATTTAAATTAATAACTCAATTAAAATAATTATAAAATTGTATAATTTGAATAGTTAATACATTATTTATATTTCAATACAGATATACATATACATATACATACACGTGTAGTAATGTTAGATAATTGAAGATGAAATCAATAGTTTTATAAAATTTATAAAAAAATGTATGATTTTGCGCACAATCATTTTTTTCCAAACATCTTGATAAATATAAAAAATCTTAAGAGCGAAGATTTAAATTTTAAATTTTAAATTGCTTTATTAAATAGTTCAATTTTTGTTAAAAAATAGCTAATTTATAATAATTATTTCAACAAGAAATTGGCATCAAGTTAGAATCAGGGCAGACCTAGGGGAGCTTGGCTGGGGCAACCTCCCCCCTCAAATTTTGTCAAAAAATATTACATCTATATATATATATATATATATATATATTAATTTATTATATAAATATAATATTTTTGTCTCCTCTCTCAATATTTTATGTCGACCCACATGGTGATGAACCTTTATATATTGGGTATTGAACATAGAATATTAATATCTAAGTGTGGGCATGGAGTTTAAAATTGATGTAGTGAGAGCCCAAAATAAAATAGTACTAAATAAATAATTTTATCCAAAAATTTAAAATTATTTTCATTTCGTCTATGTTGCTGCTCTGTGACTGGTGTAAGTTTATTTTCTTGTTATCTTCCTCCATTTTTATTACTATTTTATATTTTATACTAAGAAGTAACTGTAACACAAAATTTTATATTTAATTTGGTAAAACACAAAATGTGTATAATTTAAATGATTTTCGGACCAAAATATATTTATATGGATCCAATCTCTATTTTTCTCTGATTCTTCTCTTTAAAACTTGATCTTCAAAAGATCTTCGAAGCTTTCGGGGAAGTTTGTATCCTCGATCTTCTTTGACTTGGTATTTGAATTTGGTCTTCGAAGTTTCGGGGAAGATTTGTATCCTCAATCTTCTTTGACTTGGTATTTGGACTTGATAACGTTAACCGGGGGCCGACAACCTTGATTCCGGATTGAACGTTGGATTTGAGGTGATTCTGACGAAGAACGACTTGAATCTTGCTAGAACACTGATAAGTCCATTTATTTCGTATTTTTATAGGCATTTTGTTCGTTATAAATGTCCTTTTTAGTGTGTTTTGAGCCAAAAAGAACTAGGATGAGGTCATGGGGCATTGCGGAGGTCAAGTTTGGCGAAAGGGGCATTTTATGCCCGGTTATTCAAGCAAAATCCAAGCTAAAGATTCAGTCAGAGGCACAGGGGACTCCTTTCAGCACTCATCCTATATTCGGGTGGCGGAATGGGCATATCAGAGATGGATGAGGCTGACTGTAAGATGTCGTGCCCACTTTGCTCGTGCAGACTTGACAATAATGGGGCTAGGCTAGGGTGATTGCGAGAAACCCGAGATCAGTTTGAAGAGAAAGATGAAAAAGATAGATACATTATCCGAAGAAGAGTTGGAGGTAGACTGGACTCTTAGAGGCGTTGCAAAGAAGAGATAAGCCTAAATCCTTAAAAAATAGGGATTTGGTCAATTTATGCTTATCCAGTCAGATCAGAGAGGGCACGCCAGTTCTGGAAATCCAGTGAAGACCCCAGCTTGTTGGGGGATCTCTGATTCGGAAATGTAACTATTTAAGCTTCTTTAATTTCTGGAAATAGGAGCTTTGGAAGTCAGAAATATTTCTACAATTTTACTTTCTTGCATTTTCATTTCCGTACGTTGCTTTGCAGCAAGAAACAATCCATCGGCCTTAAGCCTTTGGGACTTAGGATTATGTTTCCAAACTCAACGTTTATGTTGAGTTTTTTTTCTTATTAAATTCAGTAAGTTCTCTTTATAATTATGTCTTTTATTTCTGCAATTTTAATTATGTCTAGCATTCTTGGTTAGACACTTTATTCTGGTGTTTGAACAAAGAAACTGATTTGAATATAAATATGAACTCGTGAGGCCAAAATGAGCATAGTAATGCATGATAGGTATATGTTGATTCTTATGCCTTGTTATACGTGAGTGTGTATCTGAAATGCCCAATGTGGCTGATCACTCGTTAGGTAAAAAGGGCACACCACTATTAATTGAATTGGCGAATCGTGACTGTGTGTTGGTTCATATAGTAATAAGGAAATTAATGGGTTGTTGTGGGCACACGAGGAATCGGTAAACACAACGGATCTGGGTTCGTCTAGGGCACACTGTTGTCTGTTCACTTACATATCTTTGGGGAACCGGGGGGTGGGTGACTGATTAGGGATTTAATTGACGAGGAATTGCTTTTAAGTCTATAATGAAAGGATGAATGAGGAGACGCAGAGAGGAATCCGGTCTCCATAACTAGATGATTTATCATGTATGAAAATCGGTGTGCCCATGATCAAGTTGATATATATTGAAACCAAATTCAAGTTCAAATGCCAGAACCTTTATTATTTGATATTTCCTTTACTTTCTTTTGCAGATTTAATTTCCAGTAGTGACAACAAATCAAACCCCATTTTTATGATTGGTTACTTGAAGGTGGAATCACGACAACTCTCTTTGGGATCGACCCGTACTCATTAGCTGGCTACGCTCACTGTGGGCACATGAGTTATAAATTATTTTTTGAGCGCGAAATGACCGCGCGTCAAAATTGGCGCCGTTGCCGGGGAGCTGGTTCTAGTGATTTTATCTTCTGCAATTGGTGAGCCTGGAAGTTGATGCACAGGGGCTCTTCAGAGGAGACTCTTTTGTACGATTCGGAGATAGAGAAGACTTCGAGGAAAAATAGGGCAGCAGTGAAGAGGGCACGTCAAGCCGCAAATAGACCTCGTGAGCCCACACCACCACCAAAAGATCAAGAAGATCAAGGAGACGAAGGGCACGAGGAGGAAGGACAGTTTGAGAACGGTCACAACATCAACATGGCCGCAAATGGAAATGTCGCGAATGGCAATGCGGATGATAACATGACTTTAAGGCAGTTGGTCTTCCCTACCAACATGAATCTGTACCTGATGGGCATTACACTCCCAACTGTGACTCAAAACTGGGATATTCATACAAACTTTATCCAGATCTTGTCGAAGTTTCACGGAATGCCCAGAGAGGATCCACAAAGGCATTTGCAAGATTTTGAGATGGTTTGCCAAACTCAACCATCCGACCATAGACGAGAGGAGTATGTGCGGTTGGTCTCGTTCCCTTTCACCCTTCAGGATGGGGCAAGGAGTGGCTGTACACATTACCCACTGGTGCTGTGACCACATTGAGACAACTTCAACATAAGTTTTTGGAGAAATATTTCCCAGCATCCAGAGTGCAAGAAATGAGAAGAAGGATAGGGAGCCTGAAGATGGGAACCAACGAAAGTTTCTATGACTACTAGGGAAGATTTCAGGCGATGCTGGCAAAATGCCCACAACACAAGATTACTGAACATGATTTGATTCAATATTTTGTCGGAGGATTGAGACCACATGAGAGAACGATCGTGAATGCCTCATGTGGGGGATCTATTTTGAACAAACAGCCTGTTGAAGCATTCTGAATTCTCACAAAAATGGTTGAAGACAACCGAGACTTCGGTAGAGAGGGCATTTGGGTTGTAAACGAATCAGAAAGAGCACCGGACCAGGACAGCAGGATTGATAGATTGTGCGACAAGATCGAAAAAATCTTGTCCGGTGTAAGCATGGTGAAGAAGCCTAGACCTTGTGGAGTATGCAAGAGCATATCTCATTTCACTGATGAATGCCCTACTCTACAAGATGAAGTGGAAGAAGTGAACGCTGTAGGGGGCCAGAATGGGCATTCCAGAAGATATGATCCCCATTCCCAGACTTATAATCCTGGCTGGAGAGACCATGAAAATTTCAGATGGAGAGGCCAGAGGATGGGCATCCTGCACGCCCACTACCGCCACCAGAAGAGAAAAGGAAGCAAATGCTGAAAGATCTTGTGTTTACCATGGCTGAAGAGAATGAAAAGTTTAAGCAAGAGACTCGAGCTGGTCTCTCGCATATGAGCAAGCAAATCAATCAGTTAGCTCAAGCCATGCACAAGATGGAGGAGAAAAATAGGAAGCTGCCTTCCCAGGTTGAGAATCCGAGAGAGCAGGTGAATGCAGTGGCTCTAAGGAGTGGAAAAGAACTTCCGGAAATGGTCAGGCCAGTAGAAGAGGAGAACAATGTGCCCTTGGAGGAAGAAGTGGAAAAAATTCCCACAAAGGACGAGGCACAAGAAGCTGAACAGGAGGGCATTGTGCCCATCCCAGAAGTAAAGCAACCTGCTAAAGTGCCCATTCCAGTAAAACGGAAGCCTCCTTTTCCAGGGAGATGCTAAAAGTATTCAGCAAAGTGTAAATCAATATTCCACTAATTGAGGTAATCAAACAAGTGCCGCAGTATGCCCGATTTCTGAAGGAGCTTTGCAGCAGAAAGATGCGATTAAATGACGATGCAATGTTCTTAGTTGGGGAGAATGTATCGGTTGTGATACAGAAAAAATTACCCAAGAAATGTGATGATCCAGGGATGTTCATGATTCCTTGTATCATAGGGAACAAGAAAGTGGAGAAGGCCATGCTAGATTTAGGGGCATCAATCAACGTAATGCCCCTGTCGGTGTTCAAAGAATTAAAGATTGGACCTCTGAAGGAAATCCGTGTGGTCATTTAGCTTGCTGACAGGTCTAATGTGTATCCAGAAGGCCTCATTGAAGATGTATTGGTCAAAGTGGACGAGCTTATTTTCCCAGCAGATTTTTATGTGCTTGATATGGGCACAACGACTTCAAATTCTTCAGTGTTATTGCTGGGAAGACCTTTCATGAAGACAGCTCGGACTAAGATTGATGTGGACAAGGGCACACTAACATGTGAATTTGATGGGGAAACAGTGACGTTCAACATATTTGAAGCATTAAAGCATCCCCCAGATACAGAGAATTGCAGTTTTGTGAATACCTTCCGTCACCCAAATCGATCTACCCTATCCATGATGAGCAATAGAGACCCATTGGAATGGGCATTGTGGGATGGATTGACTGACCAAGATACCCTGGATGAAGATGATGACATCGAGGAAGGAATTATGATGCTGTATTCATTGGAAGAAATGTCATACGACTGTATAGATTATGGTGTGCCCATTCGGAGAAATGATGATAAGCTGATGCCTTCTATTATCAAAGCGCCCACGCTGGAATTGAAGGCATTACCAAGGCATAGGTAGAGATGGTTCCACTGGACGTGCCAAAATTTGTAACACAATTTTTGTATTTAATTTGGTAAAACACAAAACGTGTACAATTCAGATGATCTTTGAATCAAAATATATTTATACAGATCCAATCTCTATTTTTCTTTGATTCTTCTCTTCAAAACTTGATCTTCAAACGGTCTTTGAAATCTTCAGAGTAAACTTATCTCTTTGATTTTCTCGGACTTGTTATTTGAACTTGGCCTTGGAAGTTTTTCGAGGAAGATTTGTATTCTCGATCTTCTTTGACTTAATCTTTAGTTTTTGATAACGTTAACTCGGAGGGCCGACGTCTTGTTTTCGGATCAAACGCTAATTTCGGAATGAATTTGATGAAGAACGCCTTTGACTACCTTACTTATGGATCAAACACCGCCTTCGGGATAAATTTGGTGAAGAACGACTTGAATATTTCAGAGAATTTCACTTATGGAAGTTCTTCTCAAATTCTTGAACTCTTCAAATGACTTCTGGTGTGATTTTTAACTGATATGGAGGCCCCTATTTATAGTTGTAGGAAAAGAGATCTAGAGCTGATGTGACACTATCTCATTGACTGTTGGAAATTGATATATATCTTTTGAAAGATATTTATTTGTTGCCAAAGACTCTTGATATTTATCATATAATAATATCTTTATTATTTAAATATTTTATTTAATTTTAGATTTCATAAGATTCCAAAACTAAATAAATATATATAAAAATCAATAAAAATATTATATATAATATTTAATTTTTGCTATCTACAGTGCGCTTACAGAATACTTGTATGAATCATCATAATATTTACATTGTAACTGTTTTTTGCTTCCCAAGTTAAAATTTTCATGTACGTCTTATAATGTTTTAAATAATAATAAAAAAACAAAAAACATTGTGTCATACACCTTATCAATGATAAGAATTGATAAGATGTATTATAAAGTAAATGAAATTAATTCAAATAGTTACGATACATTAAACAATCTTTTGAATGATTTCAAATAAATCATTTTTCAATATTTTGGCAAAACTCCATCACAAATGAACTAGTATCATTAATCTTAAAAGTAAATAATATTTTAAATTACCACTCTATGTTATTAACTAATTAATGTACAATAACATGATCTACTGCTTGCATGAGACAAGTAATTTGGTCGCCTCAAATCTTGAAAAATACAAAAAAAAATTAAGTGCCCAATTTTTTTCATAATATTATATACATAGTTGTAAAAAATATTAAATGTGATGTTCGCCTATTGGTAAAAGTTTGTGCAATGGGTAAAAACAGGGTAACGGGATCAAATCAAATCTTTTACATGAACTTTTACAAGGTTCTTTTCTTGTAATCCTAAATATAAATACAAATTAAAATATAGCATCCCAAAATATAATAGAAAGAAAAAATATAGAAACAGAACAACCCACTTTTTTTTTATTTGTAATATTAAAATACAACATCCCAAAACAAAATATAAAGAAAAATTAGAAGAAAATCAAAATTAGCTATGTTGTCTTGAGAAAATAATTATTGAAGAACTTGATCGTACATGTCTAATTCACATTTTTGCTATTAAAGACGAATTGTATTTAAACTATAATATAAATATTTTGCTTATGTTGTGTTCAATTTATTTATTGAATTATAAGATGAAAAATGAAGCTCTCATTTTTCACCTCGACTCAGGCCTCTAAATCATCAGGATCAACCCTGGATCTACTAAATTGATTATGTTTTCTTTAATTTTATAATAAAGCTTAACGACTACCTTGAACAATACATTGTGTACAATATTTTTACAAAAAGTCTAATTTGGCTATATATATATTATATATATATATATTTATATATATTTATATGTTGCATTGACTAATTTAATGTGTATTGCACCTCAAAGGAGACACATTCAAATCCTCAATTTTGACCATTTTCCCATCCAGATCCCACTGTGATCATTCTATTCAAATTATTTGTATGTTTTAGATTGATATATTAAATATTTTACTTTTTTTTTGGTGCACTGATTTCATATTACTTGAATCTTTATAAAATAATTTAAGATATAAATTTAAAACTAAATTAAAATAGTATAATAAATATAAATATAAATATGGGATTTAAAATGAAAATAGTATCTAATTTTCATACTTCATACTAACAGTAAATAGAATTATACTTCACATATCAATTTCTAATCCTGCAATTAGCATATGGCGTATACATCCTTACGCCATAAAACATAAGATTAACCATTCCTTCCGTCTTCATTAATATTTCTTATTTCTAATTAACCATCTATAAATATAATTATTTTTTCACAAACTATCCCAATTTATTTTTTAATTTGACAAATAAAAAAACCCTCGACCATTCATAAATAATCGAATTGAATGAAAGTTTGAAGACTCTTTTACAAAAAAATTATATGAAAGTTCAATAGTTAATATATAAGCTATTTTGAAATTTTAAGTAACAATCAGGCCTAAAAGATGGCAATGACTTAGAATAAAGATGTTATATCATAGAAACATACAAGAAGAATTGACAAACCTTAGACCATCATTAACGGCGACTACATGACCACAAGGCATGTGATCGCCGGCCACATCATTTGATAAACAAAAAAAAATTGGGTAAAATGAAAAATAAACGATCGACCTC
The DNA here is from genome assembly GCA_026008535.1 of Perilla frutescens. Classification (NCBI taxonomy): domain Eukaryota; kingdom Viridiplantae; phylum Streptophyta; class Magnoliopsida; order Lamiales; family Lamiaceae; genus Perilla; species Perilla frutescens. The sequence goes on along the minus strand of BRKX01000018.1, from coordinate 8,096,637 downwards.
CCCCCATATTTGACCATTCATGGTCTCTTCTCAACCACTCTTTTGGCCACTAGGATTGGCCAATTAATTTTATTTTGAAATATATATAAAATTAATATATTTTTATATAATATAATAAAAATAAATAAAAAATATACCAAATTTTTGATCGTAATTTCTCCAATAAAAAAAGTATCACATTTTCGAATTTCCTTATTTTTCATTTATAAAATTTTCTATTTTATTTATTTTACTCATTTTTTTATTGAAATGTTTTAGTCCAAACTTAGTATTAATAATAAAAAAAGATAATAATAAATCTTATTTTTTCAATTAAAAAAAATCCATTTTTTATTTTTTAGTTAAAAAAATATGAATCCAAACATAATAATAATTTATAAAAAAATAAATAATAATAAATAAAGAAATAGAACAATGAAATCATTTAACACTAGATTCCCAGAAATAAGGAAAAAGAATACCTATATGGTATTCACATTTCAGAAAAGTTGCACAATTTTCCTTGTTTTGAGGAATGTGATTCATTTCCATATTATATAAAAAATGAACCAAACACAGTAATGTTAAAATAGGGAATTAGATTACTTTCTCAAGTCAGATTCCGTGCCGACCAAACCGGGCCAAAGTGGTATTTACTCTTGAAAAAAATACGGTCGAAATCTTTTCTTTTAAGTCCAAAATGTTGTGTGTGCCAACATTCAAATTATGCAGTTTTAATAATGTTTTTTCATAAAAATAAATTTTATTATATTCATAGCTAATTCTAATTAATATTTATTGGTAAAAATTAAAATTTTTAAAAATTATATGCCCTAAATTTGGACTAATTAACCCTAAAAATCAACTATATTAATTAAAAATAAAAATTAAATACTAAAAAATAATTATAAATTTTAATTGGGTGTAATAATATAAAATTATAATTAACCAAAATAAATTAAAAATTGAAGAAAAAAATAAAAGATAAAATAATAATTTTAAACTTTGCTACATGATTGACATACAAAATCGGATTGTGTGTGAAAAAAATGATAGTTAATGAAGTATAAAACAGTTTTGGCAAGAAGTCAATTTTTTTTTTTTTAAATATGGAAAATTATGTTATAAAAATAAGTGCGAAACCGGTAACGCTCCAAATCAATAGAAGCCAGCTAAGGCATTTCGGGCCGGGCCTACATTTAACGGCACGTTTTGACTTTGAAACCGACGTCGTATTAATACGAATCAACCATATTTCACGAAACTCTTCCGTAGTAACAAACAAATGCACAATCCTCCACACTGTCTGTCACCGCTCCAACTGCAAGACAAGATCCCTCGTTTTTTAAGGTTTCTTCCCCAAAAACCCATTAATCAGACCCCTCTTTTCGAGGTAAAATCCTGCTCTGTCGGTGTCGTTTGCTTCTTCTTCTTTTTTTTAATTATGATATATTTTTTTTGTTTTCTTGTAGACGTGAATGCGACAGGAGGGTGCGTGGTTTTGTGATTTTAGTTCAAGAATGAATTCCGTGTGGAAGAAAGATTGAATCTTTTATTGTTTTCAGATCTGGGCCTTTCGTGAAATAGGCGGTGGGAGTCTTGATTGATGGAAATGGATGATAATCATGAGAGAGAAGGCGCTCCAGCAGCTGAGAGTGCTGCCGATTCTGTTGATCAGGTCACCAATTTTCAATCCAGTCATTCAAATTTCTTTTCATACAATATTCAATACTGTTTTTTGACTGCCTTGATATGTGAATCGTAGTTCAATCTGAAATTTCATAGATTCGAATGCATGATGTTAGGTAATGTGAGGTATTAGTTTGTTTGTCACTTGGTAATAGCAACTGCCTATTCTCTCTCTCGATGCAGCATTATGGATTCCTTGATGATTAGTGATGATTAGCTCTAGAGCTTCTCTGTTAGCTGGATGAACTACTAGTACAATACAATGCCAAAGTTTTTAATTGATAGTTTTTAATTGTGTTGGGTTTTGGCCGTGCAGACGTATTTTGCCGTCCCAAGTAACTTATCTGCATTAGAGCGCACGGTATCAAAAGACACAAGGGTAGGAGAGGATACATTTGTTGATTGTCCAGATGAGATAGAAAATTCAGAATCCTTACAGAGTTCTGAGGAGAAGGATAATCTACAAGATAATCAAGCTGATGAATCAGATAGTGGGATTAAAGTCCCTGAAATGATAACCGAGATTGAACTGCTGCGCGATAAGCTTGACAAGACTGTTTTTGAAAAAGAACAGTTGGCACAAGAATACGAGGTTGACCCTTTGACGCATCTTCCTATTTAGTTTATCTAAAATTTTACCTGAACAACCCCCTTCTTTTCCATTTCTTCCTTCTTCAGGGAGAAAGAGCGGTGTTTATGAGAGAACTTTCCCACCTTTGTCATCAGTTGAAGGTTTCAAATGAGAAACACATTACAGAAGGTGACAATGCTGATGGATTCATTGATCATCATCAAAACGAAGGGGTAACTTGGGGTGCCACTGTGGGATCTGGTGCCTCTTTGCATGAGATTATTAGTGAGTGCTCTATATTGCTTAAATATTCTATGGATGAACGTCAGCAGACCGAGGAGAAAGTGAGGGAACTCCATTCTATATTATATTCAAAAGATCAGGAAATTGATTTTCTCAATGCAAAGGTTGCTGGCTTAACTGAATCAAGCAAAATAAATGATCAGCATATTGAGGAAACCGCAAACAGGATTCTAGCCTCCCTTACCATGGTGCATCATCAGGAAGAGCCGTGGGATAGATCGCTTGTAGAAAAGATTTCTAACATCGAGAAATCCGTCACATTTGTTGTTGAAAAGTGCAACAATTTTGTTTCTGAAAGTTACCAGCTTAAGGGATGTTTAAATGAGGTTGGATTAGATCTGGATAAGATTGATGAGATAGGAACTTTTGCCTTGGCTCGTTATAAAATTCTTGAACTCAGAAGAAAGGAAGAGGATATGGACCAAAAACTTAGCAATTTGGAAGTTGAAAATAGGAATCTGGTGGAAAAATTAGCAATACAAAATTCAACTCTTGAAAACGTGAATGCAGAAATTGGAAGACTTGGTGGAGAAGTTGAACAAGAAAGGAACAGGTATGCTAACACAAAAGAGAAGCTTAGCATGGCCGTGACGAAAGGAAAGGCATTGGTTCAACAGAGAGACTCACTGAAGCAATTGGTGCTTGAGAAAACTAGCGAGTTGGAGAGATGCTCAATTGAACTGCAAGAGAAATCAACTGCTCTAGAGGCTGCAGAAAGGGCGAAGGAATCTCTTGCAGAGAAGGAAATGGTACTTCAGAAATGTAGAGAAACATTATCTGAGAGTTTGGAAACTAAGGAACTGCAGCCAACAGATATCGCTGAGAAAATCGGATGGCTTGCAGATGAGAACAAATCACTTAAGGATATATCTCTGCAATATCATAAACTGACTGATGTGTTATTTTCCATTGATTTCCCTGAAACAGTGGCTTTAAGTGAATTAGATGTCCGTGTCCGTTGGCTTGCAGAATCATCTTCTCTTTTTAAAGAAGAAGCTACAAGGTTACAATATGAGATAGCTAAAACGATAGAGGATGCAAATGGGAAGATAGAGCACCTCACCACCTCCATTTTAGCTGAAATACAGGAGAAAAATGATCTTAAAGCAGCATTGGAGGATTTAAGCTGTAAATATGAATTACACGAAAGGTTACAAAATGAGCAAGCTGAAGCACATGAAAGGTTACAAAATGAGCAAGCTGAAGCTAGGCAGGCTGTAAATACTGATATTGATCACCTAACATCATCTCTTTTAGCAGAATCACAGGAGAAGAGCCAGCTTCAGTTGGAACTGGATAACTTGAGACACAAATATGAAGGAGTTGTGGAAAAGGAATATCAGGTTTCACTGGAGAAGGATAAAATAGTACATATATTGCTGGAAGCATCTGGACTTGCAAATGGCGGTCATAGAGAGGTTCACCCAGAGAACTCTGATACAAGCACCTTTATTGATTACTGTGTTGCAAAGATTAGGGAAAATGCATGTTCCTCTGAACCTTCTCTAGAAAAAATGGATATCTTTGAAAGCTTCAAGAGTCTTCTGTACATCAGAGATCTGGAGATGACTCTATATAAGCTGATAATAGATGAAGGTATAACGGACAGGGCACAGGTCTGTCATTTGTCTGAGGAGTTGAAAATAAAAACTCAAGAACTTAATGCCCTTGAGGATGAGAAGGCTGTTATGCAGAAAAGCCTTGATCAATTAGAGGATAGATGTGCTTTAGTGAAGGAGAAGTTATCTATGGCAGTCAAAAAGGGCAAGGGGCTCGTTCAAGAACGAGAAAACCTGAAAGGTTCTCTGAAGGAAAAGAATTCTGAAATCGATAATTTGAAGTCTGAACTGCAGCAATATGTGTCCAAATATGCTGAATGCCAGGATCAGATCACTAAATTGTTGGTTGAGGTGGATCGTACATCTCTGTTGGAGAGTGACCTTTTTTCTACAAAGGAGCATGCAGATCAACTTGAGCAGTTCTTAGCAGAGAGCAACAGTATGCTTCAAAGAGTCATGGAGTCAATTGAAGGCATTACTACTCCGACTGATATCTCCTACAATGATCCAGTAGAAAAGGTAAAATGGATTGGTGGATATATTAGTGAAAATGAAATTTCAAAGACACGGATGGAACAAGAACTAAGAAGTGTAAATGATGAAGCAAGTTCATTGGCCAGCAAATTGTCTGAAGTTCAGACAACGGTGAAGTCACTTGAAGATGCCTTATCAATAGTAGAAAATAGCAGATCTGAACTCCTGGATGAGAAGAAAGAACTTGAAGTTTCCAAGGCACTTCTGGAGGAGGAATTGCAGAAGGAAAAGGAGAAAGCTTCTTCACATACGAGCAAGTATGAAGAGCTTTTTGTGAGTAAAAAAGCCCTTGAAGACGCTCTGTCGATAGCAGAGGAGAATGCTTCCAGGTTCATGAGTGAGAGAGATGAAGCTGTAGAAGGTAGATCTCTTGCTGAAGAGCAGCTAAAGAAATTAAAGGAGGAACTCTCTGATGATGTTAGGAAACTTGCTGATGCTGATGAACTTATTAAGTCCCTCGAAGATGCATTGTCTCAGGCACAGAAGAACGTCTCACTACTTACTGAAGAGAACAGTAAGGTACAAACAGGCCAGGCTGATTTGGATGGTGAGACAAAAAGAATCAGAGAAGAAGCTGACTTACTTGCTAGCAAGCTTTCTGAAGCCTCCATAACAATCAAATCGCTTGAGGGTGCATTACTCAATGCAGAGAATAACATGGTAGATCTGGTTCAGGAAAAGGGAAATGCTGAGAAGGAGATAAATGCACTTACCTCTAAGTTGGAATCTTGTATGGAAGAATTATCTGGCACCCAAAGTAGCATACATAATCGATCGCTGGAGCTCTCTGGTCAGTTTGGCAGTCTTCAGTTTCTTCTCAAAGATGAGACTCTTTCAACCTTGCTAGAACAATGTTTCCAGAGAAAATTTGAGAGCCTAAAGAGCATAGATTTTCTACTTAAAGAAATATGGGACTGTTCCCTGGAAATGGACTCTGATGTGCTGCAAAACAATCCTATCATGGAGGTATAATTCTTGTTGGTATGTGCATATTGTGTTATTGTTACTCAATTATAGAATTTTCATTTTTTTTTTTTTGCGTGTGAATGCACTATGTCTAATTAATCTCCGTGCACACATACATATGTTTCAGCAAAAATTTAACAATACTCTCAGACTTAATCACTGTGCCCAATCAAATACCTCAAGTTGGCACTCTGTACCTCTTCTAGTGACTAATTTATTTGCTTCTAATTGTTTTCACTTTTCATAAATAAACATGTGACTTTAAATACCTCAAGTTGGCACTCTGTACCTCTTCTAGTGACTAATTTATTTGCTTCTAATTGTTTTCACTTTTCATAAATAAACATGTGACTTTAATTATCTATGTTATGGCTTTCTATCAGTTTAGTTTCACAAATGGTTTTTGGCCTTCCCTATTTACACAATAGATCAATCAGAAAGAGTGGCATTTACAGTTTTGTACTAATCAAACCTTTTCATCTTACAAGTCTCATTTTTCGAAATCGTATAGTTGGTATCTGTTTGTTTTTCTTCTGTTACCTCTTTAAGGAAAAATATGTGCTTTTCTTCTATAGTATTCCTTTTCAAGGCATGTCTGTCTTGCTGCTTTCATTGATATGCCCATGTCTCTCTCTCTCTCTCTCTCTCTCTCTCTCTCTCTCTCTCTCTCACACACACACACACACACACACACATCAACACATCTCCTCATGTGTATGCTACTTACTTTATTTTGAAGCCTTGTACATGGAAGTTTTTTAATGAGCGACTTTCAGATTTAAACACAATACCTTGTTTGGGTTGGCTCTAATACAATGTTGAATGACTACCCATCTAAAAGCTGCAGCTAATAGAGAGGAGTAACATATAACATTTAGTTCTATTCAACATAGATATATGTTTACATGTTTGTGTGTGTGTGTGTCTCCTCTCTCTCTCTATATATATATACATATATGTGTTTGTGTGTTTGTGAGAGAGGCAGAGAGATTGTTAAGATGCAATTATTTACTGCCATTTGGCTTTTAAGTAATCTTGTAAATTCTCTTACCTAATGGGAGCTTTCTCTACATGTCTCATTTTCCTTTCTAGGATGATTCCTCTCTTTCAACTACTTTACCATCTAACACTGGTATTGCTCTAAACATGGAAATGTTGAATGATGAGGTGAATGCTGTTGATGGTGAGAGCATGTTTGACATTGAGAAGATGGTAGAAAGATATCATCAGAAGAGCAAAATTCTGGTTGATAAATTTGGAAACTTGTCCACACTTATGGATGAATCGATGGCAGCTGTATTCAGAAGATTACACTCAGCAAAGGATAAGGTAGTCACTTCAATGAAATATGCAAGCTCTCTCAAAGATCAAATGAATGGCATTGAAACAGAAAAGAAGAGACAGGATGATACCATTGCGTCATTGGAAAATGATATCAGAATTTTGTTGTCTGCTTGTACTGATGCCACTCAGGGATTGGAATTGAATGTACATAAAATTGTATCTGGGCTGAGATCTATCGATAAATTGGTAAATCTAGATGGCAGAATGCCCATGGATTTGGAAGCAGTCAATGATGATGAAGCCATAGCACTTGCTACTGACCATGTGAAGAAGACTGAGAAGCTACTAATTGCTACCAGACGGAATCAAGATCTTAGTATCCTGTTTCAGGATGCTATAAGTAAGTTGATGAATATGACGGAGAATATGCAGAATAAACTGAAAGAAACTCAGCTGACTTGTGATGAAATCTTGGAAGAAAGAGATCAATACAAAGATAAAATCTTGAAATTGGAGACTGATATGAAAGAACAGCAAAACTTTTACCATGGGATGACACTTGAACTAGAAGATATGCGGAGCAAACTGAAGGAGACACAGGTAACTTGTGATGAAGCGTTGGAGGAAAATGATCTATACAAAGACAAAATCTCAAAATTGGAGACTGACCTGAAAGCACAGCAAGACTTATACCATGAGATGACAGTTAAGGAAGAAGATCATAGGAAAAAAGAGGATGAGCTGAGAAAAAGAGAAGCAGAATTGTCTACTTCCTTCTCCAAATTTCACGGTACTTGGTCACTTATCTACGTGTCATTTTCTGCAGAAATAGTCTCTTTTCTGTTTCTTTATTAGCGACTCAACTTACCCCATTTTCATGGTTTTGTTTCAGAACTGGAGGAGACTTTATCAGCATCTCAAGTTAAATCCATCCTGGACAGATTAAATCAGGTTGATGTCCCTGATACTGCATTTGCATTTGGAGATTCACATGCTTCTGCCAACGTGAGAAAGCTGTTCTATGTCATAGATAATTTTAGTGGATCGATGGAGAAGGTAAGCTCACTGTCTCATCAGAATGAGGAACTACAATCAACAATTGATTTGCAGATTCTTGAAATGGAACGACTGAAAAGGCAAGTTGAAGATTGCATGGTCAATGAGAAAGATTCAGAAAGGATGAACAAGTTGTTAGAGCTAGAATCTGGTTTGGAGCTTATCGCAAGGAAGCTGGGGGCTGATGACGTGATGGGTGATTCTAAAGCAAATGGGGGATTATGGCTCTTACCGTTGCTTGAAAAACTAGTTACAGCTGTGATGCATGAATCTGAAACTCTGAAACTCAAAAATGAAGATCTTGGCGCCAAATTGCTTGGGTCCCAAAAGGCTGTGGATGATTTGTCAAACAAGGTTAAATTACTAGAAGAGTCTAATCAAGCCAGAGTCATTCTACCAGAGATAGACCAGGAAAGAGGAACATCCGTAGCTTCCTTGTCTTCTCAGTCGGAGATATCAGAAATGCAAGACATGGTAAATTTTTGTTCTATGCTTTTTAATTCTTGTACGGCTGATCCATGGTTCTTGTTATCCTTCTTTTCTTGCAATACACTCTCACGCCCATGTAAAGGAGAGAAAGGGTGCAATCACACATTTAGAAAAGGAGTTGCACTCTCTTGGACTATGCAACTATTCCTCAAATTTTTGCCATGTTCATACTTCTTACCACACATATAGCCAACTCTTTCCGAGATCCATATATCTTCCCAACCAACAATCCCTGAACCCAAATAATAATAGAAGTTCTATAAACTGAAGGGTTTAACTTCAAAGTCAAATATAGAAAGAGGAAGAAACAGAAATCTTTACTTGCTTGACTAGATGGCATGCTGAGGATAAAATATTGATACAAAAACAAAGTATCAGTACAGTATTTTTTTCAGGATTGTATGTATGTGTCCTGAATAGAACAGTGCAAAATAGTTACCTCTTGAAACTTGCAGGCAGCAGTTGCCAAGAGCAACAGCATCCCTTCTGTTTCATCTGCTGCTCATGTGCGTACATTGAGGAAGGGTTCAAGTGATCACCTTGCTATCAATATCGAGTCTGAGTCTGAACGGTTCATAAATGATAAGGGATCTGATGAAGATAAAGGTAAAATTTATCAAGAACTCCTCACTTCCATTGTAATTCCAACAAAGGTTCTGGAATTAATGGGAATTCGTCTTTGCAGGTCATGCATTCAAGCCGCTGATCACTTCTGGTCTGATTCCTGCACAGGGAAGAACAGTTGCTGATCGAATTGATGGAATTTGGTATAATGCTACTACACTACTCTCTAGTTTGCACATGTTATATAAGTAGGCAAATCAACACAATGAATTAGTTTTTCAATGCACTTCATTTTCTTGAAGAAAATCGACAGTTTTGCTACTCTGTTGTAAATCCAACTCATTTTCTTATGTTTTTCTGATGCTTACTGTGCCCCATTTATTCAGGGTGTCAGGCAGTCGAGCTCTAATGAGTCATCCGAGGGGGAGGCTAGGTGTTGTCGCTTATTGGCTCGTCTTGCATATATGGTTACTAGGCACCTTTTTGTGACGCAGCAACTATTACAGAGATGGGTATATTGATTAGTTTGTAGAATAGAATTTAGTGAAGATTATAAATTGGTTGTTTACATTAGACTCTTTCCAAATTGCCCAAATATGTAAAATGTAAATGTTCCATCCATCACTTGATTCTCTGCAATCTAATATTAGGGATTCAGAGAAATTGTTCTTGCCTCACTGTCACATAATTCCCAGCTATTTATTGTCTGAGAAAAATAAATTTGCTGTTCAGAATGAATGAAGCATTACATCATTTAACTGATTTATTTATGTTCATGGCTTCGCCTTCTAAGCCACAAAACTTTTGTTGTAGCCTTAGGGTTACCGGCGTTTTTTTTTAGGCTTTATTATTCAATTTTACGGTGTATTTTCATAATATTTATAGGATTTTTTCAATCTTTTTAGGGTTTATGTTTGAAGGGGGAAAAGAATTACGGATTTGTTTCAATCTTTTCCATGAAAATAAATTAGTATCTTTCCTTAAGAATTGAACTATTTTGTGTGATGCCCAGGCATTCCAATTCTCTACATAACATGTGACGAGTACCTAAACGGTGTAACAGAAGATGTAACACTATTATGTAATATGAGAGTTAGATTGCCCCATCAATATGCTAATGAGTTTTTGTATATTTTTTAGAATATTTTTTTGTCCCTTCAATTTTAAGAAATTGTATTGAACGTTATTCATGATAATCGGGATTGAAATTGAAGTAATGTGTACGAGTGTCAAAATTGATAAGAGTAAAACATAAAGTACCAAAAACACGATTTTTGCATAATTTAAACACTAAACATCTTACACCAAACTATATATGAGAGATGATCATTATCTCATATTTTATATATCTCACTATCAAATTTATCATTAAAGTAAAATAATTAAAATATAATTAATCATAATTAACATTTATTACTAAAAATTATAGTTTAAAAAATTATATACTCTAATCACAGGATAATTAATTTTTTTTGTTATAATTAATCTTAATTAATAATTAAAATTAAACTGAGCAAAAGAAATTAAAATTGAAAGAAAAAAGAGCGAGAAAAATTAATAAGTTTATGAAAAGTTGTAAACTGAGTTCTTGAGTCGAGTTTCAACTGTCACTTTTAAGTTGAAAAATATCCGTAATTCCATATTATACACCGCAGAAAACAATATATTTGTGCCGGTTGAGGAATCCTAAACTCTCAATCTACATCTACGATGTTCTTCTTCCAACATAATTAATCAAGGTTGCAAACAGAGATTAGATACATGGATTTGCTGAACACCAACTGCTGCTTTCGGATAAATTCTTGCAACCTTAATCTGCTGTCTGCCTCCCATTTCCTAGGTAGCTTCTATTCATCTTCACTCAAGATTCTTGCAACCCTCTCGTTTCTTGATATTGTATTTCTTGTGGGCTCTTCAAGAATTTGCACAACTATTTACATTTTGCTCTAAATTGTATCAGGTACATACATACATATTTGTGGTAATTCACCATACTTCTCCACCAAATTAAGCTCTGTGAGTCTTCAATTATGTAAAGTGTTTCCTTTTCTTTTCCCTTTCTCGCTAGGAAAATCCAATAACTGTTTAATTTCGAGTTTTTTTAAATGCATTTCTAAAGAGATATGGAGGTCATACAAGAGCTTTAGCTAGTCAGAATCAAACCAAAAAGTCGAGAAAACGACAAAAAATGCAGAAAAAGGAGCAGGATTTACTGCAAAGAGAGCAAATTTTAGATGGAAATGAAGGTGTAGAGGAAGATATGATGTTTGATTCTGTTACTGATGAAGTTCAGCCTTCACTTGTAGTTCCATCAAGGAGTGCTGTGCTTCAAGCTTGCACTTTCACTTCTTGTTTGATAGGTGCTTTGGGGGTTTTAATTAGGCAGGTACATTATATTCTGTTAATCTTGAATATTTTCCAATATTCGTGATTTAGCTGTTCGTGATGAATCCTGAATTATGTGCCAGCGGAAATTTTGGAATGTTCATTAGTTGATTAGTCGGGGATAATTCTACTGGTGCATTGATCTTGCTTCAGTTGCTAGAATCGGACACTGTTGAATTGCAAGCATTTTGTTAATGTGCTCTTGTATGGTGCATCTAGGCTTTCTTGAAATTACATTTTGTCACATTAGATCACATTTAGCCTAAAGCTTATGTTCTGGTTGGACCTGTAGGTTTCTCATGCTGCATCGAGAGAGGGATGGCCTGTTCTTGACTGTTCTGAAGATATAACCTGTAAGATAGATTGCAACTCTTTCATATGGATCATATTGAACATCAAAGTAAATGAAGAGGGAGGGGTAAAATGTATCATTTATGATATGCATTTTAGTGGGCATGGCTGCTGACAGTTGAGCTTCACGTTTGTTGATTTTATTAAAATTATTAATCTCATGCCTTGTATCAGCATAGTTCAAGATATGGACTCACTTTTTCTATGTTCTTCTCCTGTTACATAATTATGCTCATCTATATAGATGAATCAACGAGCTAAATAGTTTTCTGAAAGGCTTTGATAATGTAGTTTATGAAGGATATCCTTCTTGGAGATGAATATGTGAAGCTTTGAGTAGCCATTAGGAAACATTTAGCATACGGAAAAATGGGAAGAGGTCCAAAAATTACCTCAAAATCCTGCATTTTGTGCAGTTAGTTTTGAGTCATGGCATCTCGGGTTGATTATGGGATCAGTGATTGTGGTATCATCATGTCGTTTCTTGCTACTGAAGATATGGCCAGATTTTGCAGAGTCTAGTCAAGCAGCTAATCAGCAGGTACATTCATTCATTAATCCATTGCTTCCTTTCTAGACCGAGTAGTGGCTTGAAACTCGTTCACATCCTCTGCTCTATGACGCACATTTTCTGTTAATTTAGCACTAGGCTACTAGCTAGTAGATTGGTAATTCACAGCGTAAAAGTAGCGTGATATTAGTCCGGAACTTCACAGTTGACGACTCCCACAGACATGTGAGGAACTATTATAGGCAGAGCACTGATTGGGATTTGGGACCTTAAATGTCTTTCTTCTTGCATTGCAGGTCCTTACTTCGTTGGAGCCTCTCGATTACTTGGTCGTAGCATTTTTACCTGGAATTAGTGAGGTAGAATCTTATAACACCACAGATCTAGCTGTTTACATGATTGGAACTCTATAGCATTGCAGAGTAGTAACATTGGAATCGAGCAGGAACTACTCTTCCGTGGTGCATTGCTGCCTCTGTTTGGCGTTAATTGGATGAGTATCGTTGCAGTTGCTGCATTATTCGGTGTGCTACACCTAGGAAGTGGCCGAAAATATTCATTTGCAGTCTGGTATGTTCATTTACAACTTTTTCATACTTATGTATTAGTACAGCATGCTTCATAGATGAAGAATTAATGTTGATGCATCGATCTTTATATATTTAACGAATGCTGTTCTTGAAACCTTTCGATCACATGCAGGGCAACTTTTGTTGGGGTTGTGTACGGTTATGCAGCAAGTTTGTCGTCAAGTATCGCGGTGCCTATGGCTTCTCATGCGCTGAACAACTTAGTCGGAGGTGTTAGCTGGCGTTGCTCGTCCAACTCATCCAAACCAGACTCCATCAACTAATACGACCACCATTGCTTTAGCAGCCCAGATTGTGTGCATACAAATTATTTCTGCACCCTGCTATTATATATTCTTGAATATACAGTGTTCCATCCCTTCCTGTAGATGTTATTCAACCTCATTACATCACCATTCAACACCAAATTTCTGTAGAAAACCTTTGGATTTTGGGTTTTGATCTTAAACTGCATGGGTATATCAATGAAACATGTTTAAAAGTGAAAACAACACATGAATGATGAATGAATACACCTCTGTTTCTCTCTCAACAAATAGAAGAAAATTGCTGATTTAGATAAAGGTCTAATATCCAGGCTTTATAGTTAGAATTGACACTGTAAATTATAACAATGATTGTGGCACCATTTATTTAAGAAGATTATGCTATATCTATAATATAGTGTAAATTAATCTATTATCTATCGTGTTCATTTAAACATGCCAAAATTAACGTGTGTAATTGTATATCTGCATCTAAATATTGTAGTATTTAATTTGATATAGTCCACCAGCATGTAGTATTCACAAAAAACACATATAATGTGCATTACCTAACCCCTCAACCCGGAAAATTAAATAAATAAATAATTAAATTACCTACTTGTGCATATAAGTATATTAACATAAAATTATACATCTCTATTTCTATAGTGTGCAAGATTAAAAAAGGCATAGCACTTTTCCATTGTGGTCCAATCTTGATGAAATCCACACAACATAGTGATATGACCACTTACATTTAAATGATTCTTTAAAGCTAAAGTTTTTCAAAAGAGCAATTAAAAGTGCGTCTAAATTAGGGCATAAATCTTGCAAGGTTCATTGCATGGTTTTCTTCAATTCTTGATTCCCATGAGTGCCTACACTTTTTTTTTGTTGTTGTTGCTGCATATCATTCAAAACCATGAACCATCTAAACCCACGTGCCCTTCCTTTTATACTTTTTCCTTATTATTAGTGGAATATATATATATATATATATACATGCAATTCAAATAATTTTTAAATGCAATATGCAGCATTAATTCTATATTTTTCATGATTCAAAACTCAACTCATTTAAGGTGTTTTATCAATTCAAAATCTAAAAATAAAAACTATCAATTCATAACTACAAGGTAAAATATATCAATATAGAAATAATAAATCGTAGTTTCTTGAGATGTACGTGCTAGTGTTGTAGCTTGAGACTAGAGGTGGCAATTCGGGTCATGTTAGACTAAGAAATTTTAGGGCCGAAATAGTGGGCCGAATGAGCTGGGCCACTTGGCCCAAAAGACCTTAAAAATACTCTACGGCCCATGGGACGGCCCTCTAAAATATAGGCCCGAAATGTGTTTCGAGTCGGCCGGCCCAATTTTCGTCATTGGCCCGACGGGTCCAGGCGGGGGCAACCTGAATTGCCACCTCTACTTGAGACTAAAAAAGTCTCGAGTTCAAACCCCACTAATATCGCTAGGTGTAAGCCTGTCACTAGAGGTGTAAGTAAATCGAGTTAATGTGAGCTACTCAGGATCGACTCAAAGAAAAATCAACTTTAACTCGACTCGAATTTGATCAAGTTGAGCTCGAACTCAACAATGTCAGGTGCGATAGGCTTGCGAACCTTATCGAGCCTCAATATATTTATAATTTTACTCTCATAGTTTATTTATTTATACAATATCAATAATAATTTGATTTTTTAATAATGAAAATAAGTAATATAACTTATATTTTAATATTAATTAGTTATCAAGTCGAGATCGAACTCGAAATATTATGGTTCAATCGAGCTCCAACTTCAAGTTTTCTTATCGAGCTCAAATGTGTTGCTACTTGACTCAACTCAACTCAATTACACCCCTACTTGTCATATTTGATTTTTCAAGTTTGGTTTACCTCTTCTATAGAGTTTGCAGGTTATTACACAGGAGCAATGTTTACCCAATGCACACCCTCAAATAGCGGTTTAGGAACACTCTCATCGTAAAAAATGTATTTTATTTTTATTTTTTATGTTTAATTATTTCCAACGAAAAACCTATCAAATTTAGAAATTATTAGAATAATTAAAAAATTCAAAATATAGGATTTTAAGAGTGTTAGATTAAGAGTATTCAATTTCCAAATCTTAAATTAACATAACACCTATCTTTCGAATTGTGCAAAAATGAAAAATACTTATAAAAACACGATAGAATGGGCAGAACTGATAAATCAAATATTATTTTTGTTTGGACATTTTTTGTACTTGCCGTAATTGGTAACACACCTTGTGAATTTGTGCAAGATCACCACCACTTTCTACAATGATGAATTGAATAAAAATGTAAAAAAATAGAACATGACGTGCTCTGCGGATGATAATATATATCATTAATTAATTAAGGATCAAAGATCACCCCCTAATTAATTAACTACGCCACTTTAATAAATATACCCCACTAAAATTTATTAATCATTACACCGTTGATGGTTGTCGGCTACGACTCATTGGCCGTCCGATCTCCATCTACAAATCCCGCCCTTATCCTACTTGTTATCTTTTTTAATTAATGTCAATAATTATAATTATTTGTTGAAACACTCTTTTCCAACAAATCAAATCCTTGATTTTTGTCGGTAATAAACAGCTAAATTTCTGTACGCCTTGGTTTCACTTGAGTCGGTGTTTTCGGGGAATTCTACTCTGCCCACAACTAGGGATGTCAATCAGGCAGTTGGTTGGATTTTGAATCAATTCTATCGGTTTATCAGGTTATTTGATTCTGGTCAATTAAGATTGAAAATTCTTGATCCTAATCTAACTTTTTAACTTTCGGACTAGCTCATCGGTCATAAAATTTACGAGAAAATCTTCATTATGTACTTCTTTCGTCTAATAATTGTAGTTCATTATTGTTTTTTTGTCCGTCCTAAAACTATAGTCCACTTTCCTTGGATATGTGCATTAATTAAATTTTTATTTTTCTTAATATACCCCTATTTCATGTTATTTGAAATTAAAATTTCTTATTTTTTGAATCAATAAATAAGAGTATAATAGGAAGAATTTATTTAATTTTACTTTCCCAAGCACATTAGATATTTTTTCTTAATATGTGTAAAAAGAGAGGGGAACTACATTTCTGGGATAGGAGAGTATAAATTTATCAATTCATGTCGCTTAAATTTTTAATTTTAGCAAATTAACAATAAATATAATATAACTTATCACTAATTAATTGAATAAACCATTTAACTTTCGCCAATTATATTTTTAGTCCTTAAATTAAATTACATCAAACTTAAAATTTTCAATATTTAACCAAAATATAAAGATAAACAATAAAAATCTAGGGTATTCGAGCCAACCACTTAATTTCGGGCTAGCCTTGTCGGGCTCTTGAATTCTATTCAGTCTGGTCTACTTTGGGTTGAATTCATTTCGAGCTAAAATTTTATGACCTTAACCAACTTTTTTCCCGGATATTTGAGTCAGTCCATTTATTTCGGATTGAATTGCAATCCCTATCAACAATCATAAAGATCTTAAGAAGATGGGATAGTTATGGTGTATTATGTTAATTATATTTTTATCTGTTAGTAAAGGAAATCTTCATAAATATAATTATTTGTTGAAGCACTCTTTTCCAATAAATCAAATATTCCTTGATTATTGTCGTAATAAACAGCTAAATTTATGTACAACTTGGTTTCGCTTGAGCCGGTGTTATCGGGAAATACAACGCAATCCACAACCATAAAGATTTTAAAATGTGAAAGTTATTGGTGCATATATTATGTTAATTATATCTTTATTTTTTTATAAAAGAAAATGTTGATAATCTCCACATGTCTCAAAATCTTTGTAGTTGGGGATTCACATAAGATAGCCGTATCAAAACGTCTATTGCACATTTAGTGCTATATTTTATATTGTACATTCGATTTTCTTATTTAATTTTGTTAATTGTAATTTATTATTCTTTGATTTAATTTTACACTTGTTATTGAATTTAATATATATATTTTTTAATATTTACTTTTTCAAATAATCAACTAATAACTAAAAATTGAAAACTAAATACAAAAAAATTATAATGCCTACTAATTGAGTATGATGAATCCCAAATAATAAATGTAAAATGAAACTAAAATATAATAAATTCAAATCGAATAATTTTTTTGAAAAAAACACTAAAATAAGTGAGTGTGAAATAGAGAGTGCAACAACACCAAATGTGCAATAGAGGATTTCAGTCGGTAGCATGCACTTTTCTGGTGTATTTTAGCGGATCAAATCTCATATTCACATCCGTATTATATTTTGTGTTCCATAATTAATTGGGGAAGTATGAACCCTAGATAGAAATTTTAAATTAAAATAAATTAAAAAATAATTTTTTTTTTGAAAAAAAATTAAAGATTTGGAACGGAGAATGCAACATGAATTAATTTATGAAATTTAATTAAAGCTATATTTGAATTCAATTTAAATATATTCAAATAAGTAGCACTGAATCCGCTCATTATATATATCGAATCGTAAGAACCCAGATCTTGTTGTAAACTGGAGAGAGACGAGAGAGAATATAAATTCTGTGTATCTTTAATATGAGGACCAAATGCCTCTATTTATAATAGTACAAGAGCTAGGGTTTTAGAGTTAGATACTTGGCCATCACTCATATCATATATATCTATTAGATATATTTACAACACTCCCCCTTGAGTGACCAATCTCTAAAACAAATGTTGCCTCATTAAAATCTTGCTAGAAAAACCCAGTGGGAAAAAATCTAGTTGAAGGAAAAAGAGTACAACTGCTCCCCCTGATCTTGATATCATTGTAGATCTTTGAGTCGGCACATGCCGATCTTGTGTACCAACTTTCTGAATGTTGATGTTGGTAGTGCCTTTGTGAATAAGTCTGTCAAATTGTCACTTGAGCGAATTTGTTGAATGTTGATATCACCACTCTTTTGGAGATCGTGTGTGTAGAATAACTTGGGAGAAATGTGCTTTGTCCTATCACTTTTGATGTATCCTTCCTTGAATTGTGCGATGCAAGCAACATTGTCTTCATACAAAACAGTTGGGGTGATCTTTAATTAAGGTAATCCGCATGACTCTTGGATGTGACTTGTCATATTTCTCAACTATACACACTCTCGACTTGTTTCATGGATTGCAATGATTTCAGAATGATTTGAGGATGTTGCAGTCAAGGTTTGCTTCACAGACTTCCATGATATAGCAGTTCCACCACATGTGAAAACATAGCCAGTTTGTGACTTGGCTTGATGTGGATCGGATAAAAATCCTGCATCCGAATACCCTACCAGAGAATAATCGGAATTTTCTGAATAATATAATCCAAGGTCTATGGTACCCTTCAGATAACGTAGAATGTGTTTAACAGCATTCCAATGTCTCAAAGTGGGTGCAGCGCTATATCTTGCGAGAAGATTTACAAAAAAAGCTATATCTGGTCTAGTATAATTAGCCAGATAAGTTAATGCTCCAATTGCACTTAGATATGGTACTTCAGGACCAAGTATCATTTCACCATCTTCAATAGGTCGAAATGGATATTTCTTCGTATCAATAGATCTAACGACCATTGGCGATGCTAATGGATGTGCATTATCCATGTAAAAGCACTTTAACACTCTTTCTATATATGTGGATTGGTGAATAAACGTTCCTCCTCGGACACTTTCAATTTGCAAACCAAGACAGAATTTTATCTTTCCCAAATCTTTCATCTCAAATTCTTTCTTCAAATATTCAGCAGTTTTATTGAGTTCTTCAGGAGTCCCAATTAAATTCAAATCATCAACATAAACTGCTATAATTGCAAATCCACTTTCGGTTTTCTTTATGAAAACACAAGGGCAAATATCATCATTTTTGTATCCTTCTTTCAACAGATACTCGCTCAATATATTATACCACATACGGCCAGACTGTTTCAGCCCATACAACGATTTTTGTAGTTTAATCGAAAACATGCTTTTGTATTTGACTTTAATGCTTCAGGCATTTTAAATCCTTCAGGGATTTTTATATATATGTCATTATCTAATGACCCATATAGATAGGCAGTTACTACATCCATAAGGCGCATAGCAAGCCTTTGTGACACAGCCAGACTAATCAGAAATCTGAAAGTAATCGCATCCATTACTGGAGAGTATGTTTCCTCATAATCAATTCCTGGTCTTTGAGAGAAACCTTGCGCTACGAGTCTTGCTCTATATCTCGTAACTTCATTTTTCTCGTTTCTCTTTCTAACAAATATCCATCTGTATCCAACAGGGGTTTCAGATTCCGGAGTTAGGACTATAGGTCCAAATACTTTCCGGTTATCACAGGAATTTAATTCTATTTCCATAGCTCTTTTCCACATTGGCCAATCATTTCTCTGTTTACATTCTGTAACAAATTTTGGTTCAGGATCCTCATTTAAAATTTGATGAGCTATATGAAAGGCGAATATATCATCTACAATGATATGTTCTCTCTCCAATATCTGATTGGAAGATAAATAATTTATTGAGATCTCATGATTTTCAGATGCATGTAATTCTTCAGGAATTACATCACTTTCATTTGATTGATTAATCATTTTCGTCATTGTTTGGTTTCTATCTTGCCCCTTTCTTTTCCTAGACACAGAATCTTTGGAACCAATTGGTCGACCACGTTTTTGACGAATTTTAGACTCATTTTGCTACCAAAGCTATTTGTCCTTCAGGGACATCAATTTTGGCTAGAGTATTTGCAGGATGTATGTGAGATTGTGTCACTTTTCTTGTATCTACAAAAGCATCAGGAAGTTGGTTTGCAATCTTTTGCAAATGAATAATCTTTTCAACTTCTTGTTCACATTGATTAGTTCGAGAATCAAAATGTGACAAGCTTTTCTCATTCCAAGATATTTCCTTGTGCTTTTTTGGATGTAGATTCGTTCTACCTAATGTTGGAAATGTCATTTCATCAAAATGACAATCTGCAAAACGTGCAGTAAATAAATCACCCGTTAAAGGTTCAATATACCTTATAATCGAAGGTGAATCAAATCCAACATATATCCCAAGCCTTCGTTGGGGACCCATTTTTGTTCATTGTGTGGGTGCAATTGGGACTTGAACTGCACAACCAAAAGTTCGTAAGTGAGAAATTCTGGTTCTCGACCAAAAATAATTTGCATTGGGGAGTATTCATAGTTGGCCGATGGTCTAATACGAACTAATATTGCCGCATGTAATATGGCATGACCCCAAGCAGTAGTTGGAAGTTTTGACTTCATAAGTAACGGTCTAGCAATAAGTTGAAGACGTTTAATAAACGATTCTGCTAAACTATTTTGAGTATGGACATGAGCGACTGAATGTTCAATCTCAATTCCAATAGCCATACAATAGTTTTCAAATGCTTGAGACGTAAACTCACTAGCATTATCAAGACGAATTCTTTTAATTGAATTATCTGGGAATTGAGCTCGTAATTTTATAATTTGAGCAAGTAATCTAGCAAATGCTGCATTTCTAGTAGAAAGTAAGCATACATGTGACCATCTAGAAGAAGCATCAATCAATACCATAAAGTATCGAAAAGGGCCACATAGTGGATGTATAGGTCCACAAATATCTCCTTGAATTCTCTCTAAGAAAGATGGAGATTCAATATTAACCTTTGTATATGAAGGTCTAATGATTAACTTGCCTTGCGCACAAGCATCACATGGGAATTCATTTGTCATAAGAATCTTTTGATTCTTCATGTTGCGCTCATATGAATTATTGATTATTCAGCGCATCATAGTTGCTCCAGGATGTCCAAGCCTATCATGCCAAAGCATAAAGCTTTTTGTGTCATTGAACTTTGGGTTCATGACATGGTTTGTCTCAATTGTCTTTATGAATGTGTAATACATCCCAGAAGGTAGTGTTAATAATTTTTCTTTTGTTCGCTTATGGCCGGATACAAAAGAATTTATACAGAGATATTCTTTTCCACCTTCTGATATAGTCTCGATGTGGTATCCATTATAGCGGATATCCTTGAAACTTAGTAAGTTTCTTTTGGACTTACTAGAATACATGGCATTTTTAATATCTAATTTAGTATCATTTGGTAAAATGATACAAGCTCTTCCGGAGCCTTCAATGATGTTTGATGCACCTGATATCGTGTTAACATTATCCTTGGCTAATGTCAACTTAAGAAAATATTTCTTATTTTGGAGAATGGTATGTGTAGTGGCACTATCAGCAAGACAAATATCACAAGATTCCATTTGAATATCTAAGACGTTTTTAAAAGAAGATCAATTATTATTGAGTAAAAATACAAAAGGAAAAAAAATTATTTTTAATGGAAAAACAACGATGTGAAAGTAAATAAGCAATGTCTTTTTATCAACTAGAAATAAATGATAAATGACTAAACAATGTCCATATGATCGTCTTCAAGCACACCACCACCAATCAACTGATCCATGTTATCTCCTTTTGGATCATCAAAGAAGTCGGAGACATCTAAGTGAGTAGTATTAATTGGACCATCAAAGTCAACGACATTGGTTTCTTTCTTGTCTTTTCCCTTGATCGAATCTTGATATAGATCTGCAAGGTGTTTTGTCATTCGGCAAGTACGTGACCAATGTCCATTCATGCCACATCTATGACATGCAGCTTCCTTTTTGGATGAACTGTGCTCGTTGGATGTTTTCTGCCTTTTGTTGCTAGAGGTTGCATCATTTAGTTTACCGCGTCCACGACCGCGACCATATCCACGTCCACGTCCACGTTGGTTCCCACGACATCCATTGTCATGGTTGAAAGTTGCATTGGCTTCAGGCAATGCAGCGGAACCAGTGGGGCGGAGTTCGTGATTTTTCATGAGCAATTCATTATTTTGCTCGGCAACCGACAAACAAGATATTAGTTCAGAGTACTTTTTGAAACCACGCTCCCTATATTGTTGCTGTAATAGCACATTAGAAGCATGAAAAGTGGAGAATGTTTTCTCAAGCATGTCAGCATCAGTGATATTCTCTCCACAAAGTTTCAATTTTGAAATAATTCTAAATAATTCAGAATTATAAGCACTCACACATTTAAAGTCTTGCAGTCTAAGATGCATCCACTTGTAACGAGCTTTATGAAGGACGACAGTCTTTTGATGATCAAACCTTTCTTTCAGATTTGTCCACAACTCACTCGGATCTTTGACGGTCAAATATTCCGTCTTTAGATCATCATGAAGATGATGACAAAGGAAAATCAGCGCCTTAGCGCGATCCTGTTGAGATGCTTTATTTCCTTCTTTGATTGTCTCCCCTAGACCCCTTGAGATCAGGTGAACATCAACATCAAGAGTCCATGACATATAATTCTTACCCGAGATGTCAAGGGCGATGAACTCAAGTTTGGCTATGTTTGTCATTTGTGCAATTCTGCACAAAGAATCAAGGATATATTATCCACATGTTTAATTTATTTGCTCTTTAGAACATGTAATATTCTTCAGGAATATTACTTGTGCTACTTTAATAGCATCAATTTATGATCTTGAATTAATATTCTTCAAGAATGTTACTTGTGCTACTTGAATAGCATCAATATTTAATTTTTCAAGATTAAATCGGAAAAATATTTTTATATATATGAAATCAATAACAACCAACTTATGGGCATTTACGGCAATCATATACGCATAAGCATGACGAAAGGTGATTAATTATTATTTTTTTAGATCAAATATGAAACAATTAATAAAACTAAATTCATAATTAATCTTGAACTTATAGAACTACAAATGATTCTTCCACAAGAATCAAACAATGACAATACCCTTATAGATTAATTAATTGTGACTGCAATTAATACTTTGCGAATTGCGATCCAATGATAATGCGCGATTATACCATCGATTTTTTTTAATTATTGCAAAATCCATCGATTTTATTGTTTCGAGTCTTCCAATATATATATTCTAATCATGTTATGCAAAGTAAAACAACAAATATTTTACTATCCCATGACAGGAAATTCTACCATACTTAGATTAACGGCAATACGATTTGAGCGAATGAAAAGAAAATTAAAGAATGTACCTTCTAGGATCGATGGACTTCTAGATTTGAAGGAGAGGGTAGAACAATCATGTTGATAACGTGTTGTAAACTGGAGAGAGACGAGAGAGAATATAAATTATGTGTATCTTTAATATGAGGACCAAATGCCTCTATTTATAATAGTACAAGAGCTAGAGTTTTAGAGTTAGATACTTGACCATCACTCATATCATATATATCTATTAGATATATTTACAATAAATCTATTGTTTATCAAACGGAAAATCAGTTTGAGTTCTTGTCCTTTTTTTTTTAGTTGTGGGAGGGAAATTGGGGATCGAACCCCACTTACTCACTTTTCTACATGTGAGAGAAATATCACTAATTAAGTTGTGCCTATGCACATGAGATCCTCTAATTTAAAGTTGTGTGTGTCATTTGTGTACCCAAATATCAAAATTATTAATTTTTCTCTTATTTTTTTTTATTTAGTGTAATTTTACATTATTATTTAGGATTTATTATTTCATCCAAATTAGGATTTATAATTATTTTTAATTCTTTAATTTTTAGTTTTTTAGTTAATATAACTTATTATTATGGTATTTTTTTTACTCACTCACCCGACCTGGTGGTATTGAGAAGATTCGAACCCGTGATCTTTGGTCTTCATAACTTATTATTAGGGTATACAATTTTTCAAAATTTCAGTTTTTAGCAATAAATATTAATTAAAATTAGTTATAATATAATAAATTTTATCTTTATGACAAAGATTATTAAAATTATGTAATTTTGATGTTGGAACACGAATAAGATATGCGATTCGAAGTAGAAGATATCATCGGATTTATAAGAGACTCATCGTTGATAATTCTAGAACCTATACTTATCAGAGCGTGTTTATTGCCAATAAACTACTTTGAATTATTCTTTTTTTAGTTTGGGGGGGGGGGGGGGGGTAAATTTTCCTTTTTTAGTTGGGGTGTAATTAAAGCAAAAGCTTATATTCAATAAATAAAAAAGTAATCACATTTTATTAAAAAATTGATGCATTAGCAAAAAAGACCCATATGACTATAAAATCATCACAAATTCTTATTAAAAAAACTAGGCAATTCAAGTTTCAAGAAATATTGAAGGCTTTATATATTTTCTACATTCTTATATTTCGTTTCTTATCATATTTTGTTTTTTATAATTCTTGTCAAATGAATTATATGATCCAATCATAATACAATTAATATATCAAATTAAATATTTATAAGACTCTACGCAACAAAAGATAAAGAACCATGTGTCGTAAGCCTATTGTGCTTGTGATAAGATAACACCCTCTAACGTGTGTTTGTGATAAGATAACACACGACCATCTAACTAGTGGAGTGATGTTGAATATATAAGATATTCAATAACTATGTATTCGAATTCCAACAATACCATTCAAATCGAACTTCGAACTAGCTTCAAGCATGATTTGCCTTTACTATGAAATTTACGGACAATTATATTACATAATAAAAAAAGTTATATGAATTATCAATTATGGATTTCTCAACTTCATTAAAAAAACCATGGCAATAACTAATAAGTCATAAACAGTGTCAATTTTAATGATGTTTCTTCAACCACCTTCACTGAATCATATCTTCTGACCAAGTCTCAGTTATCTTTCCTTTTCCTTATTTTACTTTAATTTGACTTTCCTTTTATTTAAAAGTCATTCGATTTTTTATTTTTTTCTTTTCAGCATTTAATTTAATATTTTCTCTCACGAACCACATTTTCCTTGGGCACTCCAAAATTGTTGAGAATTGGGATGTAAAGAGGGAAAAAAAACAAAAAAAAAACTAGTGACAGTGCGCTTAGCCACATCTTTTGCCTATAATTAAATTATCAATTCATAACTAAATAAATCAATTTAATGAGCAAATTAATGAGAAAATTACCACATAAATATATTGATGTGGATACATTAACTACTAATGGGCACATTAAGTTGGATTGAGTATGGACCAGTTGAGTGGTTTTAACTTTTGAAAGCGGACCACTTCATCATAAATTTTCATTTGTTTACTTGTAATTCAATTTTGATCGTTATTCATGAGTGCGTTTAAAATAGCTCGATAAAGACGAGATATTGATCTGATTAATTCACGGTAGCAACTTTTTATTAGTTATGATGTCGATCAGTACTCCACCGTAGCTGGCGGTGCTACGACTAAAAGAATATTAATATTTACAATATTACGGCTTGTTAATTAATATTAGTTTCATGTACTTTTTAATTACGAATTAATAGATAATAAACGTGTTACTAGCTTCTCCTTCGCACCTATATTCCTGGCCTAACAAAAGAAAAGCACCCAAAAATGGGTGAATCATTTAAAACAAAATCGAGATGCCCCCACTAATTGTAAAAGGAGTGGCTCTCGATTGTTAAAGATTTCTAGTTGCTTAGAATCTCAGTACAAATATATTATTAATTATATCAAATTTGAAGGGGGGAAAAAAAGAAAAAGAAAAAGAAAGAAAAGTAACGAAATATTTCTGCTTACATACGTGGGAGCATAATGTTCCCTTACGTACGTATATATTCTTTTTTCTTAATTTGTGACAACCCGAGATACGTAGGCTTAATTAATTATATCATAAGTAGTTCATATTGTTTGGAACTTTATGTTGTGGTATATATATAGAGAGAGAGCAAATTAAAAAGATGTAAAATCAAACCAAGATATTCAATTAATTAAGCAGTACTACCTCTCTCTAAAAAAATAAAAATAAATAAGAATTAAGCAGTACTGCTTTGTTTTTACTGGAAATTAAAAGATATTTAAAATTTAGGGTGAAAATAAATCGGCGGCAAAGTAAATTAAAAAGGAGCTAGGCCAGAAAGGAGTTGTTTAATTAGTATTATTACTTTTAAGTAAAAAAAAAAGGTAAAATTCATAAAACACGCCATGTGTTTTCCCGATATATATATATATATATATATATATATATATATATATATATAAAACTCATGTTTAATAAATAGTACCCCAATCCCCATTATGGTAAAATTCATAAAAAAAAACCCCTCATTAATTACACTTGTCAAGAAATAGAGTATTTTTTTAGCCTTTTTGTAATACAAAAAGAAAATTTTAATATCTTTATTAAATTATATATATAATTAATATATTTTATATATGTTATTTGAAAATTCTAGTGTTAGGTCAACTACTACTAATTTTTTGCTATTGTGTCGATAATTTTCAAAGTTTTATGTTATTTTTAAATATTTATTTATTTAAATATGAAAATATATGTTAAAATTACGTTGTTAAATTAATATTATGATATTTGGGGAGAGTAATGAAATTTTACTACAACAAAGTGGATTTTTAAACTATTTATTAATTAATTTTTCGAGTAAACACATCATGGGAGTAATATGAAATTTCCCCCCCTTTTTTTATAAAAATAATGACTTGTGATCTTTGAACAAAAGAAGGTAGCATGCATTTTAAGTTATTTCAATGGCTCCAAAAAAGAGGAAAAAAAGCTAATGCCATCGAATATGGTCCGAAAATTGGTGATAGGGGGTTAGGAAGCATAAATGTATATTTCCAAGAAAGAAAAAAACAAAGAGACTTCCGTGATGGGATCAATTATCAATTTATCATGTTTTATAGTATAGGTTAATTTGTGTTAATTCCATAAATTAAAATACGTATATTTGTGGTCTCCTAATTTTACAGCAGTATGTGGTTTTAAACTTTTAATCCTTTAATTTTGGAAGTAATAATTTGGCCCAGAAACTTAATTATAAAAATTAATTCGCAAGATTTTGGAGAGTTTTTGCCTTGATTTCAAATTCAATTTTCGCAAGAATGTTCATTTCAAATTGCAGTTTGTTTATTATGTATATATATAGAGGCATTGTTTACTTAAAACCTAACATCGCATGGTGGTTTCAAATGACTATTTCAAGAAGGTTTCTACATACATACATACATATTATAATGTGCATGAAATGAAATATATATTATAAATGATGAGTGTGATGTGTCAAACTATTATTGGTAAAATAGTATAAGCTATATATTAACACGAGGTTGACCGTTAGCATGTACCAAACCTAGGGTGGACGTGCAAAAGAAGTTTGGATTTATTTTGATTAATTAATTAAACATGACCTATACATATAGGAATATAAAGTTATTGGGCCATAAACCAACCCTAACCTAAGGGGACACTATTCAAGTTAAACTAAAACCAAAAGCGCCTTCGCCTCTTTAAAATGCAAATATATTGCACCTCTAAAATCTCCCTTTCCATTTTCCTCAAAAAAAAAAAAAAAAAAAAAAAGAAAGTCTCCCTTTCCAAAAGGAACTATTTAAAAAAAAAACTACGTTTGTGAAGCGGTTATTTGTATTTCAACGATATATACAGAGGGAGTGTTGTTTGTCTACATAATTCATATTCTTTGAGCTGGGGCACTACATATGTGGTATCTACCTCGCTGAAGTATGTTCTTGAAATAATTCAATATAATTTTATTTACGTATTCAGTGAGCATGATGTATTTCTTCCGTAAACTTCTCAGCTTGTTGTTTTGGGTTTTGTAGTTTGTAAATAATTGTTTATCGTTTTACATATTTTCACGCACCCTCTCTCAATTTTAATCCTATCAAATCTTTACAAAATCTATTACTTTAATTATTGGGATAAATAAATCTTTATATTTTTAGGAATTTAATATTGGGAGAAATAAATTTGATTTTGTATTTTAAGAAAAATATATCTTAATATGATTTTATATGAAAAAATATATTTGTTAAAATATTTACATCTTAATTTTGTTGAAAAGCATGAAGCACGACAAATAAAAGTTTAGGAAAGTAGTACCAAATATAGTGTAAATTCTACTTAAATGATCACTAATTGTGATGCGTATTACTTCGAAAATGTGGCATTTTTTTCGGGACGAGACAGAATTTTCATTTTTGATTTTTTAAATTAACAAGATCAATTAAAATCTATATATGAGATCATATCGATTAGATATGCCATTTATAGACGTATATATATGGCTTATATTTTTATTAGAGCTCTTTTTTAAGATTGCATTTTATTTCAATATCGCTGTATATGGGTATAGATCGAAGAAATAAATATAAGACTCAAACATCATAAAAGGTAAGAAACCCCCTGATTGATATATGTCTACTAACTCATGACGTATACATATACACACAAACCCATCCTGAATAAAATTATTATATATGTTTGTCATAATATAATGCAAGTCCCTATATATGAGTATTTGAATTAATGTTATACTACATAATCAGCGTGACAGACAAAAAAAAATGATGTATATAGTATATATAGGAAGAATACTTATATTTACAACAACAAATATAAATATTCATGAAAGAATTCGTGCATAATATCATTTCGCAGTATACATATGTATTTTCAAAATATGTAGATATATACAATTAATATTTAAGTTTGGAGTGAACTCATCAAGAGAATAAAGACCAAGGCAGCATTTTGCATACAAATCACGCGCGTGAAGTCTATGTCCGAAATCTATCCTCTCTCTCTCTCTCTCTCATACGGTCTTTCTCAACAGAACTTTCCAAGAAACAGAGAAATAAAAATAAAAAAAGACCATCAAATCAAATGAATAACAAACAGCTCTTCTACGCGTAATTCTTTTTATCCTCTTCCCAAAACCCTAGCTTTCTCTCTCCGCGTCGTCTCTCTCTCTCTCTCCTCGATTCGTTGCTTAACGATTTCGCGATCGATCGAGTTCATCAAAATTCTCCCCGAGTTATGTCCGGTAAGGAGAAGCCGGATCCCGACTTCTCCGCCGCATCAAGCTGGGAGCTCCCCCACCAAAGCGCCGACGTCGGCGATCACTCATACTTCTTCACCAGTGATGATTACAAAGACAGCACCATACTCAACGAGTTCGGTTGGAATATTCCGCCGGAGTCCAGCGGCGACGGCGGTTTGGGCAATTTCCCCCCGATCGAGCCGGATTTGGCGGACGATATGATGA
This sequence comes from Perilla frutescens, assembly GCA_026008535.1. Lineage (NCBI taxonomy): Eukaryota > Viridiplantae > Streptophyta > Magnoliopsida > Lamiales > Lamiaceae > Perilla > Perilla frutescens. The sequence goes on along the minus strand of BRKX01000018.1, from coordinate 8,067,431 downwards.
GAAGTAGTAGTACGATCGTCGAGGCGATGGTGGAGGCTTCGGCGGCGTCGGCGTCTAATCCGTCGATATCGTCGAGCTCGTCCGAAGATCAGCCGGAGAAATCGAGCGCCTCCGGCGTGTCATCCGGCGCCGGGAATCCGCCGGCGGAAGCAGCGTGAGTATTTGTGTGGTAGTTGTAACTGCATGCATGTGTGGTTAGATGTATCGGAGGCGGAATTGGAAATGCGAGCTAGCTATTGGTCAATTCGTGTTGTCAAATTACAGAACCGTTAAAAATGTCACCGCAGAGAAATTCCTCTTCCGCTCCTCTCCTCTCCTCTCCTCCCCGTCACTCACTTGTGCAGTCAGTCTCTCTCTAGAAGCATCAATTAGCACGCAACTTGAGATAGGATATTTTCGGCATTCTCGCCCATTTCAGGGGCTTTTTCGGTATTTATTAAAACTTTCACGGACCATATATAGACAGCCGCTATTGCGGCGGAATGGCGTGACTATAATTAAAATCTTTTCTTTTCTTTTTTTAATTTATTTATGAAATCATCATAAATTTAAGATTTTTTGACTGGCTAGCTACTTATTTGGTTGCTTAAAATATGAACATCATGAGGTCCATGCATCTCATCATCCCAACATAAAAACTGATCATATGTATATGTATATACATATGTATTTGTAATGAAACTTTGCTAACTATAAAATGTGGAATAATTAATTGTCTTAGATTGAAGAGAAAATATTGTAGCTAGCGTATGAAGTTGTTGATATGTATATTAGGCCTGCTATGATATTCACAGACATTTGGCGACTAGTTATGGTTTTTCAATTCGTACGTATTAATGTGGTCCAGTTGTATTGCCCTTAACCAGGTTGGTTTTTTTTTTAAAAAAATCTAATTTACAATGTTTAAATATTGCATGCGACAGTTTCTTATTACATGTAAATATTGTTAGCTCGTTAAGGTTGCATTTCAATTATTTCCCCTCGTTCCTGGATCCAACTTTAATCTAGAATCTGGCTAATTAGGCTTTTGTTGAATACTGCAACTTGAATGCCTAGCTTTTCCAGTACTATTGCATGACCTTGCAAATTAAATTAGTAATTACTACTTGGTTTGATTTATATATGAAGAAAAAGTATATCATATCCCGCCACATGAGAGTTGTTAAATGTGTTTTGTGCAAATTAATTAAATAATCTCTCCTAAGTTGTGGCTTACTTAATTCGAATGCATATATTCTTTATAATTTGAGATGATTTATCCAATGCATATGTACATAATAAATGAAGGGTTTCTTTTCTATATGTATAATATATATGCAGGGGCAAGACAAAAAAGAAGGGAGAAAAGCGAATTCGGCAGCCACGTTTTGCTTTTGTTACTAAAAGTGAGGTTGATCATCTTGAAGATGGTTATCGATGGCGTAAATATGGTCAAAAAGCAGTGAAAAACAGCCCATTTCCAAGGTACACACACACACATATATATGACATCACCTTCTCTCTCTCTCTCTCTCAACATCAAGATTGGATAGCATATATAATGCTTGTATCAGAATTCGGATATGTACGCATGTTTCAATGTTCGGTTTTCTTACAGATGTAGAAATGCTAGCTAGCTAGAATAATCAAATTGCTAAATGAATTAATGCATTAAGGATATTCGATTGACGTATTAGTGCTTGCTCAATTTGCATGTTTGGATTCAGATAATTGTCACCGAATGAAATCATAATATCTTCAATTCAAACATAATCAAATTATTAATTATTTGATTGAATTAATTAAGACTATTGTTCGACAGTATTATTATCTTTAACCGTGTACCAAAATCTGGACCCTACTCCAAATTTATGCATGCTAAATGTTTGTGAATATTTATGCATGCATGTTTGATGTTTCACTACGAATTAATCTATTTCAACACAGTGCCAATGGACTGTACGTGTTGGGATCGAATTCCGACATAATATTGTACATATATATATATGTGTATGTCAAGATTATATGTATTTGCTGACAAGAATATAATATAATTCGTTGTTTTCTGTTTTGTTTTGTGTGAATTATTAGGAGCTATTTTCGATGCACGAACAGTAAATGCATGGTGAAAAAGAGAATCGAACGATCATCGGAGGATCCATCAGTTGTAATAACAACATATGAAGGGCAACATTGTCATCACTCAGTTGGATTTCCGAGAGGTGGCGGCGGCGGTGGTGCTCTCGTAACTCAAGATGCATCACCATTTCCGAGATTCTTGACACCAAATATTTCTAATAACAACTCATCACATCATGACTTGCTATACCATCATCCTAGACTTCCTCATCCGCCGCCACCGACCCTCGGACCACGTGTCCGAGCCGTCGCTGGCGGCGGTGGTGGTGGAGGAGAAATCCGTGCAAGTTCATCGCCGCCCGGCCAAGGACTCCTTGGGGATATCGTGCCGCCTAGAATGAGAAATAATAATGGATAACAATTAATTAATTAGCATGGGCTGGGGCTGTAAACTATATATATATATATATATGTATAATATTCCATCGATTAATATTCGCCACTTGTTATATATTACAGAGTTTTGTTTCCTACTTTTGTCGATCGATCGGGAGTTAATTAAATTAATTAATGTGCTCGCTCTCCTAAATCTTATGTTTAATATATATCCAATATTTCTATGTAAAACTTTACATCATTGTTTGATTTCTCTGCCCTTGTAGACTTACTTTGATCGTGGTACACGATTCCATACTATTTTATTTTAAATTTTCCAAGAAAAGAATTACTATATGTCCTACTATCAATTTTATTAATTTTTCTTTCATTTTTTTCAATTTCAATTTAATGTAATTCAGTTTAATATTATAATTATTGTTTATGATTTTTTCCATATTGGGTTTATAATAATTTAATTTTTTATTTTATTTTTGGTTAATAATTGATTATTATGGTTGATTATTTTATACTTATGGTACATATTTTTAAAATTTTCAATCCTCAGCAATAAATCTTATTTTATAATATTTTTTTACAATCCTTTTCCAAATTAAGTCTGACTAATTAAGCCTCCAAATTTTGTTTTATTTTATTGAGAAATCATTGAAAATTATCAGGGATACACACACACACATACATATACATACATACATATATATATATATATATATAAAGTAAGACTAGAAGAAGAAATATTGGGATATAAATTATAAGATTATGAAATAGCGAAATGATAACGTGCCACAAAACAAACAAGTGGGACATGCATGATTATATATCTTATTAAGAATTGCATTTAGTTCTTATAGTGAAAATTTTAATCAGGGTTAGTTAAGCTAGCTCTTCAACTGGATCCTTTAATGCTTAATAGTCTTAAGTTTCCCTAGTCACGGCTAAAGTTGCGTGGAAATCAATGTTGCTTCTCTCCCCAAATATACTTTTCACAATTTCAACTTTTCCCATTTGTATATATATTTATATTGTAACCAAAAATACTTCCCATATTCATTGATTATTTAATCGTTCCAACCAAATAAATTATGCTTATTTTGTTCATGAAAAAAAGCAATGAACATAAAAAATTTCGACAGTTAAGTTAAATACAAGTTGATAGAAAAGGTAGGATGGTGTTCCGTCGAGAATACCAAAACGGTGGAGACCCATGTATATTTATGTAAAAGTGAAGCTTCTCGAATTCAAAACTAACCTTCTCTCTCTTTCTCCAATTTAAAAAAAAAGGAAAATAAAAATAAAAATTAAAAAGAAAAAAAGGCATGATGGTGGGCCCAGGAAGGCCTACAAAGTAGTTGTGGATTGAATGGAGGCCCATCACAGTGAGTAGACTGAACTGGAGAAGATGGGCCCACACTCTGATCCAGAAACATGCAAGTAAATTAGTGGGCCCATCTCAACCTTTTGGGCAGAAACGGCCCAACTAATTCTGCACAACAACATGTCTGATTTGACATAAATAGTTATATTCCTATGTCTACTGTTTTTTATGGTCTGACTACTCACAAGTCACAATATATATATGATCAATCGAGTGCCCATTGCAAGTGATTTTCTATTTTATTTTATCTTTGTAGGCAGAAAATGTTTGGCCACTTAGTCCTAAGTTTATTTTTTACTTAATGAATCGAGTATCGAGCAATTTGACTTGTTAGTGTCGTCGGAGTGTGTGCAATGAATCAAGTTTTAAGTAGCTGGTTGTTTTGTGCCAAGAATCCACCTCAAAACGAATATAAATGCAACCTTATTAGATGAATTCTCTCAAATCTATAGTAAATGATAAACAAACATAAATAACCAAACAATCCTTGTAAATTTTCTTCTAAACAATTTGTCCTTCTCTTTCTATAGAATTTGCAGGCTGACCTTGAACCAGTGAGGTTAAAAGCAAGAAGACAGAAAATATGGTGAAATATAGGTGTGTGGTGGGATGCCAACTAAGCATGTGCTTTGTTATATAAACATATTTTTTTCCTCCCTCAAAAATCCCAAATATAAAAAGTGATCCTTAAAATACTCAAATAAAGAAAATGGATCTGAGGTAGGTTCAAGAATTAGGAGAGTGGATCATCATCATCATCATGTCTCTTTAAACTCATCATTCTTACAATTTGCAATAGTTCATATATAACAAAAGGATTTTTCACACTTGTTTTCTGAGTTAGTAACTTCTACTCCAATCAAACCAGCCAAATATCTTAAGACAGCTGTTGTCTTTATAGGTTTCTTGACAATCACTTGAGCTGTACTTTAGTTTGTTGTCTGCTCAGAAAAAAATGAGATGCTTACTTAAAAGAAACACTAAATGTGTTGTTAAAAACAATGGTTTTGATGGATGGTGACAATAAACACTAGTTTTTGAGGGATTAAGACAACAATCTAAGTAACAACAAGCTGTGGCTGAGGAAAACTATGATGGATGGATCACATGATTCATATGATAAATGTCAAATTTCGAATAACTTATGCCTCCTAGTTTCTGGCTTCTATGGCAGATGATATCAAGAAATGTGTTCATTATCAAAGTAATGGCATCATCAACTTGAGCAATATCTTGAAATTGAGAAACTAAATGAATATGTGAATAAAATGAATGTGACTAATGTTGGCTACTACTAGTCTGCCATACAAAAAATTCTTTTAGCCAAGAAAATATGTTTAGAATCTTCAAAAACTAATAGGCAGCTTAAGAGTAACATGTAGTCCAGCACCAAATTTTCATGTAAGCAACAAAAAATCATAATGAAGTTTGATAACCACCATTGTTCTTACACAGCCTAGCATCTCCATTGCACGAACAGCGCCTTCCTCTCGCCCTCAGAAATCAGCAAGGAAGCGCGATGTTTCCTCTGTTTCTCTCCGCGCTACCAAGAAAAGAACTGGCCACCACTCTCATCATCATCAGCCTCTGGAGCTGGAAGGTTAAGATCAAGTAAATCGGGCTTCTCCACTCGACTACTACTACTACGTAGGTTGTTGCTTTCGTGTCCAGTGAGAAAATGTGACCTCTTGTGGCCACCTAAAGCCTGGCCATTCTTGAAAACTCTGTCACAGAATGGGCAAACATGTGGCTTGTTGTTGTTCTTCTTACTCTTGCTCTTTTTATCAGCTAAATGAGACGAGCTCTTAGCACTCGGCTTCTTTTTGCTTGAAGATTCGACAAATTTGGCATTAGTCCTGTAATAGGCAGCAGCAGCATCTGGGCTGTTCTCACCACTCTCGTCTCGTGATTCACAAGAAGCATTGCTCCTTTTGTGGCAAGGTCTGTGGCCACCAAGAGCTTGATAAGACTTAAAAACCTTCTTGCAGTTGAAGCATTCATATTTGCTCTTCTTCTGAGAATTGCTGCACAATTCACCACCACTTTTCATCACTCTTGCAGACCCATTCCGTACTTCATGATTTTCAGAACCATGCTTCCTCTTTCTTGAAGCCATTAATCCATCATCATCATCGTCTTCTTCATCATCATCATCATACGAGTTTCCTTTGCTCGATTTGCTCAACTCATTTCTCCAACTCTTCATCAGTTTCAAGCTCATTTGTGGCTTCCTGCACTCACTAAATCCACCATTCCTCCTAAACCAATCAACTGATACATCCGACTCAGCCTTAGCACATTCATCCAAGAAATAACCCGAATCAGAATCCTCCATTTTCGCGGCTTCACCATCCAAACTACCACCATCTTCCAACTTCCTAAGCACATTCTTCTCCACAAGAAGCACCTCACCCTCGTTAAGGACATGGCCATCCACTCTCTCCTCCTTCCTACCGATGATCCTCATCTCAATAGATGAAGATTTCGTCTCCATAACTACAGAGTTATTGTCCGAAGACTCCACAACCGAATTCACACCACCTTTGATCCCAGAATCCCTCGACAACATCATCAAGCACTTAGCAACCTCCTCTTGTTCCTGTCCATCAATCTCAGAAACAGAAGATGAGCCATTATTAGCCAGCACAAAAGGCAAATCCTCAACAACTTTCTTGCACTTCCTACTCTTAGATGATCTAGTTCTAAGCCTAAATTTCTCCTCAACTTCTGTTTCAGATTGACTATCAAACACCATTTTCTGATTCTCACTCGTCCAAGAATGATCATGATCATCCTTAGCAGTCCCTTTATCCTTGTCTGAATGGCAAGCCATGTGACCACACAACGCCTTCATCGACTGAAACCCTTTCCCACATTGCTTGCAGACCTTCTCCTGCGGCAATGGCAGCCGCGAATCCACAGCCCGCCATGTCTTCTTCGGGTTCTCCCTCAAGCCATAGCCGGATTGCAGCAAATTCCCAGATTCACTAACTAATGGATGATGAGTCTTCTTCATGTTCAACTCAACTTTTTCCTCAAATTCAGCTGAATTTGCCACTACATGAGACCTCATGTGACCCCCTAGCGACTTCCCACATGGGAATCTCTTGCTGCACAACTTGCAAACGAACCGCGATTCATTCCCCTCCTCCGCCATATCTATTGCTCGATCAATCAAATTTTATTAAATTTTTTTTCCCAGAAATTTGAACAGATGAAGATCGAGATCAGTGAACAACTAAACTCAACTTACTTCAACTCGTGATGTCTAACAATGCAGCAGTTCTTGATATTTCCAGCAAACAGAAACAGCCCCAAACAACAACTCTCTGCCCAGATCAGATGAAGAGCATCGATTTGAACTAGAGAAAAAAAAATTCAATTTTTATTGCTTCGGAGCTAAAATCTAAATGTATACCTCAACTGAAAGAAAAACAGGATGCGGCAGTTTTGGGAGAAGTAAAAGATCTTGAATTCTGAATCCATCGAAATCTTTCACTTATAGAGAAAGGAGAGGAGGAATTGCAAATAACAATTACTGATATATTAATGCTGCGGGATTGTGAGGAGTTTCAATTTTGGGAAAGAATCAAAGTTTTTTTCTTTTTTTTCTTTTTTTCAGAACAGATGGGTCGCTAATGATGGCCTTGAACCAGCCACAGCCTATCAAGATAAAGAATTGAAACAGAAACCAAAAGACTCTTTCTTCCCTATATTTCTCTCACTCACATACATACAAATCACCTCCCTTTCTCTCTCCTTACCTATATACATTTCTTGTTTGTTGTCTGTTGTAGTGGGAGGAGAATTCCATGCATGGAAGCAAAATATAAGAGAGAGAAATGAGAGAGAGAGAGAGAGAGAGAGAGAGAAAAGATGGGGGCAGCACGTGTACTTATGTGGGGGAGAAGTTCGTTGCTAGGGAAAAATCAGACGGTGAAGAGTTGTTGGATTGTTGTATTTGTGTTCATCTCAGCCTAAATCAAAAAGGGTATATGAAAATTTTCTGATTTTTATATTGAAAAAAAAAAAAGAAATTCAAGATTTTGCGTTTGTGGATTTTGCACTGAAAGAAAAGTTGAGTTATAAGGCCGTGTTTGGCTTAGCTCGAATTTGTCAGTTTCGATTTTTTTTTTTATTATTATTAGAATTAGATACATGGTACATTTACATTTGTGTATATATTTTTGCTCAGATTTTATTTCACCCCACAGATTTTCCACACTCAAAAATCATGCCTAATATTTTTTGGGAAAGCACTAATAAATGGAGGTTTACCTTTTGGGATTTTGTGCATTCGTTAGACTTTTCCACACTTAAATTAGGATCTCGTAGATGCTATGCCGAGTCGATTTTATTAATGGGCATACTCAATAGTTTATTCCGATAATATTAACGGGTGATAGTCAATAGGTATATATTTGTAATGTCATTAATATCGCGTAGCGCGTATGAGTAATATGAAAATATGAGATAAAATATAATTTAAAATGTAGATTACGTGCGGAGTTTTATTGACTATATATATAATTTATAATCTATTTATACACAAGCGCAATATGCCCATATAATTTTTTGTAAAGTAAAAGTAAATGTGATCAAATATAGCATCAAATACATTATAAATTGTAACACAATATTTAGGGGTTGGATGGTAAATGGCCACATAATTTCGTTGTAGTAATTTTTATTTAGGATTTATTTTGAAATAATACATTTATACTTTTATAAGGCTAATAATTTTATAATTACCTAGTGATTTAATTTATTTTAATGTAATCAAACAACCACATATCATTTCTTTAAAAAAGTTGCTGCAGCTTGGTTAAATAAAAAATAAAAATAAAAAGTGGAAAGGTTGTTACAGCTGCTTTGCAATCTTTGAATATCTTTTGTTATCAAATTTAGATCTGGCTCAATTTTGGGATAAATTGGCTCATACTACTATTTTGGATTTTGGAGAGGGACACTTTATAAAAATTACGAGTAATAATTTTACTTTGTCTCACATGAAAATAGGTTGGCATAAATAGCAATTTTACAAATGCAGTTGCTAAATGATATGCATGTATTGGTAAATTAGTAGTGGCAAAAGCAGTTCTTTTCCAGAAATTATTGATGTGGAATGATTCTGAAAACAATGTGTAATAAGCTTTTGAACACACTACAATTAGTGATTTTGTGATCAAACGTCACGATTCAAATCTCATCAACATTTTATAGACCGAACATCTCAAATAAGATTCTCTTAATGTAATTTATCTTTTCGGATTCACCTCATCATTAAATATAATATATATAGAATGCATGTCACACACTTATGCATATAATAGACATCAATAAATCGGATGAAATCTTGTATTTCAACTTTGTATTCCATCTTGTATATTAATTATTATAAATTTTTCATATGTATTTAATTTTTGTTAGTGGACAATTATTAATTTGTTTTAAGATAGTGTCTTGCATGAGACTATCTTACAAGTCAAAATTAAATGAATTAAGATTCGAATCCAAATACAATCAAACATCAATAAAATTATTAATGTAATGGGATGTGGGTTTTAATCTAGATCATGACCCGTCTTATAAATTTTGACCTGTAAAATAATATCATAGAAGTTTTTGGCTTTTTTTAAAGTGCATGTGACATATTTTTAATAGTTGAAATACATAATGGTATACAAGATTGTAATATAGGTTCTCGTCCGATTAGCTACGGTCTACTATATATATAATCTTGTGTATATGTGTGTGAAGTAATGCCCCCACAATACAAGAAAAATCGCTATTTTGGTGCCCTATATGTAACATCTTATCATTTTAGTACCTTACGTATTGTTTCAACTAAAATAATATTCTAACAATACATATTTAATTATTTTGGTCCCAATGATCTGGAATAGCAAGTTTATGGATCATTTTATAATTTTTTTAAAGTTGACAGACTAAAATTAAATTAAAAATTTATATGATTTTATTTTAAAAAAATTATATATTTTTAATTTAAAAAATATAAGATTTAATTTTTAAAAATTATGAAATTTAACTTTTTAAAGTTTATATAATTTTTAAATATATATTTTATATTTTTAATTTTACAAAAATATATTTATTCATTTTTAAAATTAAAAAATTATGTAATTCTGTTAAATTTTCCATTTTTGTCTCTCAACTTTAAAAAATTATACAAATAATCCAAATGGCCTACAAACCTGCTATTCTAGGTAATCGTTTGGTTGGCAAGAAAGTAAAATTTTTTGAGAATATGATTTCTGGGGATGTGATTATGAGAAAAATAATTACTAACATAATCTTTAGTCTGCGTTTGGAACATAACAAGAAAATTGCTAGGATTCTTGTTTTATTATTGGAGTAAATTTAAACAGTAGTAGAAAATTAAATATCTAATATATATATATATATATATATTACCAATAGTTTATAAAAAATATGAACAATATAATATATAATTCTTCAATTTGTAACACTACTATATATATTGAATGCAACACATTATTTCAATTTAAATAAAATGATCTCACCAATCAAGAAAATTATTTCATAATTTTGGGCTAGTATCTTTATGATCAATTAAGGCAAATATTTTGTAAAATTATCTATATTGACAATGGTATAAACGTATGATCGTCGTTTAATCCACAATGTTGCCTCAAAAATGATATTATTGGAATTTTAATAGAAATGACAAAAATGAAGGATAGAATAATTGAATTTTGGTGGGAATTTCGTCAATAAAAAAATTATCACATACTTTGAATTTCTTTTTTTTTTTTATAAAATTTTCTATTTTTCCATTTTTTTTCTATCTTACTCTTTTTTTTTTATTAAGACGTTTTAATCCAAACTTAGTATTAATAAAAAAACAAAGATGATAATAAATCTTTTTTTTTAATTTAAAAAAATATAACTTTTTATTTTTGGGTTAAAAAATATGAATTCAAACTTAATAATAATTTATAAAAATTAAATAATAATAAATGAAGAAATCAAATAATGAAACCATTCAACATCAGATTCCCATAAACAAAGAATAAGAATACCTACTTGAAGTAGGTATTCATATTCTAAGAAAGTTACACAATTTTCCTTGTTTTGAAGAACCTGATTCCTTTCCATATTACATAAAAAATGAACCAAATACAGTAGTGTTAAAATAAGGAATTAGAATACTTTTCCTGGCCAGATTTCGTGCCAACCAAACAGGACCTAAGAAAATCTTATGTGACATATTTAATTATAAAACGTTGATGAGATTCGAATAATTGACGTTTGGACAAAAAAGATAATATTGTACTTCGTATTAAACACATTAATTATTTTTACAAAATTAAACATACAAATACAATCATGTATCAAATATACATTTATTCAATTTTAATGAATTTTTTCAAGATATGTTGCATGATAGGTCTTATTTTTTATGACAAAATGATCCATCGGGATCCTAAACTATATAGCTGAACTTAAGTAGAATGGATAGTAGAAGATTGTAATTGAGCGATATTTTAAAGTTGGAGAGTCCAATTAAATTAAAAATTAAAACGAGATTCTACTTTAACCCCTTCATAAAATTTCGGGTCCCGGTTGAAGTTTTTCCTAAATTTTATGGAAGAACTGCAATTTATTTCGTTACTTGTGAGTTAGTGCCCTAAAAGGAGGTTATGAGTTTTCCTCCAAAAAAAAAAATGAATATTTGGTAGTTATTCCATACCAGCCCCGAGTTCCTTGTATGATATTACTAATACATTTTACTTGTGAAGTATGGGCAACAAAAAAAATGATAAATACTTCAAAATCTAAAGGGTTGTGTGTTTTAATTTCAAATGAAAATTTCCACATTTTTTACTATGCAAAATACTTGTTTTACCCATTTTTAATTTCTTATTACACTTTTTCAATCCTCCATTTTCTATTAATCATATATATATATATATATATATATATACCATATCAGATTTCATATGTCATTCTCTATGACAAGTTGACAACATATGTGCCAAACATTTTTTTTAATTTATTATGATTTGATTTAATTTATATTTTTTTATTTAGGTTCATGCTTCCTCAATTAGGGTATATTAAAAAAATTAAAAATAAACTAATTATAGCACACGGAATATAAAACGGGAGAACACGGGAATCTAATTTGCATATATACATCATTACACTAGAATCCACCCCTTAAATATTCATTAATTTATCGTAACCACATAAATATTTATTCTTCATATCAACCGGAAAATCTCTTAAACAAATATATTTTCATTTTACAAACCTATAGATCTAAATATCAAATTATTAATCATAACAAAATCATTACTTTTTTTTTCTTTCAAAAATCAGTATACCTTGTAAATTGAATTGGAACTTGGAGCTAGAAACAAAACCAAACACCCCAAATTTCAATTATAAGCCACTAAGCGCGTGTGTGCATGTGAGAGATGAAACATATCAAGAATTTTAATTAATTATAAGCCAAGAGTGTGTGTGTGTGTGTGTGTGTGTGTGTGTGTGTGAGAGAGAGAGAGAGAGAGAGAGAGAGAGAGAGAGAGAGAGAGAGAGAGAGAGAGAGAGAGAGAGGAAACATATCGAGAATTTGATCGGTTTGTGCATGGGTTAAAATTGATAATGATTCATTAGTAAGGAAAGATTCTAGTTTAATGGCAGAAATTGGATGACTTAAAATGAGATATATCACTTAATATTATGCTTTGCAGATCTGCCATCATAAATTTGAGTCATTAGAGGAAATGTATCCATCATGCCACTCAACCCAATGCCCCTCAAAATTATACACATTTGAGATCCAAATCTCTCTCTCTCTCTCTCTCTCTCCAATTTTTCCAATTTATTTAATGCACCATTCGCAATTATGATATCTTCCTAATTTTTTGTACTTGTATATGTTGAATGTTTGCATTGCACTCTGTCAATTTGTCATAATATATAGTTGAAGTTATGAGTCTGTATTTATAAAATTACATACACATACTATAGTAGTGGTGAAGTCAAGGACTGCATAAATAATTATTCTAGTCAAGTCCATAAAATTACATAGTTGAACATTGATTGTATACTATTGTAAATAACAGCGAATATCTTCACCAAAAATATGAAAATGTACATAAATCTCACACATTTTGTAAGAAAAAAAAATTCAAGAGAGAGGAAAGGAACTAAAGCAAATTAATCTTTGCATATTGTGTTATTCAGCTACTTACAAGAAAGTTATTGAAGTAGCTATTATGTAATTAAACTAGTCCTACTTCTGAAATAACTTAAAATTATATAACCCTATAATAGGTCACTATTGTGCCTTAACTATGAATAATTAATTATGTTAAGTACTCTACAGTTGACTCAAAGGCTCCCCTAATCAACTTCTGCTTTTTTTATATTCTAATTAAATAAGTCCAATTTCTAGACACAGAGTGGTCTCAATTCACAATCAATTATTTTTTAACATCAATGGTTTTTTTTTAATGTACGATCAGAAGCTCAAAACTGCTTAAATTAAGTATGCTACAAGTTGAGAGAGTGCCGGCTGGAGGCTGGATATAGTTCATTTTAAAATATTGAATTCTTTTTTTTTAATTATTATTATTATTATTATTATTATTATTATTATTATTATTATTATTAAAATAACATATCTATATTAGAGAAAAATCCTAACAATTACCAAACACCTGCTAGCAGGCCAAGAATGAGAATGGAAGAGCTGAAATTCGCATATTTAAAAAATATTAATTTTTTTGTTAAAAAAAGGTACTTCACAATGGGCCATAACCTATTTGGAGAAAGTTTTTCCAACTTTTTTCCAAGCTATAGCCAGCTTCTAGGTTACTTCATAGCTTTTATTGAACGACGATTTCGTAGAATTGGTGAGGCCAGATTGTTATTATCACAATTTTATTATTCAAAATTTTAATTTAACTTCTTACACAGATTTTCCAGTTCTAGTAGTCAAATTTGTGTTGTCCAATGGATTGAATAATTTGGGTTTCTAGCTAAATTTATATGAACGCAAATGTTGTATCTATTCCATTTGAGGTGATAATTACAAAGCGAATTATTTGTCACGTTACTTAGAGAATCGGTTATTCCCTTAGGCCTTAGCCCCAACCATAAATAATTTAGTTTCATTTTTTATACGTACATGAAGCATGGACCCAAACATTAGACTCCAACCTTCCATTATAACACCAAAAATCCAAAACCTTTACTACTCCAAAGGCTTTAGAAACCAAAATAAAATAAAATAACAAAAAAAAAAGATCTTTGTGAAATATTGAACCCTTGAGAAAGAAGGAAGGCACTCCCCCACTCTTCAAAAGACGAGAGAGAGAGAGAGAGAGAGAGAGAGAGAGAGAGAGAGAGAGAGAGAGAGAGAGAGAGAGAGAGAGAGAGAGAGAGAGAGAGAGAGAGAGCAAATGTATCAGAAATCAAAAGCCTAAATAAGCCATTTTGCACCAAGGAAGCCCATATAGAAGTAATATATACATATATTTTATGAGCAACTATTTTTATCAACTAAAACACCCTAATAATGTCATCAACGCTTATAAGCCAAATGAGAAACAAAACGCTTCTTCCCGAGGAGGGAACTCTAGTTTTCCTCAATATGCTTAAGCTTAGTTTTCTGAAACATTGAGTTCAACAACACCCCCCCCCCTCCCCCCTCAAAAAAAAGAAAAAGAAAAAAGAATCTGGGTTCAGGAACAAGTCACCCCTTCCACCCCACCCCCAAAACTATTTCTACATCTAACGGAGCACGAGGGTCGAGGGGATATCAAAACAATGCTACTTCTCATTCTCCCGTTCAGACTTTTGGGGTGTTCCGTCGTCTATCACAAGAGGATCTGGCTTAGGAACATTGTCATAAGAAGTGCCATCTGGCTTAGGAACATTGTCATAAGAAGTGCCACGACTGTGATTAGTGCAATCATCAATATCATCTTTCTTTGGAAGAATCCCATCGGAAGTACCTTGATTATCATGGCTGCCCTTATCTTCGCAAACATTTTCAGGCTCGGACCCATAGACATCCACCCAGCCTGCATCCAAATCCTGGTCACTAAAAGACTCAACATCGGAATCTTCATCTTCTCCAACATGATGGAAGTGCCCAAGGGTAGATAGCAGATCTTCACAGTCTTCAGCATCGTCTTCCAGCAAAGAATGGCTCGAACGACAGTGTACTCGTGCAAATTTCATCTCTTCGTCGTCGTCACTGTCTATCTGCAACAAATAAGATCTATTTTGAACTCCCCGCGTCCGTAGCATAAAGACATTGAAATAGTAACTGATGAGTTCCTTATTTGTCCGAGTAGGGAACACAACAGTGAGGTGCTTCCAAAAATCTCTACCCAGCGAAGCAGGATTGGAGACAACCACCTTATGAAAAAGTTCTTCTTCATCAGCACTCCACCTGCGAGCTACCTCTTCACCCATCTCATATAATCCCAACTTCGTGAAGGTTTCATCTCCAATGGTGTAGCGCAATTTCTCTCTTGTTTCCTTCACATGTTGCTGCACACATCTGACAGACCCCATATCCGGGCAGACACAATCAGTTCTGCCACGCCCAACCGCGTATGCATCAATGTTTAAATCATTTAAACCAGGCGACGGAATGATACAAGTACCCATCAGTTTCTGCTCCAACTCATCTTCAATGAAGTTATTGGACACTAAAAATTTCTTCCCACTAGCACTTGGATCCCACTCTAGAACTTCAACCTGATGGTCTGGCCCAATAGGAACTTCTTTCCTAGAGTGAGAATTCAACAAATACACATATGGGTCCTCAAACTGTTGTGGTGGTAGCCGAGGTATATTGATGTCAATAAAACCAGGAACGTTGTAACAGAGAGAGGAATCCTGATCCTCAGCATCTTCCTCCCTGCTGCTGCTGCTGGTGACCAAAGAAAGGGGCATACTTGCTTTCAATTGTTTGTCCTCTACAAATGCACCATCACCGCCACTTTCAGGCACCCCATCAGAATCAAATTCACATATTTTGCTCTTTGCTTCATCTATAATAGTAATTCAATTATGCAATGTGCGGAAAGAGATCAGTTAAATATGTCTGAGTGGATATAGTTTTACGAGATATAGCCAGATAAGATATACAACTTGATTAAATAAAAGCTTCATTAAGACCCTTGCAAATATAGATAGAAGAGCCTAGAGCTGTTATAATATATTACGAAACACGTGTCCTGGAAAGAGCTTGCATTTTCAAGTATGAAAATGAGATAATCTACTAAAATATGATACAATCATAATCAATGACAGAAAGACACTGCAAAAATTGCATTCAATATCAAACCATACCAGGAGGATTTACTCTTGGAGCAGTTGGGTGAGAAGGAAAATCTTCCGTTACTAATGTCAGCTTTTTGTTGCTGTCATGTTGTTTAGGTTGCTCGAATGAAAGCTCTGGAAGATTTTCCTCTTCCAATGGTCGTTTCACACCCATCCTCTGTATTTCATGGTGAAAAATAAAAATCGGATTACAAATATTTCAAGAGAAAGGGATAGATTGAAGTGAATGGTACTTGGTAAGAAACATATATTAGTGATCTAGTTTCTGACTCCATAAGTGCAAAATCGTATCAGCCATGCACTAATCGACTAATCTTAAGCATCTATGTGATTTTGTATTTTCTCTAACTCATTCAAAAGTTAGTACAACTTAAATCCCGCATCTGTAAAACAATAATGGCAAAAGGAAATCAAGATCCAAAGAGAAAGAAAAAAGAAAAGGAAACACAAACAAATTTTTAGAATGTAAGAAACACAGAATTGGCAAATACGTAACAAGTGTAATTGTAACGGTGTGACACGTGTTTACAACAAAAACAGCTGAATATTATGGCCACGTCACAACGGAAAAATGGTAAGCAATATTGTATTTAAGACCAATCGAGACATAAAGTTTGCAGAATCGCCAAAATAGACCCCACAAGTCAATGCAGAACATGACACGTTGAAGTAGAAGATGCACCAAAAACAAATTGATCGCGTTACTGTTATTCCGTATGGACAGAACGATACGGATCAACTAACATAACTCCAACCAAATCCAGCCTAATAACTCTACTTTTTCTTCCAGCACTGTCACAAATATATCCAAGTCCCTATTTTGTGCTCTTTAGTAGTCATTTTTCACATGCTATCTTATGTTTATCTGATTATTATTATTACATCCCATGCGGAAAGAAGAATCCACAAACAAGCTAGAACACTTATCCCACATAAGATTGAATAGACTTACTTTCTTCTTCTTTTTTATATTTCTTTTTAAAAGTCCTTAATTTGGGGGGGGGGGGGGGGGGTCACTTTTCTTAAATTAAAAAAAAAACCAAATGGGGTAATTTTCAGGCCCAAACGACCTAGCTAGTCTCTGCACACAGAGTATTGCAGATTCAGCTCAAATAAAAGAAAACCCCTAATTTCATAACAAACCCTAACCCTAGATTCATAAATTCCACATATAAGACCACAAAAAGAAACATTAAAAATCAATTCGAAAACATACATACCAAAAACATAAACCAATTTACCGATCCAGTGAGCCTGAAGATGAAAGAGCAACGACGAACAGCCAAAACCCTAGGTCTCAAAAAGTCTCCCTATAGAATTAAAATTCCTAATTCTATTAACAGAGGGGAAACAAAGAATTAAGGCAATTGATGGCAAAACCCCAACAAAAATTAGATTTCAGGAAAGAAAATCGAACAGATCGGAAAATTAAAGGCGAAAACCTAGAATTTCTTAGAGCCAACAGATTGGGTCGAACCACCAATCAATCGAAAGAGAAGGAGGCGAATTAAATCAAAAGAGAGCTGGATTTGAGAATTGGGATATGAATTGGAGCGAAGTTTCCATTTTAGATTTCAGTGTAATTGGGGTGTGATGGAATTGGGGGAAAAGTTTTCGGTGCGGTTCGTGTGGACTTTGTAGAGTGAAGATGGACCCGAATACGATGACCCGGTTTTGATTCCGCACGTGGTTTTTTTGTACACGTGTCAGATAGCCGAGTGGGGATCGTTTTATCATGTGTTTGGGGTGCTCGAATTTCACAGACAAAAGCAAAAGGAAAATCAGAAAAAAATAAGAATAAAATATGGCATAGCTACTCTTCTTTCCCAAACAACCCGTTAAGGAAGGTATATTTGTCTGGATTTTTAATTGTTTAGTTGTATTTTAGTTGAGGCCCCCAGCTTAAACATGCTGTATAGAGTATAGTATCTAAATTTCCCATAATGATTATTATATTGCATTAAATGTGAAGGTCGATCGATCTATTATATTGCACAATAGTGCTTAATTATTTAATTTATTGCTCAGTATTGAAAACCAAAATTAAATACATTCAAAAGTTATGGTAGAATGTTTTCATTTTAAAAAAAATTAGATGGTACTAGATTTTTAATTGTTGTAGAGTTCATTTTTCGATAAGGTCCATTAAAATCGAAAGGTTAATAGGAAAGACCTCAATAGTTCGGATGTCTTGACCTTCTAAAAGGAGTATCCTATTCGAGGATAAGTTAGGGTTTATTACTGTCATCAGAGCGCTAGACCAAGTCAAAATCTTAGTCCGTTACTGAATAAGACCAAGTCCATAAAACATTCTAAAGATAAGTCTGTTGAAGAAGGAGAGAAGTGGTTAGTCTCCTTCCATAAGAAAGAGATTGATATTTGAGGAGCCGAGGAGAACACTAGCTCTTTAAGAATCATCTATTTTTGTGTTCTTTTAATATTTGATCCTTATTTTTTTACGTCAATTTAACTGATTTTTTTTTATAGGTTGCCGGAACCCGAATCTCATAACGGAATTAATTGCAGATTTTAAAAATCTACAATTTGGCGTCCACCGTGGGACCCGAACCCACGACCACAAGGTTATTTTCATTGGAGATTTGATTGCAATTATATTAAAATCGTGATATTTGTTTATATTATTAATGACAATTTTTTGTTTTCTCGTAATGCCAATCTCGGATATAATTATGCCATGTGCAATGTGATAAATTTCTATTTAGTTAACGAGATTATTCCCAATGACTTTTTTTATTTAAAAAACAAATAAATTGAGCGTTAAAAAAAATTAAGTAATTAAGATTGCAATTTCGAAGCGTTTGGTTAATATTGCGATTCCGAATTTTAGTTGTTAATAAACCTTGATCGGTTAGTTCGTTTAATTTATATATGTAATCATCAATTTAAATTTATATATAACCCATTGTGCTATCTATATATCTATATATACTATGCCTTAAAAAATTAGATACTATCAATTTGTCCATAATCTATCATCAATTGAAGAAATATCAACAAATTACATATTGCATCGAGAAATAAATTAAAATAAATTGCATATTTCCATTCCTAATATATACAATGAGTAAAAAAATACTAATTAATTAATTAATTGCTTCCGTTGATGCCATTATTATTTTCATCTTCTGATATTCCTTCCACCAAACACTCCATCTTCTCCTTCATCCTTAGCTTGATTTTGCAAACTATACAATTCTCCATCTGAAAAAAAAATAACAATAATCCGAGTCAAATTAAATATATCAATAATATATATGTACACCGTTCGTGAGCATCTAGTGTACGTAATTAATAGATCTAGAAAGAATTAGTATATACTTACATTGGTAGTGGTGGTGGTAGGAATGAATGCACATCTGAACTTTGTCATCTTCCAATCAGTAATATTTCCATAAAGATCGTGGAAGAAAAGCTTGGTCTTAAATCCGATGACTTCATCGGCAACGTCGACGATGGCCACCTTCTCTTGATAAACCTTCCAATAGCCGTTGGGAGTGGTTCGAATTTGGATCTCTTCTCTCAAATCCTTTGTGAAAAAGAAGGCCTCGTTTACTCTTGTGTGCTTGAATTGATCTGAAGAATTCAAGAAATGGTTGAGTTTTAATGGATGTAGGAAAAACAATGTGCGTAGCCATGTCCTAAGAGAAGAGGAAGAGAAGACAATTAATTATTAGAATTAATAATAAGAATTACAAACACTAACAACAAGTTAAGAGGTTTTAATTTGTTTGATTGATTAGTTAATTAGGCTTGTTCAAGTTCTATTATTGTTATAATGCTCAACTTTAACATATCTTCAATCTAGTGCTAGTACAGATAAAATGACTCATGCATGATTATCTTCTCTATTGCTAGTAAATATTAAAACAAAATACACAATTTTTTTAAGGTTACAAAACAAATCAAGAAATAAACTTGAAACTAATTAATTTCTGCTTTGGTTCTATTCTAGCCGCTTCAAATTGCTATTACAAACCCTAATTAATTAACAACTCCATTAAGAGATTTTCTAATTGCTAGATTGAAGCTTGTTTCAAGAACTCTATTATTTTTATTTTATTATATTTTATTTTAGTAGGACACATATCTTCAATCTTGCTAGTAAAGATAAAATTCCTCATGCTTATCTTCACTATTGCCAGTGAAGATAAAGTATTAAAAACTCTCTAACTACTCAAAGATTGATTTTTTTTTTTTTTGGCTGGATTGAGGCTTGTTCAAGCTCCATTATTGATAATCACGCATGCTCTTACCAGAATTTTGAAGGCTACAAAAACATTAATCTTGAAAATTAATTAAACCCATGTGTTTGGTTCGATTAGAGCTGGCTAGGCCTTGATCGATGAACCTTGATCTAAACATTGAATCCATGAGAAGATTAATACTAATTACTGAAATTAACACAAACACACACACACACACACACACACATGAACAATGAATTCAAGATTAATATTAACTGAAATTCACACACACACAAATCTGCAGATTGAGCAAATATTTAAAAAAACTGATCTGGAAATCGAGAATATTGAGCAAATTAAGCAAAAAATAAAATAAAAATTGAAGCATGCAGATTGATGGAACTTACTCATGAAGGGAAGGTTGGTGGGATCATATTTGTAGACATCGTCAAGATCCATAATATATTCCGACGGAAGCTTCTGGCCCTTCAATTTTGGAGTCAAGTAAAACTTTACCAGCTCCTCGTCGGTCGGGTCGAATCTGTACCCGAACGGCAAGTTTAATTCCTTTTTGTCATCACTGGCAATGGCTGCTGATGACGACGACGACGACATTATTTGAGATTTTGAATCCATCGTTGCTGGAATTTTACCAGAAGCAAAGTGTAGGGTTGTGGTGGTTGTTTTTAAGGTTGCAAGGAATATATACACATACATATGTATAAATAGGCATAAAAATTGGATCTTGGTTATTAATGACTAAAACACAGTACGACAAGATATATACTGGAAATAGAATCAAATATTATAGACTTATAGTCGAGCTAAAAATAGTTTTCGATTGTCTTACTATTGTTTATGACTAGTAAATAACTAAATGTGGCTATGGTGTTATTTACGATTCGTCTTACTCACGGTCATCGAAGCTTTCCTATATTAAGGTTAAGGTATTAATTAAATTCCTTTTAAATAATCCTAAAAATCCTTGTTTAGGCTTACAGGGGGAAAAATATAATTTTGGAATTATTATTTCGTACTTGAACCCCACGGAAAAAGCACTTGAGATCCTCTAGTCCCAATTTGTGTGTGTCAATCGTGTGCCGCACCTCAAAATTATTACCTTTTCTTTTATTTTTTTTCTTCAATTTTAATTTCTTTTGATTTAGTATAATTTTACATTATTATTTAGGGTTTATTCAATCCAATTAGGATTTATAATTATTTTTTAATATTTAATTTTAATTTTTTAGTTAATATAATTGATTTTTGGGGTTGATTATTCCAAACTTATGGTATATAATTTTTTAAAATTTTATTTTTTTTACAAAAAATATTAATTATTATTAGTTATGACAAAACAAATTTTATTTTTATAAAAAACATTATTAACAATATATAATTTTAATGGTGGCATATGATTGGCACACACAAGTGGGACTAGAGGATCTCTACTCCGGAAAAAGATATCAATGATCAATATATACGGAGTAGTATATGATCACAAATTAACATGGAAAATTAATTGGGGTAATTATTAAATAAATATATAAATTGAATGATTAAATAAATAAATAAATAAAAAGCTCACAATTATAATATGACATCAAGATTAGACAACACGTGCTTTTAAAAAAAAGATTAGACAACACATGTAATTAGTATTTTTTTTAAAATCAACATATATATAATTTTTTATATAATATATTGTAAAAGATATCGACTATATATTCCACGCTTCGGGATGCGGATTCCCATCAACAATATATTCACTCATAAAATCGTAAGTAATGTTTTATTCTAATTAATATCAATAGGAAAAAAAAATTTAGGTCCTCATATTTTATATTTTGTTTCAATAGGTCATTGTACAATTTTTATATTCTAATGGGTCCTTCTATTTCGAAAATATACGTTATCATGTCCTTGAACTTCTTATTTTGTTTCGAAAAATCCCTCTACAATTTTTATATGTCAGTAGATCCTTCTACTTTTATATTTAATTTCATAAAGTCCGTATTTCACTAAAAAATGAATATTTGATTTGATTTGTGATTTTATTATTTTTTTTATTATTTAACCTAATCTAGTTATTACAAATTGCTAATATAATTTTGATCAATAATTAAAAAATAAAAACCTAAACGAGATCACAAAAAAATATAATTTATCGTTTATTCTTGAAATTAATTCAGAGTTATATATAGCATTTTCCTTGATTATCGATAATTAGTTAGTGGATTATTATTTTTTTATTAAAATTTAATACATTCTCAATTGAATATAGAAATAGAAAATCAAATTAAAGTGTTTATAAAAAATGAATTGAAAACGGTGGGAGAAGACATTATTTCTACGTTAATTCCTCTTTTAACGGGAGCAGCATGTTCTTTTATATTTTAAATATATTATTACATATGTAAATGTATAAATATATAGATAACATAAGAATTATTTAAATAATAAAAAATTAACGACTTTGTTACTTTTATTAAACAATTAAGGACTTGATCAAATCAAATATGCAAAGTAGGACTTAATAAACTAAAAAAATTGTACAAGAATTTATCAAAACAAAATATTAAAGTCTAAAGACCTAAAAAAATATATTGTCAAACACTCAAAGTAGAAGAACTTAGTAAACATAAAAAAATGTACAAGACCTATCAAATCAAAACACAAAAGTATAAGGACCTAATAATGTGTTTTGCCTAATATCATGCATTCAAAATCCAAACCAATCATGCCATAAATTAAATCTCAAATCCTCAATATATTCATCATAGTTGTCTGGATTGATAAGGTTTTGAAACCCCTCCTTTAATCTTAAATTAAGTCTTTGTGTCCAATTCAAATTCAACGGATTTGAAGTCCAATCCAAGTCCAATCCTTTCCCTTCAAACCCCACAATACAAACACAACTAGCTTAACTTAGCTTCTTTTTTTCTTTTTTTTCTTTTTTCACCACTCTCTCTCATCCCTCCCTCTCTTTATTTAGTTAGTCTATATATGTACCCAATGTGTGAATGTGAGTGCGTGTGCTTTGTATATATAGATATACATACATCATCATCTGTAGTAGTTTTGTATTGTTGTAACTTTGTTGTTTGATTATCTTTGTGTACACAATTGCATGTCTAAGATTTCAAAAAATTCTTGAACCAATTCACAGAATTCTTTGCATATCTCTTCCGATTGTCGTTGTAATCCACGTAGTAGAGGCCGAATCTTGATGTGTATCCAGCTCCCCATTCCCAGTTATCCAGCATGGACCACGCGAAGTAGCCTCTCACGTTGCAATCGTCTTCTCTGTCATTCATGATCAACAAAAACATCCAATAATTTTAGCTATAACATGTTGGATATATTAATTAGCTTTATAAATCTTTCACTAGATTCTTACACCTACACTAAATGGCCTAATGTCATATTTATAGGCAAACTAGGTGGCCATATTTATAGGCAAACCAGGTGGGTTGAGGAAGCTCCTCAACAAATTTAGATAATTCATGAATCTTAACTAATCTACATAGGAGATTTCATAGGATATAGGAAGTCTCTAGATTATTAACCATGGGGATAGATTTATCTAGAGATACGTGCATTTGGATTATCTTCGTGAGACTAGATTTCTCTAGAAATTGGTGGAGACTATCTCCAATATGACATGAACATTTTTAGCCATTTATATATCATGCCACAGCCCACAATATAATGTATGTCTATAGCAGTGAGATAATTAATGGTAGTAGCTGCCATAACTTACTTTATAGCAGCAAGGAGGTTTGTCAAGTAGTCGTTGTGATACTTAATCCGTTTATCATCCTTGAGAGCATCTCTGAGGGAGGTAAACGGGTTGTTTCCGTCGTCCATTCCTGTTGATGGAAGGCGAATAAGTTAAGCAAAACATAGACTGATCAGAGAAGGCTTATATTAATTTGGAGGGTAGTTTTAGTTTGAGGTTTTCACCGTTTTCAGTGATGATTATAGGGGGATTGCCATACTCCTTCTTAATGTGATTCATCAGCCTTCTTATCCCATGTGGGACAATGTACAACCACACAGAATTTGCCTGCAATTTCAGAAACAAAAGAGTTGATCAGATGCAGAAGTTTTGCATGTTTGCAGTTATGTGATTGGTCATGATTCTTGGATTAGTCTGCATATTACCCTGTCGTATACAGGCTGTCCGATTGCAATGGCTGCAGAGATAGAGAACAGAGACGAAGAATGATTATGGGACTAGTCGAAGGAGATATAATGAAGACAGACAAATGAGTAATAAATATATAGGCAACAACATACGGAAGGTGAAGGTGCCGGAGTCTGAAAGTGAGTCGTTGAGCAGAGTACCGATGATGTTAGTGTTGTCTTGGCTTGCATACCACGTTGTGTAGTGATTTATGCCTATGAAGTCGTACGAGCCCCTCAGCATCATAGACTGCTCCATCGTAAATCTTGGTAGCCGGTCATGGACCCTTGTTCTCATGGACCTAGGGTAGTTCCCTTTGATCAGAGGTTCAAGAAACCTGCATTTGAGTGAGAAGAGGGCTCATTGCAAAGACAAATACACAAGAAATGAGTTCAAATATGCTTAAAAGTTAGTTAAATCAAGTCCTCACCAGCCCAAGTTGAAATCTATTGCTCTATGTGAGGCTTCAATATCATCTGAGGAGTTGGATGCTGGATCGTACCAGAAGGAATCCAATGATATCCCAATTGATCCATGTTGTTTTGGCTGTTAAAAAAAAAACACACATAAAGATCTCGGCATTATAAAATATTTGACAGATCAAGTTAGAGAATGCTCTAGTTAGTTACCTGGTATTTTTTCTTGTAGATATCCACTACAGTTGCGTGTGAAAGGAGCACGTTGTGGCCTACAATATAAGGCTCGGTTGCAGAGTTCCCGGCCCTGCAAAATGCATGAAGAAGTATGGAACAGCGGCCGGGCGCCTGCAGCCCTACATCATAGCCTTGCACAGCAAAGGTATGAGGCTCATTGAAAGTGATCCAATGCTTCACCCTATCTCCAAATTCCTTGAAGCATGTTTCAGCATATGTAGTATAGTCTTTTCTGTTTATACAAATTATCAAATCAAATTGTATTTCCACTTATTTCTTCAATGCACAAGTAGAAGTTAAAAATTGAAAGTCTACTTGAATTAAAAATTAAGATGTTTCATTACATGATTTGGGGGCTGAGCCACCCAGTGTAGCTGTCTTCAAGGCTTTGAGGGAGATCCCAATGATAGAGTGTCACGTATGGCTCGATTCCTACACATTACATAATGTCGTGTGTCACATGTACTGCCACGTGTACTATCTAAAGAAAACACTACGCTCGTATATAGAAAAAGAAAAGGTGAAATTGAGATATCTTTAAATATCACCTTGTGCTAATAAATCATCGATGACCTTGCTGTAATGATCGATTCCAGCTTGATTAATTTCCCCTGTTCCACCTAATTATCAAACAGAAAAATGTTACAGAAACTCATTAGAGATTGAAAGTTTTCTTGCAGAATTAGTAGTGGAGAAGCTTACTAGGATAAATTCTAGACCATGCAATCGAAAATCTGTAGGCATCCATTCCCATACTCTTCATCAGAGATATATCTTCCTGTAGTAAAAAGAAAACGCGGTAATGAGATTGTGTCATGACAATTATGGTCGCTAAAAAGAATATATTTTTGTCGAGCAAGGCTAAAATATAAGCCCCGTTCCCACGTCCAGCGCCCAAAATTATCATCAGTGAGCACGTTAATTAATATCCTCGAGAAAACATGTTCATTTGATCAAAGACTAGAATAACTTACATCGTAGCGATGGTACTGATCATCTGCTATATCGGCATTGCTAAAATCAATTACTTTTCCTGGGATTAAAAAAAAATATAATTAACAAAATTATATAATAAGTGATTTTTAATATATTATGATAAGGTGGTATTATTACGAGTATAATTTCAATAATTTTTTAATCATAAAAGTTAGTTTTACTTACCTATCTCATGAGCAAATTTATCCCAGATTGTTGGACCCCTTCCACCCTCCTTAACGGCTCCTTCATACTGAAAATTTGGAAGATACAATCAAATAAATAAATTAAATAATACTGATAAATTCGAGCCATCTTAACATACCTATCATTTTCGACGTGTGTGTTACAATATTTTTTATTTTAGTTAGAAATTAGGAGCAGATTCTGCATTTTATATCAATTTGTAAAGCAATGCAAATGATAGGGACACACGAAAGATTTAAAAACGTAGTTGATTTTTGAATGAGATTAATGTTGTTAATTTTTCTATCTATTGCTTTTGAGTTCATATCTTTCATTTTTCTTTTCAATCTTAATAAAGAATAATATTGCAGTGTCGGCGGGGATGGTCTAGTGTTGGAGTGAGGTTGCTTGGAGATCAAAAGTCACGGGTTCGAATCTTCTCAATACCACCAGGTCGAGTGTGTGAGTAAAAAAAATAAAAATTAATAATAATAATAATAATAATAATAATAATAATAATAATAATAATAATAATAATAATAATAATAATAATATTGCAAGTGGTATCATTGTTTTGTTACCATACTCGCATCTACGTTTCACTAAATTTAATTTTGATATGAAAAATAAAAAATAAAACTAATTAAGTAATTAACTGGTATCGTAAAAGAAACATTTTGTAGTGATGTTTAAAGTTTAAACTTGTAAGTAATTTCGCTTATAAAGTTGTCAAAGTCTATCGTGCACAGCATTCTTTTTAAATAAATAGATTAATATATAGTAGTAATATTTTATATTAAGGGCATTGGCCCATATTATAAAATGGTATTTCACTTTCATATCTATTTCATATTTCAATAATGTTCTATAACACGTGTGTTATAATTAATGATAATATAATTACACACGCCAACACACATGACATATTGGCATGTATTAAAAAAAAAAGATCTCAAATCTAGCGGAAAATGCAAGATAAAAACATTTATTTATCGTCTGATTTAATTGGATTACAATTAATATATCATAGAATTAGTGTGATCGATCAGCCTTTTTCTATTAAAGTTTGTCTCTCACGCATCCTACTTTCTATATACTTTCAATTCTCCAATTCTAAAGTGTATTCCAAGTCGGTTTTTAGAACTATTTTCTTTCCTTTTAATTCAATTTCAATCCAACAATTTTAAAAGTTGTGACTTAATTAAATTTAGGTTTATTATCAACTATCTATTTTTCATCATATTTTAATTTTGCATATTTTTACTAGCATATTGCAATTATATATCATGTGATCGATAATTGATAAAGCACGATCTGAGATAGAAAACAACACCAGATTCGAATTAAGAAAAGAATGAAAATCAATAATGTCTAACTGATTGGCTAAAAAGAAAAAGGCACGATAACTTAAAGTAAGAAAAAAGACAAAAATGAAATGATAAATTAATTCATGCATGATATATGGAAAGCAATGTGAATGCTTGGGAATAATGAATAAAATCTCTCTCTCTCTCTAAAGCAATGTGAATGCTTGGGAATAATGAAGAAACTCTCTCTCTCTCTCTCTCTCTCTCTCTCTCTCTCTCTCCAATGAAATAGAATGTCAGTCTGATGCATATAACTATAGCTAGCTAGTAATAATTTTCTGGAATGGTGGATAGGTTACTCAATCCAAGGATTATCTTTCAATCAAAACAAACAAAGTTCACAAGACTGACAGACCCTTAATTTTTTTTAATCCCAAATACTTTATAAAAACAAGAAAATTAATGAAATATTTCTTATATTCAATATGCATGAATCAACAAATACAAATTCGGTATTCTTCTATCCCAACCAAATAAAAATTATTTATATATTGATGGCATGCATCATTTTTATAGACAAACAAACAGAATATATAATTGTAATGCGTGTGTATATGAGAGATGAAATAATATAGAAATTGAGTGATCAATACCAGAGAGAGAGAGAGAGAGAGATGGTTACCTGATAAGCAGAAGAAGCAGTCCCAAAAACAAAGCCCTTTGGAAAGCTTGCTCTACTGATATTCTTCTGCCCACAACAAACAGGAATTCCGACAGCCACAAGAATCACAAATATCAAACAATTGATGCTTTCTCTCACAGACATTCTTGCTTCTTCCTTCTTCAAATCAAAGTTTTATGTAATCGAAACCCAAAATGAATATGAAGATATATAGAAGTGGGAATTAGCTAATTAATTAAGTTTGTTCCTACAAATTAAAGTAGCGAGATAGCTGTCTATATATGCGTTTATTTGCCAAAGAAAATTGGGGTTATGAACAAATCTTCGCTTTTGAGTGTGGCAAACCAGTACTGCGTGCTCTCTTTGGTGTGGGCGTCTATGATGAGAGAGAGAGAGAGAGAGAGAGAGAGGAAGTGGTGGTGTGGGTGGTATGGCTATGGGCTCAGAATGTGGAGGAGTTTATCCTTCATTGTATTTGCCAAATATATACATAGGAATGCATACATATATATATATATATATAACCACTAAAGTAAGAGTCTTTTATAAAAAAAAAATCCAAATGAAATTAAAATTAAATATTGTCATTTCCCACTATGTTTTTCTTTGTCTCGAATAACTAAGCTATCTGGCTTCTCCAGAATCATTGCCGCCGGCAGCAATCATCTTTTTCACGGGTGAGATTTTTGACTTAGTTTTTCACAATTTCTATCATATTAATTTCTCATCATTGTTCAAGGATGTGGAAGCCTCTCAATTGTTCCATACATCCATATATATATATATATATATATATATTATAAAAAAAAATCGTAATATTAAATTTTACTACAATACTCTATATAATACGTATCTGCATCGCGTACTAATAAGTAATAAAATAAAATACAATATATATTATCTTTTTTTAATAAAATTAGCAGTTAAAGTAATTGACACACATGATCCAACCGTACACGTCTGGTGTGTCTCTCGAGAGCTACAATATTTATTATGTAGGTAGAAACACATGCATATTTGTATAGAATTAACTAGATATAGCTAGCATGTATGTACAAACACATCTGGGTTGGATTAAATAGGTAATTAATGGAATAATTATGAGAGAAAGAGCACAAAAAAGGAACAGGCTGTCGAGGCCACCCCCTCCACTTAGTAATCTCAAAATCACGACCTATGTCAAAGCTTTCACACAAATTTAATTCTATACCACAAATTTATTTAAATCATGGTGTCAATAGCAATTCGCATGCTTTCTCATTTTTTTGAGATTCACACGCACACACCAACCCTTTCACACCTAAAATATTTAAACAGGTGACATATATATATATATATATATATATCATATTATATTTGGCATATATAAGAATTGAATGGGCCGGGTCCCAAGTTGACAGGTTTCTTCACATTTCACTCCAATTTAGATTTATATCGTATTCTATTTTATGGAAATAGATAAAGATGTGTATTGGTAATTTGTAAATCACCACGTTTACATTTTGTAAATTAGACACCGCATTTAAATCTAGTTAATTACAACACAACGTTTTAATTTGTATGTGATTAAATATCTTTAATTTTCTCGGCTAGTTAAGTATGATGTGTTTGGTCAATAAACTACGTTGGCAATCACGCCATCACACACATGTGTAATAAATGACATCAATTTTGTTAGATTTTTCAATATAATTTCTATTTTAGAAATAAAAAATTATATGAAAAATGATTTTTTTTTCCAACAAAAAAAAAAGAAAAAAGAAAATAACAAACATGTCGTTGTTTATTATATGTGTGTACATGGTTGTCAACGTGTTTTATAGACTTCGGAAAAATTAGAAATATTTAATCACATTCAAATTAAAATGTGATATTGTGTGGCGTTTAATTTGTAGAATTAATAGTGAAAACGTGGTTATTTATTCGGCCATTAACCCTTTGTAATTGCAAGAGAAATCATTATATATATTTTATAATTCCCAAAAAAGGAAAACGTGAGGAGTGCCATCCCCACACTTGAATTAGTACAAATTGCCATCAAAACCTAATTTCGGTTCGGCCACGCTACTTTTTCTCTGACCTTTATTATTTTGGGCTAAACATACACATCGGTAGAATAAGAACGTCGAAATCAAATCTTCATTTGTGACCAAATAAAAATAAAATAGCAACGTCATATTAATTATTTCGTCGAAAGTCACAATCCCGGTCAATTTCTGGATGTGAATTCAATTGATTTTGATTTGCTTAGTACTATGTGAGCAAAGTTTGCCGATAAGAGCTTGTCAAACATTCTACCTCACCCACATAGGATTTGTCAATGGTATTAAATTATTGATTTCCCATTATATATATTATACAAAGAAAGTTTTAAATAAGATCATTTTTAAGACTGATTTAAACATTAGTAAAATTACAAATATATTATTGAGTATAAGTTTGATCAATTCAGATATTCGTCTGTCTTATAAATTTTGATTCATAAAACGGTCTCACAAATAAATTTATTTATTGTATATGTCGATAGTTTGCAATCTAGCGTTTTCTGTATTAAATATTAATCATATTTTTTTTGTAATTAATAATTGTTAGGAATGACTTCACTTTGGTAATTTTCAACATTGCCTTCAATGTTATGATCGATGTGTAAAAGTATTCTGACAATATTGACCAAAACATTTTGCGAAATAATCTTATCTTTTCCTAATTTTTAGGATTAATTCTTTTTGAATTAATCTTAATAAATATCCTTCGTATTTAATATATTCACGATATTTGTAATTAAAATTAAGTGGATATACGTGGACAATATAAAGGATTTACTCGGCTTTGAAATAGTCAAAGAAATCCCTATTTTGTAGGAATCACGTTATCTCTTTTATTCTCATTTCTAACTAACTTATTTCAGTAATGGTTTACTGGGACAGTTGAGTAGAGTGAAGAGGGACGTGGGTTTACTCCTTAACCATAATGAAGAATGGTTACTTCAATCCACGACCAAAGAGACAACATGGGAAGAAACCGATCCAATTGAAGAAGAAGGATTTAAGGTGCGGACTTCACAATTGGCGGAGAGGTTATTTAAGCAGGGAAAATATCACCGTTGTGTGTGAGAAAATTCAGAGCTTGAATCTCAATTTCAGCTACATAATCCTCTACGATTAAATCTTCACCTTTTCTTATTTTGTTGTTCAACCAATACGTGTGAATTGATTGTTTGTATTGATTAGGTGTGAGAGTTAAGAGTGTAGGATTCGAAGTTGTATAGTTCTTCAAACTATCTATAGGGGATAGTTTGTTTTTGAATTCATTTTTAGTTATGATCAACTAGATTAGGATTCTTGTAATGTTTGTCGAGTTGCCTAGGATGTTAACCTAGACATCATCGACATTGTATTTTTCATAACTTATAAAAGTGGAATTTCGCCCTGTGGCAATCATATACCTTATAAGGTGTGTGATTTAAAATTAATCTTTTATGCAAATTGTTCTTTATATTTTCGCTCCATGTTGAAGGTATAGTGGAAACACTAACTAACTTCAACATTGAATTTAACATTTTCAGTTATTGATATTTTACAGTGTTTTGGGCAACGAATTTTAACAATAACAATATTTAATATGAATGATTTAATTATCCATTCGTAGGTCACACCCACACACAAGCGGTGGATTTCCTATATGTAAAAATAAAAAAGTTTGGGAATACAATGTGTTGGAATTTGTTGCCACAAATACTGAAATTAGACACAGATTCGTAATGTCAAACTCAATGTTAAAGACAGTTAACACAACTATCTTAACACAAATATGCAGGAAATAAAATGCACAATGATACACGAATTAATTTTTAAATCACACACAACATGTGTATGATTGCCACAGGACGAAATTATACTACTATGAGTACAAAATTTTCAAGCTGTCGATGTTAGACGCAAAAGCTCTCAACACTTCAGCAACATGTACAAGTTCTAATCTAGACTATTACTAAAAAGAACTTAAAACATATAAATTGACATCCCGTCAATTTATATACAAACTACAACATACAAATTGACATCCCGTCAACTTGTACACAAACTAAAACAAACAAATTGACATCCCGTCAATTTGTATACAAACTAGTAAAGGTTTCACAACCTTGCTA
The DNA here is from genome assembly GCA_026008535.1 of Perilla frutescens. Classification (NCBI taxonomy): domain Eukaryota; kingdom Viridiplantae; phylum Streptophyta; class Magnoliopsida; order Lamiales; family Lamiaceae; genus Perilla; species Perilla frutescens. The sequence goes on along the minus strand of BRKX01000018.1, from coordinate 8,034,901 downwards.
TCTATTATAATTTGTATGATCTATTCCATGAAAGGATTGAACAACAACAAATGTTAAGATAGAAGAAGGAACGAAGAACGAAACCTATACTAAGTTTGTGACTCAAGCTTTCTTCAATCTTCACGCAGCGGAAAATGGATTGAGCTTGAATAAGTCTTCAAGTGTCGACCATGCTTCTTAAATATGCTATTCACTTGAATCCAACAAGGTCCACGATTTCTCTTTCTTGAACATGGGTTGACGATAACCGCTCCACTCTATAACTTCACCGTATATAGAAGAAACCGCCTCCAAGGCATGGTTGAAAGCTTCCCCACGTTCATGCTTTTTTTCTAAATATCCAGCAAATATAATTTTCTGAAAAAGAAAAAGAAATAAATAGAAAAACCGCTAGACCTAAAAAATAGGAGATAGAATTTTGACTTTGTCAAACTATATTTAAATAATATATATAATACGTATATATCCATCACTACCACACGCTCATACATAACGGATAAAATCCGTTATCTATGTTATTATATGAGTGTTACGTATACTGGTGTTATGTATGATTGCGCTCATACATAACGGAATAATATCTGTTATCTATGTTATTATACATAACAGTTATAGCAACAAACATGACATCGGATATTACGTTATCTATAACTCTCATACATAACGTTTGCTTCCGTTATAAAAGTCTAACTTCCTCTGTTATCTATGAACTTTTATATAACGGTTTTTGTTCATACATAACACTCTTCATTGCGTGATCTATTACTGTTATATATAACGGTTTGTACCGTTATGAAAATTCATTTTTCTCCGTTATCTATTACTGTTATATATAACGGTTTGTACCGTTATGAAAATTCATTTTTCTCCATTATGAAATATACTACATGGATTAATACGTAACGTTGTTTGTAGTTTAGATAACGCTTTTTTACGTTATGTATGTTTTGATACATAACAGATTATTATCGTTATTAAATATTTTTAGTTTTCGTTATCTTTAGGTCTTATACATAACGGTCTTTTAGTTTCACTGCCGTTATGTATGTTTCCAATGAGTACTGTTATGTATGTCTGCTATAATTTTTTTTTTAGATTTTCAGCAATTAAAATAATTATAAAACAATAAAAATAACTGAAATTCCCATAAAATCGTATATCTAATACATAAAATGTATACTATATACATAATACAACATATAAGTTCTCTAAAATAACATGATCAAATATGAAATAAACTAATATTAAATATTTTGCATGCAACATGTGCATAAGTTCATCACCGAGTACATATCTCAACCTCCCTTTCTAACTGACACCAGGATCTTGAGGAGTTTCAGTAGCCTATGAAAGCAAGTTCAAACCTGCAGCGAAAAGATTAGGTGGGGGAAAAATGACCACATAGTTTGGTAGGTCTTCGAGAAATCCTGACTGTAAGGAAATCCAAATGTTGTGACAAGCTGGAAAAGAATTAAAAGATCTCTGTTATCAAGGGTAATTACAATGTCTCTAGTAATTTCCAAGTGAAAACTTCTGATTATAGTTACAAACCTAGTCAAGAAACCAATAATAAAGATAAAGTATCCCATAGTTATGGATGCAGATGACTTGTTAATAAAGGCAGACAACATAAAAGCAAAAGCAACCTAGCAAATAATTATAAAATAATAAATAGTTAGTATTGTGGTATTCATCGCTTAGTGTGAAGATAACATTATTGGTGAAGAATCATGACTAATAAAACATGTGATGGATGCAAATGAAATCATGGGAAACAAAGGCCACTTTCATCCTCATACATCCAAGACATAATCATCGGATACCACATCCACATCACAAAATGAAGATTTTACAATGTAGTTTAATTTCTACACGTTGTATATGATAAGCATATCTTTCTTAAAGTAGATTGGACTTTCAACTAATTTTTTAGAATGAATTCTGCATTATTTTGTACATCTATTCTTATTCATATAATTTTTAACATAGCAATTAAAAAAAGTTAAAGAAAAATGAAACATTCCATTGCCTGGTAAAAGAGAAGATATGGTTTAAAAAAAAATGAGACAGAAGGGGATGCGTGGAACATATTCCAACTTGTGGAAATGATCAGCTGACCAACCAAGTATGCTGGGTAGACTACTAGACCCATCTTCAATTTGAAAGAGTTTGCATGCTAGAGTGTAGTATAAGAAAATAGGAGTAGTGATTAGACCTGGAGTAATGTTATTGAATGAGTAACTTCCTGTTGATGTTGTTGAAACTGAAGAGACAACATTTCCACTGCTAGATATAAGCTCAACATTCACATTTGATAGACCATTATCTTTATGCAAACAGCTATCCCCTGAAACTGCTCCCACAACTCTTGCAGACAAGGTGAAACTGCAGTAGTAGTACAAAAATAAAACAAAAAAAATTGAAAAATGTATATGATTTGTTGATAAACAATAATCAATTTACATACGCAGTAAATTGAAAATTAATATCTTCATTGGCATTACAACCAGTGTGATCAAGAACAACAGGAACCTAGAAAAGAAACTTGCAGTTAGCATGTAGAAAACAAAATGCATGATATCTTAAATTAGAAAATAAGACATTGTTAAAGAGAAATAACAGAAATAGTTTGCTGATCAGATTCTGGTCATCTAAATTCACACGAGATGCGTTCTTCTTGAAGAGCTCCTCCCCCTTTTTGATAACAGGTTCATGACTAGTGGAAAGCAAAACCCAAAACATATGCACTGTATAAAGTTCTGAAAGATTTGAAAACTGGTCTGCATATGTAACTATACAGATTCCATGAATTTGTACCTGTCTGCACAAGCAGCTATATAGATAGTATAAACTAGTCCAGAATGAAGCTCCAAAGCTTCGATTATATTAAGCATTCATGTCTACATAATACAAATAGTCAACTGCCATTCCAGATATTAAACAAGAGACATTCGAGTGTAGTCAAAGTACATGTTATACACAACATAATTTATGGATAACTAGTCAATATTTGATGTTCGACGCTTCATACCTTTCTATTGCGTATCTTATCATATCTCAGCGGATCATTCCCAGTAACACGTTGACATTGAATAGTTGAAAGCCCTGGGCGTCCTCCACTGCAAAGGTAGCCTCCGACTTTACTTTTTGTTGTTGAATTTATAGATTAATTATAATTTGAAAACATGCATTCACACCAACTCAAAGCTATATCAGTGCTATTTCAAGAACTTAATGTGCTGTCTCCATTTCGAAATCTACAAAACACAAAACACTGATTGATTTCATTCACTCACCTTTCTTTTGGTGCCTGCTACATGAATAACCTTTAGTTGTTTTATTGGCTCCTCTAGTTCCAGCATCTACATTCCTCCAAACAGAGAAGGAGATTAGGAACTACCCACAAGAATCGAGAATTATATCTAACAAGTACACTAAGAGAACAGATATACCTTAATATAATCAAACAATATATCAAATCGGTCGTCCATGTTGCTCTTATCTGCACGGCTGCGCTTTGTTATCAGTAAAGACAGAGCCTAAGGTTCAACAGCAATAAATACATCTCTCTCTCTCTCTCTCATCATAGTCAATTTGAGTCTCCAAACTGTCAACATTAACTTGCTAGCCCAAGAAAATTAATACAACTCCAAACCATTTCACCACTCAATCACTAAAATCATTTTAATAAAAAAACAACTAAATTCAAAGCAATCATCATAAAAATAAACAGATACAAAGGAAACACACACAGAGAACGCAGAATCTTGATAGCATTCACTCATAAACCTCTCATTTGCTCACTTTTCTTTACCAAAAAAATCACCACCGAGTGGGGGAGCAGACAAGAAACTTCATTTGAGAAATGGGGGTTTGAGTGAAAATAGAGTAAGAAACATGACGAGGGGTTTCGAGCAGAGATTTTGGCTTCTCCAATTTGGGTGGGCTATCAACAACAAACTGGTTATTTCTGTGTGCTCCATAAATACTCATCGACAGCAGCGCCATAAATATATAGACAGATAGAGAGAGAAAGAAAGAGAGAATTTATCAATTTATGAGGAGAAAGAAAGGGAAATATTCATTTAGTGTTTGAGTTTGAGCAGGAATCTGAATTCTGAGACTAGTGTGTGCAGCATTTTTACTTTCTCTTTGTTCTTTTCGTTGAAAGCTTCTAGCGCTTCTTTGTACTCTCTCTCCTGCAATAACAGATTGCTCATCAGTCCCACAATCCAAATATTTAGAGACTCATTTATTCAATCCCCATAAACAAGTATTGTTTATCGATCCATTTATATAGCATTTTCACAACGAAAGAGGGATAGCAATAGCATCATCACCTTCTTCTGGCAAGTCTGCCCCAACGGCTTTAACTCCCTGTTAACGGAGTCAATTTTCTTGCGAACAACAGAGACTTCCTTCTTCATTGGATCCGCCAAGGCATCTAATTCCTGATATATTCATTTACAGCAGCGTTATGGCGAGTTCATATATATAAAATATAATTAATTCAGCTTACTTGTTGCATCAACTTTTCAAACCACATATATCTTAAGCTAGATAATTCATTCTTTCTTTCCATATGATTCACTCTTTTCCGAAACCACCCAAATATCACAACTCCACTAAACACATCATATAATTTGCATATATATTAGAACTGCTAATAGACAAATAAAAACCTCAAGCACATCAACATTTAACTAATCTCACAAAAAGTAACTGGAATGGAATTTGATCACTAGCTACGAAAATAGAAATAAAATGTACAGAATTTTAGAAATTTATAAATTGGGAATCTAAAATCTGACTTGAACCAAAATTAAAATTAAGGCTCACAAGAATCTAGGGAAATTGAAATTTTGAGAGAAAGAAAGTGAATTGAAGAAATAAATCATTACCGATCAATTTCTTGTTGCAGTTGGTTTTGGTGAAATTCGTTCCGATCTCACATTCTCCTCTCCAAGAACTCGGGACTTCAACGAAGCCCGTGTCGTCGAAGCTCGGACTTTCAGGCCATACGTTGGTGTCAAGAACTCCGACGACGATTTCACTGGCCGAGTCAGATTCCGAGAACAGGCGGCGTTTTACTCCAGACCCAGGAAGGTAGGGGTCCGGAGGAATTGAGGATTTCAATTTTGGGAATTATAGTGAGAGGAAGAACAGCGAGAAAAAGATATATACTTAGAAAATTTTAGATGTATATAATTTAATTTTGAATTAAAAAAATAATAATTAACACATATACATAACGGATATTTATAACGGTAAATGTTACCATTATATAATGTGTTTAAACATAACACAACGCATAACGGTACCAAATAAGCGTTATAAATGTGAACAATATGTAACACTCACAGATAACGCTAGACTCGAAAACGTTATATATGATCGAAGATAACACTTCTCTCGTAATGGATTTTTGAAATATGCGTTATCTATACAAAAAAGGCGCTCATACATAACGGATATTTGAAATGTCCGTTATGTACGAGGTGTTATGTATGAGAGTTTTTTTGGTAGTGCATTTACTTGAAATATATATTTCGTGGATATACACATATATTTTAAGATATATAAAATTATTTTATTCATTAAAATAATAAATAAAACTAGAAAAGGATAAGATTAGTTACGACTATGTCACAGACGATGTCGCAGGGAGTCTGTCTGACATCGAGTGCAACATTGAACCTCAATGTCATACAGCACTCAACACAATGGTCATCATTGCTCCACTCCCACAACTCAACATGAAATTAATTGAAAATAATTGATGAAGGTCAAGTCTCCTACTTAACATTGTTACTTGGGGGAAAATTTTAAGTATGTTTAAATACACTACACACATTCATACAAGCATGGATATGTTAAATAAAAGTCTAAAATCTACCCCTTTTTTTAGATTCTTATTCCACATGTCCATACTTATATGAATGTGTGTAGTGTGTCTGCACATGACATAGAATTTCCCCTCACGTGCTTCTCTTATGATTGAGGGACAAACGCACACATCTTTGTAATAATAAAATGTAAGAAAAGAGATAAAGAGCTGGCGAAGTTTAATTCGGCTTAATTTTATCAGCATTATTGAATTGTTGAATATTGATGTTTCTAGGACTATCTAACTTGCTAAATAATCACACGACAAATATTATCATAAAATATTGTTTTTATCTTTAATTATCATCTAATTAATCTGCATATGCCATAGGTATTGTATAATATTATTATAATACTATAATATGAGTTCATATTAAAATGAAACATATAATATTATTTATAATAATTATTAATAGTTAATTTAATTTTGTTAATAATTAGTATTTGGTTTTTTATTTTTATTTAATATATAATTATTAATATTAAATATTGCGCCAAACAATATTGTATCCACTAGAAATTAATATATTTACTCATATTCCTATATCTAATATATAAATAAAATATAAATATTATTTTTGTAGACATTTTTGTTCTTACAATACAACCTCCTATTACGTACTTAATAACAAACATACAATAAAACGCAATCCCCATAATATAACATTCACTACTTAAAAAACTCTACGAAATAAAATATAACCACACTACTTAAAAAATTATAGTAAATTCTAAAATACAACACCAACAAAAAATGTTGAAATAATGCTCCATATTACTAACGATCGATCTTTTGAGAAATTGATTCTTCTATGTATGATGAGATTTTTCTTTCACAAAGATATGATCAAAAACCAAGGTCTAAATACCAATCTCACTATGCAAGCGGACACGTATAGCATAATGGACCGGGTCGAACACGGGGAACTAATTGCATAAATGAGACTACAAGTACCATCACATCGAACATTTTCACTAGTCAAACCATTCGGAATTTGGGTTGGATATTGAACTAGAATAATAGGATTTGCAAAGTTCAAACAAAATTAGCAACACACAAGAAATAAATGGGAATAAAACTCAAATAAAATTCACTTAAAAGAAATTGGCTCTAGGGAATTGATCTTTGGTAAGAATACAATCATCAAATAAGGGGATCATGCATAAATTTCCCAATTAAACAACATTTGACCACAAATATAGCCTAAGTCCTTTCTCAAGCAACCAAGACATTTTAAATTAAATACAACTCCCATATCTCTAGGGCTCAATTGCAATTTAATCTAAATTAAGCTCAATCAAGTAAACAAATACCAATTTAACACTAATTTCTCAATCTCATGTCAAATTGGGATCATAAATCAAATACCCATGCACAATTAGTTCTCTTAAACCTAATCATACACAAATTTCTATCCTATGATGGCCAATCCAAGCATAGATTCAAGCATAACATTGATTTATGAAAGGAAATTGGAAAATCAAGCACAAACCCATATTTGATTCACATATCCAAAACCAAATTTCAAAACCCCAGGTGCCTAGAAATTTAGCTATCCATAACCAAAATAGAGAAAGAAATCACAATAAAGAGAAACATAGGAGAGGAGGAGAAAAAACCCAAAAACTTGTATTAAAAATCTTCAAGAAACTCCTTGTTCTTCAATATCCAAAGATCCAAATCATAAACACTATTTCTCTCTCTAAAAATGAAAAAAAAAACAAGTTGAAAGCATAAAATTCGAACTAAGGTTGGTTTATATACAAAGTGGGGAAAATTAGGGTTAAAAATAAAGCAAAATCTAAAAAATCCCGAAAATGTGACACATGGGCGCGACACGGGGCCGATCGCGCCCCTGCGGCTCGCGCCAGGTGAGGGTGGGCGCGACCCGGGCGGCACAGGCCCCGGGTCACGCCGCGTTGCAGGCCTTGAAAAATAGGCTGCAGACGCCGAGCGTCGATCGCGCCGCGTTGCAGGCTGTGCCCAGTATCCCAGCTCCGACTCGGTCTCCGTGCTCTCTCTTCTGTCCAGTTCGGCTTCCCAGTCCCTTCTGATGCGCGCTTCGACTCTCGGGCGTTGGATTGCTCATTTTAACCCTGTTTTCTAGATTAACTGTGTTAGCAACACTTATTATAGAAAGAAACTAATATTACCCTAAACGACGACTAAACATACTAAAACATGAAAGAAACATAAGAAAAAAAATGCTCGGATTAGGGCTAAAATACGAGCATGTCAACTCCCCCAAACTTGAACTCTTGTTTGTCCTCAAACAAGCATTTGGAAAGAACAAGAGAATATCAAGACAAAAAGGAAAGAAAACATAGCCATTAATGCCTCAGCTTTTTAATCAACAATCCACATGTAAAAAACAAGATCAAAGCTTCATATCATAAGAGCAAAAATCATGAGAAAAATGACCACTCATATTTGAAAGATAATTCTTATCACAACGATCCTCACACATGGAGATAAAGGACATATTTTGACTCAACATCAAGTAATAAAAGCATACCACCATAAGCTTGTAAAATAACTCAACATGATTCACCAATGTGCTCTAAACAAGAATCACATAGGTCTTTAGGGTTATAGCGCTCAGCTCTTTGGACGGGTAGGGAAATTTTTAGGCAAAAGTGACTCCAAGCCCTTTTCCACAACCTACTAGCATTACAAACCTAGTAAAATCGAAAGTTCTCTTCCACCTATGCCATACAAAATGAGCAAGCTTAAGCAAAAGACGGATAATCCTTAGCCTTCTTTTTTTCTTCTAATTCACTTCCTCGAAATCATTTGTTCACGCGTTCTTTCATAAGGAACTAGAGTCGGCATTAAATTCACTTTTTCAAGTTAATTCTACATCACGACTTTAATGATTCCCAAAAAAAAATTCATTTCAAGGAGAGACTTTGGGCTTCACAAATCCAAGGCTTAAACATGTTTCACATTTTTTTTTCTATCTGAATTTTTGCTACCCATGGTTTTTAACATAACAATTTCTTCATTCATTAAATTCCTTCTACCCCGGGCTTTTCAACGAAAATCAATCACCAAAGGCTCAACGGGGCTAACAAGGATAAATTGCAAAGAAAGGAATAAATAAGGCTCAAAATTTTCAACAAAAATCGCCTTAGGTCATCTTCAAGTTCTAAGCACATATAAAATACATGAAAGTTATGAAGCAAGTTCTAGAGATGCAAATATCATTGATGAAACACACATGAAAGAACCAAATATGCCCAAATCTCACAAGTGGCTAGAAATCACCGCCAATTTTCCACAATTCTTGATTCGAGTGATACTTTGGCTTATCACTCTTCTCATGCATGCATTTTTCAATATTTTCACATAATCACAAAAAAAAATCACCATAGGCTTGGCATGATTCCCTATGTCTATCATTCTCTGTTTCCTTCACCAAATCTTTCAAAACAAACGCAAGCTCAAGCTAAGAAAATCATCATACCCGATTAAAGCCTAGTCCAAGCATTTATTATTACAGACCTAAATATAGAAATGATCCTAGAGATCAAATAAATTTATACAAACCAACACAAAGTGCTAAATCCAAATATCAAATCCTAATAACAGTCATCCAAATATCCAAATAAAAGTTCATTAAAAGCAGATAGAGGGCGATTACTGGTCAGCACTTCATACCCCCTCCCCCAAACTTGTTCCATTCCAAGGAAAGGACAAGTTTGAGTGAAAAAATAGTGGGACCGAAATCGAGGAGCAGACTTTTTCAATCTTCAGTGGGAAGGCGGCGCGAGGTGGAGTCAGGCGGTGGCTGATATGGCGGATACGGGTACGGAGGATAAGGGTAAGGAGGGTAGTGCTGATAATGTGGCATCTGTGGTGGTCTTTGATGAGACGCTCCTTGTCCGAACCGCTGGCCCATCATATTCTCCATGCTCGACTGGTATTGAAGCTTCTCTGTAGGCCCTGAATCTCAGCACTAATACCCATGAAATGGGTCCTGATCTCCTCCTTCAAGCTCGTGAATCAAGCATCAAAGCTCTCGTGCATCCCTGTCAAATGAGAATCAACCTCAGAACGCATATCTCCAAATCGGGAATTCATGTCCATCCTCATACTCCCCATACTAGCCGCCATGTCATTTATCAAGTTCTCCAAAGTACCAAAACGGTCCTCCTGGACATCCTCCCTATTTCGTCGACTTCCCCTCGGCTGAGCCTGTGAGGTGGAGCCTCCAACGTCATCCGCCCTTGGTGTCCTTCGTGGCGTGCCTCCAAATGTGGTAATTAAGACAAGATGAGCCGGAGTATCCATCATTCAAATTCTCGTTCTCATCAAAAGTAGATACATTGGTCGAAGCCGGATTTGGAAGAGGGAATTGACACTTGTTCATCAATAGGAAGTCGAATGGAGCGGAGGCGGAGTTGACATACTTTGCATTCCGAAGATGCTCCATATTAAGAGATCGAGGACCGGGCACACATTGATAGTTGGACAAGTCGATGTCCAACTTTGCGGCAATTGGGGTGATCAAGCCCCCAACATAAATAGTACCTGTTCGAGAGGCCGTTTGTCTCTGACACTGAATAAGGAAATGGGCAGCAAAGTTCACCGGGATAGCATTAAGCATGCACCACAACATGTACAGCTCCTGTGTCCTGAGGACACTGTTTTCATGACGTGCTAGCACAGTGGAGGAAAGAAGCTTCTACATGTACCGGAAGATAGGGTTAGGCAGATGAGAGGCATTGCTCTTGCTGGAGTCATACTGTAAAAGATTTGGATTCGCCTCCACAACACGGTCATAGAAATTATTGAAGCGGAAAGATGGGTGAGGATGGAAGGTCCCATTAGTCAGAGTTTGAAACATTGCATTGAGACGATCCACATTGAACCTCCAATCACAGTTTCCAAGCCGGAATGTGCAAGAAATAGGCCCCTTGGATGGAGTGGTCTTCACTTTCAAGGTTGAGAGGAACTCACGAACTAGCAAGGGATAAGTCTTCCAATCATCTCCTCCTAAGACATGTGTCCACCCAATGCGTCGTAAGAGTCCCGTCACACTCTCATAAATGCCCAATTTTCTTATTGTATTGACGTCCATGAACCGAGTAGCCGCAAGTTGGAAGCTCCTAGCTAGCTTCAACTACTTCTTCTTATGCTCATAATCCTCCAAGTAAATGTTCACCATTATGGGGTCATTAGCCCCTATGTTGAGAGGGGGCAAGAGGGCACGATTGTTGTTTGGCTCCTCATCTTCTTGCTCTTCTTCATCATCATCTTCTTGTCTTCGTCATCCTCTTGTTCCTCCTCTTCCGATAGGTCTAGCACCTCCTCTTCTTGAAATTCTTCTTCATCTATGAGCCGTCTTCGGGCTCCTCCCGATTGTCTCCCTCGTCTAGTTTGCACCATTGTTGTGGGAGGAGCTTCGGCTTAAGTACTTTATAAAAATAAAAGGGCATCAAAATTTCATAATAAAAGCAAGAGACAAGCGGTGGTATTTTGCAAGGGCATTTCAACAAAATAAAGCACAATGTTTGAATTTCAAGCCCTATGCAAACATACCATTTCACAAAGACAACACAAACAATGTTTCTTGTAAGATCTCATATAATGCCCATATGAGCACAATGGCAAAGCAAGGGTTGGCTTATATTAGACAAATATCCATAAATGGGGTAATAAAACAAGCATATTCATGATTGATGCTAAAAACACAAAAAAGAAAGCATAACATAATCCCCACGACAAAGCTCAACCTTGCTTATTCTTGTTATAAAAATTCCATACAAGCAAAATATGCTAAATCAAGTGAAATGGAACAATAAATTTACCTAAGTAAAGAACATGTCTCCAAAATGACTACACAAATCCCACAACATACCCATCCTTCCAAATGAACCACATAAAAACACTTAAGGGGTATGGAATTGCATAGATCGAAGATGATATGGAAAGAATTTCTCATCTACAAGATTTTCCCCAAATTTTGACCTTAGAACCCTAGATTTAGACAAAAATGAGAAATCTCAACAAAACCTCCATAGATATATAAATTGAAAGCACACCCAAGGTTCATAAGGTAAGAAGTGCATAATGGAAGCAAGAAAAATGAAAATAAAAAATAAATAACGACTATAGACGACGGACATAGTCCGTCTTTAGTTCCATCGTAAGAAATAAATAACGACTGTAGACGACACATGACTTAACGACGGCCACATTCCGTCGTTATGGCCGTCGTTACGGTCAATGACTGACATTATACATTGTTAAGTTGGTTTGCCAACTAAAGACCTAACGACGGTCACAGTCCGTCGTTAATCCGTCGGTAGTTAAAAATAACGACGGAAAATATGGGTATAACGACGGAATATTCTGTCGCGAATCAGTGAATTTTTTGTAGTGCACCACATGATTCTACACTAAAAATAAAGGCAAAAAATGAAATTATAGAACTCAAAATATGCATTAAGTAGAAAAATTAAATTATTTTCTATGTAAAAAATATGTATATATAAAATAAATTATAAACTATTAATGTGGCTATTGGGCCGTAAACATACAGACTTAAAAATACAGTAAAATTGGACCTTATTAATTGGGTCGATTATAAAATGAAGCATATATAAAAAGTAAAGATAAAACGATGCATCACATCAAACAATATTCAGCAATAAATCGATTTCAGAGAGAGCTTAAACCAACAACGCCACCGAGCTTACAACGTAAAGACTTATTTCATGTTACATTTAGGCCTTTCTTCGTATTTAAATAAACCGGCCCATTTAGCTCGACCCAACTAGCAACATATATATTTTGCAGTATTTGAACATGCACAATTTTGGCTACTCAATTTTTTAGCGATATTTTTCGTCTACATCGTATATAAAAATACTTTTGCAATTGAGCAAGCCCTCATCATCGAGAGTCACCTATGCTACCACACCAGAGGCCGTTGTGCCAGGCAATTCCATTGGTAATTGATGAGGTTTCATTGTTGATACAGTTTTAATTTATGTCATGGTCCGAACAAACTATTGACCAAAATTGTGAATATTATATATTTTTTTATAGTGACTACTGTTGTTTGGAGTTAAGTTTTTCTAATTGTTCTTCATTTTGCATTTCAACGTTGAATTGAGCATGTGCAAGTAGAGTTGAAATTGAAGTTTTCTATAAGATTTGATTTTCTATTTCTTCATTTTTCAGGCACGAGCAGGGTTTTTTTTTCTGTGAAGTCTGTTGGTCCCGGATGAGTTGATGTCACTTAAGAGGGGGTTAATAAACTGATTCCAAAAACTTTTAATAGAGTGTGGAAAATGTTAAGGGTCTTTTAACTCGTTTAAACTTATTGGTTTGTCTATTTTCAATTTGTGTATGATGAGTGCAAGTCGTGTGATCTTGTGCGTAGTTTCAAAAGATAAGCAGTTTAAGATAATGAAAACAATACATCACAAGATCAATTTTATAGAGGTTCGAAGTCTTAAAAATTCTATGTCCTCTCTTCCTTCCGCAGAAGGGACAAATTCACTATATAATCTGAGTTAACCTTACAAATTATACAATGAATGAAAATTGGTTGAACCTGGTAACAGTGAGTTTCTTTACAATGTTACCTCAACTAGGTCGATGACTCATACTTACAGTCTCCAACAGCTAGCTTTTGCAGCGACAATTTCTTTAACGGCGGCTCACACTTAGCTGGAGAGTTTGGTTGCCTTGATATTCAGTTTGGCTGGCTTGGTTATAAGTTCAATTGACAAACCCTTAAGTCCGGTTGACTTAGCCTCCAGTTAAATTTGTTTGAGCCTCAATTCGGTTGGCTTAGCCTTCAACTTGGATCGCCTAAGTCTTCAGTTCGGTTAGACTTTTCTTCAGTTTTTCTAGAGTGTTTTGACATCTCATCAAAACTCCATTTGAGGCTTCTTTTGATTATTTTTCCTAACAAAGTCATTAATAATTAATAATGGTCTTATCTGGTATGGATTTAGGTCATTGACAAACCCTAATTTTTTTTTGGGGGGGGGGGGGGGGTTTAGGGTTATTTGTGTTCTTCTTTACTCTTATATTTCTTGAAAAACTTTCTCTTTACTAGGTTTAATTCTTGTTGCAATAGATATCTTGAATTACATCTCTGCTCTATGTCCTGAGTTTGAACATTCTATATTATCCCATTGAGCTAATAATGCTTCACTCATATGTTAAATATGTATATTATTTATGTATTTTCCCATCTTGAACGACACTAGCTATCTACTTTGACCAGTTTATCTTTAAAATTGTGTTAGCTTTGTTAATGCATCAATGTGTAAATCGATTAGGCTGGCTATAATTAAATTTGATTAGATTCGCCAAATAGTGAGTTTAGCTTGTAATTAGATTGTGTTTTTTACTATTTTCATTTTTCAATCTGTATTAAGATCTACTTGTTTTCCTGTCATACATGTAAATAAATCTTTTGTTATCGTGTAGAATACTGGCCATTAGCACAAATTCCAATGTTCAGACACTAGTGAGTGGAGAAAATTCAATTGTATTACTATGTCTAAGTATTGCAACGGTCCATTCAATTTGCCTTTGTGATGATAATTGGTATGATTTTAAAAAATTTTGGAATGTTTAATTAGAACACTGAAGAGATGAGTGAGATATACAAAATAGGATAGTACAACCTACGAAGAAGATAAGAAAAAATATTCGAGCAAGCGATGACAGCTTCTAAGCCAGTGGTGAATTTGATCAAAACAAGGTATAATTAAGAATTTATTTTATTATAATGTATTTTCTCTTCTAACTTGTAGGTTTTATTGATTTTGCACGAGAAATTTAATTGTCTCTAGGTGAGAGGAAGTTGAATTAGGAGAGTAATTTGTGCAATATGTTTGAAACCACGATTCTATTGTAGCTAAATGTGAGAATGTTGATAAATAAGTTTGGGACAGATGTACCTTTTTTTTATTCTTTTAACTGCCACCGCTACCCGCTGTTCGATGTCTTAATTTACATACCCATGTAGAAAAATAAGCACTTTTGTTGAGATTTTTCTTTTGGTATTGATTTTTTTTTAATCTTCTTTTCAAATTGATTTTTTTTAGTTTGGGGGCTACTTGAATTTTTTTAGTCTGTTTTGATTCTAGTATACTGATTCCCCAATTCTCAATTTGATTCAGAACGACCTCAAAAGTATTCTTAGGGAGTTTTTTTTTTTTAAATACAATGCAAAGTGAAGGTGAAGTATCTATGCTCCTCAAACTTGGCATGTTGATGATGATTCCACTGTTTCTTTTCCTGAAAAATGGATGTTATCCTAGTCATATTGCACCTAATAATTATAGTGATATCACATACTTATGGGGATGTGATTTTAGTGTTTCTTGTTGTGCGTCATTCTTTGATCATTACAATATTTTGTAATCATTAATATAAAAAATTTGATAGAAGATCTTGCTGAAATTAGCCATTTTCAAGTTAAATTAGTTAGTTATATCGTGCTTCAAGCAGCTTATGTTACTCGAACTCGAGTACGGGTGTTCGACACGGATACATATTTAGAAATCCGACCTCTTAACCTCTGAAATTTAGGATACTTGAATACGGTCGAAAATGATCAAATAATTAGATATTGGTACGAGGATACAACAACATTTTTATATAATTAAATATATCCATATTTCTTAAAGATAAAATATTAATAAATAACATCAACCTGAAAATAAATATCTTAAAATTTGTGATTATTACTTGATATAAAGTTGGTGTAAAATTTAAAAAAGTGCAGTTAAATGCAATTAATATTTAATATAAAGCCCCACCAAAATGTGTAACGTAAATTAAATATATGGTCCGTTAACTAGCCCAGCCCACATTCTTTAACCCTAAATCAAATAATAGCTTCTCTCTCTCCTGCGGCGCAAGAATGAATCCTTCTTCTCTCTCCTTCATCTAGATCTTCGATTTTTCTACTTTCCGACTTCTCTTCTTCACGGAGTTTACCGTCGCACTTGAAAAAAGCTTAAAAATCGCAACTGCTACGCTCCGACGAGAACCTGCCGTGTTGGAATTTTTTCGGAGAGTCCGAGTATCACAGGTTATATGTATGCATTGGGGAAACAAGATAACATGATTGCTCGTATATGAAGTAAAGAACAGAGCTTATGAAAACAAGTCTTGCAGATGGCTTTGGTTGTTATCTGTGGTCAACCTTGTAGTGGGAAATCAACAGCCGCGGCCTGCCTGGCTGAAGCCCTTCTAGAAACAGAACCTAAGCCATCAGTTCGGATCATTGATGAATCTTCATTTCACCTTAGTCGGAACGAGAGCTATGCTAACATGCCATCTGAAAAGAACTTAAGGGGAGTATTAAGGTCTGAAGTTGACAGATCACTGTCTAGAGATAATATTATCATTGTGGATTCTTTAAACAGCATAAAGGGATACAGGTATGAATTGTGGTGTCTAGCTCGTGCAGCAGGTACAAGATATTGTGTTCTGCATTGTGACGTTGAAGAGGTGTACTGTCGGAAATGGAACGAAGAGCGCAGAGAGAAAACAGAATCAGCTTATGATGATAAAATATTTGAAGATCTGGTTAGAAGGTTTGAGAGGCCAGACAGCAGAAATCGTTGGGATTCACCATTGTTTGAGCTATGGCCCTCCAGAGATGGGATTGAAAAATTATCCGCTGCCATAGTAGATGCTGTGAGTTACCTGACAAAAAGAGTAGACTCGAAAACCAGGGATGTTAAAGTATTACAACCCACTATTGCAACACAAAGTGCACGGTCAACAGAGGCGAATTCCCTCTATGAGTTGGATAGAGCAACACTAGAGGTAATGAATATGATCATGGAAGCACAATCCCGTGCAATCGGAGGTCCCCTCAATGGTGTGAATCTTGGACCGGGATTACCAAGTATTCATATTTCAAGACCTGTTGGCCTCCCTGAGCTGCGTAGGCTCAGACGAACTTTCATCAAATTAACAGGGCAATCGAGCTTGAGTGGTCCGCCACCACCCTCAGATGCTGATAGTGCAAAGAGGATGTTTGTGGATTACCTCAACAGGGAATTAGGAAATGGTTAGTAAGATGCTCATTGCAGAGATTTTGCAACATTTCCCAAGTGGTGGAAGGGATATATAAGATTAAAACTGCTGCAGAGATTTGCATTGTCCATGAACGTTATCTTGGAGCAACCCTGCCATTGAGATGTGGTAAAATAAGATTACTTTTCCAAGTTCTACTTCTTTTTCTTTGTTGTGTTATGGTCTGTGATTGAGTCTATTTGATTAAGACGTATAAACTTCATTATTCTGATCCCTGTATTATTAGATCATTGGTATTTGCTTTAACACACCCGTTGCTTTGTGCTGGATTTCAACGCTCTTGCTGTTTTTCGTTTTCGATGAAGGATATCGATGTTTGGCTAATATTTGAATACAGGTATAGCAAGATATGTTAATTGCTTTTGCTGTACAAAATCTACCAAGTTTGTGGTGGGGTCATGCATCATATTCATCTTCTTGCTTTTGTTAGAGTTTTAATTCATTCCAACTCAATGTTTGACGACTTGAGCATCTAAGTAACTCTCTCTCTCTCTCCCCGAGAGAAATGGGGAAGGAAAAAATAGGTCAAAAAGTTTTTGATGGATTTGAACTGGGGATTTTGAATCCAGATTTTGGACTCAAATGGCCCTCTCCCTCTCTCTCTCTCTCTCTCCTATTTTGGGAGATGGGGGCCCAATGGCTGCCATGTGGCGCCCACCAATCGGGCCGACTCTCCCTCTCATATGCAAATTGTACATTTTTTTTGTGACCAAATATAAATAAATTTTATCATATGCGTATATGTACGCATATTCACAAATGTGCAATGTGTCGCATATGTTTGTATACTACATATAAGTGAAGCATGATATTATAATGAGAAGGTCTCCTATACACTAGACTGATGGGTCGGTTTGATGGGCTATACACTAGACTGATGGGTCGGTCTGATGGCCCATCAAACCGACCCGATCCAGATTAAAAAAAAAAAATATTCGGCAGGCGCGTGCATCACACACGCGCGTGGCATGTGCGGTGTGTGTGTGCACGCGCCGATTTTTTACTGTTTTTTCGGTTTTTTTTTCTGATTTTTTTTTATTATTCAAGTTTTTTTTTTTTGTGTTTTCCTACCAAATTGTATACCCTAAAATACAATTAGTGAACCATCAAAATTGAAATTACTTAATTAAATTTTTTAAAATACATGTAAATTTAATTATATCCTAAAATTGATTTAATGGATTCCAAATTAAAGTGAATGATTTTTTTTAATTTGGCGACTCGCGCAATGCACTCGCCCGACGCTAACGTTTGGGCTCGTGCATCGCGCTCGACAATGAATTTAAGTTTTCGAAATAAATATAAATAATGATTGAGAAAAAATATAAACCCTAAAAAACACAAAATGAACCCCTAAAAAACATAAAATGAACCCTAAAAACACCCCAAAAAACCCCCTAAAAAAACTTAAAATGAACCCAAAAAACCCTTAAAAAACACAAAATGAACCCCTAAAAACGCCCCAAAAAACCCCCTAAAAACATAAAATGAACCCCAAAAAATACAAAATGAAACCCTAAAAACACTCTAAAAAACCTCCTAAAAAACATAAAATGAACCCCTAAAAATACCCAAAAAAACCCCCTAAAAAACACAAAATGAACCCCTAATAACCCTCTAAAAAACACAAAATGAACCCCTAAAAACACCCTAAAAAACCCCCTAAAAAACACAAAATGAACCCCAAACTCATAAAAATTAAATAGGAGAACAGTTACTATTTAATGATACAATTGGTACTTTTTACCCTTGAAATAGTACGTTTTAGTGTAGAGATTGGTACTCCAGTTACCAGTTTTTTTTTTAGGGGCTGGAGCGAGTCGGGTCAAGGTTGACCCGCGATCCGGCGCGTCTGATATGCCTGATGGGCTCCTTTTTTTTGTTATGAAAACTGATAGGCGTTTTGGCGTATTATAATACATGTTGTACAATACAACTATGTTATGCCTGGAAAAAAATATAACAAATTTACAAATATAAGTGGTACTCTCTATCTGCACACTAGTTAATACATATGTAAAAGTATATAACAAATATTGAATAACAGTATTTTAATTATATATGTATATGTCTTGCTGTATAATAATCTCATAATAGTAGGGCTACATCTATCTACCAATTCAAAGATAATCGGCATCTACAGTAAAGTTTTAGTTTTTCAATCCTAATATCAAACACAAATTATTACTATGCAATTTTAATGGGTTAATTACTATAAAATACACAAACTTTGAAAAGATTTGCAAATTAGACACAAACTTTAAAATTTTGCAATTAAAACATAAACTTACATTTTTTTGCAAAATAGACAAACTCAAAGCAAAATTTTAAAATCAATTGACTTTGAAAAACCGCAAAGCCATAAAAATTGTTCATCTTTCGATTTAGATGGTATTGCATTAGTTTTAATAAGTGAAAATGAATTATATGTCGCAAATTCTCATTTTTCCGTTAGTCCGAAAAATTTGAGTTTGTCTATTTTGCAAAAAAATGTAAGTTTGTGTTTTAATTATAAAATTTTAAAGTTTGTGTCTAATTTACAAATCTTGTCAAAGTTTGTGTATTTTATAGTAATTAACTCCAATTTTAATCATGGAAGTTGAAATCCTCCTTGATTTTAGGTTTTTTTGTTGATTAGAATTGGTCGTTCAACGTCATCGCATATGTCAAGGTTCATTCTTATTTTTATTTAGTTGTAATTTTTATGAGTAGGCCCAGTTGGCTGCAATCAAATTCAAACCTTTTTGCCATACATTTATTAGATTATTCCATTCTTTTTTACGAATGATTTATGTTTATAATTTTGTTTATGATTAATCAATCAGTTTAATTTTGCACTTTTCTTGAAAGAAAATGCCCATTTCCCCTAAAATCTGGGCATGTAAATTGTACGATTCAGTGGGTATTGGGCATGTTCTCAAATCATTAGTAATATATTTTTAATGTGTAATTGTGAAAATTTAGAATTAAAAAAATTTAGAAATACTACATTTACAATTAGGAGACGATAAAGAGGATGAAAATAGGTGGTTATTTGGTGTGAGAAATCAGATAATTTATAGACACTAAACTCTAAATGAACCGTATTATTGTCGAGCAATCTCCAATTAGGTTCAAAATATTATAATCAACTCGAATGATAAGGATAACTGCAATTTGTCTTTATCTTTTTAATCCCAAAAAAGAAATGAATAAAATATAAGATAAATCAAATCTTTAAGCTAAAGAAAACACCAATTTGGTTATGATAAATTGATAATTCATTATCTATACATACTTTATGTTGGAAAAGGTTTTGACAAACCACCCTAACCTAATCACCACGTAGAAGCAATGATTTCCATGCCAACTTACATAGATTAATTAATAAGATAAATGAAGGCAATAATATTGTCGGCCCAAGTAAACAGTTCAATTATAACATTTAATTTTAATCTTTTTTAGCTTAAATTTATGAATTGAGACTTCCCAACTAAAAAAACAACAAATACTTGAGTTTTTTTTTTTAATTTAATTTACTTGAGTGAGAAGGAAAATAAAATGCAATTTTTAAATAGTTTTTAGGAATTATTAAGCGCAACATTAATTTTGGTACGTTTAAACATTAAAGTTGGTCACCTATTTTTTGCAGCTTGTAGTATTTCAAAGGTGGAAGATAGAAATAAAGTTATATTTATTGCAGTTGTTTGTACCACTTGCTAGTTGCTACGCTATTTTTATTCCTTTTTCTGTACAATATCTACTTATTATTAATGCAGGATTTACATCTTTTTGTTATTTCCCTCTTTCCAGATTGGAATGAATAACAAAAGTTTCTCTTTTTTACTGTCAGAATCTCTCTCTTTATTTACATATTATAGTTCAAACTTATTCATATTTTCAGAAAAAAAATAACTGAATTTGTTACATAACATGCCACTTTTTGCCTTGCATGTATACAGCCGATAGGGCTGCAAAATAAGTTGAACTATTCAAAATTGGTTGTTAATTGTTATATGATCTCGTGATTTTTTTTATATGCTTCATTTGATAATAATGATTTAAAAAAAAATTAATTTATTTCCATTTCAAATAATAATTATTGATTCAAACGCAAGAAGTGGGATAATTCGATATTTAATTCAAATAAATTTGCTCAACTCATGCCTCCTGATAGCAATGTATTTAAATTTTAAAATTGACGTCACATAACATAAATTGTTTTGCGTTTGATTTTATATTTATTTAAAACAATCAGAATCAAGAATCGTGTAGAAAGGGACTACATGATAATAATTAAATTGGGCTACTAAAGTATTTAAATTGGCAGACGTTCTTTAATTAATTTCTTTTTCAAGAGAAAAAATTAAACGTATGAGGCTGTAAACAGTTGAGATAGAGACAACATAAGCTGGAATTTTCTTCCTTTTGGCATCAAAATAACAATCATCTCTTCACATGCAAAGAAAAAGTCAAGCTCATTATTCTAAATTTTGAAATAAAGCCAGACTTAATTCTCTATGATCCCAATTTAAAAAAAATAAATTATATAAACCTTTTCTCATTTTATAAATCACCATACTTGATGTTATGTTATGTTTCCTATGGAAATTAATGCTCTCCAACATACTATAGTTCCTATTTTATACTATCATATTTTAAATTTTAATTCTATATTTTTTCCTAGAACATTACATTTGTAGTGAGAATTTATACCATATTGACCGTCAGTGAAATAATATATAGATCTAAATAGTGTAATACGTTCTTTTATTATAAAAATTAAAGAAGAGTCAATTGTTATTTAATGAACTGAATATTTAATACATATATTATCATGTATACTTTGACGGTCTAATTAATAAGGAGATTGATGAATTTTATCTCGTCATATTTAGCTGGAATGACCCTTTATCCAACGCAATAAACAAAGTATAGCCCTAGGGTTTGAAAAATGACTGTCAAATATTTAGTATTATTACATATTTCTATATAGGGTTAATTGTCTTAAAAATCACGAACTTGAGGTTAGTTGTAAATTTAACATGAACTTTAAAAGTATGCAATTTAAACATTAATTTTGAATTTGTATGTTATTAACATCCTAAATTTTTTATAAAATAAATTGACATTCAATCCACCATACAATTATGACCACTCTGACGTCATTATTAAAAATTGATGGTCGAGTCATGACGGGCTTGAAAAGACGAACAAATTATATGTTGGATTGGGGATCAATTTGTTTTATAAAAATATTGAGGATGTTGAATAACACACAAATTCAAAATTGATGTTTTAATTACCTACTTTTAAAGTTCATGTTAAATTTGTAATTAATCTCAAAGTTCATGATTTTTAAGGTAATTGATCATTTTATATATCATACACAAATTAAAATACATTTAAAAATGATATTACATTTAGAGGCGTTTGATTTACTTGATCAGGTGTGATTGATAATATTATCCGATCTAATTAGATGCTTGGTTTGATTGAGAGCCGATATTCATGAATGGTTCGAGCTCCTAACATCCATTTGCTTAATAAGTTATAATCTCAATTGGGTGATTATTCTCGTTCATCATTGATTAAACTTGAAATTATCTAGCATCTTCATTCAAATATTTAAACTAATAATAAAAATTTCACGTGAAGGAAAATTTATGTATTCTCCTATATTTAATCAAAATCCTTCAATTCAAACATAATATTGACAATCTATTCTAAATTATTAACATCGTAATCAAGCAATCTATACACAATTTTTTTTTTATCTAAACAGTGCAATCTCACTATATTCAATCAACCTTATTTATTTGATCCATCAAGCCAAGAGGGTCTTAATAATGAATGAAGCACGAGCTAGTAGGTATTTTTCATAGAATTTGTTATTTATTTTTTTTGTTAATTTTACTAATCCATTAATTAGTCTAAATCAATCATTATTAGTATTATTATTTTGATGGAAAATCAACTTTTATTAAAAAAAAAGAAGGGAAAAGGTGGATTTAATTTGAATTATAGACCTCATCTACGTAAATGACCTTTTGACTTTGAATTTAGACTCGAGAGATGATTTTATGCACATAATTATCGTAACTGCACTATGTCATCAAAATCTAATCAAATCCAGATTTTGTTACATGGGAGCATTAAAAAACCTAGTAAAGCCAAAACCGACATATTCTTTCACATTTCATAAGTTGAGATTAACAAAGCAATCTCATTAATTAACAAGAGAATAAATGAGCATAATAATTGACTAATATAATATTATGTTATAAATCCAAATATTTTAAACTCAATTGTTCTAGCTTCGACTCCTAAAAAATATATCCCAATATTATAGTTTTCTCGGCGTGGGTAAAAAATTATGAGATCTTCTAACTTATACGAGTTCTTAAATTAGTTATCAATCTAATTATTGAAATTATAAGTTCCATTAAAAATTTCCAATTGCGTCAACGTTAACTTGAAGAAGAGAACAACCAAACAACCACAAAATGTATTTTCCCTAATTTCACCGACATATTTAAAACTCAGATATTATGTGTTTTTCTTTTTTCAGAGATGTAGTTAGGTTAAAAAATGATCAAAATGAAAAAAAATAATAATCAAGAAACCGAAAAGAGGAATATAAATTGTGGGGAAAAGTGCAAATACGAAAAAATAGGTGGGCGAGGACACAATTATTCTGAAGAGAATAATTGAAGCTCGATTTTGTTTCCCTGAAATTGCGAGCCTGGGCAGATTGGATCTTAAAAATCACACGCCATTTAGAATTCCTGTTACACCAAACAACTATAAAACAAATTAAAATAATATTAAACCCAAAACATTAAACTATTTTTAATTTGTTTTTTCCCAATTATAGAGAACCCACGCTCCGAAAAGCTGCTCAGAAGTTTCTCTCTCTAGATGTCAATGGCGAATCCAAACTCTCCTGCTTAACCGCCGTGGACACCTAGCCTTTTGCGCACTTCAAACTGCCGGTGAGCAGAAAAGACAAATTCACACCTTTTTTTCCTCTTTTTTTGTGAGTGTTGGTTTTTATTTTATATTTGTTGTTTGGTGATAATGTTGATTGTGTTGTGTGTACTGCGTTGTGGATCTGCTCGGAGTTTAAGATCTAGGTGTTTTTTTTAAAATCATTTGTGTTTTTTTTTGTAATGTTGTGTTATTGGTGGCGTAATGCAGGTTTGGTTTGATCTGGAGGCTTTTGATTGATTGAGAACTGAATTTGTTTTGTTTTTTTGTTGAGTTCGGCATTGATATTGTTGCGGATTTGCGGCGGTTAATTTGGATTTTTAGTGTGGCAGTTGATGAATGGAATGCTTTTAGGCTTGAAAGGGAAGGCTCGCGCGATCTGAATTGGTTTTCGTCATAGCTTAAGATCGGGCGATTTTGTAGTGATATTTTTTAATATTTGATAGCCGAATTATGTGACGTTACAGAGAGCTGCTGATTTTGTAGTTTTTTGCGGATGCTAAATTGTTGGTTTGCTCCGATGCTAGCTGAGATAGTTTGGAGTTTTGATCATGTTATACGCGAGAAAATATATCTGATGATTGTTTATGGTGTTCAAAGTTGCTGGAGATTGAAGATAGAGCAATAACCAGAGGCAGGCTGGGATTTTTTGCTTTTATTTTGGAGAGGATCACAAAAGTTGGACATGAGAAGCTCTTGGTACAATAAACTATTATTGACCTTCGGCCCTAGACCGCCACTCAACTGGTTGCTTCTGTGTCTAGTTAGTGTTTTAGTTTTGATTGCGCTGTTAGGATCTTCTTCGTCTAATCAACTTGATTCTGTGACTGATCCTACAAGACCTGACATTTATTCAAGCTATAGAAGGTTGAAAGAGCAAGCGGTTAATGATTATTTGGAATTACGGAAATTAGGAACAGATCCTTCGAAAGATTTTGATCTGTGTGGGAAGGAAAGAGAGAATTATGTTCCCTGCTATAATGTGTCAGCTAACCTACTAGCCGGTTTTAAAGATGGGGAGGAGTTTGATCGTCATTGTGAGGTATCAAGAGATAAGGAGTATTGCTTGGTTCGTCCCCCCAAGGATTATAAGACCCCTTTGACTTGGCCAAGTGGAAGGGATGTGATATGGAGCGGAAATGTGAAGCTGAGCAAAGACCAATTTCTTTCATCAGGAAGCATGACAAAACGGTATTCCTTCTTAATTTTACCTTTTCAGTTGCATCTTTTATTACCTGGTGAGGAGTAAAAGATTTCATGTACTAGATACCTCTTGTGAGGACAAAAGTTGAATTCTTGATGTTGCAACTGCTCCAGGCTGATGTTACTAGAAGAGAATCAGATTTCGTTTCATTCAGATGATGAGATGGTCATAGATGGTGTGAAAGATTATTCTCACCAGATCGCTGAGATGATAGGATTAGGGAGTGACACTGAATTTCGTAAAGCTGGTGTAAGTTTTTTTTTCCCCTGCCATGTATAGCTGCATTTCACACTTCTTTCTTTTTTACTTTCAGGTTTCATTTTTTTGAGGCAGGTATCTGTTGATGACAATTGTCCCTTGAAACATTTATTGGTTGTTTAAGTTTCTTTTACACTTGGAACTAGCATTTATACATCTTCTAGTGCAGGAAGTCATTTAATACTTGTCTATTCTGTTGTATTTGAATTCTTTTCCTGTTGAATTACAGGTGCACACTGTATTAGATATTGGATGTGGGTTTGGTAGCTTTGGGGCACATTTGCTTTCACTTAAGCTGATGGCTGTCTGTATGGCAGCATACGAATCAACTGGAAGCCAAGTTCAGGTAGCCCTTGAGAGAGGTCTCCCAGCAGTCATTGGAAACTTCATCTCAAGACAGCTACCATTTCCTTCCTTATCATATGACATGATTCACTGCACTCAGTGTGGTATTTTCTGGGATGACAGAGGTACTTACACCCATCGTTCTAGGGTGTTGTTCGTTTACTCTGTTTGTTTTTTCTTAATGCTTGGATTCATTTATTATGAGGCATACTTTCTTGGTCCTATGTGTAGTGATTATGCTCTGTTTGTGTTTCTGGGAAATCTTGAATTCACTATCGATGCTGACTAGTTTATTTACTTTTGCAAGTAATGGTTAGTTCGAGTTCGTTAATGGGAAATAGGTTTGCAAGATTACTTGTAATGCATTTTGATATTGAATAAGAGGAAGAGTAGGTCAAATTAGATGTGAATCATCATTGATCAATAAATGATCAATTTTGAACTTCCAAATAAAGCAGATTTGCATTTAAGATACAACAATATTTTGTTGAATAACATACAACAAATTACCTTTTGATTGGTAGGTATCTCAAAGAGTAAACTTTGTCATGGCAGATTGGATAAATAGGAGTCATTTTAATTTACTACATACACATTTTTTTTTTGTATATGTTTAAGCTTTTCCTTTCGTGTATAACCGAATCACATTCATGTACATCCAACTCTTCTGCTTCCATATGGCGTGTATGCTCAAAGTTAATCATTCCATGCTAACTAAACAAGAAAACTCTCAAGGCACAGAATTATAGAACAAGGATGCGCTTGTTTGCTTTCTGTTGCTAATGATGTGTTACTCTATCAGATGGCATGTTGCTTATTGAAGTTGATAGACTCCTCAAACCTGGAGGGTACTTTGTTTTAACCTCACCCAGAACGAGGCAGCAAGGAAGCAAAGGATCCACATCAACTCCTCTTGAAGAATTCATGCCAAAACTTTGCTGGAATCTTCTGGCACAGCAAGAGGAAACTTTCATCTGGCAGAAAACCACAGATGCTCAGTGTTACTCCAGGTGAGAGTGGTTACTTTCTTATTGTCTGACAGCTATCTTCAAACCTCACTCCCGCCCTGTTCTTACTCTGTGTTTCTGATCCTTTCCTTCAAGATATTTTATTCATTTATCATACTTTTGATAATTTTCCTACTAATTGCTCTAAATTTATTGTTCCAATTACAGTAAGCATGGGGCTTTCCCCCTTTGTAATGGGGAGGATGGCCAGTCGTACTATAAACCACTTGCACAGTGTATAGGTGGGACTCTTAGCAAGCGTTGGATTCCAATCCAGAACAGATCTTCTGGTTCATTGACTTCTGCTGAACTTGCAATCCATGGTATGTAATACTAGTTTGGAGCCATATGATTTGTAATAGTCATGTATGGTAGATCCTGCCATCTTCCATTTTCAAACAGATTAATCATAGTCAAACTGAATACAGGAATTAGCCCTGAAGATTTTTTTGTGGACTTGGAGTTCTGGAAATCTGCTTTAAGGAATTATTGGTCACTGCTTTCTCCCTTGATTTTCTCTGACCATCCCAAGAGGCCTGGTGATGAAGACCCAATGCCCCCATACAATATGGTTCGAAATGTGATGGACATGAGTGCTCATTATGGAGGTTTAAATACCGCCCTTCTGGAAGCTAGAAAGTCTGTGTGGGTGATGAATGTCGTACCAGTAGGCCAACGTAATACACTTCCTGTCATTCTCGATCAAGGTTTTGCCGGGGTCTTGCATAACTGGTGAGACATTAATTCTCAAATGCTCTTCCCTTGTGCATATTGTTGGAGTAAAAATCTTATAACATCATGCTTTGTTAAGGAGTGATGCTTGTCTAATTTCGCTATTCTAAAATTAATCTCAAATCACTGTTCTTACGATGCAGGTGTGAACCTTTCCCCACATACCCTCGGACATACGATATGCTTCATGCAAACGGACTTTTATCGCACCTTGCCTCAGAGAGATGCGGCATGCTTGATTTAATATTTGAAATGGACCGTATTCTTCGACCTGAGGTAATATCTCATATGTGTCTTAGGAATTGCTACTTAGATGCTTATTTTCACATGATAAGATAAGACTATCAAAACTTGATTTCTTGATCCTTGTTCGTTGGCAGGGCTGGGTTATAATTTCCGATAAGGTTAGTCAAATTGAGATTGCACGAACTCTTGTCACACAGCTCCGGTGGGAAGCCCGGGTAATCGATCTTCAAGATGGCAGTGAGCAGCGCCTACTAGTATGCCAGAAACCACCATTTCTGAGAAAATGAGGTCCCACTTACAGAAGATCTCACCATCTCTACGACACTCCGCTCGTTTTTCGACTCTGGTAACACTTCCAAACGAACGTGGATATAGGAATGATCAAGCACTTCTGTATGAGTTTTGACACTGTGAAATCACATAGAGCAACGATGAATCATGTGGTTTCCGACACGTTTTCTGGAGAGAGAAATGTAATGCAAGAGATGAGAATTTTTGGAGGTTGTAGATACAGAGTAATTGCTGCAGCAGACCCAGTTCAAGGAAAAGAAGATTTTTCCCACTCCTAAAGGGGAGATTGTAGCAATTCATTCATGTCATTTTTCCCCCCCGATCTTTGTGGTTTTTATATTAATTAATTAAATTATTTGTGTAATTGAATTGTGTTTGTATTTCTCTAGTGATTGCTACAATCCATCAAATGTAAGAGATACTGCAATTTTTCATGTTCTAGATTATGAGTTCATTTTTACGTTTTAGCATCTGAATTGGGTTTGGTGTTATAATTATAAACCAACTGTATCACAATGTGTCATTTTATTTGATTGTTAAATTAATTAAATAAAACGTCAACATTTAAAAGGGGAAAAAAACGAGATTAGTATTGGAGCTCTAATTTTTTGATTTTCTTCTTTTAAAAAGTAGATTCTTGAATTCAGATGATTTTTTGTGGGTAATTTTGAAAAATAGATTCTTGCATTTTTGCGAACTATTGTGTATTTGTGTATTGTCCCATTTTACATTTCTTACTATTTTAGTGGAGTTTCAAGTTTCAAAATTCCTCAAGACAGCAGACAGGAACTTCTAGCATTAAATTAAATAAAATTAATTAACGAAACCCGCACACACGTGTGTGCCCACAAGTTCCAAAAAATTCCACGATTTGGGCCTCCACTTTCTTCAAATTACACAACTGGCCCTCATCTGACGGCCCAGATTCTCTCTCCCATCTCCCCCTAAATTTTCTCGCTCTAATCTCTCTCTCTCATTCATTCATTCAATCCACTCCCCGCAACCAAATTAATACACACAGCTCAGATATTTTTTCCTGCATTTCGACAATTTCCGCGTATCTTCAATCTGCAAAATCGAGAAAATGTCGACGGAGAAGGAGAGAGAGACTCATGTCTACTTGGCCAAGCTTGCTGAGCAAGCTGAGCGTTATGATGGTATGAACAGCTTTACCGTACAATGTATGTTAGTATTTGCATACTTATTTTTATACCCCTGCATCCATTGCTTGTAGTTATACCTTCACGCGCTCTTCTGTTTCACGATTTCGTGTGTAGCTGTAGAGCCGTTATGTGTATTTTTTGTG
Source organism: Perilla frutescens (assembly GCA_026008535.1). Lineage (NCBI taxonomy): Eukaryota > Viridiplantae > Streptophyta > Magnoliopsida > Lamiales > Lamiaceae > Perilla > Perilla frutescens. Next base: position 8,005,571 of record BRKX01000018.1, on the reverse strand, counting down.
TGTGTGCGTGACGGCAATTGTTTTACAAGGGGATCTGTATCACTGTGTGTGTGTGTGTGTGTGTGTGTGTGTGTTTCTGTCATTTGTTGTAATTGATATGGATTTGTTGTCGAATGCATACTCATATTTTACTCAATAGGCTCACTTCTGTGCTTGAGAGCTTTACTTTTTTTAAAAAAAATAAAATATGAGATTGAGAAACTTTGATTTGAAATAGTGGAATGCTAAATGTGCACTTTTCTGTGTAACGGAGTTCATGTTTTGGTATGTACGGAAATTTATGCAAGAATTTATGCTAATCTGTTGGTTTTTATTTCAGTGCAAATTAAATTTGTTCTAATTAGTTTTACTTGTTATTTGAACTCATCTTATTGGTTGGCAAGGATTCTAAATTTTGGAATGTGGTGAGGAAAATTTAAAAAAAATATACTCCCTCCGTCCCAATTATATAGTCTCATTTCTCCTCGCACGTAGATTAAAAATATTTATGAAAACAAGATATTAAAGCTAAACTTCCAATAACACCCTCATTGAATATTTATGACTTTCAACTTTTAAGTTGTTATTTTTTAAATTTCCAAGATTCAACAAGGGTTTATTTGTACATTACTATGAAAATTAATGATATTTATAGTAATTGGACTATATAAATGGGACACCTCAAAATAGTAAAAAGGACTATATAATTGGGACGGAGGGAGTAAATTTTATTGAGTCTTTACTGAGATGAGGAAGAAGAGCTGATGTAGGATTTGCTACTTCAGGTTCAGAACTCTCACGTGTTTCAATCTGTTGTTTTCTCAAGCTAAAGTTGTAGTTGGGTAGTCTTCAGTTTGATTGACAAAAACCGGGATAAAATGATTGTTTCGCAGAAATGGTTGAAAGCATGAAACAAGTTGCAATGCTGGATGTTGAGCTCTCAATTGATGAAAGAAACCTACTTTCTGTGGGTTACAAGAATGTCATTGGTGCTCGGAGAGCTTCATGGCGAATCATGTCCTCCATCGAGCAGAGGGAAGAATCTAAAGGAAACGAGAACCATGTGAAGCTGATTAAGGAATATCGGCTGAAGGTGGAGGAGGAGCTATGCAAGATCTGTCGTGACATACTCTCTGTCATCGAAAAGCATCTCATTCCCTCTTCTAATTCAGCAGAAGCAACTGTTTTCTTCCACAAGATGTCAGTGAAATCGGTGTTGGAATTATGTGAACTGAGTTTTGCATCTGTTTGCTTCCCTTTCTTTCTCTTGTTGTTCGGTCTCACCGACTCAATTCTGCCCCGTATACTTTTCAGGAAAGGTGATTACTGGCGCTACCTTGCTGAGTTCAAGATCGATCAAGAAAAGAAAGAGGCGGCTGAACAGTCCCTCAAGGGCTACGAGGCATGTCACTCAATAAAGATAAGCTAATCAAGTCAACATAGTTTCATTGTGTTTCTTATATGTTCCTTGTTTTCCAATATGTAGGCTGCTTCTGCCATAGCCAATACAAATCTCCCCTCTACCCATCCTATCCGTCTTGGTCTTGCATTGAACTTCTCAGTATTCTACTACGAGATCATGAATTCTCCCGAAAGGTATATTAGACGAGCATTCATGCATCATCGTGTTTAGACATCTTCAAATCAAGAATGCTAAAAGTGTTTCGTTTAAAAATTGGCAGGGCATGCCATTTAGCTAAGCGTGCATTCGACGAGGCCATTGCTGATTTGGATACTCTGAGTGAAGAGTCTTACAAAGACAGCACTTTGATTATGCAGCTTTTGAGAGACAATCTCACTCTCTGGACCTCTGATTTGCCTGAAGATGGTAAATAAACCTTTGCTCGTCTCCCATTGAATAAATTCATGCTCATTTTTCCTTGAGTTGCTCCGGTTTACTTTTTTTTTTTCCGCCATGGTCAGGTGAGGAGAACGACAAAGCTGAGGATTCCAAGCCAGCAGAGCCTGAGCTTAAAAATTAATCTGATGTTCTTCTTTACATATTCCGGCCACAACCAGTACAATCGAGACATTCCAAAATCGCAATTCTCCTGCAGAACTAATGCTATGGCGCGATCTGCATCTAATGATTCTTGCCAACGAAACCTTCTGAAGGGTGGTGTTAAGTGTTCAAGCTTCCTGAATCATGCAGCAGTTACGAGTTAAACAAATTTCAAGTTATGGTTAATGTGACATTACCTATTCATATTTGGCTCTCTCTTGGTTGATATTGAGACACTCTTGTTGTTCTTGGCAAAAATGGGACATCACAATTTTTACATTTTCCGCAGACCTTAAACAAAATAATCAATGCCTTCATTTTAATGATTTATTTTGGGAAATGTCCAAAAACACCACTTATGTTTACCTGAGGAACGGATTCTCTTTTTAACGTTTTATTTAACAAGCAAGTGCAAATTCCCCTCCCCAAAAATTGGCTTTTGGGTGGAAAAATAACATTTTATCATCATTTTTTAATTTTTTTTCCATTTCTAAAAATGAATTTACTTTTTGTGCAATTTCCCTTTATTTTTTTAAAACATTTTTTTTAATTGTAGACCTAAAATCATATATGTGCCTAAAATTAAAAATATTATATCATTATTGATTATTGAGTTTTGTATTTTTATGAATGAAATTTATTGGACGATATATGAAAAATACATGTAACTAAAATTTTGAATAAAATTAGGATTTATTATTCATGCAACTTCAATAATAAAATACTAATTAAAAAATAATAATGAAGCTTTACCCCCAAAGGCCCGGCATGGATTTTATTTTTCTATCACTAAAATAACAAATTTTAGTAAAAAAACATTACATGTATTTTTTCATAATTTTTTTAATAAATTTCAATAACGAACGTACAAACTCAATAATGATAAAATAAAATTAATTTAATAAAAAAAGGAAAATTACACAAAATATAAATAATTTTTTAGGGATGAAAAAATATACTACCTCCGTTTCGTTTTATTTGTTGTTTTAGCTTTTTTATTTTGTGTCAAAATATTTATTGTTTTATATATTTTCACACAATCTCTCTACTTTGTCCACAAAATTAATTGTTAATTCTAGATAAAAAAAATCTAAAACAACAAATAAAACGAAGTGGAGGGAGTATTTTTTAAAAATATGGTAATAAAAAGGTATTTCTATTTTCTCCAACAGAAAAAACAATTTTTAAAAAATTATACGTTACGAATTAGGATGACATTTGCCCTGAAAAATACATTAAGGTAGAATTCACTCCCCCAGGTTAGTTAGGCTGTGTTTTTGCACATTTTCCCACCTTTTGTTTTTAGAAATCATTGAAAGTGATCCAATCACACTTATTTTTCCTAAAAGAGAATTTAGGCCAAAATAGTTTAGCAGATTTGAAAACTGCCGAAATCTATGGCATTTATCACTACTACGAGGAGATCAGTCCAGCTACATTTTCCCTTTCAAGTTCTGGAAAAACTATGAAATCCCATTAAAGATCAGATGAACAAGAAAAAAAAATATTTCCACATGTAAAAAACTATGTACTCGATAATAAACGTGTCAATTTTCTTCGTCCACAAAATAACTTTGTGGCAAGCGGAAGTCTTCCTCCTGCGACAGAAAGTCCGTGTCTTCATCGTCTGGTTTCTGAAAATCCAACGAACACGATAGTACTACGGTTAGATCTGGCTGCTAGAAAAGACCTAATCTTGAAAATGGCAGGATCAAAAAGTTTTTTACTCTCCTAAGAAATGGAAAAGAAGAACAAATTCACTTGTTACCGGACTTCCTTTATGGATTTAGGTTGCAGTGAGTGTCTAATGCATGCTTACGAAATGGCAAATCGGTGCTTGGTGATGCATGCATACGAAATGGCAAATCGGAGCTTGGTAAAAGCTTCAATTAAGCCAATAACTCCGACTAATTTTTGCATAGATAATAAACAAGACGAGTGGAAGGTACCTACCACCATTTCCAAGTTGTAGAACCGGCCCAGCAACTTCAGAACATCGTCTGCAGTAAATGGACGATTGAAACTGCAGCAAGACCAACACAACAAAAATTCAAATATGAAAACGAGGGCTGCTTAGATCCATCGTGTATAATCTACATGATGGTGCAATTCATGAAAACATTAATCGAAAAGGCAGCAAACCTTCTCCTCATGTATTCAGTTAGACCATATAGAACAAAGTGACGATGCACGCCTGCAATCAGCAGAAGGTAAGATTCAATTACAAATTACTAGTTAACAAGATGCACTCGCCAATCTCTCCTACATTTTTGTGTTTTTGTTTGTGTGTGTGTGTGGGTGGGTGGGTGGGTGGGTGGGTGGGTGGGGGGGGCAGGAAGAGAGAGAGAGAACATTGCAATTTGCACTTAACACCGAATCAAAAAATCCCAATTTTAAGAACTACTGTGCGACAATTTAGTGCTAAAACACACAAGAAAAAGAAAATTCATCACAGAAATACTAACAGATGCAGGATCAAACAGACTCAGTTATATCATTCTCCAGAATTAGAAAAACAAAATCGCCGCTGAAAAGGAATTGTGATAACTTTGATGAATGATTCCGTACAAATCAATTCAACAAAAACAAAAATTTTAATTCATTAACTAAATGCTAGCCGTAAATCGACAACATGCAGGTACGTAAATATTCAGCTCAGATTCCATTCCAAAAACGAAAATAAGGGGACAGGTAAACGAAATATTTAAAAAAACTATACAAAAAGCAACAGTAAGAAACCTCGTAATTTGGAGGGAGGATAGATTTCGAGCGCTTCAAGCAATCTCAGCTCCAAATCGACCTCAGATTTCTCCTGAAAATACAATCAAAATTAAAATAAAAATAATACTAAAACTTAAAAATATACAACAACTTAAATCGATGAAGAAAATACTGTACCTTCCGCAGAGAAGAAGAATTGATTTTGCACGGCGAGTGCACGGAAACTCCATCCTGCTCCTGCTCTTCTTCCTCTTCCTCTTCTTCATCTTCAATCTCTTCCTTTTTAATTTCTTCCTTCACTTCTTTTTTGGATTTACCATTTGTCATTTGCCCCATTTCCCCCCGATTTAATTGGATTAGTTTTCAGTTTCTGGAACTCAAATATTACCAGTAATGTATAAAAGGATTTAGTTTGGGGATTTTTTCATTCTTTTCTAAATTTGGAGAGGGATTTTAGGGATTTGGCATTTGATCAGAAATTAAAAGAGTGATTGATTCTCAAAAATAAATGAAAAAGAGTGAAAAATCGGAAAAAGAGGAATTAGGGATTGGGTTGATTGAAGATAGCATCATTTCAGTTGGGCAAAATATAGAAGCCCAATTTATTATTATAAATCGAATTGGGCTTCGAAACAATTGGACCTCTATTATTTTTCTATCTAAACATTACGATTTTGTAATTATATATTATATGTATAATAAAAAAAATAAGGTTAGAAATGCTACAATTGCATTTTGACTATTTTCGTCGCTTTTTCAACATGCATCGTGTATTCGTGTGTCCTCCAAAATATGAGCACAAATTCCATTGGACTTAAACAAACTGGAATCTGAAATCTGCAGAATTCCGATAAGTTGAGTCGGAGGGACCTTTCTCCGTAAGATAAATATGATCCGGTTAGTGTTCACAGTTTGGTGTTCTGTCTCTTAAAGATGAAACGGTTTTGTCCTTCCGGCAGTAGCATCATAACACATGTAAGGCTCCAGCGAACTAGAGAATGTGGGGACTAAGAGTAGACACTAGACGACTATATGATGCAGAATGATGATCTCGTTTTTCTGTATCCTAGCATGCTCAGATGTGCCCTATTTATAGGACTCTCCAACTTCAGATGGTGATCAACAAATTAGGATTTGAGGGTATTCAAACCACCTGAGTAACCTCCAAGAGTTACCAAGCATCATTACTCATCATGCTCAAGTATGTCCTATTGTGGGGATCAACAATTAAGGTTTGAGGGCATTCAAACCAACTGAGTAACCTATAGGAGTTACCAAGCACCATTATGAGGTACGTCCTATTTATAGGACTCTCCAAATTCAGGTGGGGATCAACAAATTAGGGTTTGAGGGCATTCACTTGGGTCGACCCGGAAAGTGTTGGTCGACCCGGAACGTATTGATCGACCCAAGCTAGTGCAAATTGTAAAGGCCTAGGTCGACCCGACCGAGTTCACCTGGATCGACCCTATGTAAAAACAGGCCTCTAGGTCGACACAATCACGTCGGTCGATCCATATATGGGGGTCCACATGAATGTAATTTTTATCTCCAATTCAGAGTTTTAAACCTAGTTATAAAAGGTTCCACTATGATACACGCCACATATGTTGAGAATACCACTTATAATACACCAAGAAAAAAGAGAAGAGAGAGATGAATGCTTGCCATCTACTCGAGAGGAGGTGACAAGGTTGCTAGAGACTGAGTGCTGTTGCAGAGGAGACAAGACAACTAGATTTTCCCGTGTTATTTGATTCTATTGTTTATTTTATCATGAAAAATTATACTCTAGTTTTTATTGTTTATTTAATTATGTCTAGCTAATTTCATAGCTAGGCTTTAGGGATTGGATAATTTGAATTTTATAATATGATTTAATTACTTTCTTCCTGCTATTTCTCGGGACTTGATTTCTATGAGCTTATTTATATCTTGTATGGATGTTAAATCACCATTTATGCATGTTAGTCATTAATTTGAAGTACTGACTGTAGAAGAATTAGTGATAGAAAAATAGAAATCAAGTTATGTGTGCTTGAAAGGACCGACCAAGTGAACAAGTATTGCATCGGATTGAATAAATCTTTATGTACTAGATTGAGAGTGATGGCATGTGTGAAGAACCAATCGCAGTGAAGTGCATGCTCATTACATCTATGTTATGGTTTATGCCTTTAAAAGCAGCCTAATAACAAACTAGTGATTCCCCGATTAAAGACTAAAGTCGGCTTGCGGGAATCAATGAATATTGCAAATGAAATAATAATCCAGTTTCCCTAAAGCATATGTTTTCTTTAATTGATAGTTCAACTATTTTATTTTCTGCATTTTATTTGTGTTATTTATTTATTTTCATTCTAGATGCGTAATCAATGTCTAGATATTAGTATGGTGCTTGTGGTTGAGAAAATAGGAATGTTGGTTTCTGTATGATACGATATTCTTACTCATCTACGTATTATAATAACACCGTGCATTTGTGGTTGACTTATTTGTTAATAAATAGCGTGTCACTAACATTAGTTATGATAATGTTAAAATGAGTTATAATAAGAGGAAAAAACTATTTTAGCCATTTAAACTTTTAAAAAAATTATTTTAGCCAGTAAGTTTTAAACATATTTTTTTAGCCACTTTGGACCAAAATGCCCTTTAGACATAAAAAAATAAAAAATATCAAATACGCTTTTATCTTCATCTTTAGATCTGTTTTTTTATCTTCAGAAAGAGAATTAAAATATCGTCGATCATCATCTTCATTTTCAGATTTGATTTTCATCTTCATCGTCGATCTTTATCTTCAGATCTGTTTTTCATCTTCATCTTCATTGTCAATCTTCATCTTCCTCGTTGATCTTCATTTCTTAGACCATAGTTCTCGTCATACTTCGTCCATGTCGAGCTAGTGCAGTGAGCACTTAAGTTCGACTTTTACAAAAAAAAAGATTTTGTTCTTAACTGCGCGCTGGATTGTTCTTAAGTGCGCGCAAAACCCGGCGCGCACAAGGTATGCCCGCACGCAGACATCGGCAGACTATCGACGGACTATCGGCATGACATGGGTTGATAATTTTTATACATCGGCAGAACAACTGTTGATAATTTGGCCTCAAGTGTGCGTGATTTTCTTCTTAACTGTGCCCACAAGCATGCGCGCACAAAGTAAGTGAGCGCGCAGACATCGACGGACTATCGGCATGACATCGGTTGATAATTTCTGTGCATCAGCAGAACAACTGTTGATAATTTGGCCTCAGGTGCGCGTGATTTCTTCTTGTGGGCGCCCACAAGCATGCGTGCATAAGGCATGTGCGCACAAAGTAAGCGCGCGCACGCACAAAGTAAGCATGCGCGCGTAGATATCGGCAGAACACATCGGCAGACTATCGGCATGACATCGATTGATAATTTATGTGCATCGGCAGAACAACTGTTGATAATTTGGCCTCAGGTGCGCACGATTTTCTTCTTAACTGCACCCACAAGCATGCGCGCACAAGGCGTGCGCGCACGAGCATGCGCGCAAGGCTCGCACGCAGTTAAGAACATCATTTTTCCAGATTTTCGAAAGTTGCAGAAATACTTCAGTTTTTCCAGATTTTCAAACATCAACTATATTAGTGGTACTTTTATTGTCAAAGCATGTCTATTATGTGTAGAAATAAACTTCAAACTTCAAAAACAAACAACATCTAACAATCTAACAATATTCTTCGAATCAAATTTTCCCCAAATCAAACTTAAAAAAAAACACCTAACAATCTAACAATATTATTAATAATTATATCTGAAACATACACATGTTGGGGAATGAATTTCTATTTCTTCGCTTGAATTTTCAAAGTCGACGGCTTGTTGGTGGAGAAATCTGGAGAGAGAGATCTTCACACGAATTTTCGGAAGTTGATGGCTTGAATCTGGAGAAATCTTCGCTTGAATTTTCAGTGTTGCAGATTCCATTAGTGTTGAAGAAGATGAGATGTAGAAGAGAGAGAGAGAGAGAGAGAGAGAGAGAGAATTTTTTTCAAAATCTCATTTCAAAATCTGAAATGTGAATGGCGGGCGATTGAATAGGTGGGGAATTGAAATAGGTTAAAAATAAATATAGGGGTAATATAGTAATTCTGGCCAAATAAAATATGTTTAAAAGTTATTGGCTAAAATAAATCTTTATTACTGGCTAAAATAAATCTTTTAAAAGTTTGACCGGCTAGTTCGATATATTCCCACTTATAATAATGCTAAAACTGAATAATAACGCTAATAATATAAAATGTAAAATGTACACTGCATTAGACAATTCCAATATCGTTAATATATGGTATCTTTCTTTCTTTGGTAAACCAACTTGAATTGAATTTTATCGTTAAGCATATATATACTAGGTTCAGTTTGGTGGGTGCGATTGTCCATTTTCCAAGCATTTATATAGATGCTATTGTTGCTATTTGCTACTAAACTCCGTCTAATAATAGAGATGTTAATGCAATCAGAAATTATAGCTCGAACAAGAACCCAAAAACACAATTTTACGAACTCTCAAGACTACATAATTGTGATTTTCCAAAACTTCATCGCCTACCCCCAAAAAATCAACAACAAACCTTATATATAGGCTTGAGAAAAAAATTAAACCCTAAGACAATTTTAATCCTAATGTAACTATGAAATTAGCAAATAAGTAAATTGATTAACTAGGCAAGCTAATATAATTAAAACTATAAAATGTGTGTAAGAATTTAATGAGAATTAATAACTAACACAAATAAATAAAATAAAATTGTGGAATGAATTTCCTTAAATGAGTATCAGTACTACTTTCTTTCTGTGGAGCCTTGAATTTTTTTATTAATTTTTTTCAGAATCCCTTCTAAAAAAATAAAATTTGTTTGGAATCTTGAACAATTGACTCATAACAACCATGACATTATAATTTTCTCGATTAGGTAGAATAACAGACCCGGCTAACTAAAGTAATGCAGTTAATTATCAAATTCATAATCAATAAATAAAATTTTAATAAAGAAAAAGTCCAAAGAATAATTCATTTTTATATGAAATAATGGAGCATTGACAGAGAATATTATCGCTCATGAGTCATGACCATCTAAAAAGTACTAGCGTTTGCCCTACCTATTTTTTTCTCAAATTTTATTGCAAATCTCTCTCCCTCTCCCTCTCCCTATCTCTCTCTCTAAATTACAAAACTTGTGTTAGTTGTCATTAGCAATACCCATTTCTTAGATATCTCCGAAGCTGAGGCAAAAACATAGGTGTCAACGTTGTATTTTTTTTGTTTCTGCGTATTATTCACTGTTTCTTGGATTTTGCATATTACTTGACAATAAAATTCTTGTTGTGGCGTCTATTTTCTCTTTGTTCCAACATGGCTTCAATCTCTAACCTCTCTCTCTCTCATCAATCAAGGTTTTCTTCCTTGTACAAACAGCACAGCAGAAGCTCAGCCACACCACTTGTTCACAGAAATGTGCATCCTACTTCAAATCATCTCCAATTCTCACCACTTCCCAACAAGATTAATGCATTGTCCGAATCAGTTAGATTCTCAGGCAACTCTTTGAGTAATGAAATCTTGAATCTCCGCCGCCCGTCTCAGTTCAGCATAACAAAAGCTGCAGCAGCTGCTGATGCAGATTTTGCTGAGCCTAACAAGAGTTTTGCAGTGAGATTTCCAGCTCTTGTTACTGGATTCTTTTTCTTCACATGGTAAACTAAAGTGGAATCATCAAGAAAACTGTTAGAATTTTTTATCAACATATTTTCTTCCTATATACTTTTTGTAACTTGTTTTCTGATGCAGGTATTTTCTGAATGTAATATTCAACATTCTCAACAAGAAGGTTTACAATTACTTCCCATATCCATAGTAAGTCAGTCTTTGATCAACATTTTCTGAGTTAATAATAATGATAATAATTATCTAATGCAGATTGCCTTCAACTTACTTTGATTCATTTACATTGAACAGTTTTGTGTCAGTTATTCATCTTCTGGTTGGAGTGGTATACTGCCTCATCAGCTGGGGTGTTGGTCTACCAAAACGCGCCGTAAGTTTCCCAATTCATTTCAAGATTTGCTGTCATATTCTTTGATAAAAGTCAGTTTTCTTGGCCTAATTCAAGTTGAAGGTTTCAACAAATTCAGCCTATGAATAAGGAACTACTGGGGGTCCTCACTCCAGTAGCATTCTGTCATGCTCTCGGACATGTTATGTCGAACGTGTCCTTTGCAGCCGTTGCTGTGTCGTTCACACATACCATCAAAGGTAGCAAAAACCTAGAATATCTGCTGCTGCTGATGCCTAGATAGACTTGCATAACTTGTTTGTGTTTTTTCAATTTGTGGTGAACAGCATTGGAGCCATTCTTCAGTGCTGCTGCTTCCCAGTTTGTTCTAGGCCACCAGATTCCACTGCCACTTTGGCTGTCATTAGCCCCTGTTGTGTTCGGTAAGGATAAAAACATCAGTCGATTTTCTTCCATCATCACCACTGTCCGTCCAAGCTTGTGTTCTGATCTGTTTAGCTTCTGTCCAGGTGTGTCCATGGCTTCTCTGACCGAGCTTTCGTTTAACTGGACCGGGTTCATCAGTGCAATGATCTCCAACATTTCTTTTACTTACAGAAGCATTTACTCAAAGAAAGCTATGGTAATACTAATCTTTTTACCTAAACCATGCACCATTTCTTGTGGCTACTAAAGATCCTGCTCTCTCTCTCTCTCTCTCTCTCTCTCTCTCTCTCAGACAGGGATGGATAGTACAAACATATACACATACATTTCCATTATAGCCCTCCTCTTCTGCCTCCCACCTGCGATAATTGTAAGTTGTTTCCCTTCTCTTCGCCGATGATTTTGTCTGAAAAGAGCGGAAGTTGGTGATCATTTGTTACATTTCAGATCGAGGGCCCGAAGCTAATGCAGTATGGATTCAAGGAAGCAATTGCCAAAGTTGGACTGTACAAGTTCTTGTCTGATCTCTTCTGGATTGGAATGTTCTACCATCTCTACAATCAGGTTCATTACAGAAATCTCCCAAAATTAAACCTAGAATTCTATCATCCATCATGGTGTTCCACCAACTTCGTTGCTGTTTCAGGTGGCTACAAACACGCTGGAAAGAGTCGCACCTCTTACACACGCGGTCGGGAACGTGCTAAAACGTGTCTTTGTGATCGGGTTCTCCATTGTTGTCTTCGGTAATTACTTGTCTTGTTACACCCATGTTTAATGATACAATCAACTTCTACAGCTAACATATTGTTGCACTAACTATGATCCTGGCAACAAAAAATGGCAGGCAATACCATCTCTACACAAACCGGCATTGGTACTGGAATAGCCATTGCTGGTGTTGCAATGTATTCCCTCATCAAGGCTAACATGGAGGAGCAGAAAAAGGTAAGCTTTTACCAAATATCTCCACACACAGAGAGTATAAAACTGTACAAATATATGAGCTTATGATCTCTGTGTGTGTGTGTGTGTGTGTGTGAGAGAGAGAGAGAGAGAGAGAGAGAGAGAGTGTGTGTGTAAAACTATACAAATATATGAGCTTATGATCTCTGTGTGTGTGATTTTTCAGAAGGCAGCTCAACAAGCATCTTAAGGGATCTCCAAAGCCAATCTAAATCAGCTGATTTCACATGCAATTGTAAGCAATAGACTGCAATAAAAGAAAGGGCGGGAAACACGATTCTGCATTCAGATTACAAGACCAAAAGCCTCCTTCCGAGGATAACACAGGGTTTTACACTCCAGTTTCATACGAAACTGCTTCTACTTCATCGACATCTCTGAAAGTTCCCTGCTACATAAACATTACATTATCTAGTCATCTTAAGACTCTAGTTAACATTTCCCAGAACACAGTTTTATGCTTGTTCAGTCGTGCTACCTTTGAGTAACGAAAAATTTCTAACATAAAGACCTTCTCCCATGAATTAGAAACAACTCTGAGGGTCTTGATCGTAGAAACTAGAGATAAATAAGCGGGTTTTCAGCTTTTAAATGTAGAATACTTAACCACCAAGATATTCAGCTACACCTGATCATTCTAATGCAAGACAGATATAAAAAGTGCCATGGAATCATAATTGCCATTTGATATTATTTAAAGGAACTCATGTTTCTCAACTCTAGGAAATAAATTAATCTGATAAAAAATCCAAAAGCATTCACTACAGAGCATCTTCTGTTGCTATGGTGCGCATTTGGGTTAAAGATTCTTAAAAACTTACATATATGAATCCGTGTTGTACTCAAAATCAAACAGCATGTTCCGACGAATCTCAGTACCCATTCGAATTTTTAATTGTCTAGCAAGAGACTCCACCTTGTCATCAGACTCGTAATCCATCTCTCTCACACAGCGCCTGCGAACCTTTTTTAGCATTTCCTTTGTTGGTTCATATCCTCCATGTATCTGCTTAAAGGGTTTTGATTCCAGATGAGTGCCAGATTTTCTTAATATAAAAAGGGAAAATTCATATGGAAATATATCATAGGGCATGAAGATTACCATGTCATCAACGACAGCCAGAGCAGCTTTAGGATCCCTCACAACAAGATGAGCATCGACTAGCAGAGAATATGTAGTCATATTTGGTTTCACACCTAATCCATTGAAATGCTCAAACACTCTTACAGCTTCATCTCTCTGAGACATAAAAGGACTTCTATTATTCCAAGGTAGTAAGAATACTAACAAGATTGGCGAATGCAAGTATATTAATTAACTTTCCTCCTTATTCTGGCAGAAAATGAGTGCCTTTTGTTGAATTGACAGCACTATGCCCAGCATAAAGACAGAGTTGTACAAAACCATTATAGGGATATCCATATATTTTGCAAGAAAATGTAGTAACGGGATAGATTTATGTTGAATAAAGAAAAAGTTTGTAAAACACACTTTAAAAGATTGAGTGCAATGTATGCAAAAACCAAGAGACTTGATGGAAATGTTGCTTCAATCAGTATATAAATAGAGCTTCTTAAGTGGAATGCTGGATGAGGCAGTGGAGTACCATTGTCGTGTATCACATAGTTGAAGATATCAAAATATATAAAAGTGACCCAGGTATGCACGTGAGTTACCTTGCCAAGCTTCCCAAAGGCGCATAGGAGGCCATTATATGAATGAATGTCAGGTTTCAATCCAAAAGTGGCATCAATCGAAGCAAAGGTCTGGTAAGCACGATCAACATCCCAGATGTTTGCACTGCCAAGAATGATACAATTTAGCGCAGCAATAGACTTGTATGGAGGATCGGCTCGACTCAAATTCTCGAGCTGATGATAAACCTGAGCAAACACTTTGAGAAAATTCAGTCATTTACAAGACAAGGATACGCATTAATTAAACAAAATAATGTATTGCAAAGTAAACAGATGAAATAAACTCAACTTCATAAATCAATTTTCTGTAACGTCATAAACAAGTATAATTAATTAAAATAAATAAATGAAGTTTGAAACCAGATTAAGGTAATTGATTCCCTCTTGAGTCTTATTTCCAGTATATGCATCCAATGCACTAAAGTATTTTTGTCTCTCGTAAAACAATGAACGGGCAATGCTGACAAAAAAATATAATCATTGATGGTTAACTAACAAGGCAAGGCTAAAAGAGCAATGTGCATTAGTTATATGCCCCAAAATAATCCAGGATGTTGACGATATAACTCATAAAGGGCAACTGGGCAACAGCATATAAATTTCTGCAAAACTTAATTGAAATCCTCTCTAGTAACCAATTACTTTTCAAGTTTTTTATTCTCTTGTTTTGGGCCAGGGAATTCCGAATACTTTCCTTATTACTGCAATTCTTATGCTTGTCTATTAGACAATGCTCACACATTATGGTAAGACATTGGTTTCTCTTAATAAGGCGCAACTTCTTGCTGCCCATTACAAATATTATATTTTTAGAAACATACTCAACAGGCAAATTACTCTTAGTGAATGGAGAAAAGAAAATACCCAGTAAATTGAATCGTCCATGATTTGCATCCCAACGAATCAGCCCTCAAAATTAACTGATTAATTTTAAAACTACAGCTATATTTCAGCATACCAACGAATTTGAATATGATGAAATTACTTTTTCCCATAGTTTTATCTAATAAAACCTAGTTCACCAAAGGAACAGTTTTCCCCAGACTTGAGGTTAATTCCTATAACAACAGGTAGGCACCAGAGGCTTTTATACAGAGGAACTTACCATATCCAAAGTCCTGAAACTTCTCTTTGAGCATGCAGTAACCAGAGGATTTAAAGAATGAAATGGAGAGAAAAGGTCTTCTGCATCTTCTCTGCCAGAATTTCCATAAGCTGTTTCGAACTCATGCAGAGTACTAAATGCCTTTTGTAGGTTCCCCGAATTAGCATGAGCGTATATTTTGCCAAGGTAACATTCAGGACTAGGAACCTTCTTTTGACGCAATGAGCGCTTGAGGACAGCCCATGAACCATCCAAGAGTCTAGAATTGCATGCTCTACCAGCAGTTCCAATGGCAGACAGAACTAATCCTTCATCAACAGAAAGAAGAACAGGAGGCCTTGCAATTTCTCCTCTAGCAATCCATTTGGCCATGAATTCAAGAGCATAATAAGTTAAATCACTGTTATCTAATTGTATTGCAACATCTGCGATATAGTTGCATGTCCGCCAAGGAGGGCATAAAGATTTGTTCTGGTCCATTTTCTGATAAAATCCATAAAATCACAGCCAGTGATCAGCATATGAGGTGGTCATATGGATATATGAATGGCCAATCAAATAAATGTACCTTGCATCTCTCTATAATTGATACCAAGGTATCTAGCCTCCCGCTATTTATACAACTTTGAACACAGCGATAAAATGCATTCATTGACAACATGTATCCAGATCCCAATGCAAAATCTATGTACTTCAGTGCACGATCAATTAGGTTTGCAGAAAGAAGCACAGTGATAATCAAGTCATATGACTCATCATCGGGCAAAGAATCCTTGTATTCTTGCCCTCTCTGGTGCATCCTGACGATAATAAAGTAAAGATTCATCCATCAAACAGTAACTTCTGTAAGGAACTAAGTCTCATATTTGAAAAGAAAAAGTAATCTGTAATCCCATTAAATAAATACAAGGATTTTCATGCAACCGAGGTCATGAAAGCAGCAAGAGGACTAATTCGTCATTACCACCAGTCAACACGCCCTTTGCACCCAAATAACAACATTCTCTAGAAAATAAAGCATCTAAACAGGCAGTGGTAATTAAAGGAACAATAACAGGCAAACAAAAAGTAGAACAGGCATTGATTTTTCCGGACATCATTCTCTTTCTTGATCTACTTTCTCGTGCCTTCATCTAAAACATGGTATATTTTTCCGTTGGGTTCATCTTATTTTTTCCTTAAATAAAATTATCTCTTCAGATGTTAATGATCAATAGCACATTCTTCAGGAACATAATATCAATAGAGAATCACCAAAAGCTACCCGTGAGCACCTCCATCTCGAGTTTATGATCCTAAAAACGTGAAACTAGCATAGAGTGATTAGAGTCTATCGACATTCAAACACGGATATAGGCAGAGCTCGTTCAACTAAATTAGGATTAAAAGGGTTAAAGAAGAGGAATTTTCTCACGATGCAACGTAGTCAAACATCCGCACGGAAAGAAAACGGTGGTTTTTCCTTGACAATCCACCTAATGTTAACAATAATCTCAATAAGTTCGTAAAAACCCGACCTTTCAATCAGTCTCTCAGCTGCCAGTGATTCATCGGCCCGCTGCATAGCCTTGAGCACAAGATTAAACGACGCCGTGTTAGGCGATAACTCGTAATCACCCATTTGGTCCACAAGATCAAGCAGTTGCCCCGCAGATGCCCCCAACATTAAATTCGCCCGCAAATAGTGATTGTAAAGATCCACATCAGGCTTGTTAGGCTTCCCGTTGTTATCCAACGACTTGATCCAGAGCTCAAACAGCTGCTGTAGGTCCGCCCATCGCTGCGCCGTCATCCATTTCGTGAACTGATCCATCAATCCGTTCGCGTCCAGCAATTGCGCTAGGGATTGCGTTAGCCCCGGGGAAGCTGAGCGGAGGAACCCGAGGTTGCCCTGAAGCGCCGACGCGTCGACGGCGGGAGAGTAGGAGGAGCTAGGATTCCGCCAGTTTTCGTTGTACATCGGGCTGCCGGAGGCAGGGTTCGCCGGCAGTGGAGTCTGGGGCGGCGGGGTCTCCGCCAGCTGCGCCTCTTGGCGGAGGTGAACGGAAGTGGTGATGAACCTGAGATTCAGCCGCCGCATCGACGGCATTGACTTGGTGAGGCATCGAATTGGCGCCATTTATTTTTGCTGCGGAGAAATTGATAGCAGAGAGATTGGGTTGCTTTAGTGTGTGTAGTGTGTGTGATTTCTATTTCATGGTTGGAGAAGGCGATGAACAAACGCTCTGTTGCTAGGGCTTTTGGGGTTTTTGATGAACGGGGGTTATATTCGTAATTTCGATATGAAAAATAAAATAAAGCAAATTTTATCTACAATCCCTAAATTTCTAATCTAACTACGACCTCATCCCAAAATATTTCAATATGATAAAAGTTAAATAAATCTTTACAGGAAGTATCTAAAATACCCTTGAAGAATGAAGAAGGCCCGTTATCCTAAAATATGCGTATGGTATTGCTAGGGAAATTCTACCGGTACTATCCCAACAATTAATACACTCTTTTAAAATTATAAAAATTACGTGTGATATAGGTAATTAAATATTATTAAAATGTATTAGTTGTTGAGACAGCACCCCAACATATAGAGTAGAATTTTCCGTATTATTACCACAAACTTGTAATTAAGTAAAAAGTAAAAAAAAACAACACCCTTCTAAAGAATTCCAGATTCCTCAATTCAAAAAATAAAAATGATGGGTGGTTAATTTTGGTAGTCTTTTGGGGTATAGTTTGGGTGTTAGCATGAAAAAAGTGAAGAATTTTCAATTTAGGTGGAAAACTCGATCTACACATGTGCAAAAGTTGACATTTATTCACGTATATGAATTTATAAATATATATATATAGGGGATGGTTCTGGTGTAAACCATCCATGGTATGTAAACTGTAAACCAATCTCTAACCACACATCCATCAAAATTCAATGGTTAAGATTTGGTCAAAGGGGCAGTGTCATTCCTATAAATAAAGGGAACTTCAAAAAACGCGGTGGCATTTTGGTAATTTTTGCGTTTAGGTTAAAATTAAAAAAAAAAATCGGACTTCCAGGACGCGGGCTAATGGAGACACAATCATATGCTGACGAATACATAATCATATGCTAACGAAGTATAATTATTTCATGCACAACTCCTAACTTTAAACACAAAACTGATTTTGTTAGGAAATTATTAAATGGCGATTTTTATATGGTTGGAAAGCTACACAAGCCTAATTTTCAACAAAAAATAATTTCAAAAAAATATGAATCGTGGACAAAGTTATATTTGTTTGATTGAAGGTTGTTAGTTGCATTATTTGGCTTCAATCCACAACATTATTGCTTTTGTTAGCATTGCGTATAACATTTATTTAGCATTACATAATACTTCTGTTAGCATACGACAGTGCTAACAACAACAAATGATAAAATTCAATAAAATTAAATTGTTAAACTCTAAAATTGATGTGATAGCAATATAATTAATCATGATGCTAGCGAATCATATATCATATGCTAACGAATCATGCTTAATTAAGATGGATGTTATACATTAATAATATACATGCAACATTAAACACGTATGATTCTATTATCAGATATAATTATACTACATTAGCATTATTATAATATTTTAGTTTGCATATGTCAATGCTAAGGTTAGTAGTGCATTAACATTCTCATATAAAAAATCTCTTAATGCATTAATGTATTGTTCATTGTGAATATAATTGATACTAATGAATTATTTGTTATATGCTAATGAAACACATCCTAATTGAGATTGAATAAACATTTATAACAATATAATTGATGTCAGTGAGGATATATTAATTGAAATGTAATAAATATTTACAGTAATATAGTTGATGCTAATGAAATATTTGGCATATGCTAATGAAACATTTGTCATATGCTAATGAAACATTTTTTATATGCTAACGAAGCATGCCTAATTACGATTAAATAAATCTCTATCGCAATATAACTGATGCTGACGAAACATTTGTCATATGCTAACGAAACATGTGTCGTATGCTAACGAGGTATTCTGAACTTAAATTGTCATATGCTAACGAAACATATGTCGTATGCTAACGAAGTATTCTGAGCTTGAATACGCGTGAAAAATGAAACTTTTGTATTTTTCATCCATATTTTCCAAATAAACATATGCTTCACTGATCTTAAATGAAAGGGGATTAAAAGACCTTTAATTTGATATATTGTTTGCATTAATCTGATGAAAAAAGAGCCAGTTATGATCGTTCAAAGTTTTTAAGAATTTTTTTAGATGCTGAGTCAGCATGACATCAACTTTTTTTCAACAAACAGACGAAAATACCCCCGTAGGCTGAAAAAAGTAGCGAAAATAATAAAAATGCCACCGCATGTTTGATTAAATCTGGAGCGCCGATTTTTATTGAATGTGTGGTGATAGATTGGTTTACAGTTTACACACCAGAGAATGGTTTACATTTGATCCATTCCCTATATATATATATATATATATATATATATATATATATGGGTGGGTTAAAGTGTTTACCACCCTCATATGTAGGAAATAGGAACAAATTTAAAACCATAAATCAACACAAGATAAACGGTTCAGATTCAATTAGGATTTTAGGGGTTAAATAACAATTTTTTCATTGTAATTCAATACTTTTGGATAACAAGGGGTAAAAGGGGTAAAAAATAAAATCCCGTAAATCAAGCTTTTTCTTCTATGGCAACCGCCAAAATCTATGAAATTTCTGTAGATTTCGAATTCCTTTGGTTTAGGAAGTAAAAAATCTAGGGTTTTGAGGGAACTTTGAGCATACGAATTCTTTCTCTCAACCAATACACCCAGTCGGCGACCACGGCGACATTAACAGCAACGGGAGGATGTCCGGCGGCTCTGTAACGAGGCGAAACCCAGGTTTTAGTTCGAGTTTCCTTTATTTTCCTATCACTTTGTTTGCTAACAATCGAATTTTTTTGTGTGTTCTTGCTTGGAGTGTTTTCTTGCTTTGTACTTTTGAGGTTGGTTATGGATTTTGATGTTGTTTTTTTACCATTGAAAATACATGAACTTCTGTCCAACAAACGGTTTCAGCGATGTTTCACAGTCGGGTATAAAATCACCACTCGCATGATTTTCTGTAGGACTATTACTGTCTGCCACTTTTAAAAATTAAACTTCAGGAAACTATATAGTTTAATAATTACAAACAAATCTCATAAATGTGTAACTAATTTTGTTTCATTATACACAATTTAAAATTAGCAAAATTTTATGCATATATTAGCAAATCATATACCGTTGGTAGCAATATCATGTCACTGAACTAAACATATATGTGTCGTGAACCCATGCACAAAGAAAAAAGAATTAATATAAACACATATAACAAACAGCCCGAACTAATTAGATCACAATCAAAATACGACTAGTGTCCATCCATAAAATTATGAGATACAAAATACAACACATTACAATCAATGCCTTTTTAAGATGTCATAGTTAGCAAACATTTTTCCGTTAGATAGCATATTATATGAAGTTGATAGCAACACTTTTACATTACCTGGAAAAAATGCAACACTAGAAAACCCTAACTGCATGCGATAAAGAACGTGATTTCATGTGTGTTTTCCACAGTTTCTCAAACTACAACACAAATCACTACTCTCCAGACTCTCGAACAACGTTTCAACATAGTTTTTAAAATTTATTTTTTCTGTGTTCACAAATCTAAACCAATCCATATACACATTTTACACTAAACCACACCAACTTATACAAACATAATTTTTTCTATGAATACCGTGAACCAAATAGGAAAATTAATTTGACAACAATAATTAGACATTGAATACCTGGATTTTCCATCAATATTGCAATCTTCAGTATATGTATATCGCATCTACCGAACAAATACCCCTAATGAAAAAAGTTTGATGAATTTAGCGAATAATTCAGAAGTTACTAAATTATTTGAACTCTCAAATAACCGTTTGATGCATAATAGAATGTGTTAAAAAAAAGGAGCGTGACATCTAATGAAAAGGAAACCGTATGAAAAAGAAACCGTCCGACTAATTAATTTCACACATAATCGAAAATAAAAATCCATACACTACATGGATTATGGTAAATTCCCCAAATCGTAAGATTAGATCTTCAAATAATAATGTGAATTACAATTATAACCCTTAACTAATTAAACTAATGAATAATTGCAATCTAATCCTCATTATACAAAACGAATCCTCACCATCCAACAAATCAAATCCTATGGCTGATATTCATTCCTATTTCCTACACAAATTTGGTGTTCCTATTTGAACTATGATCTATATATATATATATATATATATATATATATATATATATATACTTTTTAGTGATAATCACTAGATTCTCATACTTCAGTGATAAAGACACGTTGCAATTCTATATTGTCGTATTCTAAAAAAAATAACCATATTGTCCTAATGTTTTTGGTTTCAAATATATTGGATTTTTATAATTTCCATTGGGCTCGAATCCGTACACATGGGCCATAATATCATTATGTTTGGGCTCGAGGTAGGCAAAATACTGACCCATTAACAATAATTTCAATAAAAATAATAAAAACAAGCATTTTAAGTACACCTATAAAAACAATAATAATTCAAGCAAAGCATTGACTCCAAAAATTAAAATTAGAAACATAACGAAGATATAAAATGAACAATATAAATATGACAATTTTAATTTATATTAGTGTATTAACATCCTTGCAAATAAATAAACACAAAAACATAAAACATGGTATGTGTGTTCTATATATGTTTCTCCTTAACTATTTTGTCTCTAGGTGTAGCAATTACTCCACACTATTAATTTAAAATAACAATAAGTAATTATAGCAACAGTTAAACTAATTCAATATTTTTTTATTTACTTTGATTGTTAATAATATTAGTAATCGATACATAGTACCAAGGAAAAATGAAGGATCGAGTAAATACACTCTCTCCTTTTTCTTTTCCTTTCTTCCTTGAATGAGATTCCTGTGTGGGGATGGTAGCCAAATATTAAATTGTGTTGAGCATATTAATAAATATAGGAATGATTATTTACACATCTAACTAAAGTGAATAATCATATTTAAGTCAAGAGAACACAATATATATATATATATATATATATATATATAATTTGTTGTTAATGAATAATATGGAAACCGCGTTGTAGTTAGTATCTGATTAATTAATATAATAAAGTTGGAAAACCTATATGTTCCCCTTTAGTACATGCATCCTCATTATTCAATCAAGAAGATTGAGGTTTAAGATTCCAGTAAAAAAAATTGAAAAAGTAAAATCACTTATTACTGCTATAATTATGTAAGTCATTGAGGATTCCTTGATTTGTTTTCACTAAATTGAATTTAATATTTGTTATATATAAATTACTTATTATGTTGTCATTGATTATTCAAATGAAGTTTCATTGTCACAAAAATCAATATATTTTGATAATTAATAAATGTTATCTCGTACTACAACTCACCCATTGACGCCACCTGTTTTTCCTTTGCAGCTTTTTACAACGGTAAAGGACAAATAAAACCATAATTATCATGAACGCCTTTTCTAACTTAAAAATAATAATAAAAAAAAATTCAGGTCCTTTTCTCCCAGATAATACATTTAACATTAATGGATAATAATCGGTTCAAAATTCAACTGACGAAAATAAATAATAAAACACTTAGTAAAAAAGTAAAGTTATATTTTTCAGTCACATAAAAGATATCGTGTGCATACAGTATATATCAAGAAAGATGTTAATGGGTGCATATATATAAGCACCTGAAATATTTGTGCGGCTGAAAAAATAAGACGTGATTTTCTTAGCTAGAAAAGTATTTTGTTATCTATTTTTTTGCTATAATGATCTATTATCACAACAACAATACAAATTAGTTTGTTTTCAATATAATTTATTGAATATTGTATTATGGCTGGGTTCACATATATGTGCGAATGTGCATTGTAATTAAATTTGATTTTATGTATTAATATGTTTTTATTCGATCTATCATCTTGATAATTATTTTATCATGCTTCAATTCAAATGCAATCTTCATGGTACAATTATTTTTCACGTGTAAAAAAAATCATCATAGTTGCCCTCTAAGGGCTAGGTCTAATAAAAAAAACTGTAGAAAAAAATTCATGATATTGGTCTTCTCAAATGTTCTAATTTTGATATTTATTTCGCTAGCTAACGTTTATCCTATGAAAACGACTAATTATAATATGATATATCGCTTGCTATATAGGAAAAAAATATTAAAATTTTATTAATAGTAAAAGTGGGTGATATTTCACAAAAACTTTATGAGTTGTATTGGCGGAATTAGATGCTGATAGCTAAAGCCCAAGTGACACCGCACCCAAAAGCTTGGCCAAGATAAACCCTAGTAGGGGGGCCCCTTTCTTTCTTTTTTTCAATTTTTAATTCATTGATAAATAATAAAAAAATTTAGGAAACGTCGGTAAATAATAAATTATCAAACCACATATGGTAATTTCAAGTCCAACCCAATATGTAACTTGCGTCTACTTTTATAATTATTGATTTATTTTTTTGTATAAATGTGAATGTAAAGCTTAAAAAGTTACCGCCTACCAGTATACTTTAATGTAATATCTAATACATTTCGTTCGATAAAATACAAGATATGACAGGTAAAACATCTAATATCGAGTCAATTATAGAACGAGAAAAATCGAATCGAATCAATTTATCTCAAAACCAATAAATTTCCAAATACATGAGAAAAGAAGTAGTGGTGTTGGTGAACTTTTTTTTCTTTTTTATTTTGGGTAATGAAAAAAAATTACAGTGACAATTAGATAAGTTCTAAATTACTTTTGCGTAACAGGCCGCTAAGTAGAACAGGAGGTCTGAATCTTTGATGAAGCACATGATTTATGACCGTTGGGAGAAAAACCAGAAACACAATCACACATGTGAAATAGGACATCTAGATTAATACGAAAGCGTCGAGCATTGCTAATCTCCAATTCCCCAAGAATCACTTTTTCACCACTATATAATGTTGGGATAATAGTTTCCAAATTCAGACATCATACGTATTTGTATATATATATATACCTCGGCACCGTCAAAGATCAAACTCACCTCCCCTGTCTAGAAATCTCCATTCCCTTCCCCATACTCTTTCATTTGCACTTTTTACATCTCTCTCTCTCTCTCTCTCTAGTGTGCTGTCTGTTTTAGTTTCACCAACCAGCTTGAGTAGAAGTAAAGGTTAGGCTATCCTTTTCTCATAATTTCTCGAGGATATTGAGCTAATCATGGCTGTTTTTGTGGTGGGTTTAGTGTTCATCTTGGCCTTGGCTGGCTATTCAGGTGAAGTTTATTCTTTCAAATTTTTCTTACATTTTTGTAGTTCGTTAGTACTATCTAGTATGCATGTCCAAATCTGAGAAAAAAAAAGAACACAAAAAGAGAAAAGAAAGGCGATTGAAATGGGCTTCTTCTACACTCCACTTTTAGCAGTGGAAAGTTTTGATCTTTACCCTTTTTGGCCTTTCTTTATCTAGTTTTCTTGATTTCATAGTCAAGAATGTCTGAAATTTGGTTGTGGGTTTTCTCACCTGATCTGTCTGGTTCTTGAATTTTTCTTACAGATGCAAATTACTGTGTTTGCAACAGTGGTCTGAGTGACAGTGTTCTTCAGAAAAGCATAGATTATGCTTGTGGAGCTGGAGCTGATTGTTCACAAATTCTCCAAAATGGGCCTTGTTTTAACCCTAACACAGTTAAAGATCACTGCAATTATGCTGTAAACAGCTATTATCAGAAGAAGGGCAATGCCCCTGGGAGCTGCGATTTTTCTGGAACTGCCACTGTTGTTCCTAATCCTCCAAGTAATTACTAAGAACTTGATTCTTTTTTTATTATATGTGCTTCAAATGTTGATCTCTGCTTCTAACTGCTGCCGGTGTTTTCGATTTTCAGGTGTAGCTTCTGGGTGTGTCTTTCCTTCTAGTGCTAGGTAATTTCTTTTCCCTTACCATAACTAGGTTATGAATCTTGAATTTAAGCTCTTATTTGCAGTCATATATGATGAGTTGGTTTTTTTGCTTTTTATTGATTAAAGTTGAGGAGTAAAGTTCCCTTGTTGAGATGCATTAGTTCTGTTGTGATAGAGATATTGCTTTCTTGCACAATGTTAGTGTTGAATGTTGATAACATATACTGTTCAATTCAATCAGAGATTCAATGATATAAATATTCTAGATGTGAAACTGATTTGTATGAGCAGCAGATGTTGGCTAGTTTGTCAGATTCGAGTTGATAATTTTGACATTCTTACAGTATAGAAAAGGACTGTAGATCCAAATGTCGTCGTTTTAAACGCCTTAGTCCCAGTTAGGCACAGAACAGAACAATTTACTCATGTGAGCTGTTGTGATTTTTGATGTTTAAATAAGTAGTTCATTTGTCTTGTTGCAATCTTTAATCAATTAGTGACTCTGCTCTACGTGTACAGTTTTTTAGTGAAGTTAGGTTCTCATTTTTACTATATTAATTTGTGTTTCATGTTGAATGTCTTGATTGTATTTGAACCTCCTGCAGCAATGCTGGCGGCACCACTCCATCAACCGCCCCACCCACCGGATTAACCCCGACAACTCCAACACCTCCCGCCTCTCCAACCATAGGAGGCGGTGGTGCTGCCACGCCTACTACTCCCGGCACTTTCCCAGGCAGTACCACACCCCCGGGTTCTCCCTTGACACCCGGTGGTTTTGGCCTCGCCCCGACTGGAAGTGGATTCGGCAACTCGGACAGCGGTAGTGTCAAACTACTAGCAGCATCTCAAAGCAGTACCTTTCTGCTTGTTGCATTGATCTTAATATCTAGTCTCTTTAGCCCAATGATCTAATGAAAAGCCAAGATTTGTGCAAGATTAGACAGAAGAGCGTCGAAAAACGGAGGGATGGGATGGGTTGGGATCGGATCAATAGCTTCGCTGCAAAGGAGTGATTCTCTCCACAAGAAGAATCAGTCTTTATCTCCACAGTTTCTTCTCCACTTGAGCTTTTGTTTCTGTTTTAGAAAAAAAAGAGTTGGGGAATTGGATTCTGTGTGAGTGGAGATGTGTGGCTTTTTCTTGGGGTGGAATATGCTCTCTTCTGTTTAATTTTTTTTTTCTGTGTACAATCTAGGTTAGGGGGCTGTAATATGTTGCTTTTTGTCTTTGAATTTTTTTAATGAGATTATGATACCCTATGTTCATTAGTCATATTATTACCAGACAGTCTTATGTGTGACACTTTTTTTTAATCATGCTTGTGTGATGATTGAATGAATAGGTGTGTGAGCCAGCCACAAAAGTTGATTCTTTTTTTCAGTCTATTATGCATCAACGACTTTGATTGACACTACTGGTGGTGTGGTGCATTCCCATTGTCTTGTCCATCTTAAATCACGTTAGCTAATAAAATAAGCCATGTGCGATGATCTCGACTTAGAAAGTATTAGCAGAATTTAAACTCGTGATTTTTGGTTACAAGCTCGTATATTTGCTGCTAGGCCACAACCCAAAAGGTATTTTGAATCTTGGAGCTGAAGAGGAGGAGAGGATGGCTTCTCATTTAACAAAAGATGAGTGGAATGACTATATATGGTTTTTAAAATAGGTAAGAACATCATAATTTTACCCACTATAAAAGGATAAGTGGTTGAGCTTGAACCATCACTTGGCATGAAAGTGAAATCCTACTCACCTGAGTTGTTTTTGTTTTTTTTCCCACTCTTTTCAAAGGGAACAGTAGGTCTCTAACTCGAGACATTTACTTTTTACACAAGTCTTCATTTGAAGTTATTTTGTAAGTTTTGTGATTCTTAGCAAATACTTCCTCTGCTCCAAATAAATGCAGTTTTATAAATTTTGCATACATATCAAGAAGGGGGTGTCTTAGTGATGGAGATAAATATATTTATATATTTATTAATATTTTATTGATTTCTATAGGTTAATTACGTATTTATATGTTTTAATTACTTTTTATCTAGATTGTTTAATTAAGGTAGAAGTCTTATTCTTACAGTATTAGAGTTTTAATAGTATAAATAGGTGATTATGTTTAATATTGTAGGTGGTTGAACTTTGACAAGTTTTGGAGATTAGTCCTTTTATTCAATACAAATTTGAGTTCTTCGAATTCTTGAATTATATTTGTATGTTCTTGTTCGAGTTATAACTTCCGTCTGCATCACTTAGTTTTATAATTATGTTGGTCATAATATTGTTAAAAAGTACACCCATGTCGTTTACATAGTAGAAGACGAAAAAAAAACAGTGACGAATATAATTAACATCCACTAATGTCCCCAATTTATGTCCTCAAATTATAATTTGCAATTTTTTTAAATATTATATAAAAAAAAAAAACCCAAATCAGGCACCGTGTCTGTTAGAACGGCATCGACAATTCTGTAACTCCAAGCATTTGCACCAAATATGATACATGGCGTCTTCTCGGTCTCGAACTCTTGGGCCAGGAGGAAGCACAAGTCCAGCCCATGTAAGGCCCAGATGCAGTCGGAGGGCTCTAATGAAGTATAATGATTTCACATATAATTTTATTTAGGAATAAATGTGTATATATTACACGTGTCATGTCACAGGAGCATTTGTCATCTTACTAAGGCACCTCTGCCAAGTGCCAACAATAAAAGAGGCACCACTTTGTAACAGAATTTCACCACAAATATTATTAGAAAAAAATTTATTCAGGATCCAGTGTATCACGTATGATTTTCTAATATAATTTATTTATTGTGTGTTATGTAAATTATTATATATGAATATAATTTACAAGGTAAAAAAATAAATTTGAATGACAAAAAGATTTTAATTGAAATGTGATGTGTACATAAAATATAGGGGTATTATCATATTTTGGTTTGACCTTTCAAGTAATTCATAAAAATATTCTGATCTTTTATAAATAACAATTTAATATACGACATTTTGAATATACAATGAATCTAGCCTGAAATTATTTTTCGGGCTTTAAGTTGCCAACTATTCACGCTGGAACAGACAGGGTGGAATGAAATATAATTTTATTTGATCAAGTGACGTGACATAAGTATTTTCTACGTCATTAAAAAATTCGGCCAAAAAGATACACGTCAGCAACTAAAAGCTCGAAAATTAATTTCAAACTATATTTGTTGTATATTCAAAAAGTTAGGTATTAAATTTTACAAAAACTTCCATGCACCAGCCCTTAAATGAGACTATTTGAGACGAGTTGGGTCAACCCGCGCTTTGGCCCGGTCAACGCTGTCAAACCCGCCCTTTGACTCTGTTTTTTTAGGGTATATATTTGTGTTTTTTAGTGTTTTGGTGGGGGGGGGGGGGAGGTTAGGGGTTAATTTTGTGTTTTTTAGGATTTTTTGGGAGTGTTTTTAGGGGGTTTTTTTTTTTGTGTTTTTAGGGTTTTTTGAGGTATTTTTAGGGGTTTATTTTGTATTTTTTAGGGTTTATTAATTCTATTTCATACTCATTTCAAACAAATTAAATCAATTTATTTTAATTTTAGGGTTCACTAATATAATTTTAGAATATATATTTTTTTGGGGAACAAAGAAAATTGAAAAAAAAAGACAAAAAAAACGTAAAAAAACTACCAGAAAAAAAATAAAAGACCCACGCGCCCGCCTTAAATAAGGCCTCACATGAGGCTGATGTACGAAAGTCCTTCTCATTAAATTTTTATTTATAAAAAGTAAGGACATTTCTGTTAATTACTTGAAAGATCAGATTAAAATATGATAATATCCCTAAAATATATAAATGTGATAATACTTGCATCATATTTACCTTATCACAATTATATTTTATACTATATTCTAGATTTTACATAAATATTACATAGATTAATTATTAAATAAATACAAAATAAATTAAAAAATATATATTTTTTAGGTTGGATAATTTGTTTAGTATGGTAAATTATATGGTGCACCGAGTGCAACACAATAAGTATTACAATAAATAATTAAGTATCACAATAGATAATAAATATGATAGTTAAGTGCCATAATATGTCTAGAGTGCAGTCACGCGTGATGCCACGTAAACTCATCGCCTTAATATCATAAGTCAATCTAGAACCTCTCAATACTTTATTTAAGTTCGGGATGATAAGAAAGTAGTAAACTGATGAAAATGAAACCACAAAATAGTGAAAAATAACATTATTATAATCAAATTGGCTAAAATAATACGCTTCCAATCAATTTCTAAAACATTATACTAATAAGTTGTAATTCAATTTCATGTTAAAAAAAAGTTGTAATTCAATTTATTATTGTTATTATATGGAAGCGATAATTTTCATCCTGTTTACTTTATTACAAATTTTAAATTATATGCTATCTACTACAGTATATTATAGATTATATATAAATATTTCATATTGAGTAATTATAATAAATCAAACATAAATTCGAAGTATATTGATTAAAATCTCTCAGAGCTCAACTAAATTCGTTCAAGATTGTGACTAACCATATAAAATTTTCAATACCTACCTTGAAGGCTTGAACTAGGGTAGTAGGGTTAATAGTAAACTAGTAAATTTTGAGTCTCGACTCATTTATACATAATATATTATATGAATAAAATCTAATTTGCCCCCTGTGCTATTTTGGGAACAACACACCCTCAAATTATTTTTTATCCCAATAAATCCCTTAAACTTCGTAACTCGTCCCAATAAATCCATACTCGCGCATTACTTTTCATGGACGCACAGCAGCAACAGCAGAGAGCGGGGATTCCACCGCCGCGACCACCGGCTGGTGACGGCGGAGGAGGGGATTTCTCCTCCATCCTTACTGTTCTATGCATATTCATCGCTATTGCCACTCTGGTAACTACAATGTTGCCCATCCTATTTTGTGTTTGTGATTTTGCCGAACAGGAATCTAGGTTGCGTCTATTTGAAGATGTAGATATCTGTGAGAACCGACCTATTTACTTTGATAATCGATTACTTTTTTTGGTTGATTTAGGTGTTGTTGACTATCTCTCTTGCGGATATACAAGTTTCAATAATTTATGCTGTTGTTATGTGATCCGTAGCTTTTTTTTTTCCTTTCTATTTATGGTAATGGATAATTCATTGAATTGGTTGGTATTTCAATATTTCTAGTTCAGTTTCCTTGATGTTTTTTGCTATTGAATTGAAAATCACAGCTGTAGAGATGATCGTATATGGAAGTTTCTGCTAAAATATGCTTGTATAGTAGTATGCAGAATGTTGGTAGAATGATGATAATTGGATACGCCGAAGATCAGATGAATTTTATTGTTAGCTTGGATGAATATTAGATATGATAGAAGAAGATCGAGTGAAACTTAGATTCTTAAAGTGATGCTGTTGATTTCAGCATGATTGAATTGTTTGATTTGATTATATAATGTTGTGAAACCTCTCCGTGCAGTTATTTCCATCACCAAGATTAGTGTGGACATGAGCTTGTAATGACAGTATTGGTGTCTTCATTTAAACTCCTCCGTGTTTTATTTTCTATTATTTTCTTTTGAATTTCTAAGGCTCAAGTTTATATCACGAACATAACATGTAAATTAACTTTTCCTAAAAGATAACAAATTAAACTCTGAGTTTTTGTAATATTATTTTGATGAGATAGTTTAGCATATAAGTCGTTTCTGATTCATTGTGGAGGCTAGCCTTCTCTCTTTTTGGATGGAGAGTAATAATGAATGAGAAAATCATGTGCAGGTTATTGTTCCATCATCCTCAACTCTAAAGCAGAGTTTATCCATTTTGCATCAAGTACCTGAGGGTCATGTTGGTGTTTACTGGAGAGGAGGTGCCCTTTTGGATACAATTACCAGTCCAGGTATTATTTAACTCACAATATAACTATATCTTTAAACATGCAATTTATTCAATTATTCTCACGTACCTTATTTGTCCTCCATTTTTACTAATTTGCATATCTTGAATGAAGGCTTTCATTTCAAACTGCCCGTGATCACAAACTTTGAACCCATTCAAGTGACTTTACAAACAGATTTGGTAGCAATCTATCTCTCTCTCTTCCCCCTCACTCTCTCTACATACATATACATTTATATTGCGTTGGTTACGGTTACAAACCGTTGGTTTGACGGTTCCGAATGCAGCAAACCATAACCGGACTGTCTGACAACCGGTTACGATTGCGGTTTGTAACCGTTAGTGCCGGTTTGCCCCTGTTACGGTTTGACGGTTTGGTCTTTTTTCTTTTTACTTTTTTTGTTTTTGTTTTTATGAAATAGGATGAAATAATTAAAAATATTATAACTTTACTATATTGAAATTACAAAATACAAAGTTACACCTTATGATTAAATAATTGTTATTGTCACAAACTTACAAGTTACAACTTAGAAAAATAGAGGGGGAAAAATAAGTTTACAACTTACAATTAAATTAAATTGTTGCAAATTTACAACTTAGAAAACTAGAGGGGGGAAGAAAAAAAATATCGGGCTTGCACTTCAAAATGAAGTCTGTGCCAATTTTTATGTTTTTATTTTTCTCACCCTCAATTGTAATTTATACCTAGTTTAATTCAAAATTTTATAAAATTACAAATTACAAAGTTATACCTTACGATTAAATAATTGTAATTGTTACAAACTTACAAGTTACAACTGAAAAAATAGAGGTGGAAAAGAAAAAGAATTGTAAGTTTGTAACTTACAATTAAATTACAATTGTTACAAATTTACAATTTAGAAAAACAGAGGGGAAAGAAAAAGAAGAAAAAAAGATTGGGCTTGCACTTCAACATGAAGTGCGAGCCAAAATTTTCCCCTAAATTATAAGTTATAACCTTGTTAATTCAAAAATTTATAAAATTAAAATTACAAATTATAAAGTTACACCTTACAATTAAATAATTGTAATTGTTACAAACTTACAAGTTTCAACTTAGAAAAATAGCAAGAAAAGGGGAAAAAAAACCATGCAAACAGTCGGTTACAAACCGGCTGGAACCGGCGGTTACATGGTTAACCACCCGACAAACCGTAACCGGACCGTGAGATTGGCGGTTATGGTTACAGTTTGTAACCATAACCGTGGACAACGGTTTTCAAACTGTTGACCAAACCGTAACCGACGGTTTGTAACCGTGATCCGGTTCCAAATGGGCACCTTCAGCCGTATCCACCCATGCATGTATATTTCAGAGTGGTCTGACATAAGCTACTTTCGAGTTTGGACTAAGAATGTGATTGTGTCACTGTACTGTGCAGGTGAGGGACATCCCTTGTGGAACAAAAGGAGGTGTTATGATACACTTTGAGAAGATAGAAGTAATATTTCTTGTTCTACCAAGTCCTGTGGAGAAATCTTGTGTTTGAATTGTTTGCCAAATACTTATTAGCATACCTTCAGGTTGTTAATCGTCTTCATAAGGATCATGTATATGACACTTTACTCAACTATGGTGTGCAATATGACAACACATGGATATATGACAAGATCCATCATGAGATTAATCAGTTTTGCAGTGCTCATTCCCTTCAGCAAGTTTACATTGATATGTTTGATCAGGTAACACCTAAGATTTAAAACATTCAACTAATAGCATCCACTTTTATTTCCTCCTCGTTCCATTGGAAATCCCACCTTAACTTAAATAGTAACTATGAGACTAAGCTAATGTTGCAAATTCACTGCTATGTTATGCTACCGACCTTCTGTAAGCAGTTCTAAATCAATTTTAATTAAGAATTACCTTTGAATATTTCAGATTGATGAAAAAATGAAGGATGCTCTTCAGGCTGACTGCACGCGCTATGCTCCAGGTATTGAAATTATTAGCGTGCGTGTCACAAAACCTAAGATTCCTGAAAGTATAAGGCGGAATTTTGAACAGATGGAAGAGGAGCGGACTAAGGTATGCCTTTAAATCTTATATTGGTGCTCTTAACTGTTAGTGTGGATTTATGTTTTTACCTTCACACCTGCTGCTTGTGGAAAGCTGATATTCTTGCCCTGTTAACTATTAGTGTCTAATGGGATTGATATTGATGAGGTTGATCACAAAATGGTTCATCAATTAGCTTTACTGATTCTATATTTGTTTGAAATACTCGGAGCTTTGTCAACAAAAAAATGGAATCATGAAATAAGAGAGTCATCTGTATCTATTACTATGTGATACCACCGATACCTCTGAACTGAATCAAACATTTAAAATGTTAACAGGTGTTGATTGCAATGGAGAAGCAGAGAGTTTCTGAGAAGGAAGCTGAGACTCAGAAAAAAATTGCTATAAGTGAGGCTGAAAAATATGCTCACGTTAGTAAGATCCAGATGGAACAGAAGTTGATGGAAAAAGACAGTGCGAGGAAGCAAGAGGAAATTTCTAATGCTATGTACTTAGCCCGTGAAAAGAGTTTGGCTGATGCTGACCATTACCGGTAAATTCCATCAGCTTTCTATGAATGTACTGCAGTATAGAATGTTTTAGATAAACAAGATGTTCTTTTAGATACAGCTGATTTACAGGGTGCAAGTAATGGTATGCATGAGCATTGAGAAAAATCTTTGCCTAAAAATAGTGCCAGAAAAAGATATGTTTTATGTATTACACATTATTTAAAATGGCGCACACAGCCTATCTGCCATTCTAGATTTTCACCATTATATGGATTATCAAACTTTTGGACCAATCACTGCACTGGGATTGATGTACCTGAACCAGTGAATAATGAGTTAAAACCAATGTACTGCATATAAATGCAGTGCTGGTCATTTTGATTCTTCTAAATGTTACTTTATGGTTGTCTTTCTAGCACGATGAAAGAAGTAGAAGCAAACAAGTTAAGGCTTACTCCTCCATATTTGGAACTCAAATTTATCGAAGCTATTGCCAACAACACCAAGATATATTTTGGCAACAAGGTAAGTGGTAGCTCTCTTTATCACTCTCAACCACTGTGTTTCCTTTTCTCGTGGTTGATAAGTTTGTTATGCAGGTACCAAACATGGTTCTCGATCAGAGGCTGCTCGGGAGCTATTTACAAGATGTGATGAGGAAAGAGAACCTGGAACCGTAAGTCCTCCTTACTGGAGCAGGTACAGGCAGTAACCGATCTTGAAATAAAATTCTACCTTTGTCCATAATATCGTGGTTCCAATAGGCATAGTATGGAGATGCATTTACCTTATCCCATTGGATTGGTTTGTTGGCTGTTTCTCTTGTTAGACAAGGTCCATTTCGATTTCTGAATTTTCTGAGGGAGAAGCCGGAAACTCACGAATATGTGCATACTATATGTTCATTTGCTGCTTATAAGCTATAATCCATTCTTTTGTTTGTTTTTCATGTCCTTCCTCTGCTCGTATTTGTCTCTATCTTACTCTACGTAGCTCTTGTAGATGCTACTTCTGGAATACTAATGAAAATCTCATCCATGGCCTTTTGGATATTATTGTAATTCGGGGGAACTTTTTGGTTTATAATTAGTAGATCATAAGAATTTTGTTGATTTAAGACCCGAAAGTTAGGTGATCTCATATTCACTTATAATCGTCGAAACAGTAGCATAAATTCAACATGAATTGTTTAAAAAACTTGCGTGACTCTGTGACACTGAATGACTTGCTTATTTTACATATAAGTTAATGACGAAGTTAATGACGAGGTCAGAGAAGTGGACAGGTTCGTATTTTTGTTTTGTTTAGAGGGGTGACAGATTCATATTTAATTTCTCTAAGATTTTCCATTTTTCCAAATGCGTGTTTTGAATTTTGATCATTGCGATTGATTTTGACTTGGTAGTAACCGTAACTAAGCAGTATCCAAAACGCTATTTTCTTTCTGAGAGTTTACTTATTTTTATAGCATGACATGCATGTTTGAATTTTTTATTTTTATTTTTTCTGATAAATTAAGTATACGCTTGCTCAACTTAAATAGTTTACTTTAATCTGAAAGAGATTTGCGTGAAAGAGCCCCTTTTTGGTTCCATTCAGTCCCATAAGTCAACAATTTGAACTGTTAAAATTTCACATAATAACAACTTTACTACGTAGTCAGCAGTCATTATTCGCATTAATTAATAATTAATGAAAGTTCTCTCTCCATGGTGATGATAATCCAATCTTTTTTTTTTTTATTAGTACAGTGATGATAATCCAATCTGATCCTCGATAAAGAATCAAATCGGGTGTTGGTTATAAATTGTGTGTTTATTTTAAAAAATCCCGATTACATAATCTCCCATTCCGTGCTACATGGCAACTGGATGATGACGCGAAGGTGATGTAGCTTAAATGGTAAAGGCCAAAAAATAAAATCGAGATGAGGATGAGATTAAACAATCTCGGATGGTCACTTAGAGTATCTCATCCGTTCAAATTATATAGTTCATTTTTTCTTCGCACGTATATTATTAATATTTATGAAATAATATATTAAAGCTTAACTTTCAATATCACAAATTTATGACTTTAAAATATTTAAGTGGTTGATTTTTAATTTTCAAGACCTAACAAGGATTTATTTTTACATTACTATGAAAATCATACTACTTATAGTTATGAGACTATATAGTTGGGACACTTCAAAAAAGTAATAGAGATTATATAATTGGGACTGATGGAGTATTATTTTGTTAAAATAAATTCATATGCTTTTTATTTGATATATTTTTTTAACTTTTAAAAATATGTTTTTATTTAATGCCGACTTAAATATGTGTACATATATATATATATATATATTAAAAATATTAGTAAATGTTATTGAAAATTTAACAGAACCGTGTACTCGAAGTAAATTTAAACATATGATTTAAAATGCAAAATCATTGAAGCAAATAATTTTGGAAGGGAAATGTCAAACCCCATCCTACCCGCAACGTGACCACCCTTCTCTCTATTATAATTCAAGCAAATAATTTTAGTAGCATTTAATGTATAAGAATTAGAGATCATAAGCTGGAGCGAATAATATCCTATCAATTAAAATAAAGGGTGGGTAAACTGCAGAAAAGAAAAACAAAACCAATTTAAATGTATTTTATAACTATATATTTTTTATATTTATAGTTTCATGCTAAACATTAATCTCAAATCTTAAATCCCCCTGCTGCCGCTCCTATCTGTACATATATTAAGGCAAAATCGTGTGATAGACAACGGTTCTGGTATAAACCATTGTTCATCACATGATTTAATAATTATATTTAAACAACACTTTTTATATAATAGGCAACGGTTCTGAGTTAATAGACAACAGTAATGACATTTATTATTGTAAATTTTCTTTTTCTTCTTTTTTTTTTTAATGCATTTTTCATGACGGTTTAGATTATAACTGTTGTATTTTAACAAATTTTTGCAATCTTATTATTATATTTTTTACTTCAAATTTTGAGATTTATAACATTTTTTATTTTATTTTTTTATGCATAAGTGGATGATGTGTATAGTACTTTACATTTGTCGCCTAAAAAAAATAAATTTCATTTGTGTTGCAC
This sequence comes from Perilla frutescens, assembly GCA_026008535.1. Taxonomy (NCBI): domain Eukaryota; kingdom Viridiplantae; phylum Streptophyta; class Magnoliopsida; order Lamiales; family Lamiaceae; genus Perilla; species Perilla frutescens. The sequence continues at coordinate 7,969,027 of BRKX01000018.1, read as the reverse complement.
TATAATAATAATAATAATAATAATAATAATTTGTATTAATTTATTATTTTTCTATTTCAATCTCATCATTTAAAATAATTATATTTTTTATACCTATCATATATCCAAATAAATCAAATATTCTTTAATCGTGGACAATTATACATTGCTTTTTATAAAACCTTGTCATTTGAAATATTTCAATTCCATCTTTCTAACATGGATTTTCATTTATTTTATTTTTATTTATCGTAACTATACAAAATTAATCTTTTATCTAATTAATTAACACATGTGCATATTGTAACCAATCTTTGGCTGTCAGCTGTTAAGATGTGATCTATTTAGCTATCCACATCAAAATCTTTAAGTTCAAATAACAAACTCCTGCGATAATTGCACAATAATATCGATTTAAAATAATTTACTACGAGAAAAATAAAAAATGTAATAACCATTTTTCATGAGCATGAAAAATCGTGTCTTTATTTTTTGGTTAGAAACATATTTTACTATTTAATTTTGGCTATAAAAATTCAATTAACACATTTATATTCCATGCATAAAATAGTAAAAGAAGTAAAAAAAATCTTAATTTAAACTTTAAAAGCAGCTTGTTTCCGCACTTGTTGCGGTTTTCAACAGCAGACTTTTTTACTTTGTATCCATACGGTTGACCTTATTCTCCCCAAAAAGTCCAATGAAATTATTGAGGAAAATTCATATTTAATTCGTATCTGATATTAATGAATCTGTCAAGAGATTCCCGGATCTTAACGCCCCTCAAAACATAATGATTCTATATTCTATGATAAATAAGCAAGGGACTTCCCGCATTTCTATATAGCTGTACGCACGTTCAACACAAGATTGCTTACTTCATTCAATCATTTTTCTTTATAATCATAGTTTATTTGAGCTGCTGGGGTCCTGCAAATCCAGTTTCTTGATTCTTATTATTGAGTGGTAGGTGATGCATCATTTTCTTTGCTTTTTTATGACGAAGAAACAGTTTTTTTGGGCACTTAAATTGATGATTAGTTTGAGGTTTAGTTGGAGAAATCCCATGAACACAAGATTCCTCTGTTTTTCAAGATTTATAATTCAGCATGGTAAAGATTGCAAAAGGAGTTCTTGGTTTCTGATTCGTTGACAAAGCTGAAGTTTGCGTTTGCAAGAATCTTGGATTGAATAGAAAGAAATCTGGGATTCTTGTTCTCTCGATCTCTTACATTTTCATCATTTGCAGATTTTCTGCTAATCATATGTTTTTTTTAAGCACGGTTGAAACATCTGAGCTTCTGGTTTTCGATTAGTTTTTTTAGCTATTGCAGTCATAGTCGTGTTGTGTTTTTGGTTGTCGTTTTCACGATTTAGGAATATAGTAGGTTTGGTAATAATACACACTCACATGCTCGCATGTTCACATAAGATGAGTGTGAATGAAATGGGATTATTAATCTCCACAAATGTGTTTCTATTTTCTTGCTAAACACAATAAAAATCATGATAAATCCATTTTTCTTCATTTGGGAATCAAAGGTTTTACAGCTCATAATTTGATCGTGATTCAGCATTGGTAATATCTGATAGAATTTTGTTATGTTTCTGTTTTGATAGGATTTTTTGAGCCTTCCTACTCTTCAGTCTATTCAATTTGAAAGAGTTATCTTCACACAACTGAAAATGTATGTGGTGGAGAGCAAAGGAGGTGCAATAGCTTGCATGCTCTTAGCTCTATCTTTCTTGGGCACATGGCCTGCCTTGTTGACTCTTCTCGAGAGGCGAGGCCGTCTCCCTCAACACACTTATCTTGATTACACAATCACAAATCTGTTGGCTGCAGTCATCATTGCTTTCACATTTGGTGAAATTGGAAATGGAAGGCCAAATTTCCTTGACCAACTCCCTCAGGTCAGATAGTCCCTTCTGATTGCATGACGTTTATGTTTGATTAAGCTCGAATGATATATGTTAAATACAAGAATCTTGAAACAGCCATGGACACTGAAATTGTATTGAGTTGAAACAATGTATGCTAAATATTGAGATTTTCCTTTGTTTGGACCAATTGATGCAGGATAATTGGCCTAGCGTGTTGTTTGCAATGGGTGGTGGGATCGTTTTGAGTCTTGGCAATCTGGCAACGCAGTACGCTTGGGCGTTCGTTGGTTTGTCCGTGACTGAGGTTATTACATCCAGCATAACTGTTGTCATAGGTAGCATAAATTTGTGATACGTTTTGTTTTCGTGTTGCTGTGAAACATGATAGGACTGCATTTGAAGCTTCATACATAAATTGGCTTCTTTGCTTATTATCCAGGAACAACTTTGAATTATTTCTTGGATGACAAAATCAACAAAGCTGAGATTCTTTTTCCTGGTGTTGGATGCTTTCTGATAGCTGTTTGTTTTGGCTCTGCCGTTCATTCGTCCAATGCTGCTGATAATAAAGCCAAGCTTACTAGCTACTCGAATGATAGCAAAGACGGGGCTGTGTATGTGTTCTTATCCTAATCTTCGTCTCAAGATTAGTTTTTCAACCCCTCAAGTTTTGTTAGAACTTGTTCATGACTAGCTATATAGAATTTCAGATACAGTTCAGACATAGATTAGTATCAAGTATCTGACACGAGTTTATATCTAAATTTGGACAGGAACAAGGAAGCTTATGCAAGCAAGGGTAAGAGGATATCATAAACCTGTGTTTTCGTGCTTTCGACTTCATAGATGAGCAGTCTGCATTTATTTGAAGTTTTTTTTTATGCCTGCACTAATCAATAGATCTTGAGAATGGAAGTGTTACAAGTGAGAAGGCAAAGTTTGGGACTGCACATTTTCTCGTAGAGCTAGAGAACAAAAGGGCAATCAAGGTAAAATCTGCTTTTATTACATCTAAAATCTTGACATTTCATATTTCCATACATGCATTAACGGCCCTCATATCCTGAAAAAGGATGCAAGAAAATATCCGCACAATCTACAATAAACTCGAACTTGCTGCTGCTGCAGGTGTTTGGGAAGGGAACTTTCATTGGTTTGGCAATAACTTTCTTTGCTGGAGTTTGCTTCTCTCTCTTCTCTCCAGCTTTCAACCTGGCCACGAACGATCAGTGGCATACACTGAAAGATGGGGTTCCCCACTTGAGCGTATACACTGCATTCTTCTACTTCTCAGTATCCTGCTTCGTGATAGCCATCATTCTCAACATCATCTTCTTGTATCGGCCCGTGTTGAACTTGCCTAAATCATCGTTGAAAGCTTATGTATCAGACTGGAACGGTAGAGGTTGGGCCCTTTTGGCTGGACTTCTGTGTGGATTTGGGAATGGCCTTCAGTTCATGGGAGGCCAAGCTGCTGGTTATGCTGCAGCTGATGCTGTTCAGGTCAGTTCATCAATGCTTAAATCTTGAAACATCCTAGGAAAAGTCGAAAGCTTCAGTTTAAGTACATGTCATTAATCACTTTTTGCTCGATTTTAGGCTCTTCCGCTTGTGAGCACGTTCTGGGGTGTACTCTTGTTTGGAGAGTACAGAAGATCGTCTAGAAGAACATACGTTCTTCTAGCTGGCATGCTGTCGATGTTTATCGTTGCTGTCGGAGTTCTTATGGGGTCGTCAGGTCACCGGAAGTGATGCTGAGTTCTTGGAAGATGATGGCAGGTGGTGGAATAGAGAAACGTGGAAACAGTGAGATAGTAGTCAATGCAGTGCTATCTTTGGTTAATTACTGCAAAGGAAAATGTTAAATAGTTAGAAAATTGTAAATAAGTGCCTGAATTTGATTGAAATACACACAAAATGGAAATTATAAAGAAGCAGCTTTTGATTGATTTGTATAATCTCTGCATGTGAGTAACCTTCTATTTTAACTCAATTTCCAAATTTAAAATTGTTAATGCTTTTCTGAATTTTCTTACCTGATAGTTTGCAATCAAAGCAAAAGATAGCTCAAATACTAATTCGTCTTTAGCAAAGTAGTGTTACTTTGGTGACTAGATGGGACACGTGGCACGTGTGCGAACACCATTTTGCAATAGAGGATCAAAGTAACGAAGTTGCAATAGAGGATTTCATGTCAATAGACTCTCTGCTAACTTAAAATTAGTGTCACAATATGCAATAAAAATCAATGAAGTTCAAGATTGGTGTAGTATTGATGACTCAAAAAATGGTGAACAAATATACTCAAAAACTAGGCGTATGCAATAAATTATAAAAATACAGAGAAAAAGGAAATTCCATTCAAGAACTGCTAGAGATTTCAGAGCAGGCTCTACAATACTTAAAGGTCCCCCTAGTCGACTTTATCAGAGGGATTTATAGACCAATTTGCCTTCCATGCAACGGAGGGCGATAAGAGACGTTCTGTTCTCCAGCCCGATGATCGGAGCTGCCAAGTAAGGATACACGAAAAAATCACAATTTAATAAAAAAAGGAAAATAAAATATTTAACAATACTATTTGCAGAAGCATACCTTAAGAACAAAGTCTTCATAGTTTTTATCCATCCATGACTGGCTCTCGAGATGCATAGATCTGTTTTTATCGTCAAGTTTTGCCAAGACGAGAGCGTGCATGAAAGCTCGTAAAACATCTGCTGCTGTTGAATCTCTATGCATGATGACACTGACAATACTCTTTCTTGAGTGTAGTATATACTTTCCTAGCAAAACCGAAAGGAGTTAATGAGAATACAGTCTTGATATGAGCTTCAACTGAAAGAAGGGGGCAAATGAGTTCAACCTTTGTTGTAATAAGAGCTGGCTAGACGCGAGAGATCTACCCTGTTTTCCATGAAATGAGAATTCACAAATAAATATGAATCTGTTTCAGATGCAGTTGAGTTTGAATAATATGCTGTATGTGTTAAAAGAAATGGCTCGGGATGAATAAACCATCGGACATAGGAATCTCGGAAATGCACTAGGTGATGCAACGTGAATAAAGAATAGCAACAGAGTTGATAACTTACACTTCATCACTATTAAGTGAAGAGATCCGGACACCCAAGCGTACCCGTTGGCCCACATTTACTACCCTACTTGACATCCATGAAGTCATCCATAAAGGTAAAATATGCTCCATCACTGAGATCTGTTTTGGTGAAAGAACTAGAAAACCACATACAGAAATCTCATGTCAGTGTTTTGGAATTCATATCTGCTATAAAGTACTTTTTATTAATTTTTGTCGTAGTTGAACAGGTATTTTTAATAACTGTGCATACATTGCAGCTACAGTTTCGCAATATTAGAGACTCAACATCTCACCTTGGCCAGTCTTCATGTAATGTGACAAAAGAATTGAGCTTCTTTCAATATTTAATGTACTGAGTGTAAGGCAACGGACAGCCTTGTAGTTTGCTGCAAATAAAATAGAACGCCAAATTATGCTGGGATGCTGTTGCAGTTTAATGTTAGTTCAGACAGAAGCATCAGCAGGCAATATAAGCAATAAGACTATCGAGGGAGACTAACCATACATATGAAAGATGGTGAGGGACAGAAAACAAAACCATATGACAATTGAGTGCCCCATAGTAATGTGGGCGAGAAGCATTCCTAGAGCCATCCCGATCATTGTTGCTAGAGTCTCTTGGCTGCCTTCCTATCAAATGTTGGAACAAGTTTTAATGAATGAATAAGCCGAAAAATTTAACAGTTTATGCAATATCTTGACCGACCATTTTAAATAAAGCATGTTACCTTAGCAGATATATCAGCTGCATTATTCTGAAGAGCAAAATGTTGTGTTAGGGCAGCTCTAGTGGCACCACTGGCAACGCCAGCTAATTAGCAGCATGCATAAAAAGAGAATGATGCAGAAATAATTAGTATGACTGAAAATGCTATGGGAATGAAAATGGTGAGTGGTCGTCAGGAGAGCTCGAATTAATTATTGAACCAACTTTGAAACTTACTGAATGATCGTGATATGCTTCCTAAGCATACAATGACCACAAAAGCTGATGGGAATAAAGGGGAAAGAAGGTCCATCAACATCCCTACAACAATTTCACAATCTAGTCTCAAATATGAAGCTTCATAAACAAAAATCGAGCTGGAAAATCTTGTTGAAAATTGATAAAGACAAAGAGAATACTAAAAAGTACTATGCAACCAAATCAAATAAGAGTGTAATAAAAAAAATAATAATGATGATTACAAGTGAATACAGTTTTACCAAGGTCATTCATAAGATCTGCAACAAGACGCCACATTTTGGCATCACTATCGAGGTTTGCCCCCTAAAGAAAAATGAAATGTGGTGTTATGGTTTAAGTCTCAAGGCCTTGTAGTAGAACTAAAGAAACTACTGAGGTTTTACCTGGTAAAATGTAAATAAGACACCTCCAAGCATTCCAGTTAAATCCCTCAGAAACCACTGGCATTGTTTTCAGATGGAAAAATTAGAAACAAATAGAGAAACCCACTCGAACTTTTATATGAGTATCATCTTGCGCCATGTAAAAATAATTTTTTCATAAGGAAATGTATACCTGAAATGTGGCTCCAATAACTGTGGCCGATTTCTCACCAACGCCTATAGCACTTAGAAGAGCCTAAAGTAATTAACATGTGTTAATTAGTACTGCATATGAACATAGCGAAAGGCCAGTGATCAACCTAAGTTTGCAGTCAGTATTATTACCTGGGTGGAAAGCATTGTTCTCACATAAGTTGAAAGGCCCTGCAAGAAATCCAATCAATAAGTTTAGAGGGGAAAAAGAAGAAGTTCCAACTAGAATGAAAAGACTAGAAAAACAAAGGATTGGAAACCTGCAACGAGTCCCATATTTGAAAAGGAACATAATCAGACGTCACACTGCTTGGAAATCCCTGCAATTTATATCGATTTCAGATCGAATGGAATTTCTTTTAACACCAATCAAGCACAATGAAAACTAATGTTGAAATTCAGTTCTCATAGATTATGAAATAACATTTCCTGCAACACTTATTGCATAAAAATCCAATCTTTCCAATTCTCTTCGAATTAAATCAAGGAAAGCAAACATCTTTCGTTCCCAAAGAGCCTTTCATCAATCATTACAGTCCCATCACAAAAGTAAATATATCACACACACCACTGTAATTCAAGCTAACATGCAAGAAAACCACTAACATTCGACATTCGATGACAAACCCAAAAAAACCCCTCCAAAAATGCAGGATCAAATCTCTTCTAAACTAAAAATTTCTCAACTTAAAGTGATCAATTCACGGCCTTCAAATCGCAAGTCAATCAAAAATCGAGATGGTCAAACATTCATCGCCGTAAATACAAATACAATTACTTCATCAATTAAAAAACAGAGCGATGAACAACATATCGATAGTTTACCTCAGGAACGAAAGCGTCGAGGATTCTCCTCGAAAAATGATTGAAACGGAGGGACGATTTCCGTACGGTGGCTCCGGCGACGGTGAAGGTGGCAGTCTTGGTGAGCTTCGAGGAAGCGCTGCCGTTCCATTCCTCGATCACCGTAGAACTGCTATTTCCTTCCATTGCTAATTTGCTGCTGCTTCACAGTCTCAACGTGCTACCAAGCCACTGCAAATATTATTCGTGAGATTATTTATTACTTTATTTTCACCCGTTATTTTATGCTATTCGGAACATCAACCCCATTCTTTTGATTTTATGTTCTTTTGGACCCCTTATTTCTTCTTCTTACTCCTTTTATTCCAATGATTTCTTACTCGTGTTCTATTCGGATTTCAAATTAAAAATAAATAAATATTATTAACTGAACGAGGGAAATTTGAATTTTTTACTACTTCATCTGTTAGTTCATGAGCAAATTCATTATGAGAGTTAGGTTGAAAATATAAGATTATTAATTTAATAAAACTAATATTTTAGCCCTCATGTCAACCCTCTGTTCAAATTTGATATTTCATCTTCTATTCCAATCATTAAATGTATAACATGTGTATTTAACTTTTTTTAATGGTGAATTATTTCATTTTTTAAATACATATGACATATATCGAAGGGTTGTGATATCAAGTTGGAATAGAGGTTCCGTGGAAATTGTATATATGATAAGAAAATAACAAATTTGAATAAACATATTATATTTTTTAATAGAATATTAAATATTTAAATTTAAATTTAAAAAACTTGTTTAAGTTCATGAGCCTCAAATATATTCGATAAATAAAGCTCGAACTTCGACTAAATGAAAACGAGTCAAGGTTAAGATTGGCTCGATTATCTTACTTATTTGGTGCCTTTGACAGCCTAAAAAAGAGAAAACGCAAAAAAAGTGATGACTTAAAAAAAAAAAAAGATAAATTTGAGCCTGACTTGATTACACCCCTACTTATTTCAAAAGAGAAAATGCAAAAAAAAAAAGTAACAAAAAATAAAATAAAAAATCAAACTTGAATTCAACTCGATTACTCTAGAAAGTAAAAATTCAGAATTTAACGTGACTACTCTAGCAAGTAATAAATGGAATCTTACTTATTTGGTACCCACATTTGGCATTCTAATAAGAAAGAGAAGATGCAAAAACAAGTCAAACTTCAACTTGATTTGATTACAATAAAAATTAAATCAAACATAAAAAGGTGACTGAGCAAGCAAAAAAAAAGTCAGACTTAAACTGGACTCGATTTCATTAAAGTGAAGATGCAAAAAACATGTAAAATAAGTCAAACTTGAACCAATTCGATTACATAAAAAAATAAATCAAACATGAAAAAGTGACTGAGTGAAAAAATAAAATAAAATAAGTAATTAAACATTAAAAAAAAAATTCGCTATAGGGAGGGCTTGAACCTCCGACCTTGTGGTTAACAGCCACACGCTCTAGCCAACTGAGCTACTACAGCTTGGTTGTGAACAATAAAATTAAGTTAAAATTTAAATTAATGTATCCTTTGATTAGTACAAATTGTATAACTAATTCAGCAACTCCCTGCGGCGGCGAGAGACGAAGAAGAGATGCGGAGAGCAGCGAAATTTCTGCTTTCAAGACGACACTTTTCATCAGATGCAGAAATCCCAAGCCTTTATTCATTCCTTCAACCTTCAATCTTCGCACTCAATAGAAACCCTCGATCGCAAGAAACAACTAAACCCAATCCCCAACAAAATCAGGCCTCGAACTCTATTTTGCAGCACCAAAAATCCAATCTTGAAGCTGCCCTCCATCAATCCCTTCTCGAAAGCAACACCGATGAGGCGTGGAAGTCGTTCAAATCTCTTACCGGCGGCGGTGCCTCCTCTTTCCCCAGTAAGCCCCTCACGAACTCGTTAATTACGCACCTGTCCTCGCTCTCCGACACCCACAATTTAAAAAGAGCGTATGCGTCGGTGGTTTTCGTGTTGGAGAAGAATCCATCGTTGTTGGAATATGAAAGTGTGAGGGCCCTTTTGGTTTCCATGAGGGAAGCCAATGCCGGCGCCGCCGCTTTTGCGGTGGTGAATTGCATGCTCAAGAATAGGTTTTTCATGCCGTTTGAGATGTGGGGCTGTGTGCTTGTCGATATATGCAGGAAAAATGGGAGCTTTTCTGCTTTTGTGGGTGTTTTTCATGAGTGTTGTAGGATGGCTCTTGATGAGAAGATGGATTTCATGAGGCCCGATTTGCCTGCGTGCAATGCTGCATTGGAGTGTTACTGTCGTGAGGTTGAATCTGTTGTTGATGCGGAGAAAGTGGTGGAAACGATGTCGTTTCTCGGGATTAGGCCGGATGAGGCTACCTTTGGATTGCTTGCGTATTTGTATGCCGTTAAGGGGCTGAACGAGAAGGTGATTGATTTAGAGGGAGTGATGGGAAGGCTAGGCGGTTTTGATGAAAGGGTTTATATGCATAATTTGATTTGTGGATATTTGAAGTTAGGTGATTTTGAAGCAGTTTCTGCTGCTATAGTTCGTGGTCTGAAAGAAGGGGATGGATCAGGATCGAGTCAAGAAACTTGCAACGAAGTGGTAAAAGGATTTTTGCAAAATGGGGATCACAAGAGTTTAGCCAACTCGATCATTCAGTGTCAAAAGCTCGAATCTTCGTCTGTTGTGGTGGAGAGATCGTTTGGATATGGTGTTATCACTGCTTGTATTAGTCTTGGTTTTCTTGAAAAGGCACATGCAATTCTTGAAGAAATGAATGCTCAGGGTGTTTCTGCTGGATTAGGTGTTTACGTGCCAATTTTGAAGGCTTATTGCAAGGAGCAAAGAACAGCTGAAGCTGCTCAATTGGTCACAGAAATTAGCAGTTTGGGATTGCAGTTGGATGTTGGTAGTTATGATGCTCTAATAGAGTCATCTATGTCTTGCCAAGATTTTCAGTCGGGGTTCTCTCTGTTTCGTGACATGAGGGAATCAAGAACACGCGATTTAAAAGGCAGCTACTTGACGATCATGACAGGTTTAACAGAACACCATCGGCCTGAGCTGATGGCCGCCTTTTTGGATGAGGTTGTCGAGGACCCTAGAATTGAAGTAGGCACTCATGATTGGAACTCGATTATCCATGCATTCTGTAAGGCTGGGAGGTTGGAGGATGCAAGCAGGACGTTCAGGAGGATGAGTTTCCTTCAGTTTGAACCGAATCAGCAGACGTATCTATCCCTCATTAATGGATATGTGACATTGGAAAAATACTTCAGTGTTTTAATGCTTTGGAATGAGGTTAGGAGGAAGATTTCTGATGAAGGGGAGAGAAGATTCGAATTAGATAATAGTTTGGTTGATGCCTTTCTGTATGCTTTGGTGAAGGGCGGTTTCTTTGATGCTGTAATGCAAGTTGTGGAAAAATCACAAGAGATGAAGATATTTGTTAATAAATGGAGGTACAAGCAAGCATTCATGGAGAAACATAAGAAGCTGAAAGTGTGGAAATTGAAAAAGAGAAACACCAGAAAAATGGAAGCCTTGATTGCCTTCAAGAATTGGGCTGGACTGAGTTCTTGAGAAGGTGTTGCAGTCCATATTTGGTTCTTATTTTCTCAAGCATACGCGATGTGGTTAACTGCACGACATACATATGAACTTCAGTCGACTAAGAGCCATCAAGCGAACTAACTGCTCTTGCTATTGCTTCTTCATTAGGAGCATTGCAGATTTTGTGCAGAAACTCAGTGATATCCAATACACTGTTAACATAACTGGTTTCGGATTTCAAGAAACGAATGCATCTTCGATGGTGGTGTAAGATCTGAGAGGAAAACAGAATGGAGGTCGAAGAGGTGGTTTGCAGCTTTAGATTTACTTCAAGAATGCAAGGGATCGTTGCTGAGTTACCTGTTGCATTGCTGAGTTCTGGTAGAGTTGCGATGTTTCAAGAAATGCAGTTTTATACTTTTATTTACACTAGCGGAGATCAAGTGCAACGCACCTAAATTGTATGTTTTTACTAAAATGTGTAAAATTGAAGGTTCTTTTGAGAGTGTAAAGTTTGAAATTATAAACTATATTATAATTAGAAAATATTAATACATATCTAATAAATACCTAGAGTAAGAATATATATATATATATATATATATATATAGGGGTGGGTTCCAGAAGGAACCACACTCTAGGTGAGAACTGAGAACCAATCTCAGCCACAAATTGATCTGATTTGGACGGTCAAGATTTGTTCCAAAATTAAAAAAAGGCGATGGCATTATTGTAATATTTTCGAAGTTCAATGCCCCTGAAACTTAGAGAGGGTAAAATCAGAAGTTTGAAGCTATACGGATTTTCAAACGTTTACAGACAAAAATCTTTCTTCCCACCATAACTGCTTGAGCTTTCTAACGCGAAACCGGCAAAAAATCATCGAATTCAACCGTTCAAATCATCCCAAAACCACCGAAGAACATTAAAGTTTCGAACTAAAATCAGTGAAGTTAGATGAGGACTGGCAAATACCCTTCCATTTTGTGGGTGGAAGATCGAGGCCTTTGTCGGAAAAACTTGGGGATTCAGGCCATATCCCACTATCAATTACTCTCACAATTATATCACTCTCTGTTTATGCTCTCTCCACATTCTCAGGTAAGCCCATGAACTCCCATGATCGCCTTGTGTGCAGCCCGGTTTTCGAGTTAGGGAAGACGGAGACCACCCCTTCCATGCCTGAAATATATATATAGCTTCAATATTTATATTAATTTTGGGAAAGTAGAGGAAAATCAAATTCGTGATGTTATGTTTAGTGAAGTTACTAGCAATTTTCTTGCTCTCTGCTTCACTCAGCTTTGCAGCAAACCCACTAAAGCTTTTCGTGTAGCTGTATAGCCAAGAATCGTTTGCCCTTATGCTGCATGCTTCTGTGTTTTAGCACTCTCGTGACTTATTTTAGCATGGCACCTGCTTCAGCATTAGCATGAAACAATGTTCTCTTGCTTTTAGCACTCTAGTTTAGAGTTTTAGCACTGTAATCTCATATTTTAGCATTCACATTATGTTCTTTATCATTGTAATTGATTTAGGAGTTTCATCTTTTGTTTCTTTTTTGTAAACATAAAACCTTCATTGTTTTAGCACTCTAGTTTAGAGTTTTAGAACTGTCATAATATATTTTAGCATTCAGATTATGTTCTTTGACATTGTAGTTGATTTAGGACTTTCATATTTTGCTTCTTTTTTATAAACATAAAACTTTTGTCCCATGTGTGATTCAACTGCAAAATTTTCTTGGTTTTACAAGTATATATTGGAGTTTTAGCCCTGTCATCTTGTACTTTAGCATTCAGATTCTATTTTTTAGCACTCTAGTTTAGAGTTTTAGCAGTGTGATCTCATATTTTAGCATTCAGATTATGTTCTTTGGCATTATAATTTGATTTAGAAGTTTCATTTTTTAGCACTCTCGTGACTTATTTTAGCATGACACCTGCTTCAGCATTAGCATAAAACAATGTTCTTTTGCTTTTAGCACTCTAGTTTAGAGTTTTAGCACTGTAATCTCATATTTTAGCATTCACATTATGTTCTTTATCATTGTAATTGATTTAGGAGTTTCATCTTTTGTTTGTTTTTTGTAAACATAAAAGTTTAAAACCTTCATTGTTTTTAGCACTCTAGTTTAGAGTTTTAGAACTGTGATAACATATTTTAGCATTCAGATTATGTTCTTTGACATTGTAGTTGATTTAGGACTTTCATATTTTGCTTCTTTTTTATAAACATAAAACTTTTGTCCCATGTGTGATTCAACTGCTCAATTTTCTTGGTTTTACAAGTATAGATTGGAGTTTTAGCACTGTCATCTTATATTTTAGCATTTCAACCGAGTGGGACAGAATGTAAGTATGATTTATTTTTCACATTTTAATTTTACTATCCTAACACAATATTTTTTTTTGTCAAATTTTATGACGCTAGGAGAGTCCACGGTGGAGGGACTTTAGGCTGCATGGAATGCCCTACTTTGAAGAACTTCGTGAGATCATGGACGGTGCTGGTGGTTTTGGCGGTGTGGATTTCGGCTGGTTGGCTTCCTTTGTGGCCTGACAGATTTTAGGGATGCAATGCACCTAGTTGTTGATTTTGCATTTTGGAAGGATTTTAGGGTTTTATAATTATTTTAAAAAATTGCACTTGTTGCATAAATTTTCTTTTAATTTAACCGTGTACTAATTATCAAAATATAATTTTTTGCACCATATTATTAATTTCAAAGTTTTTCATTTTGTTTGAAATTTCAATAAAAATCAAACTACCAGTGCTAAATAAGAAAAAATGAATCCTATAAATATAAACAAATTCTAATGCTAAGACAAATAATACTACCATCAATCCCAATTACTCAATTTAAAATTTTAGTATATAACTGAAGAAAATACAATTTTTTTTTCAAATAAACAAAGTAGAAAACATATATGTTAAAGTAGAAACTATTAGTGCTAAAAGAGAAACTACCAGTACTAAAATACGAAATACCAATGCTAAAATACAAAACACTAGTGCTAAAACATCAAATATCAATACTAAAAATATCAAATAAAGAAAGTAGAAACCATACATGCTAAAGTACATACTACAAGTGCTAAAATACGGAATTTTAGTGCTAAAATACAAAATACTAGTGCTAAAATATTAAATATCAATACTAAAGTCTAAAACTATTGCTCTAATTCTAATACAATAAATCTACAATCAAATCACAAATTACATGATTTAAAAATTTAATACATAGCCGTAAATTTTATATTAAAAAAATATTTATAAAATAGTCATGAACACATTGTTGTGTTTACCTTATGAATTTAGTGAAGTAAGCTGGATTCTTAATTAAATAAAGTTAGGGTGAACCACAAATTAAGTTTGTTAAAGCGCATTTAATTTGAATAATCGAAAATCAAGTTTACATATTTGTTACCATCAAAGTCGGAAAAGTGGAGAATTCATCTCACCTCCCCCTTGCGTAGCAAGAAAAGGGAATAGCCAATTTTATTTCAAAATTAAAATATACATATACATTACTATGTATATATATATAAACACATCTATACTATATTTGATCTATATCCATATGCAATAAAAGATTTCATTAATTTGTGAGACGATCAAGATAATTTGGCACACGTTAGTTTTGTAATAAGTGAGCGATTTGAACTTACAAAACTAAGCATGTATTCTACGTTCTCTCCATTTTCAGCATTCTTGAAAATGATATATTAATATATATAATCGTGAGTTGTGATGCTAAAATACAAAATGCGTACATATTTGAGATTTGAGGGAAAACAATCTTTAAATTAAAATTCTTCTTTCTACATTTTGATATATATTTTTAAATATAAAATTGATAGTGAAAAATTCAAAATAACAGCTTAATCAGCTTTGTCAACCTAAGTGCTAAAATAGTTCACAGAAGTGTTAAAATAGGTTACAATAGTGCTAAAATAGATCACGGTAGTGCTAAAGTACATGGCAGTGCTAAAACAGTTTACAGTAATGCTAAAATAGGTTACAACAGTGCTAAAATAGATCACAATAGTGCTAAAGTACATGTTAACAAATTTTTTTTATAATACTCATTTGTTATTGCAAATGCTACATTCATCGTGCAAAATACTCTATTACCAAGATATTCTTTATGATACTCAATCATTTTTACCAAGAAATAATATGGATGTACTATATATGTTGCTACTTAATAAGGAGCAAGTGACAAATATTTTTATTTGGCAATGACAAGATCTTATGTTTTGAGTTGTCACCATGCATGCGTCACTAGCTACTTATTAAAATTGACACAAATTATAGATATTATTTGTTAGCCGTGTTTGGAAGAAACTTCACTTTTATCTAACAGCTCGTAAAATAATTTAGGGGAGACAAATTATACCAACCAAGTACAACGAGACAGACTTGATTAAAAGAAATGATAGAATTCGAATTCATTTGCCCGACATGGACAATATTTATATGTTGTCTGTAACTGTAAGTAATTTCATCATTGAATTGCGATTGGATTAATAAAAATACGGAATATTCCTAACTAATACTATGTACGCATGTGGAGAGAGAATAATATCACATTATGTTCCTACTAGCTAATTAATACGTACTATATATGAGTTTCAATGAGAATTCGTTCTAATACTTCTCGTGCGTGAGAACTTAAAACACATCTTCATCATTCAATTAGATGGTCTTAGTGCTTCAAATTTAATATTAAAAGTGGTGATCACAAGTTTGTAAATGGTAGTGCTAAAATATCAATGGAATCATTAACTAACAGTGCTAAAAAAAGAAATGGTAGTGCTAAAATATAAATTATCAGTGCTAAAATATAAACTACCAGTGCTAAAATAGCAGAATACAAATGCTAAAACTAATATGATTACTTTGCTTAGTGAATTACAGTATTACACAATCATCGTGAATAAAAATAGCATTGAAGCGAGAACAGATCCAATGATGAATAACTCTAAGCATGAGACCGGATGCTAAAATACACTTCCTGAAAAAATATTCAAAGCAATAGACTACAAGCTGGAAAGGTACAAACCCGTGTTCTCAATGCACAAGTCAAAGAATAAATACCATAATAGTTCATAGAAACCAAATCAATTCCAAATACACTCTTTTTTGTTTTTTTTCCTCCGTATTTATACAGTACACTCTGGTAGAGAGAGAGAAAGAGAGAACTACGCGCCGTTCTTGGTCTGCCATGGCTTCAGTACACCTACAACAATGATTGCCACAATAATGAGAAGAATGAGGATGGCAATGCGCATCCGTTTACATATTTGTTACCATCAAAGTCGGAAAAGTGGAGAATTCATCTCACCTCCCCCTTGCGTAGCAAGAAAAGGAAATAGCCAATTTTATTTCAAAATTAAAATATATATATACATTACTATGTATATATATAAACACATCTATACTATATTTGATCTATATCCATATGCAATAAAAGATTTCATTAATTTGTGAGACGATCGAGATAATTTGGCACACGTTAGTTTTGTAATAAGTGAGTGATTTGAACTTACAAAACTAAGCATGTATTCTACGTTCTCTCCATTTTCAGCATTCTTGAAAATGATATATTAATATATAATCGTGAGTTGTGATGCTAAAATACAAAATGCGTACATATTTGAGATTTGAGGGAAAACAATCTTTAAATTAAAATTCTTCTTTCTACATTTTGATATGTATTTTCAAATATAAAATTAATAGTGAAAAATTCAAAATAACAGATTAATCAGCTTCGTCAACCTAAGTACTAAAATAGTTCGCAGTAGTGCTAAAATAGGTTACAATAGTGCTAAAATAGATCACGGTAGTGCTAAAGTACATGGCAGTGCTAAAACAGTTTACAGTAATGCTAAAATAGGTTACAACAGTGCTAAAATAGATCACAATAGTGCTAAAGTACATGTTAACAAAAAATTTTTATAATACTCATTTGTTATTGCAAATGCTACATTCATCATGCAAAATACTCTATTACCAAGATATTCTTTATGATACTCAATCATTTTTACCAAGAAATAATATGGATGTACTATATATGTTACTACTTAATAAGGAGCAAGTGACAAATATTTTTATTTGGCAATGACAAGATCTTATGTTTTGAGTTGTCACCATGCATGCGTCACTAGCTACTTATTAAAATTGACACAAATTATAGATATTATTTGTTAGCCGTGTTTGGGAGAAACTTCACTTTTATCTAATAGCTCGTAAAATAATTTAGAGGAGACAAATTATACCAACCAAGTACAACGAGACAGACTTGATTAAAAGAAATGATAGAATTCGAATTCATTTGCCCGACATGGACAATATTTATATTTCTCTAATAATGTTGTTTGTAACTGTAAGTAATTTCATCATTGAATTGCGATTGGATTAATAAAAATACAGAATTTTCCTAACTAATACTATGTACGCATGTGGAGAGAGAATAATATCACATTATGTTCCTACTAGCTAATTAATACGTATTATGTATGAGTTTCAATGAGAATTCGTTCTAATACTTCTCGTGCGTGAGAACTTAAAACGCATCTTCATCATTCAATTAGATGGTTTTAGTGCTTCAAATTTAATATTAAAAGTGGTGATCACACGTTTGTAATTGGTAGTGCTAAAATATCAATGGAATCATTAACCAACAGTGCTAAAAAAAGAAATGGTAGTGCTAAAATATAAATTATCAGTGCTAAAATATAAACTATTGGTGCTAAAATAGCAGAATACAAATGCTAAAACTAATATGATTACTTTGCTTAGTGAATTACAGTATTACACAATCATCGTGAATAACAATAACATTGAAACGAGAACAGATCCGTATTTATACAGTACACTCTGGTAGAGAGAGAGAAAGAGAGAACTACGCGCCGTTCTTGGTCTACCATGGCTTCAGTACACCTACAACAATGATTGCCACAATAATGAGAAGAATGAGGATGGCAATACACATCCGTTTCCTGGAGTTCCTTTGCAAACTCTTCTGCTTTCATTATCTGTATTGGAAACGTTTGCCAATCTACCAACAATCGAATCTGCATCCCACATTCAAATCTGAAGAAGAATTCCGACGCCGCGCGGCCTGCCGCTCTTTCGCCGAGCTTCCCATCGGATCGGCTGGAGAGAGAGAGAGAGAGAGAGAGAGAGAGAGAGAGAGAGAGAGAAAGAGAGAGAGAGAGAGAGAGAGAGAGAGGTGGAGATGAGGGTTCAAGAGACGGGAAGAGATTTCGTGCCAAAAATAATAGAATTCTTAAATTACGAAAATACCCTTGCTTCATTAAAAAGTCAGTAATATTACAGTAATGCCACCGCATTTTTTTTAAGTTTGGAATAGATCTTGACCATCCAAATAGGCGAGATCTGTGGTTAAAATTGGTTCTCAGTTCTCACAAGGGGGTTTGGTTCTCACATGATCCCATCTCTCTCTCTCTCTCTCTATATATATATATATAAAACATTAAAATGAATTCTTTTATCTAAAAATAAAAAAAAAATAAGTAATGTTGTAAACTAGAGAGAGGTGAGAGAAAATATGAATTGTGTGTATTCAATATGAGGACCAAATGCCTCTATTTATAATAGTACAAGAGATAAAGTTTTAGAGTTAGTAACTTGGCCATCACTCATATCATATATATCTATTAGATATATTTACAACACTCCCCCTTGAGTGACCAATCTCTAAAACAAATGTTGCCTCATTAAAACCTTGCTAGAAAAACCCATTGGGAAAAAATCTAGTCGAAGGAAAAAGAGTACAACTGCTCCCCCTGATCTTGAGATCATTATAGACCTTGGAGTCGGCGCATGCCGATCTTGTGTACCAATTTTCTGAATGTTGATGTTGGTAATGCCTTTGTGAATAAGTCTGCCAAATTGTCACTTGAGCGAATTTGTTGAATGTTGATATCGCCATTCTTTTGGAGATCGTGTGTGTAGAATAACTTGGGAGAAATGTGCTTCGTCCTATCACCTTTGATGTATCATTTCTTGAGTTGCGCAATGCAAGCAGCATTGTCTTCATACAAAACAGTTGGAGTGATCTTTGATGAAGGTAATCCGCATGACTCTTGGATGTGAATTGTCATATTTCTCAACCATACACACTCTCGACTTGTTTCATGGATTGCAATGATTTTAGAATGATTTGAGGATGTTACAGTCAAAGTTTGCTTCACAGACTTCCATGATATAGCAGTTCCACCACATATGAAAACATAGCCAGTTTGTGATTTGGCTTGATGTGGATCAGATAAAAATCCTGCATCCGAATACCCTACCAGAGAAGAATCAGAATTTTCCAAATAATATAATCCAAGGTCTATGGTACTCTTAAGATAACGTAGAATGTGTTTAACACCATTCCAATGTCTCAAAGTGGGTGCAACGCTATATCTTGCAAGAAGATTTACAGAAAAAGCTATATCTGGTCTAGTATAATTAGCCAGATAAGTTAATGCTCCAATTGCACTTAGATATGGTACTTCAAGACCAAGTATCGTTTCACCATCTTCAATAGGTCGAAATGGATCTTTCTTCGTATCAAGAGATCTAACGACGATTGGTGATGCTAATGGATGTGCATTATCCATGTAAAAGCGTTTTAACACTTTTTCTGTATATGTGGATTGGTGAATAAACGTTCCTCCTCGGACACGTTCAATTTGCAAACCAAGACAAAATTTTGTCTTTCCCAAATCTTTCATCTCAAATTCTTTCTTCAAATATTCAGCAGTTTTATTGAGCTCTTCAGGAGTCCCAATTAAATTCAAATCATCAACATAAACTGCTATAATTGCAAATCCACTTTCGGTTTTCTTTATGAAAACACAAGGGCATATATCATTATTTTTGTATCCTTCTTTTAACAAATACTCGCTCAATCTATTATACTACATACGGCCAGACTGTTTTAGCCCATACAAGATTTTTGCAGTTTAATCGAAAACATGCTTTTGGGTTTTGACTTTAATGCTTCAGGCATTTTATAACACTCCCCCTTGGACATTACGACGTGATGTTCATGCCTCATTAAAAACCTCGCTGAAAAACTCAGTGGAAAAAAATTAGTCGAGGAAAAGAGTACATGGCATACGTTTATATGTGTTGCATTAGTTGCCTCATTAAAAACCTTCACTAAGAAAACCCCGTGGGAAAAACTTAGTAAGGAAAAAAAGAGTACAACCATTGAGCCTTCAGAGCATAATGTAGACTTACAAGGTCTGACCTTCAGGGCCTAATCTTCTAGATTATTTTGAAAATTATCGCTTCCCCTCAAAACTACAATTATTGGAGCGAACTTTAAATTTCACAACTCTTCTAGAGTTTATATGTGGGTAAAAGAAAATAATATGTGTTACGTCAGGTAACCTTTAACTCACCCACTATTCATTTGTGCAACACAAATACATTGTCTTTAAATAGATAATAGGGGATAATATCATTCGTCCCGCTACACATAAAAATAAGATAAAAAAAACCAGTCTCAAATATGACAATACAAGGATCAGAATATAGCCAACATTTGAATAGTCCACCAATGTCATGCCATTGTTTATTTCAATAAATAATATCTATAATTTGAAAATAATGGAGGATATAGTAATTGACATGCTAGTGTCTCATTGTAGAAAAACACTAAATCTTGCTTGCAAGTTATTTATAAATATGGTGCCTAGCCAGGTAATCTTGCAAGATAAAATACTGTAAGGAACTGCTGGTCCTAAAATATCCTCATTATCATCTTTGAGTTTAAATAAATACTCATTCACTTCAAGTGATCTAACAATTATTGGTGTGTTAAATGTGTGAAGCTATTCATAGATAGAATCTCCATAAATTTTGAAATAGATTGACTGGTGTATATATAAAATCACATAAGGTGATTCTCGATCTGCAAGCCGAGACAATACTTGGTGCTATCCAAGTCTTTTATTTCAAATACTCTGTCTTTAGGCATGAGTTAACTTTTCTCACAATAAATGTTGCGATGTTATACAATAAATTTTAAATCCATCAGGATTTGCATATAAATATTATCGTTCAATGACCCATATAAGTATGTGGTCACAACGTCCATTAATTGTATATCCAATGCTAAAATTACTGCCATTTATTTTATGTAGCGGAACATAATGTTATTGTTAATAGGAGAATATAATTTATGGAATATGGGTCTCTGCATAAACCCATAAGCTACAACCTCTTTGTATGTCTCACCACCTTATTAATTTTGTCATTTCTCATTCATAGAAATGCTCATTTGTGTCCTATTGAAATAATAATTGTTTCGCGGTTGAGCTTTACGCCTTTACCTCAATTGCTATTTTTCATTTTACATAATCAGAATATCAGAATGCTTCTGGCAATCTGCTTTCATCGTAAGTTTTGGATCCAAATTATAAAAGCAAATGTGGAGACATTATATGTTGTCGACAACTACGTTATTTATGCTATATATATCTCTCCCATATTTATAAAATATATGGTACCTTTAATATTAAAATTAATCAGATCATTGTCATTTCCCATAATATTTCGATCTGATTGTTCCACAATCTCAGTATTAAGATTATTTGGTGCACATGCAAATATACTGAGATTTTTGTCTTCAAGGAGTTATTGCATGTCTTTGATTTTTGTTTTCCACGGATTTTACATTTCAAATACTTTTTCGCTTCTAGCGTCAATGAACTCTTTCGCTTCTGGCGTTGAGTAATTCGAACTCAAATCTATATATGTGGAACTTCCACAGTTTGTAATGCAAATATATTTAATAATAACTCCATTATGATAATTTTTGACTGTTATGAACTTCTAGTTCATGTAGTGCGTGAAAATATTTAATTCAATGAGAATTTTACGACATTATTTCAGTCATATCTCCCCCTAATGCCGATAAATGATCATAAAATCAACGTACCAATAAACTGATCCCCAATTATTGGCTCTAAATAGGTCAAATATGATAGAGTACTATTTATTTTTCTTTAATTAAAGAAAGTCAATATAGGTACGTTTTGGTGGTGATAACAAGAATTCACAGATGGAAAATGTTTCTTTTGTTATTCACACACTAATATAAAAGGGGAATGGCCCAAACACTCATACCATAATTCCAAATTTTGGGTCTTTAAATTTTTAATTTATCGCAACATAAGTCGTTTGGTTGGATAAAGGTTCATTACAACCTTGATAAATTTTGAAACTTAACTAGAGTAATATTCAAATGGACATATAATATTTAATAAATATTAATTTAAAAATATAATCAATTACATTGAATGATGTTCAAGTAATCATTGACATCAACATTTAGTCTTACTGACAAATAATTTCATGTTTAACAATGAAATTATATATTAATCATGAAATGCAATATGGTATTTATTTTCAAATATAAAGTCAAGTAGGATCATAAAGAGATTATTGCCTACTGGGCAATGCTTATAAATTGAGAATGAGACAATCGATCCCAAAATCATATGGGGTATTAATATCATAAATTAATTACAGAAATGTAATTCATATATTTTATGTAATATCAAACCAGAATAGAGAAATCTGATTTAAACTTGCAATTAAATAATTCATGTGAATTATATGGATTTTCTCTTTATGCTAGCATTCAAAATAATTCTTTCTAACATACATATTTAAACTAAATTTCAAATCACATTAGAGACCATCATCACCTAGCATACATATATAATCAAATAATATATTCTATCAGATTATATCAATCGATCATTCTTAAACAAATTTATAAGTCAAATAAAAGTATCAATTTAAAACTTTTGATAACACATGCTAACCAAAAGAGATTTAGGAGTGTTCGAATTCTGCGCTTTTATTTTTTTTTAAATCTTCGATGATTTTAGTACTAATTCACATCTTCTTTACAAATCAAACAATTAGTTATACAATTTTTCAAACCCACAATCACAATCAAATTCTTGATTTCATAATTTTGATTTATAAGTTATTTTGATTTAGAAGTTACCTCGCAGGAAAGACACGATTCTTTCCTATGGCATACCTCCGATATTGACTCAAATTCTCAAACTCAATTGGCTAGTGAATCGTCAATTGGCTAGAGAATCGTGCTGATAACGTGTTGTAAACTAGAGAGAGGTGAGAGAAAATATGAATTGTGTGTATTCAATATGAGGACCAAATGCTTCTATTTATAATAGTACAAGAGATAAGGTTTTAGAGTTAGTAACTTGGCCATCACTCATATCATATATATCTATTAGATATATTTACAACAAGTAATATATTATTGTGTTAAATTTTATATTGAATATTACAAATTAAATGTATATGTGAAATATAATAAAAGTGTGCATAACAAAAGAATAATATTTAAATTGATTTAAATTTAAAACTATATATACATATATATATTGGGCGAGTGAAGATTCTCATATATGTGAATATAATAACCAAACCTTTTATTAAGTACGATCAGAATCCCTTTGAACTTTTTCTTGAATTAATATATTTTTATATTAAAATAGAACATCTTGTCAATGCTTTGTTATTAATGATTTTTGAATAAATCTATGCTGATAAAATATCTTTCCATGCATTATATTTATGTATCAAACGAAATTCGTTATGGTTTCAAAATGCGATATCTCTTTTATGGTTATGTTGGTTTTAATTTCTCATAGCAATATCCTTATAAAAATTAAAGAAAATAGATTAAAATTATAATATCTATACTTTATAGTTATGTGTGTTTCTAAATACACCGCTTATTTTTCATACAAGGCTATATTTGAAAATTCATTTTCAAAAATATGAGGCATGTTTGAAAATATATTTTTAAACATACATGATCAATAACTTATGAAAAAAAAATAGTTGAACGTATTTTTGTACCTATTGATTATATTTGTAATTCAATAGTTTCCAGATCCAAAATTGAGCGACAAAACATCAATATTTACAAGTTTAAATCACATTTTGTTACAAATTCAAAGTATACATGACAATTATTAACTTATTCTAGCATTTTTGCCTCCCTCACATACTGCATATTTTTTTTTATTGAAGACCACTTATTAGCACACCAATTCCCCTAGATAAATACTTTTGTCCATCCTTAAAATTTGAAGTTCAAAATATGTTAGCAATGCATTGGAAATACAAATAAAAATGACAACAAATCAATTAAGTAAAAAAAAACATTAATGACAGATTATAGAATATGATTATCAGTGCATTCAAAATCATAAAGCTAGTTGTTTCTTCCTTGGCTTTCCTAAATCTAATGTTATAATAAAAGAAATCAAAACATAGAAACACTTGAAGAATAGTGAAATATAAACTCGATAACTTGTTAAAGAAAACTTACCATTTCTTTTTGCACTTATTTCTAGCTTCATTCTTGTAGACAATTATATCGTGGTAAACATCATCCCTCACAAATTCCAACTAACCTACAAAACATATAAAAGTTTATATTAGTTTATTTTATATTAGCCTCTAAAAAAATCCAATTAAAAAAAACAACTAATCTGCAAACTTTTGCGAGATCCACGATAGATAGATTGTGGAGATTCATGGTAGATAGATCGTTTCATCCATGAAAGTGATATAACCTGATACTCTTTTGATACCATTTATCTGTATAGACATACGGTCACTACACAAGTTAACATCATTAATTATCTATAAAAAATATATTTACCATTTATAATGAAGTGTCCCTCGATCGTATCCACACATTTACCTGTAGAAAATTGAAGTTAAAGATTTTACTTAAATCTATATGAAACAATAAACCAACCAAATTTTAAGAGTGAATAATAACTTTATCCTAACCTTCAGCGTAAAGACTAAATCGTCCAAGATGGGCAAAACTCAAATACCTCTCAATGCATATAGAATTTTTTACCTGAGAAGCATTGTATAATTGATCAGAACCATAACGGATGAAAAATATTATACAATGGATGAGAAGCACAATACTTGAATACAACATACAATGCAAGCCCCTTCACCAACATACAATGACTTCATTCTAACAAGAGAAAGTGTATTCCTGCCGAGCTCCTTTGTAAACTCTACATTGCAATCTTCAACAATGTAGTGGATATGCAATTTAACATTATACCTAACACAAATGCTTGCCTACAAGGATTAAACATATAGTAGTAATAAACACGTATTCATATTGAGAAACAAGAAGAAATAGAGGAAATTGAAATGAAAATATTACACTGCTGATAGATTCAAGAATCCATAATTGAGCAGTAAACACAGAAGTAACAGATATTGGTTTTGTTGCAAACAAAAACAACATATCACACGAGAATAAATACTAAAACGAGATACATAACACGTCAACAAATAAAATTTAAAACTAACATTTTTCACATACAAAATAACAACTTCTAAGGTCATTTTCATCAATTACAACTAATTTAACATGCCATAAGTTCTCACCAACCCGTTTAGCATCAACACTAAGGGGGTGTATTCAATTAGGATTTTGATGGATTTTAAAGGATTTTTAAAGTCTATGAATTTTATAAATCCATAGACTCCACATGGAGTCTCCCAACTCCATGCAGAGTCTCCCAGATTTTGTGTATGAATTCAGACCGATTTCGGATGATTTCAATAGATTTGAAATCCATGTTTCCAACGCTTGATAGAACACAACGATCGCTCAACCCGAAAAAAATAGAATCCTGTTAGGAAGAGGGTCGATTACTCCCAGTGACTGCTGGGCCTCAGCGGCCGCTGGAACTGTGTTGATAAGCTTATAGAAGTCCTAATACCACTAACTGGCTGGAGGCATTGTGTTTCGTCCATGCTTGATTTTCTTGAGGATTGTGTTTCTCAGCATCAAATCTTTATAGAAAATGAACTGAGAAAATCCGAAGAACATTTTGATGGTGAAACTGCGAAGTGTGGATCCAAATCATTTCTGCATTTTGCTAGAGATCAATTTACAAATGTAGCATCACCTTTGAGAAGCTGTATGCTAACAGCCGTCACTCATTTACCAAGAAGTTTCATTGAAGAGGGAAACTATCAAAACATAATGCAACTTTTTTCTTTTCTGGACTCTCTAGAAATTTTTTTGTTTGAAGACAGTAGCATGGTATCTAAGGATTTTGAAGTTATATTTCTGCAACAAATAAGGATCAGTTCCGAATCATTTATTGATACAGCATCCTTACAGTACATCAGAAGCCAATGTGTGTTCATTCTAAAATCTCTTAAGGCTTCTCTAAGCAAACTTGGCTTTCCAGTTGTCACTGGTAAAACTTCAACTACAGAGTTCTGTTTCCAAAAAGCTTCTCTGATATTTTGCACCATGTCATCATCATACAAGCTGCACTCAATTGATACGGAGCCATTTCAGTTACTGGTCATTGATGAAGCAACCCAGGTAAAGGAGTATGAAACAACCATAGCATTTCAGATCAAAGATGTGAGGCATACTATCATGGTCGGTGATGAGTGTCAATTGCCAGCTACAGTATCCAACAAGGTCATCATTGAGTTCTAATTTGTTAAATTACACAACTTTTTGAAGAAGCTGGCTTTGGAAGAAGTCTGTTTGAAAGATTAAGCTCAAAGGGTCATCCCAAACATCTGCTTAATGTGCAGTACATGATGCATCCATCAATAAGCCGGTTTCTAAATTTAAATTTCTATCAAAACCAGATATTGAATGGACCTAATGTACAGAGCAAAAGCTATGAAAGGTCCTATCTTCAAGGGAAAATGTTTGGTCCTTACTCATTCATAAATGTCCATGGTGGAAGAGAAGAATTGGACGATGTTGGTGTCAGCAGATGAAACATGGTTGAGGTTGCAGTGGTAGTGAAGCTAGTGCAAAAACTCTTCAAAGGTATGCACTATTTGTCAAAACCATTCCAGGAACATTAGTTACCTTCTAGTAATTTTGGATTCCTTTATCCAAGCATAAAAGTTCTTGTCTGTATGAACCCTAGAATTGTGGTGTGAAAAGAACAGATCGTCACCTAGTATATTTAGTTATTTACTCATGTTCATATGGATTTTTAGCTTCTTCAGTCTAAATCAATAGAAGATATAAGCTCTGAAGCCCTTAAGCCGACCAATTAATTGTTATATTGTTCCATGCATGACACAATTAGAGATATGTTTGCAACTCTTTTTTTCTTTTAATTCATAAGTTTTTCCCCAGTAGTTTATTATGCCTTTTACATTAAATTCCATAGTTACTCTAATTTATGTTAGATGACACAATTCAATTCTCACCTTTTATGTACTTTAATGAGACATGATATTGTTTTTACAGTTGGATTTTTTTTAGATTACACATCCCCTATGCGGATATCTTTTTTATTATCATTTATTATTGATGTGTATCATTAGCAGCATGGAATGTCTCAAAAGAGAAACTCGGTATTGGTTTGATTTCTCCCCATTCTGCTCAAGTTGGAGCAATTAAAGATAAGCTTCAGTTTAGGTATGATAACCTTAACAGGTTTACAATTAAGGTGAAGTTAGTTGATGGGTTTCAAGGTGGTGAGGAAGACATCACAATTATATCGACTGTAAGGTCTCACAAAGGTAGATCCATTGGTTTTTTTGTCCAGTCCTCAAAGAACAAATGTTGCTTTGACAAGGCTCGGTAAGCATTAAAAAGATCTATATATATATATATTGTTTCAAAGAGATTATAATCATTCTTCCCTTTCTTCTAGTAATTGTCTATGGATATTAAGAAATGAAAGAACTTTGAGTAAAAGTGATTCAGTTTGGGAAGCAATAGTATCTGATGCCAAGCGCCGACAATGTTTCTTCAATGCTGATAAAGATTGTGACATCGAAAAAGCTATTATAGATGTTAAAAAAGAGTTGAATCAACTTGATGATCTTCTAAGTGGGGAGAGTATACTTTTCACAAATTCAAGATGGTAGGTACTGGTTATTTATGATATCTTCGGTAATTTCTCTTTGCTCCATATGTTCTCTTTTATGGATTGCTCATGTCAACTTCAAACAAGCATCTTCCTGACTTTTAAGTTGAGTAGTTTAAGATATTTCATCATATCTTGCTGCTTAGCTCTCTTTTCGATAATAAATTTTCATCTCTTGTATATATATGTAGTTTTATATGGAATATGGTGAATGACAGGCTTGAGAGCCAATCTTTATGTTGTATTTGGTTAAGATTTCATCTTATTTACTTTGTGTTCTCCACTGTAAATTATAGTTTTGGTATTGAGTTTATTGACTATTATCTCTGCATGTCGCAACCTCTGATTTTCTCTTTTCTCACTGGCTACAGGTTTTGTTCAGTGATAACTTTCGAAGGTCATTTCAAAAATTGAGATTCTCTGGTACTAAAAAGTTGGCCATAATTTTGTTACTGAAGCTTGCATGAGGTTGGCGTCCCCGGAAAGTAATTGTGGACTGAAAATGTCAGAAATCTTTATATATCGTAAAATAATTTAAGGTTGATATATACTATGTTGTGTGCTCTATTGATATTATGAGGGACTCCATCTATAAGCAAGTTTTGAAAGTGTGGGACATATTGCCTATGACAGACACCACAAAGTTGTTGAAACGACTTGACAACTTATTTTCTTTGTACACGGATGATTTCATCAATAACTGCAATGATAAGTTATTTGACAGGTATGTCAATTTGGTTACATGATGTTTGGTGCAATCATCATATATTATGATATGCACACTATAGTTGAACATGACATTTCTATTTTATATAAGACTTATACTTATTGATCACGTGCTACGTCCATGTGCTTGTTATATTTCAAGCGTAACACTAGCATTACTTTTCTGTGTATGAGCTGATACACGGTCGTCACGCGCCCAAAATAACTGCTCTTCCAAATGCCCAATAAGGGTGTATTAGGTGGAAAATACAGGTCGAATCTACAAAGAACGGTGTATTCTTTCTTTCAAAGGTAACTTTTGGGATTTTGAGAGTGTTTAATTAACTAATGAAACAAAATAGAGTAAATGAATCAATATGATTAAATCCGGATGAGATTGTAAATAAAAAGAGATATGACCATATCATTCATCGGTGCATTGATTTTAATTCACAATTCTTATAAATCAGTTATAGAATACCGGAACCCCTGACATATTCCTTATTCCTCCTTACGAATCATTGAATAAAAGAACCCTTATTATCCAAAATCTTATTAATTAACAACCCGCAAGAACCCTTAACAGATTTAATTAATTAATAGCATTGAGAATTAGAGGAACCTAATTATGTTATAAGCATTCGAACCCGTATGCCCTTAACATCCTCGTATGCCCACAGACAAAGAGAGTCAATTTTACCACATATAGAATTGAATCGACAATTACAGATCTTACAATTCTATTGGCTTTAGATATTAATTAACAAACTATATATTGGCCACTATATAATTAATTAATTAAGAACTAAACGTGTTATCGCAGAACATAACGGAGTATAAGAATACGAATCATATAAAAACTAATTTGACCTCACGATATGGGCATATCAACAATTATTACAACCTCATTCCGGAAAATAAACTTAGCTACTCATATTAAGATTAAACCAACCCATAATCATAGCATAAGCAACCATTGAATTGAAATAAACTTACGAACAAGTTCTCCAGAATATTCTTGCAATTCTTAACAAATAAATTAACTAAAAGTAAAACGTGAAATTAAAACTACTTGTGGAACCCAGAATGCCTCTTCCAAATGACCTCACAACTTTATATAGGCAAACAATAATTTAAGAGTCATCAAGGCGTATCGTGATTTTTGCTAAGCAATCGACGATTTCTTTCTTCAGAACCGATCATTCTCTCTTTCATCATCTTTTTGTTAATTTATTTCCTTATTCTTCTGATTCTTTCATAATTGTGAATGGTTCCTTCCTTTCTCATATTTTTCCTGCAATAATCATAAAAATAATATGTTAAGTCTCAAATATATAAAAATATAGATAATAAAGATGCAATATTTGTGACTTATCATCTCCCCACACTTAAAGTCATGCTTGCCCCAAGTATGAAGAACGGAACGAAAAGAAAAGAAAGAAAATAAGAAATTAAAAGAAAAATAAAACAACGATAATTTTAATTGCCAATCATAAACTTGTGAATCAATTAAATCAAAATAGAGTTATCATCCATCAATCCTCAATCCCAAAATTATTGCATTCTCCATCCAATTAGTTAAAACAGTCAGATAGCAATAAGAATCACACATATCTCACAACTCTCAAGTGTTTAATATCGGGACGTGTTTGCTCTCAAAATCATTCCACAAGTTGTTATCAACCATAAGTTTGCAGACACTCTCTTTTCATCACCACTGTAGACATATGACATGCAATCATCAAAAGGACTTTCTTTTGGTTGTAATGTGGCTGGTTTAATAGGTAGGAAACATTTTGGAACGAGGCTAGAATCATAGAAAATCAGTGGAGTTATACATTGAATAATCAATCAAATAAAAAACTCAACACAATTTTTAATATGCCCAAATGACTTCATATGCCCTGTTTTCCCATATGCCCACAATTTCACAATGCCATATTTAAATTGACATTTTTTTTTCCTTTTTTCCTTTTTCTTTTCGTACCAAAGAGACGATTTTTTTTTCTCTTACACACAATACCCAGATAAATACTTCTTTTTTTTTCTAACGCCCTTGATGATTTTTTTCTACTTCTCAAAATAATCAAAACTCCACCATTTCTATGATTAAGGACAAGTTACATTTTTTATGTGGTAGAGTAATTTTGTAGGCATTTGAATAAATTAGCTCATTTAAGGCTCAAAGAGGCTCACAAAATGATAATCAATAATTGGGTAGGCTCTTTAGGCTTCATGTGGCTAAAAAGAAGAAAAATGTGCCTTTATCATATGAATACATGCATAATGTCAATGTGGTCTTGAATAAGAACGAAAGCAAATTCTAGAGAAAAATAAACCCGGGACGAAAATCACACTTGAAAAGAATTGAGATTTTAAAGTGAATTAATCTCATAAAGCTCAAATCTCACCAGTTTTTAGCTATTTGAAAGTTCATCATACTAATTGTCATGTGGAGAAAAATAAAAATTTCAACCAGTCAATCCATAACCAACTCTAATCTTAATTCAATTAAAATCACAAATTCATAATTTGGCAATTAAATTGACTCAAAACAAATAAAAATCACAAAAACAAATGAAGTTCTCCCTCCCCACACTTAAAATTTACATGGTCCTCCATGTTCAAATAAAATAGAGAAAGGAAGAAAATCAAACAACTTGAAAAGAAATTAAAATAAAATAAAATAAAGATAAAATAAAGGAAAGAACCGTCCTTAAATGGGTGGAAATTGGAGAAATATTTGAAGCTGTTTCCATCCAGTCCTTACGCCGATGATCAGATTCAACCTGCAAAAACTTGTGAAAAGTTGGAAGAAACGTTTATTGAAAATAAAACAAGCAAAATAAAAATAAAAATCGACTAAAAATAAAATAAAATTGGGTTGTCTCCCAGTAGCGCCTTCATTTATAGTCTTTGGCTAGACATGAAATAGGATCAAAATAATTCTCAAATACGAGGTGGAGTGTCACCATCGTGCCATTTGTTGCGCCATTTAAATGATCCATATGGGCATACTGAAAATTTGTTCATGACTTGATCTTGATTGTGGCTCATGTCCATATGATCTGTAACTCTCCATCTCATGGCCAACTCATCTTCATATGCCCATTTTTTATTTTTGCTCATCATCACAGAGAATGTCGAATCTTGCGAAACGTTCACCTGTCTAAATTCATCAAAAATTCCCAAAAAATTAACATGCTCATAATCAGAAGAAAATTTCATATTATCAAAAATATTGAATGTCGCGATTTCCCCATCAAATTCACATGTTAATTTCCCTTGGTCCACATCAATCTTTGTCTTTGCCGTTTTCATGAACGACCTCCCTAACAAAACAATAGACGAGTTAGAATTCACAACTCCCATGTCCAATATATAAAAATCAACTGGAAAAATCAGTTCATCTACTCTTACTAAAACATCTTCAACAATTCCAATAGGATACACATTAGATCGGTCCGCCAATTGAATTATAACTTGAGTTTTCTTTAAAGGACCCAGATCTAATTTCTCATAAATTGATAAAGGCATAACATTGATTGCTGCACCCAAATCAAGCATAGCTCTTTCGACTTTTTTATCTCCTATCACACATGGAATTGAGAACATACCCGGATCTTTGCATTTCTGGGCCAATTTCCGTTGTATTACCGCTGAGACATTTTCTCCAACCAAGAGTCTTGCATTATCTTCATACTTGATCTTCTCCATGCATAGATCTTTAAGAAACTTGGCATACTTAGGCACTTGGCGGATTGCATCAAGAAGATGAATGTTGATTTCCACCTTTCTAAATACCTTGAGCATGTCTTGATTTTCATCATCTTTCTTCTCCATTGCAAATCTGCCAGGAAAAGGCGGTTTCAGTACAACTTGTTTAACGAGTATAGATTTTACCTCAGTTTTTGCACTCTCTTTTTCTGGATTTTCTGATATTGTGGGCATATCCTCCTGCTTGGGCATATCGGCTTGGTTGGGCACGCTGTCAATCTTCTTGATTGGATCAGACAATTCTTTTCCACTCCTTAATGTGATCGAACTTACATTCTCCCGTGGGTTTATCTCGACTTGTGAAGGAAATTTACCTTTGGAAATAGTTGCCTCCAATCGGGAAATCGCTTGACCCATTTGAGTTATTTGCGTTCCCATATGATTAAATCCTGCTCGAGTTTCTTGTTGAAACTTCAAACTATTTTCTGCCATTTCCGCAACAATTTCTTCCAAAGGTCTTCTTGGTTTCTCCTACGGTGCTTGTGCATGTTGTTGTACCCAATATTGCCCACGTTGTTGAAAACCTTGTTGCGGTATGCCCTGCTGATGTGGTATGCCTTGTTGTGTTGAGTGCTTGAAACTCAGATTTGGATGATCCTGCCAACGAGAATTATAAGTGTTAGAAAAACGATCATAATATCCTTGCTGTGAATTGTAACCTCCAACGGCATTGACTTGTTCAAGATTATCTTCTTGCAAAGTTGGGCACATGTCTGTGGAATGCCCAAGAACACTGCATATGCCACATGCCTTGACTTGTTGTGTTGTGCCCATTCCACTAAGTAATTTGTCCAATTTTTCACATAATGCGTCAAATCTTGTATGTTTGGTGGTCTGGACATTAGCCACTTTTCTCGATCCGTCTGCTCCAAATTGCTGTTTGTTGTCTGCAATATTTCCTATCAACGGTATTGCTTCATTTGGAGTCTTATTCATCAATGCTCCACCACTTGCTGCATCCACCATACTCCTATCACCCGGCTGCAAACCTTCATAAAAATATTGAATCAGTAATAAACTAGGAATTTGGTGTTGTGGGCATTTAGAACACAATTTTTTAAATCGATCCCAATATCCATCAAAAGACTCTCCAAACTCTTGTTTAATTCCACAGATTACTTTTCTAATGGAAGCTACTCTAGACGCCGGAAAATATTTTTCAAGGAATTTTTGTTTCATAATTCTCCAAGTTGTTATAGATCCCGGTGCTAAACTAAACAACCATTCACGTGCATCATCTTGTAAGGAAAATGGAAATGCTACAAGCCTAAAATATTCAGAATTATCAACATTTCCCTGATTTTGCACAGTAGAACAAGCAAGTTGGAAATCTTGTAAATGCTTATGTGGATCATCTCCAGGATAATCATGAAATTTAGGAAGTATATGCATAAAACCAGATTTTAATTGAAAATTTCCATGAGCTTGGGGAAGTGTTATGCATAATGGTCCAAAATCCATTTCTGGCGGATTAGCCAATTCACGCAAAGTAGCGTTGTTTTCATTATTTCCTCCATTGTTGGCTGCATTATTCCCTTGATTATTAGCCATATTGGATTCTGCAGATGATGTTGTATCTTCAAACTCGTGTTCCTCGGTAGATTCAGATATGGGAGTGAAATTGGATGTTGAAGAAGTTGCTTGTTTTGCCTTTTCTGTTTCTTTCCTTCTTTTCCGTGCAGATTTCTCAACTTCAGGATCAAAGATGAGTTCACCTGTACGAGAAGATCGGGGCATAAACAAAAAATAGACAAATTAAACAATGAAATGAAAGAAAGATTACTATTGTCGTTCCCTGGCAACGGCGCCAATTTGATACGCAGTCGTCACACGCCCAAAATAACTGCTCTTCCAAATGCCCAATAAGGGTGTAGTAGGTGGAAAATACAGGTCGAATCCACAGAGAGCGGTGTATTCTTTCTTTCAAAGGTAACTTTTGGGATTTTGAGAGTGTTTAATTAACTAATGAAACAAAATAGAGTAAATGAATCAGTATGATTAAATCCGGATGAGATTGTAAATAAAAAGAGATATGACCATATCATTCATCGGTGCATTGATTTTAATTCACAATTCTTATAAATCAGTTATAGAATACCGGAACCCCTGACATATTCCTTATTCCTCCTTACGAATCATTGAATAAAAGAACCCTTATTATCCAAAATCTTATTAATTAACAACCCGCAAGAACCCTTAACAGATTTAATTAATTAATAGCATTGAGAATTAGAGGAACCCAATTATATTATAAGCATTCGAACCCGTATGCCCTTAACATCCCCGTATGCCCACTGACAAAGAGAGTCAGTTTTACCACATATAGAATTGAATCGACAATTACAGATCTTACAATTCTATTGGCTTTAGATATTAATTAACAAACTATATATTGGCCACTATATAATTAATTAATTAAGAACTAAACGTGTTATCGCAGAACATAACGGAGTATAAGAATACGAATCATATAAAAACTAATTTGACCTCACGATATGGGCATATCAACAATTATTACAACCACATTCCAGAAAATAAACTTAGCTACTCATATTAAGATTAAACCAACCCATAATCATAGCATAAGCAACCATTGAATTGAAATAAACTTACGAACAAGTTCTCCAGAATATTCTTGCAATTCTTAACAAATAAATTAACTAAAAGTAAAACGTGAAATTAAAACTACTTGTGGAACCCAGAATGCCTCTTCCAAATGACCTCACAACTTTATATAGGCAAACAATAATTTAAGAGTCATCAAGGCGTATCGTGATTTTTGCTAAGCAATCGACGATTTCTTTCTTCAGAACCGATCATTCTCTCTTTCATCATCTTTTTATTAATTTATTTCCTTATTCTTCTGATTCTTTCATAATTGTGAATGGTTCCTTCCTTTCTCATATTTTTCCTGCAATAATCATAAAAATAATATGTTAAGTCTCAAATATATAAAAATATAGATAATAAAGATGCAATATTTGTGACTTATCATGAGCTTAGTTAAATATTGTTGTTAAAAGTAATTCTGTTATTTTGATTTTTGTTTAGGAATTTGGAGGTACCGAAGAGTTGGCCACTATCCATCGTCGGCTACTCCAGCGGTTGCTGGATGCCAGGGGTCGATGGGGTGCTCGAGTTCAACTCCTCAGCGGTCGCTGCACTGCACCGCGCGCCGGGTTTTTCAAATCCACCAAAATCTCGTGTCTAGAGGTCGGATTTCATCCATTGTATTTTTAACGTGATTTTGAGGTGAAATCCATGACTTTTTAAAGTTCATGGATTTTTGAATGCATCCGGATTTTAAAAGACTTTTAAAAGTCTGGATTGAATACACCATGATTTCAAAGTACTTTTAAAAGTCTGGATTGAATACACCGGGATTTTAAATAATTTTTAAAAGTCTGAATTAAATACACCCAGATTTTAAAAGTCCTTTAAAATCCAATGAAATTTGAATTGAATATACCCCCTAAGTCTACCATGAAAGATTGCTAGTACTTCTACTTATTTCTCAAGTAAAATAGTGTTATACTTCGTAACACAAAATTAAAACATTAATAATTAAGATATTACCATATGAAAAATGTGTTTTGAAAAATACTTTAGAATGCATTAAAAGTAAACTATCGCCTAGATGAACCATCTCAGGTTCTATTTTCCCAATAATTGTTCCATCATCTTTATTATTGATAATGGACATCCTATAAAAAAGACATAATAAATATTGAAAATCACATTAACTAATAAATATCAAAATTAAAAAAGACCTCAGAGTGATTGAAAATTACATAATACCTCACAAGACAATTTTGACCACGAAATGGAGCATCGAGATATCGAGCATCTCATGAAGGCATTCACCTTTCCACCATGGTCACTCTTCCTTGTTCACTCTATGATTTGCATTCAATCCTTTTGCACTAGTGATCAAAAGAATTTTATAATCGGTAAAATTTTTATATTTAGTTATCATGAAAATTAAAAAGGAAAAAGAAATCTCATAATATTGATTTATCGTGAAAAATAGTATTTTGCAGCTTTACTCTAAAAAGGAAATCCTATTATATAAATTTATCCCATAGATGGTATTTTGCAATTTTACTTTGATAGAAAATATTTTTATCTACCATTTATAGCATATTAACTCAAAATTGACCTCAATTCCCGTGAAACATAATGAAATCTGAAAAATTAAATAGACCAAACATCATTAATAAATCCAATATTAAAATAATAAAAAACAAAATTACAACTACCGGTGTTTACCTTTTGGTGATCTCAAGGATCTCATCATGTCAACTACAATACATAGCCACAGCAATCCAAAAACTTCAGCAGACTTGATATGTGTATATATGCGTGCAACACAATCAATCTCAAAAGCAGCTCCCATACAATCAGAAATCACCTAAAAGATAAAACAAATAATATACAAAAATGGTGTGAAGAGTATACAAAATCACATACTACATGTTTTCAATACACTGAAGGACCACTTACTAGAATACCAATTCTCCTACCGATTCTTCCAAATAAATACTTTTGACAATCTGTTCGGTATTTTATTTCACTTAAAATATTTTAATAATGTCACCTTTTGAATTATGGAAAATTCGACATCTCTAAATTGATACTAAAAAATAAGTTAGAACAAACATTTATCATCTAAAAAAAAAAATAATAAAAATAATTGACATGAATGCATGTGATATGCATTGTATATGTATTAATTCATAATTTATATCTTATTGATTTATAAAGATATTGATGAATTGTCTAGCATGTTAATTAAAAAAATGTTAGTTGAAATTAGAAACTTATACACACGTACATCAAATTGTTGGTTTTGTATACTGAAAAGCTTGTCTTTGTATACATTAAACAACAATATTTAAGATAATATGGATTGAATAATAATTGCAGTCACCACGTGCTTTTAATTATTCTTATGTTTAATTGCACGTTCTATATACTTGCATTGTAGATGATATGGTGTGGGTCAACACACGGTAAAGATCATATCATCGGATTCCTTGCATTGTATTAAAAGACTCACGGCTTAGATGGTCCTGAACCCACCATCGGTACACCGTAGAATAATCTGATAGTTAGTTTATCTTGACTAACTGATTATTCTAGTACACGGGCAAGTGTATTGAGGAGGATCTACTTACGATTCTATTCTCTGTTCTGACCTTAAATGAGAGAATAAGAATCCACAGAGTTCGGGTTCTTAACCCCTATATGTTGACGGACATATATGTGTAGTGTTTGCAGCTTTGATTTATCAAAGGGTGAGATTCTTTCATAGAATCAATAATCTCGATATCTTGGGTTGTAACATTTACACATATGATGGGTCGTGCAATATGTAGGGGCACCGTGTCCTGGTGCGCCAGGTTGATGGTGTCCCCTTAAGGAAGCACAAGGATCATGGAAAGCCCTGCAGGCAGAATATTAATTTATTTCTTATCATGATAAACGGAAGTCGTGCGGTACTACTCAAGGACAAGATATTAATTAATTA
This sequence comes from Perilla frutescens, assembly GCA_026008535.1. Taxonomy (NCBI): domain Eukaryota; kingdom Viridiplantae; phylum Streptophyta; class Magnoliopsida; order Lamiales; family Lamiaceae; genus Perilla; species Perilla frutescens. Next base: position 7,931,154 of record BRKX01000018.1, on the reverse strand, counting down.
TAGCTGTCAGAAGCTTACATAATTAATTAATGGACATTATATCTTAAACACGGGGAATGGCTGAACTAAAGAAGAAAGCATATTCGTAAATATGTATTAAATTGGTAGGTCAGTATTATTTCTTTAGTGGAATAAAAATAATACTTAATTTATTTAATTACATCCTAAGTTTATTGGATATTGGAAATTAAATAAATCAATAGGTCAATTTAATATTCTTCTAGATCCCTGTTGTAGCCCAATATGATCTAAGTGGACTGGGAATGGAATCAGAGTTGGAGGCCCAAGCCCAATAGGGTTTGGGGAGTTAATTTTCATCCCCTCCCCTAATGATCTAAGTGGACTGGGAATGGAATCAGAGTTGGAGGCCCAAGCCCAATAGGGTTTGGGGAGTTAATTTTCATCCCCTCCCCTATATAAAGGGAGGGAGGCCACGAAAATTAAAAGAAAAATAAGCCTAATACAGCCCCTCTACGTGCTCTCTTGATTCATAGAGTTTCCACACCCGTTTAGCAGTCTGCAGCCCACCTTGCATCTAAACAAGGTCCGGGAATACAGCAGAAGATCAAGAAGTAGAATATTGGAGCTGTGTGTTTCGAACACCATGAAGATTCACCATGATCATGTGTTCTCCATCAACAACGGGATTAGATCTTTAATCCCGTGAGCAACCCGACAAAGTTTGTAAGTACCGATTTCGATAGATTCTATTTTTTCCGCTGCAATAGATTCGATATTGAAACTTGCATGTTAATTCAACATAGGATAATTAATGTCACACATAAAATTATGATTTACATGAGTTAGAATTAATGGCATCCAAATAGATCATGTGGGGTACAATTCGAGAAAACTCCAACACAAATTGATGCACCAATCAAAATTATATATGTATTTTAAATATAATATCATGAAAGTCAATAATAATATTTATTAATTGTAACCATATATATTCATATCAAATGAAAGATCATTTGCATAAAAATCACTCTAGAAATTTTATAACTACTACTATATAATAATAAAAAATTCATGTTGTATAATTATTATATTACCTTGTTGTGCTTAATTTAAATATATTATAGGGATATATTAGATAAATTCAATTTTGTAAAATAAGTATCTTGTTATCTATAGTAGTAGATTAAGATGGAAACTAATATATTATATTATATTTTACATTATAAATACATATTATATATTATATTATACAATTAATCTTAAGCAAAAACTTGCATGCATTAGATGTATATAAGCTTATATCAGGCGGTCAACGCTTTTGACTGGGTCAAACGGGGGGTCAACGCGCGTTGACCAGGTCAATCCGTAAAAAAGAAAAATGGTAAAATAGATGATACTTTTTGAATTTTGAGTGATACTTTTTAGTGTTACGATTGATACTGATTTTGACGGTTTTTATTTATTTTGGCCGATACTTTTTAAGGATACAGGTGATACTTTTGGGCTTTTAAGTGATACTTTTTAGTGATAAGGTTGATACTGATTTTGAAAGATTTTTTTTGAAGTTGACCGGGTCAACGCGCGTTTTCGGCGTTGACCGGTCAACGTGTTGACCCGGTCAATACGCCTGATAGTGCACACAAGTGCTTCTCTTAATCTTAAACTGAAGTTGTATTAGGGATATAATAAATAAACAAAAATTTATAAAACATCACACTTTTATAATAGTAGTAGATATCTACACTCTTGCTTTCTTGGTGGTGCATCTTTGAATATGATGCTTAATGATTAGGCAAATTTTTACTATATTCATATTTTGTTTTGTGAAATATTCCGTTCATTGTCTGCTTCATGATGTGATTCTATTTTAGCATCATCATTCATGTCCAACGCCTTCTCAATCGAACTATTACTCATCAAATAACCAACGATCAAAGTGTTCGTCGTATGTCCTTTTGGAGATGATCTGGTGGAGTGGTGTTATCTTGAGGTTAAAGGTCTCAAGTTCGATCCACACTACTAACACTACTAGATGTAAGTCTGTCACACATGACCTGTAAAGTGTAGTTTACCTTTCCTGTGTGGTTTCGAGACTATTACACAGAGACAGAGTTTATCCAGTGCGTACTTTGTGTGGTTTCGAGACTATTACACAGAGACAGAATTTATCCAGTGCGTACTTCGGTAGCGGCTGCGGATTATCCTCGATAAAAAAAAAGTGTTCACCGTAATCGACTTGTGATACATCCACTCGAGGTTGTTATAATCGTTATATTTTGGACAGATTTGCCATAGACCGTGTACAATTACAGCATAATTACGTGAGCGTTATGTTTTATTATTGAGTCTAAATTAATATATAAGCCCAATGCTCCAAACGCCATAAAATCAATTTAATGAGCCCAAAAATTTTGTTTCCATTTGTAGATGAATCCCACGAAAAAGAGATCACATTAATGTGCAAATTAATTCATCAGTAATGCTAAAATAAATACATAATTGTAATATTTAGAAAAAAAAAACAAAATGATGAAATTGGAAAAATTGCGTATGTGATCGAAATGATGGCTAACGTGCACCGAGAAATGTACAACTTTATTTCCATAATTCCATTACGGAGAATCCTATTCATCACAACCCTTGATTTTCTATTTGTAACCCCCACATTTTATTAAATATAATATTAATTGAATAGACATTTTTATCACCATCGCTCCCAATAATTCTAATAAATAAAATTCCTTATTTGTACAACCTCCATCTTTCCTTTATTAAAATAAATAGTAAAAATATTCGATCTTGTATAGCCCCGCATGATTCTCCTTCCCCATCTTTCAACAATTGATAATGGTAATTATAATAAAAAAAATCAGACCTTGTAGATGGGTCAATACACCTTCCAATAAAAAATACTATTATCAAAACACAAAGTAGGAAATTAAAAATTTCTTCAATACAAGTTATTTATTTTTGTTGTGTGTGTGAGCAAGATCAAGTAATCACTGTGGGAATACTTTACAGTTCAATTTGAGAGACGAATTCTTCCGTCAAGCAATTTCGTTAAATCGGCGAATTTGTCCAGAGTCTTCCATATAAGCGCATGTGGGAGATAATGATAGAGGCTGATTAGTTTGTCCATAATCTCAACAAAATCACAGTTAAAATAATATTGTTCCCTTAACCTCATAAAATTGACGGACATAGTTTATGATTTGTGAAATTTGCTAATTCACATAAACTAAGGAAATGATTTCCTAACGTATTCCATGTTTTGATGAATTACTTGGATTACTTTACTAATAAATTGACCATAAATAATCCCTAGCCTTTGTGTTATTGTTGATTCACCATTGTGCTTAGAAATCCACAGCACAATTCTTGAGGAAAAAAACTTTTTTCTATACCATGATGGCATGATCACATGTTGAATGACAGGGAAGAAGAGAATTGTAAGGGTTATAAAAAAATCAATTTTTTTTTTACTCACACACCCGACCTGTGGTATTGAGGAGATTCGAACTTGTGACCTTTGATCTTCAAGCAATCTCACTCCATCGGCCATCCTCACCGGGACATCAATTCTTTTTAATAAAGGAAGAGTGAGGTTATAGAACTAGGAGTTGAATTTTATTTCGTGAGTGTTGAACTATAGAGATAGATATGTATATTTAAATAATACTTATTATTTTAATTAATTATGAAGGCTACGACCAGAAAAATGGGGGTTGTGGATATAATTCCCCCTACCATCACATACTTTGATTAAATTTAGTCAAAATTATCCAATTTCATGATTTCACCCGTTGTTTCTTATGGGCCACAGTCACTAGTCCACTTCAAAAACTGTAAAGGGCAGATTTGGGTAAGACGGGTCAATACTCACATGCGGGGATCATTATTTATGGGTGAAGTATCATTAACTCACATGTCAGTATCATTATTTATACCCGCATGTGAGTATCATTATTTATGGGTGAAGTATCATTAACTCACATGTATCATTATTTATGGGTGAAGTATCATTATTTATGGGTGAAGTATTATTAACTCACATGTATTGATCCGTCTCATGTATGAGACCGTCTCATACAAGTTTTTGTCAAACTGTAAAGGTTATGTGATAATTTTTCATTTATTATTTTATTTTACCAATTATGAATAATATTATTATGGGAGTTTCTATTTGCACCACTACTTTTACTCTTTGCACCACATCTACTACCTGCACTAACATTTTTACTCTTGCACCACTAATATTGACAATATTACCCTTCCTCTAAAATATGTTTTTTACTTAAAAAAAAACTTAAAATCAGAAAAATGTTTTCAATCATCTTCAACCATGAAACCACCACATTTTCAATCATCTTCAACCACCATGTTTTCAATCATCTTCAACCATCAGAAACCACCATGTTTTCAATCATCTTCAACCCCTTCACCGTTTCCTGCATCAAGTAATGCCTCGCAGACGCAACAATTAAACACAAAATCGTCCACACAATCCTTAGCTTCAGCTCATCATCCGCCATCACACGCGACGACGGTTCTTGGGTCGAATCTTCTTCTCTCTCTACCTTCTCCACCCAATATTTGGCTCCAAGAATCACGCAGCCGTGCAGCTCCCGCCCAAATTCAGCTTTCCATTTCAAGAAAGTCGTCGAGTTCTTACCACTCTTCGCTGTCTTCGACTGCTTCTGATTCCCATGGTAGGGCAGCTAGAGGTGAAGAGCGCGGATTTCATCGAAATTCTTCAAGATTTCATTTGGGGCCAGCACGTGTGAGGGCTGCTTCTCGTCGATGGAATCTCCGGCATCGCTGCCGCCCTTCACCCATGGCTCCTCGATGGCGTTGATGTTGAACACGGCAAAGCTAGAAGGCGCCGGGCAGTAAACGTCGAGCTGATGGCCCGTTGCCGTATTTGTAAGAGGAGGATGTAATTGTAGTGAAAAAGTAATAAAATGATAAATAAGTAATTTTGTATTTATTTTATTTTTCATTTAAATTTTTAATGGTGCAAAAAGTAAACTAAGTGGTGCAAATAGAAACTCCCTATTATTATATTAAATATTGGACAAACAATTATAGTAGAGATTTACCGAGTTATTCAGTAACATAAATAATTTTTATCCGGAAAGAGAAATGAAAACACTATTAAATCATAATATAAGTATATCACGACATGTTTCATCTTCATTTTTGTAACGAAGAGGCTGCCTATCAAGAAATGTAGATATTTTTCCAATGTAAACGATGCACCACCAAGAATGTAAGAATGTAGATATGTAAATAAAACTATGTGAACATTCCTTTGTTCCCTTTTCCATTGTTTCTAGATTATAGTTCATTATTCATGTTAAAGGTGCATTGAATTATATTTTCTTCCTTAATGTATCATAATTAATGTTCTTTGAAGTTCATATTAATTATTTTAGATGAGTAAAAATAAAGGTGTAATAATAATAATAATAATAATAATAATAATAATAATAATAATAATAATAATAATAATAATAATAATAATAATAGAAAATTAATATATTAGCTTTAGTTTTTAAGTATATTGAATACATTTTTCTCAATATGTGTGGAAAATGAAAGATACTACAGTAATATGTGTGGAAAATGAAAGATACTACAGTAATATGTGTGAAATGATCGAATTATCTTTTTCATTACAATTTAAGTGCCATCAGATGTCGGCAAATTGAGTGAAGTAATACATTCACATTAGAATTTCAACTAAATGTTAAATTTATTCAAATTCAACGTGTTTTGTTGTGTTCTTAATATGAACGCCAACCGTTCCACTCGCAAAAATCCCCGCAAATTTAATTTTAAATTTCATTGAATTATACAAAATTCTATTATACAATTCTTTTCAAACGTTGTTGAAGTGACACGATCTATGCGGTCTTGCGGGTAATATCGAGAGAGAAGGTTATAATTTTTATATCCGTGCATAAAAAATCTTAAAGAAAGCATTTCAAGAAAATGAAAAAAAAAACAATATATGTCGGTTGGTGAGTGTATAAATTTTAGAAAGTTTAAACATTAATTTAAACTTATATTCAATAATTTTAAGTGTTTTTAAATTTTAAATAAATCATGCTTATAAACTAGAAAATCTAAAACCATCACGAGTTGACTCTTTTTTGTCTTCCCTTGCAATTCGACCTTTTTTTTAACATATTTAAATTTGTTCTTGCATACTTAAAAGTTATAAACGGGAAACTTCCAAATTAATTCAACAAGAAAATGCTACTAGTTATTTTAAATTAATAATAATAAAAAAGGCCACATTCTTTTCGCGCACACGCTGGAAAAAAGGTTAACAATTGATAAGAATCGGCCTGCAAATGCGCAAAAGTAATCGAATGTACCATAAAAGATTCCAAACTTTATTGGACTTAACTACGATATCTCAAGTTGATTGATATATATGGATATATATTGACTGCTCTTTCAACGTTGTCACTCGAAGATCATCGCCAACTTCAAGAACTGAACAGAGAGTAAATCATCAGTTGTATATAGCAGTCATTTTTTTTAGAGGAGTTGTATATAGCAGTCTTAAAGTTCGATCAAATCTTGTGTTTTCCATCCCAACTCCTAAAGGGTTATCTTCATTTCAGGTTATTTCCAGCTCTTTCTGTTTGTTCTAATATTTGCTCGATTATTGATTGTTGGTGATGTCTGAGTTCAGTAATCCGTTTGGTTTCTTTAGCTAGGTTGGCGATTTGTCTCGTGAACTTCTATTTTCCAGCTTCTGTTTCTTGCTTTAAAGAACTTAAATTTGGAGCACTTAATTTATATTGATAGAGGTTTCAGACAGCATGTAGTGGTGATATTGATACTTGATGATGTAGTGTGTGTTGGGGTAAGGGTCGGGTGGGGTGGGTTATGCAATGATTGAGATGTGGAGTGTAAATTAAGAATGTGCATGACTGAATGGTTTCTGAGTTTAGCCTTGGCTTTTGGACTTGTTTATTATATTAAGATTTCCTGAATGCACATTTACAGTTGGGCATTGAAATTTTTGAATGAGTGGGATCTGCACCAAGAAAATTGCAATTCAAGAGGTTTTGCTAATTCCCTTTATTTAGTTTGTGTATTTCCTTCGATGTGCACATATATTGGGCGTTTTCAAGAACAAATTGATACTTTTGTCAATATCTTCTCATTCGTTTCTCTTGGCATTAATTTCTGATTTTAGGTGTAGTGCAATGAAAGTTTTTGTGAAACTTTTGGTGTTTTTATGGGCTCTGGTGATCCTTGAAGAGGCAGCATCACACGGGGTTCAACCTCTTTCAGTAATTGCTATCGAGAAGGCTGTTGTTGCTTTAGATAAGAATGCTAATGTTAAGGCTTCTCCATCAATTCTTGGACTCAATGTAAGTCTGGCATTTATGGGTTTGTATATGCTGTTATGCAGCTTTTAGCTGAGAATTGTCTCAGCCCATAATTCAACACTTGGTCCGTGTACTTGTGTAATATGTTCCATTTGTTTTATCAATTGCAATATGGTTCATGGGACAGGATGAAGAAACTGACTCTTATATGGTTAAATTTGACTCGAAACAACTTTTTCTCTCAGGGGAACAATAAAGATTGGATTACTGTAGAATATAAAAGCACAAACCCATCGGATGGTGACTGGATTGGTGTATTTTCTCCTGCCAACTTCAGGTATAGACAGACTACCTATGTCATTTAAATTTAGTTTAAGATTTTCACTCTACAGTATGTGTCCATTTATTTTGATATGATATGGTTAATTAATTTTAGGAATTCCGATCTATTGTTTTCAGTTCATCTACTTGCCTCCCAGAAAACCCAAGAGTTGGCCCTCCATATTTGTGTACAGCACCCATAAAGGTTTTGGCTGATTCCAGTTTGGAATAATTTTTTATAAATCAATAGCTTCTAAACGTGCTACCTTTCAGTTTAAAAGACTAATAAATATGGTTCGGTTTATCCACAGTATCAATTTGCAAATTTCAGCAATCCTAAGTACAAGGATACGGGCAAAGGATCTTTGAAACTCCAGTTGATTAACCAAAGATCAGACTTCTCATTTGGTTTATTTTCTGGTGGCGTGTCAAATGTAAGTATCCTGCTCGACAGTATCCACTTTTGCAGTCCATTTATAGGCTTTTTCATAGTGAAACGTGACTGTGTATTTCCATGTCAAAGTGTAATTGACTTTGTTTCATGGTTATTTTACCTTGCAACAGCCAAAGCTGGTGGCTGTGTCAAACGCAATTGCCTTTGCTAATCCTAATGCACCTCTATATCCACGTTTAGCTCAAGGGAAGACATGGAATGAAGTGAGCTATTATCTCTCAGTACTTCAAATGCAAAGTCCATGTTAATAATGAGGATTTTCTTTTCTTAATTTTCATAAATGTTCGAGCTTTCCCTAACATGAGAGAAACGGCTCATTTTTCAATTTGATACTTAGATGACCATCACCTGGACTAGTGGTTATGATATTAGTGAAGCAGAGCCTTTCGTGGAATGGGGTCGAAAAGGAGGGTATCAAGTTCCCTCCTTGGCAGTGACATTGACGTTTGATCGTGGCAGCATGTGTGGTGGGTAAAATTCTTATTGTCTTGGTTTAAATTTTGATTACACGGAGAAATGGTTATATATGTGATTTTTTCGGTAAATTTTCAAACAAGAATACATATTTTGTAGGTGCACCTGCAAGGACCGTTGGATGGCGTGACCCTGGATTCATACATACCAGTTTTTTGAAGGACTTATGGCCCAACTCAGTGTATGTTTTCTCCTGTAAGATAATACTATAATTGGAGTTAGTTTCAACTAGCAGTTCTATAATGCTGTCTGCTTCAAAAACTTTGCTTTTGGACATCTCACTTTTTGCACAATAGTAGATGTCTGAATTATAACAGTAAAACTAGTGGCATCTGAAATTTCAGAAAATCTTACTATTGAATTTTCAGGTACACCTATAAATTGGGGCATAAATTGCACAATGGCACATTTATCTGGAGTAGTGTTTACCAGTTCAAAGCTTCTCCGTATCCTGGTCAGAACTCTCTGCAACGGGTTATCATTTTTGGTGACATGGGAAAGGTTGGACTCCTTTTAGAATATGCTTCTAACAAGATCCGATTTATCGCATAACTGATGAACTTGTTGTTCTGTCAATTATCAGTATACTGTGAATGAGTACACTTTATTCATATCTACTACTGGTGTGCAAACAATGTTATAATTTCACTCGTAATGTGCAAATCCCAATTCCCACTTCGTAAATGTTGGTCGGGTTTTTTCTACCTCAGAAGTATTATACTGTCATGTGACTAAGAAGTAAGATTTTCTGTGTTTCACTTCTCTTCTGCAGGATGAAGCTGATGGTTCCAACGAGTATAATAATTTTCAACGAGGTTCCCTAAACACTACGAGGCAGCTCATCAATGAGCTGGAGGATTATGATATAGTCTTTCACATAGGAGATATCTGTTATGCTAATGGATATCTTTCTCAGTGGGATCAGTTCACTTCTCAAGTCGAGCCAATTGCTTCGAGAGTGCCTTACATGATTGCCAGGTACGTTACAGTTTTTAACTGGACTGCACGAGCATGCACTCTATCCACTCATTTTTAATTTTATTTAATAATATCGATGGTTTCCGACCCTGCAGTGGCAACCATGAGCGCGACTGGCCTAATTCAGGTTCATTTTATGGCAACATGGATTCTGGTGGAGAATGTGGAGTCCCGGCTGAAACTATGTTTTTTGTTCCAGCTGAAAATAGAGCTAAATTCTGGTATGGTGATGTTATAAGGAAAAGCTACTTATAGTTTCTTGCTTAAAAATGCATGATTAGTGTGGACACATGTTTGTTAATACTAGGTACTCCACGGACTATGGCATGTTCCGATTCTGCATAGCTGACACAGAACACGACTGGAGAGAGGGAAGCGAACAATACAAGTTCATCGAGCACTGTCTTGCATCTGCAGACAGACGGAAACAACCTTGGCTAATATTCATTGCACATCGGGTGCTAGGTTACTCTTCCGATGCTAGTTATGCTAATGAAGGATCATTTGCAGAACCAATGGGGAGAGATGACCTTCAAAAACTATGGCAGAAGTATAAAGTCGACATAGCCTTCTTCGGGCACGTTCACAATTATGAAAGGACTTGCCCTATATACCAGGTAAATTTAATCAAGCCCCTTACTTATTCTTCATATAGTTTTATTTATCATCAAATCAAGATTTATATAAGGGTGCATGATTCTTAGCCATATTTTGCATTTTGGATGAAAAGAAGCTGTTTAACCATTATATACATTATGTTGAGATTTGAATGTGAAAAATTAGAATCAGTTACTTTCACCTTTCAAACAATCTTCATACATTATCACCATTCTTTCTGCAGAATATCTGTACGAACAACGAGAAGCATTACTACAAGGGGAGCTTGAATGGAACGATACACGTGGCTGCTGGAGGCGGAGGTGCGAGTCTTTCGCCATTCTCAACCTTACAGCCTAAGTGGAGCATTTTCAGAGACATGGACTACGGATTTGTGAAACTGAGTGCATTCGACCACTCCAACTTGTTGCTCGAGTACAAGAAGAGCCAAGATGGCAAGGTTTTTGACTCCTTCCGGATATCCCGTGACTACCGGGACATCTTGGCCTGCGCCATAGACAGTTGCCCGAGCACAACCCTGGCCTCGTGATAAACGCAGTCTCGTTCCGATCCTCAGTAGCCAGCTAAACAAGAAAAACGTTCTGGCATTTGTAATCTCAATTTCAAATGGAATATGAGAGAATTTTTTTAATTTTATTTTTGTGACATTTTTTGCTATGAATCATTGTTATATTAATCAATTTTAATTTACCGAGACTTCTCTAGATTTTTTTTTTAAAATATGTTTTAATCACGAATGAAATTCAATCAAATATATAGACATATAAAAGTAGGGTCTCTACTTTGATCAATTCAACCTACTTTCAACAGTTAATTGTGATCTTTTTAAAATAAAAAATAAAAAATAAAAATTCTTACTTTGGAAGGTAGTCTTATCGAATATCGAACATATTACTTCGATAAGAAAAAAAAAGAAAAAAAAAAAAGAAAGAAATCGCAATCATCGAACAAGAACAAGACAATAAATTGGACCATTTTTTAGAGGGAATTAGAAAGAGTGGGAGTGAAAAATAAAATAAAATTGATTGTGTGTTAAATATGGAAACAACAAAATCTGAAAAATGAATGAGGGTCTCAAATTCACAATCCACAATTTAGTGGCTTAAAATAGTGGTGACATGTATGGGCCGCCAAACATTTGTTTATTAATCACTCGAAAATAAATAGACATAAATAAATTAGATGCCAAAAATAACGATTCAAAGCTTCGCGCTCCAATGAAGACCATGAGTTGTATCGAAAGATCTTGACTTTTAGCCCAAACCCACGTAAAAAATGCATCACCAACTTCACAAATTAGATGATCAATCGCCATTTTTTTCAATTTTCTTTTATAGAACTTCCATTTTTCACGAATTCAGGGTCAACTGCTTTCTTCATTCATTTTCTTGATAAAAATCCGTTCTTTTTTGCTGGGGTTTCTTGTATCAAGATCGTCACTTTGTGTATAGCCTCGTGAGTTTTGATCCATTAAATTTTGTGAAGTTGATGACTTTTTCCTTAGAGATGGAGAGAGGTTGAGTTTTGGTTGACTGCTTCTCTCTCTCTCTCTGGAAATGGATTTATGGGTTGTTGCAGCAGCTGCTGGAGCTGGATACATAGCGAAGAACTTGCAGAATTTCTCAGATGACAAGAAAGAAAGTCCATCTCTCAAATATTCATACAATGTTCAGCCAGAATCAAGAAATTTTCTGCAGCAATTGAGAGAGAAAACTTGCCCATTACGCAGATTAGCTCGAAAAAGAGTTGAAGATGACCACTTTCCGGATTCGGATAATAATTCAGATGTTAAGTTTTCGGAAATTGGTCGATCTAGCAGTAGGGATGGGGAAGCTAGTGTTGTTTCTGTCAATGGTGATTATTCAGAGAAAGCTGGAATTCTTGAGGATTTTAATAAGGGCTGGATTTCTGGTTTGACAGCAGAAGTTGGTGTAGGAGAAAACCAGCAATTTGGAGATAACAGAAATTTGAGCAGGATCAATGGGGGAAAGATGGCAAGAAATAGAAGATCTCATGTGCATTCGACTAACATGGAGCAACATAGTTCATGCTTGTATCCCCCCAGCTCCATGTCTGCAGTCAGACCAGTGCTTGTTACTGATGTAATGTGGGGCGAAAACTCATATTTTTGTCAGCTTGATGGTTGCTCGAAGGATCATAAAACATCGTCTTCTTCTTCCTTGAAACAATTTGAGTCTAGCAATTTGCAGCAGAGTGACTCTGGAGACGGGGTGTGTGGCAGATCATCTCGTTCACAAGGTCCCTATACTTTCACTTGTTCGCGTGTTTGTGTTTGTCGTTTCAAATGTGACATATCTGTTCGTGCTATGTTTGTAATGAAGCATTCTGGTATATGCTTATCTGCGTTGCATTCTGTTTCCTTTGCTGGGGTGGTGAAGTTTTTACATGCATCTTTGTCAGTGACATTTGTGGAGATATGTTTTAGTACAAGCTTGTCATGTCGGAAGATGAAATCTTCATCAATTTGTATGAACACTGATTTCTTGATTTCATTAGATTTCTGTTGAAATTTTTATGTTTTCAGGAGCTGAAACGATGCTGCTTTTCATAACTGGGATGACTGTTGGGATATTCACTGCAACAACTTCGTGGAAAAATGAGGTGGATAAGCTGAACAGGCAGCTAATGCAGATGCAGAATTTAGTGCAAGATTTGCACGAGGAGCTCGACATGAAAGAGATGATGATGGTGAAGGAGCTCGACATGGAGGGCGTTCTATCTCCAGGAGAAGAAGAAGATCTGTCAACGGAGGAGCCGGTTTCGTCTCCTTCCCTCGTGAAAGCCGGAAAATTGAGTAATACTGATGGAATGAAAGCAAATGATAAGAAGGCAGAGAATCTGGAGCTATTGAGCAGAATTGAGGCAGAACTTCAAGCAGAACTGGAGATGCTAGAACAGAACATGAAGGAATCTGAACTGAAGAGAATATCTAATGTTGTTGAGGTAAGAATTCTATGCTGTTCTTGCTCAGTTAACAGACTAAAACACAGAATAAGAAAAAGAGTAAAATGGCTGAAGTTTTCTGTTTTTGGCAGCTTGATCCAGATTTCGAACCAGAAATAGTTCGAGGAGAGTTGAAGCCAGCAATGGTGGAACACGCGTCAGAGTCAGGAAGGAGCACGACAGTGACGGGGACTGACGGCTCTAAACCTGCAAACTATGCAGTTTCGCCATGGGAGCTGAGCTTGCGGCTCCATGAGTTGATAGAGTCGAGGCTCGAGACGCGCATTAAGGAGCTCGAGATCGCTCTTTCACACAGTGAAAACAGAGTTGGAGATTATGGAAGGAGATTTTCTTGCAGCGAAACAGAGTCCTCATCCACTCACCACAGTCCTACATGCATATGTGATGAACATGATAAGGGAGAAGATGAACCTTCCAACGATGGGGAATCTGGCAGCCACATCGATGATCAGGGAACGCGCTCGAGCAGCAGAATACAGAACGGAGACTATTATGACTCCATTTCACATTATGATGGGGAAGAGAGATCACCCAATGAGGATTCTATGAGTGAAGATGAGGGCAGTGATGATTCAGAAATGCTACTGATAAAGCAGATAATTGAGAGAAGGAGATCAGGTTCTAGTTTTAATTTTAAAATTGATTGAGACGCAGAAGAAGAGTGTATAGTTTACTTGTACAGATAGAAAAGAAATGAGGTCAAAACACATTATAGTTTTGGTTTATGTAAGAGAAATGTGGTTTTGGTTTCTTGATTAGAACAAAAAATGAAGATGAAAGTGCAGTGAAACAAGAGGCTAAGTTTTTCCCAGATCAGGCATTTTCTTGATAGAGGGCTGCAGGAAGGGCACCAACGATGCATCGAACGAAATGACGTTTCGTTCGATGCATCTGCATAAAGTTAAGATACATATGGTAGCAAACTGCAAGAACTCAACTAAAGATGAGAAATTTATTCGCCAAAATTATTCTACATTTCAACCAAATGAATTAACACTATATAAGTAGGAGAAGCCATAAATCATAAGCCCCAATGAGAAATCACTTGATCCTGAGAAAGAATATCACTTCACTACACACACTACAAAGGAAATATTTTTTTGTGCCTGAAATAGATCAAAAAGGAGGCGTACACCACCGCACAAAAGACTCCAGAAATGATAAGTACCCAGTTAAACGTAGATGGCTCGTTGAATACGCTGTCATCGAAATTCATGCCAAAAATCGCAGTCACAACAGCAAATATGGTAGTCACGAAAGTAGCAGCTGTAAGAAGCAACTCGAATTTAATCAGCTGATTCTGGACATTTCCCTGTTACAGCAATAAGAGCAAGTTAAACATTAAAGATGAGATATTACTAGATGTGGAAGATGTCATAAGTATTGCCCTTACCAGCTTTATGTTGATTAAATCCTCGGTATCATCAATATACTCTTTAAGCTGCAAGGAAATCGAATATGAAAACATGAGTATTTGATGCAGCAGCGACAGTTGTCAAATTTATTTTCCTTTTCTTAAATCATCAATCCAGGTATCCACACTTCAATTCTTGAGAGCAAACCATTATTGTGAAAGTAAATTTATTTTTTTTGAACTTATTGCCATTTGGCATGGCAAAGGGATTATTGGTAGACAAAGTTAAAAGAGATTTTTTGAATGCCAGATGGCTTTGAAATATACGGACTGGTAAATACATCAATAGACAAGGTAAGAAAATTGTTCTTATCGTAAATCTTTTTCTTACCGATAGCAATTTGTTGAGTGTGTTGTCTATGGCAACGAAGTAGGCTTCAAGTAACATTTCAAGTTGATCGATATTTTCTCCACCAGATGATGAACTCAAGAAGCTTCCATGTTTGCTGGAACTCATAGTGCTGAAAGCTCTCTGCAATTTCTGAAGTCCACTAGATGATCCCACTGGAGAAACAGGAGCAGATTTAGATGCAACCTTCACATCTTCTGAGGTATTGATTTGATCATATATATCACTGATGGTAAGGTTATCCCTTCGTTCTTTCTTCTCAGTTAAATACATCTCCGCCATGTCTCCATCATCATTCATCAGATGTTCGATTTCATCACAAACCTAATATTCAAGGATAAGCTAAACATATCAAAATTGTCCATGTGTATGTTAGTCTTAACCAGCAATAATTCATTCATTTACCTTTTGCACTCGCTGAGTCAAGGCAAGAAGGTGCCCTTTGAATCTACGTACGCGCTCCAGATTGAGGGTGCTTATCGATGAAGCCAATTCATCGAGCACAGGATATATGTCCAGTTCTGATTCCTTTACCTACTAAATTCATGAAGTTCAGTGCAATGATATAGTCAATATTAAGAACTTGCCATTGGTGTGCAATATGCTCGTGTCAGTACATATCTAAGCATTTGTCATTCAGTGATCAGATTGAAACTTGACAGTTGGAATGACGGTTTAAATCACTTAAGCAACAAGCAATAGATGCTGAAATGAGAAACACATTTGGAAGTGCATTTAAGATCCTCTTCCAAAGTGTATTGAAAGACAAAAACACAATGTCTGAAAGAGTCCCTGAATTCATCAAAAGACACAATTGCATACCTGATAATCAAGAGACGCACATGTAAGTTCCAAAGCAACCTCCAATGCCCTGAACTCAAAAGGTAAATCATCTGAACCACACATCAAACAATATCAGTTGAACTGGAATTTACTCATAAGGCGATCGACAAGAAACAAAGAAACAAGAGCACGAAGTTGTTGTTTAGACATGCTTTTTGTTGAGATTTCTTCGATTGGAACCACCAATAATTGTTTCGACAAAGATGACATGCCTACTTCAGTAAAGTATTGCATCTGAGAAATATTTCCATTTTTTCACATAGAGATATATTTCAGTAACTCCGGAATCATAATTTAGATTTCAATTTCCTTTCCTATTTCACCATGGTACGTAAACAAAAAATCTATGGAAAGGAGTATTGAGAAGAAACCAGAAACTAAAAGTTGAAGACTCTTGCATCGGTATGACAAGCATATCGAACTTTCTTTAACATTCAAACTTGGATCAGATAGATAAAGCTACCTCAAGGTCTTAAAAAATTTTACAGAACCCATTTCCTCTGGTTCTGAAGTTTATATTTTATCTCTGATTAGCTTCTCAGCTCAAATGAAGCAAAAAAAAATTGAACATATCAGCAGTTCTCGTATATCTTACCATAAGAATCTTTTGATATCTCGAGACGCTTGCACAATTCAAATTTGTACTGTAGCACGGACTCATCCAAAGAGTTCTTCAATATAACCTCATCAGCTGTGATTATACACCTAATCTGTTCGAGACTCACAACAATAGCCTTTTCACGACCTAGTATTGATGAGGGACAGATAAATAAAGGATCCAAAAGTCTGAGATCTCTAGAAGGCAACGAGCAACGTCTCATTACAGTAAACTTATCCAGTTCCACAACTTCCGAATTCCCTTTTGTATCAATCAATATCCAAGACCGACTTGCAAGATTGTGACTCCTCTTCTTTAAGCCTGGAAATCCCGGTCCACATGTATTCTGACCCCCAAGCCCGTTAGCAAAATAGCTCGAAGAGTTCAGAGAAGAAGCGACAGATTCGGAATCAGCACCGTAAGATGGAGCTCCTGGTTGAGCCATTTTGTTAGACTTCTTCTCTCCTTTATCTCATCCAGACCTTTACAGCTAAGAGATCTCTTCATCTGTTGACTTCAAGATGTAGGCTAGTGCCTGCATTCTAAGAATTAAATCTAACAAGCACCACAAAATCTTACTCCAGCAACTACTTATTTCTTACATTCTGATTTAAAATCTGAAAAAATAAATATATTTAAGCTCATAGATCATGAAATATTACCAAGATTTTTGCTTTTTGCCCAAAACAACCGTCTCAAGTGTTAAAGAACCCCCCCCCCCAAAAAAAAAAAAAACAAAAAAACAAAAACAAAAAACAAAGAGATTACCCCTCATGTATTTCTCAAGAAAAACACCTCAAACATGGGCAATATCTGACAATCATTACCAGAACCTGCCATTGTCTTAGCAATCGGAAGCTTCGTGATTTCATGGAAACATAAAATTGCACTTAAAAAATTCAGGATTTTCATATTAGTAATTGAAAAAAAAAAAGGAAGAAGCCGACAGAAACCAAATATGACAATGAGGTGAGGGTAGCATAAGCCAAAAATTCCATCAGAACCTACAGCAGGCTGAAATGCAATACAGCTCAGCTCCCAAACTCAATTCTCCCAAAATGCAATCTTTGATCTAATTTGGGATTATTACTATCAAATCTAAATTGCACTGCCACCAGAAAACCAACACAATGAAATCCAACGACAAAAAAATCCACCCCCGCTTTGCAATCTTGATAAAGCATACATCATATGTTGGCACAATATATATACACACATACATATACAAAGGCAGTTAACAAAGATCATACCTTTCGCCTCAAGAATCCGTCTTGTTTCCCAAAATTCGGGCCACCGAGATACTCAAATAACTTTGCACTGTCACTCCTTTTGGAACATGTTTTTGTGTTGTGGCTGTGACAAGTTTGTGTGTGTGTGAGAGAGAGAGAGAGAGAGAGACCAGAGTTTCCGAGTTATGGTGAATGCGACTTATACCTGAACTAGATCTTTTCTTGAAAAATCGTCAGATTTCAGAAGATAAATTTAATAAAATTATTTCTGAAAAATATGTCAAAATTATATCTGAAAGGGAAAAGTCTCTAAGATCAAATGAGTGTATGTAATTTTTATGTTTTTTTTTTCTTTTTTTGTCACATTTATATTAACTTTCGAGTTATTTTTTTTATTTTATGTTTTTATTGTAATTATTATTTCACTTGCAGTCCTATATATGAAACCACATAAATATATTTTATGACTCAATCAACTTATGAAAAATCTATCTTATGGTTCTTTTCTAATTATGTACTAAATGAATTAACAATTAAGATAGCTATAATTTACTTAAATATATGGGATTGGCATTTTTAAACAAAATAATGTATAATAATTTTTTAAAAAGTTTAATTTGCTACCCAATTCTTTTTTATATCAAAAGAATGTTCCTTGGTATTCCTTATTATTTTATTTTATTTAATGAAATAATTAGTTTTTATTTTATCAAACAGTTTACATTATGATGGATTAAATAAGCTATATTTGTTTGAATTGAAGATTATAATTGGTAGAATTATTGATTAATGCCAGATAAAAATGTTAATCAATTTTTATAAAGGGTATAGTTAAAAAAAAAAAGTTTATATGAGCCGATTTACATTTGGAATATATATAAAAGTCTAATTACTAGTTTACTGCCTTTTTCCTATAATTTATGGATTTTACGAGATCAATTGCCTTTAAACCCCAACATTTTGGTCCAGTTTCAAAAATTAATTTATTTAATATCTCAGCACTCGAATGTAATTTTGAATTTTTGATGATCAAATACACGCTCGTCAAATATTAAAGTAGGATGAGAAATATGGATGGAATTTATATTCTACATTCGTGAATCGGTAAATGCATGAAGAGTACTTCTAGATAATAAATTTGCGGTTGCTCGTGTAAGTAGTAACTAACAAAAAAAATCTATATACTGGCCCCTAAAATATTATAATTTGTTGAACGTTGTGCTAAATTTACGAATTCGATTAAAAATGGTAGAAAAATACAATCAATCATATTATTTTACGATACATATTGTGATAAATTGCAAGTGAACCCCGACATTGAATGCACGTGAAGATCGCGTGACACGAACTGACAGCAGTTGAAAAAATAAGGCGCCAACGAGATCATCGACATGCAGCAGTTCCTGTATCTATAATTCTTTCAAATATAGTACTCCGAAAACCCAGCTCTTCCTTCAATTTCATTAGATATGATCAACGCCAAGATTCAAATTTCCCCCAAAACCCTAATTAATTCTCCCCAATTGATTGGGATTGATTTTACGGTTCCCATTTATTCTATCACCGAAAAGAAACGCAAGAACGGGCCATGTTCTAATATCCCAGGATAAGCTGAGTATCATTAATGTTGGGGTAATTGTATTATTGTTACAATTACTGTATTCTAATTTGAGGGGTTTTCGTGTTTTGCTTGATTTCTCATTCGGTGTTTGCTACATGTGAAATATGATTATTGAATCCATTTATATGTATCTTGATTAATTAATCTTGATGGGCTTTTTCGAGGATTGTTTGAGTAGGTAAAATGTTGGTAAATAATTGCCTTTCCGTTACTCTATTTTTTTATCTTATTTTTGTTGCTAATTAACTTATTGTCTGTAGTTAAGAGTTGTATAGGAGGAAATTTAGCAAAATGCTGACTTGTTTTAATATCTCTGTGATTTTTGTATATAGGATTTGTTTGGGCAAAGATATTGAAATGTCAATCTGTAAATTTATTATTTATGGATTCCACATTTTCCACACATTATTTTATGGCAAGCAGAGATAATTTGAAGATAATCTTTTTTTTGTTAAGAGTAGGAGCTTCAGATAGATATAGTATTAAATAATAATGCCAAGCACTTTTGTTGTATTAATGCAGTGAATATTTTTTGTTGTTGAGTTTATGGGAAAATGCCGCATATTCTAAAAATGTATATATTTATAATATAGAATCAGAGTTTAAGTACGTATCCATCATGGGCAACTCTAATGTGCAATAGCATAGTTTCTTTTGTTTCTTGGGGATTCCTAGTGACTATTCATCACGAGTTCCAGTTAGCTCTACCATCAGTCGATAGTTGAACTGTCTCATTCTAGAGAATTTAAATTACACTCATACTTTCATGTGCGTGAAAATGTTTGAGTATTTTTATTTTCTTTAAGTCTCGTTGATTTTGTTTCCTATTTTCTCATCTTCCATGTTTGTGTTGACATATTATGCCCTGAATAGTGATATATCATCATCTTTTATGTTTCAGAGAGGTTCTTGTCTCTTGGTTAAGTTATGGACCCTGAAACTGAAAGTCTTTCTGATAATAAGCACGTGAAATTCTCACCTCGGGTTAAAGTTATTTATACAAAAGGAGGTGGTCGTGGACCATGTTCGGAGACTACTCTTAAGGAAATTGAACATGGCTCAGCCAAAAGTTCGGATTCCTCTGATACTTCTCCATCCTCATCAAAGGCTTCTTGTGAAGATATTGTCCAAGTCAATCCTCAAATACTTCCCGAGTCTACTGGGGGCTCAAACGGGTTGGAAGAGTCTGTTAAAGAGTGCCCAGAACCCATCTTACAGCTCTCAGATGTCGACCATGCATGTTTAGTGGAAAACGTGTCACCAACTATATCCCTGTCCATCCGTGTGATGGAATTCCCTGAAGGTCATGATCCTGACACTCCGGCTTTTATTTTTGATAGACGCTCATTGTCAATGGAGGGGGACGCTCTTCCTGATGATGCGTTGTTCAGCATTAATATTGGGGAAACTAGTTTCTCTCCTGATGATGCAGTTACGATGGGTGCAGACTTAAATAAATCAGTGGAGCTACCAAAATTGGGGCAATCCTTCAGATCTGGAGAATTATGTCGATCTGGAGAACCTTCCAAGTCCAGAGAATTAGGTCAGTTTGGACAAGCTTACGAGTTCGAAGATATTCACAAATCAAGGGAATGTCAGTCTACGGAGAACTTGAAGGCTAGTGACTCAAATAGGTCAGTTGAGTTAGTTAGGTTTCACCAAACTTCCCCAACTACTGAAGGAGTAGAACCTAACAAAAATTTAGACGTGGCAAAGACCATGAGCGTGGATGTGAAACATGAAGAAAAAAAAGGAATGGTCAGTGAACCAATTAATGATGTTCCAAAGGCTCTCATGAATAACCAAGCCGACACAAATATAGGAGATTCCAGGTATACTAGTTCCAAACCTCAATCGGAGAGAAATGTTGCTTTGCCAAAGTGAGTGTCATTCTTTCTCATAATCAACTAGATCAATTCATATAAATTTGATATTCTTCTTTACGTGTTGGTAATTCGATTTGCATGTATGTTGTTTCTTGTGTCGTTGCTCCATAGAAGCAATGATAATCAATATGACAGAAAAGGGTATCTTGATACTATTGTGAATGATGATTTCTTTCTGTCATCCATCTTAAGTTCACATATCTTTTTTCTCTTGCCCAGAGGTCTGGGATGAATTTTTCGTGAGTTTACTTGAATACTGAGGAATATTCATGTCTTGTGTTCCAGGAAGAAGAAATCTTTATGTAAATTCTGCCATTGCTTTAAGTGGCCTAGCTGCTCCAGTAAATTGTCAGGTTGCTCTTGCAAATGGATTCGATGGCCTGATTGCTCGTTTAAATGGTTTGTCTGGCCTTGTTGCTCAAGAAACTGCTTGAGCTGGCGAGGCTGTTGCTGTAAGAGGCCAAGCAATCAGTTCAAGTGCCCTTCCTGGCCTTGCCTTAAGCGCCGATGTTGAAACTCTTAACATGTATGTTCCTCTTCTTCTGTGTCATGATTTCCTCAATGTAGAAATGTGTGATGCAATAATTTAGTATTTACCTTATAGGAATCTTGATTTTGAGCAAGTCCTAATCATTTTTGTCAATGCTAAACAGTCCGGAAAATGGGAGAGTAACCACTTCTGAGAAAGTTCAGAGCATCAGCTTAGCGTGCCAGCATGCCTCCGAGATCCATGAAGGCAACAAACCAAAAGGCACGCACTTCCTTTTCGTGTTCGTCCTCTTGTTCATGATGTTCTTGCTCATGTTGCTGTTGATGAAGTAACAGATTTAACTGGCCTTTTTGTTTATCACACTTTGTCGTTACGTTCTTTATAGCTCCTCGGACAAAACTAGATATGCATTAGGCGCTAAATGTAATCTAGATACCTTGTACTAGTCCTATCAATTCAAAGTAGATGTTTCTGCTTCTTTATTCTTTTAGGAAAGTCGCGTCATGTTGTTTAAGTGACATACTTAACTGGCCGCCTTCTTTATCACATCTTTGTCGTTACGTTCTTTATAGCTTCTCGTACAGAACTAGATGTGCATTAGGCGCTAAATGTAATCTAGACGCCTTGTACTAGTCCTATCAATTTAAAATAGATGTTTCATTGTTGCTGCGTATTTACTCGTTTGGGAAACTCACAATCCTTTTTAATTAACTTGTCGGTTAGTAGTCAGTTGCAATAAATATGCCATTGCTGATAGTTTAGGAGCCAATTCGTCACGTGATACCCAATAAAGTCGGGAAATTTTGTCGTACAGGTTGCCATGTTTTTCGATATATCCTTCTATAGCCATGATTTTAAATATTTAATCCGTACCTTTCTATTTATATCCTCTGTTTTTCTAAGTTCTGTCTGTGCAATATCATTACTAATAATTAAAAAAAAGTACATGGGGTGATTTTATATGTGTTTTGACAGAACATAGATGCATGGCGTATAGTAATGAAAATTTAAAATAATTATTTTCTTTCAAATGACAGA
The DNA here is from genome assembly GCA_026008535.1 of Perilla frutescens. NCBI lineage: Eukaryota > Viridiplantae > Streptophyta > Magnoliopsida > Lamiales > Lamiaceae > Perilla > Perilla frutescens. The sequence continues at coordinate 7,908,543 of BRKX01000018.1, read as the reverse complement.
GTAAGCTTCTAAACAGAAGAATATAATTTTGAGGATATGATTTGAAAATACATTAATCATTCTGGAACTATTTTAAATCCGGTGTTGGATTCATTTTTAGTGTGAATGGATGCTGTTCATGCCAGATATTTATTTCTCCCTTTGAAGAAAATATTATGCATTTTTATTTAATCCTTCATGCATTAGTATAATAAATGCAGATAATCAAAACTCCAACTCAGAACCTGGTAATAGAAGAAGAAACATGTGACAGACTCGGAATCTGACGTGTATTTTCCTCATTTTGAATAATTTACTGAGGATTAAAAATCAGAAAAAGAAAAAGCAATGCAATTTATGTAGTAGAGTTTCATAAGTGTTGTTACATAAATCAGTTATCACTTTTTCCTAGGAGAAAAACTGCATAAACTTCATGACTCTCTGTCTTTGACATAATATGGAAAATATGAATAAATGTGAGGCTCAAATAATTTGAAAATCTCAGGAAAAAAAATCCAGAATTTAATGCCTTCGAACTGCCTTCAGTTACAACTCGGCTACCAATTAAACGCTTGACAAATATCACAATTCTACAATCCTATCTGTGAAATAATAGTCACTTCCATGAATTCTCATGATTTTACAATTCTTTGCTTCTTACAAGAATAAATTATATGTATAAATGAAGATTTTGAGAAGAACCCACGAAATAAAATAAAAGATTGCTCCTTTCCAAAAAAATAAAAAAATAAATAAAATTCCTGTCTATCAGGTTTTCTTGATTCTCATAGATTCCAGTAATAATCTAAATGGAGGTACCACCCTGAGGCAAACGATGCCGTTTTGAGGTGCTAGCCGTTATGCTTCGGACAGTTAATCCACGTGGACAATATCTTTTGTTGTGCCACGTGGACCAACAGATAGGATGTGACATGAAAAACCCTGTTCGATTCTAACAAATGCGCGCCCAAATATTTGTGTAGGGCCGACTCCTATTGCGCAAAATTTCTTCTTGGGGGTCCCACTTTCTCTCACGTTAAAAGATTTTTGGGAAAAAAGATTGTTTGGGGAAAAATAGTAAGCTCGAAAGCAGTAAACACCAATCTGCAGAAGAAAGAGAAGCAACAAAAATTCTCCCTCTTTTTGCTAACTCCAAGGTTTCTTTCTTCTGGGAAAACCAGAAAATCCTCTTATGTTTTCTGCAATAATTGTTTTCTTTTTGTCAAACATCATAAAGAGAGATGAAATAAAAATGAATTATGTGTCTTCTTGAATTTGTGTTTTCTTTGCGGATGCTAAAAGCTTTTTGTTTCTGAGATTCTCTGCTGCTGCTGCTGCTTCTTCTTCTATCTCTTTTGTTGTCTTTTTCCTTTTCTGTGTCACTTTTCAAGATTCTGCTCGAAAAAAGTGTGCTTGGTTTTTTTTTTTTAATTTGTGCCAACATCTCTGTTGCTTGTGTTTTTGAAGATTAAGAGAGAGGAATGGCGGCGTTGGCAGAGATGGGGAACAAGGTTTCTCTGTTTTCTGCTGCAGTTGATTTGGTTACTCTTCTGCTTTTTCTGTGCATTCTGCCATCAGTTTCTACACAATTCTCTGATGAAAGAATGGTGCTTGTTGAATTGAAGAGATCTTTTTCTGATCCATATGGGATTCTCGACAGCTGGAATGCCGGTAGCTCGAACCACTGCTCCTGGTTCGGAGTTTCCTGCGATTCTGATTTCAGAGTTTCGATGCTGAAAATAGGAGGTAATTTTTCTCGCTCTCCTTGCTCAATCAAGTCGGAACCAGCATTGCATGGCTTTGGAATAGCAAGAAAGTGCTCTGATCAGTCTGAGATAGGTGGAACATTATCGGCTGTTATAGGAAAATTTAAGTACCTTAGGGTTCTATCACTTCCTTTTAATAAAATTGGTGGTGAGATTCCTGTTGAGATATGGGGATTGAGAAGCCTTGAAGTGCTTGATCTTGAAGGGAATGGCATGTATGGACATTTATTGAGTTTTGGATTTTCAGGTTTGAGGAAATTAAGGGTTCTTAATCTTGCATCTAACAGGATTTTTGGGAAGTTTCCACCTTCTCTATCAGAATGTAAGAGTTTGAGGATTTTAAACTTAGCGGGAAATAGAATCAATGACGTCATTCCTGGATTTGTCGGGGGGTTCGGGAAGTTAAGGGTGGTGAATTTGTCATTTAATCGTTTGGTTGGCTACGTTCCAAGTAATTTCGGATATGATTGTGGGAATCTTGAGCATTTGGATTTGTCGCGTAACTTCCTAAAGGGGGAAATTCCGCGTGCTTTAGGGAAGTGCAGCCGATTGAGGACAATTTTGCTGTCATCAAATGCATTATATGGTGTCATTCCTAATGAGCTTGGGAAACTTCAAAATCTTGAAGTTCTAAATGTTGCAAGGAACAGATTAGGTGGTCCTCTCCCCGCGAATCTTGGGAACTGCACTGATTTGTCGGTTATTGTCCTCTCGGGTCACTTGAATGCTCTCCGCGTAATGAGGCCTCCACGTGGCAGAGCACCTCACGGATCAACTGATGCTGCGTTGGACGATCATAATTCCTTCGAAGGTTCCATTCCTGATGAGATTACTACACTTCCAAAACTCAAGATCTTGTGGGCTCCTGGTGCCAACTTTGAAGGCAGATTTCCAAGAAATTGGGGCAATTGTAAGAGCATAATGATGGTAAACCTAGCTCAAAACCATTTTACAGGTGATATCTTTGGTCTATTTTCAGACTGCACTGATCTTCGATACCTTAACTTGAGCTCAAACAAGCTATCAGGGAAGTTGGATGAAAATTTTCCGACGTCTTGTGTAACAATGTTCGACGTCACTGGGAACATGTTATCAAGTCCAATCCCGAGTTTTAATACCACCGTCTGCCACCTCCATCCCCACGATCCATCTGTTGCTTACGCGGCTTTATTGGTAAAAATGAGTCATGAGATGCTGATTGTGGATAATGATCATCCCAATGCATTTCTTCGTTTAACAGCATCATCATTTATCCTACCTATGCCACCTGTAAACGGACTGAGAGAAACGAGTCCACAAACAACGCCCGCTCCTCCTCCTGATGCATCAAATGATGATCATTCCAACAGTAGCAGTGATCATGGGGCCTCTGCTCTCGCCGTGGCAAGCATAGTAGCTGCATCCGTTGCCGGTTCATTTATTCTGGTTTCGCTATTTCTATACTGTTGTAAGTCCAGAAAGGGGAAGGAGATGGCAATTACTGAAATTTCGGCATCACCTCAGAGGGAGAGAGTTATTGTATTCAACGACGTAGGCGCAACTTTAACTTATGACAGCATAGTTCACGCAACGGAGAACTTCCACAGACGATACTGCATTGGAAACGGCGGTTTTGGTAAGACCTACCGAGCAGAAGTGGCTCCAGGAAACTCAGTCGCGGTTAAGAGGCTCACTGCTGAGAGGCACCAAGGCGCTGCACAATTCCATGCAGAGGTAAGCTCTCTTGGACACATCAAACACCCAAATCTCATAACTTTGCTAGGGTACTATTCTTGTGGACCAGAAATGTTCTTGATATATAATTATCTCCCCGGAGGGAATCTCGACCGGTTCATCAGGGATCGAGCAAGGAGAGTCTTCAACTACAGCATACTTCACAAGATTGCCCTGCACATCGCCACTGCACTGTGGTATCTGCACGACCAGTGCGATCCACGCATTCTGCATCGCGATATCAAGCCCAGCAACATACTCTTGGATGATGATAGCAACGCCTTCTTGGCGGACTTCGGACTCTGCAAGATTCTTGCAACCTCAGAGACTCATGCCACGACCCGTGTGGCCGGTACCTACGGATACATATCTCCAGAATACGCGCTGACGGGGAGGGTCTCGGACAGGGCTGATGTCTACAGCTATGGTGTGGTGCTTCTGGAGCTGTTGTCGGACAAGAGGGCTCTCGACCCCTCGTTCTACTCGCATGAGGACGGCTTCAACATCGTCTCGTGGGCGTGCATGATGCTCAATCAAGACCGGTCAAATGAAGTGTTCACGGCCAGTTTGTGGGACACGGGGCCTCGTGACAAACTGGTGAAGATGTTGCATGTGGCCGTGCTGTGCACCGTTGATTCGGTTTCTGCGAGGCCGTCGATGAGGCATGTGGTGCAGCGTTTGAAGCAGATTCAACCTACAAGTGAGTCCTGAGGAGTGATAGTTAGATGGGAGATTGTTTTGAGTTTATTGAGATTACTAATAAAGCATAGCAACATTCCATAATTCAACCTGCTTAGCTACATTAATGCATGGTGGTTTTTAGTTAGATACTAATCAATTGTCGATGATAGTTTGATGTTATTTGTAACAACGAAGTTTCTAACATGAACGCATATGCTACTCAAACCCATTTTTATATGTCCCAATTTATTCTTTACTTATTTATTATTGTCTGCACTTTGCATAATTTCTTGTTCAATGATAGAGAGATGGCAATGCGACACAAAAACAAACACATTCCACTACTTAGCCAATTAATTATCAACCCGACACCGATTTGATGTTGGAATTTTCAATCTATGTGGCGCCATCGACGATTCGTTGGGTTGCGAAATTGGTGCCACCAACACTATGGGAACCAACCCTAAACGCTGCCGCGTCACCTTTCTCGTTCTAATTTCTCCGTTACCGACCTTCAATTTTTCAAACTACCACCGGCCGGAGACTGATCAGATAACTTGTGTCCTCCAATGTTACATCTCCTGTGCCATAATAATAATAATAATAATTATTATTATTATTATTATTATTATTATTATTATTATTATTATATTTTTTCAATATATCTTAATTGGAGAATGATGGATCCTAAATAAATATTTTAAATTAAATTATAATAAATTAAAATTAAAAAAAATATAAACTTGGAAGAAGGGATCTGAGGTGGGGCGGACGGTGGGCTAATTCGATGTTGCTCTAAGAGCACTGCTCCAGCCTATCATGCTTCGACACGTGGATCTTCGTCGATCACTTTGAACGATACACGGACCTGATTAAATCTGACACCCGAGCCTGAATTTTCCGGAACTGAATTTCCGAGCCTGGCTCCAGACCACATGTTGTTACTGTTCGCACATCTCTCCATGCAACTTTATGTCATTTTGTGATTAATGCACTGAGGAGCTCCAGATTATTAAAATTGTATCTTTAATAGTCCCTTCATTGAGAGGGATTTATAACCGTATTTTTTCTTCTAGAAATACGTATATTTATTATATCATTATATTTTATTTTTTTAAAATACACGCATTACTCTCTCTCTCTCTCTCTCTCACACACACACACACACATATGAGATATCTATATCTATAATATATATAAATGTAATGTAATTATATATATATATAATTGAATTTAAGTTATTTCTTTTTTGTGTCAATTAATACCAAGTTTTTTAATAGGGTACCTAGTACTGCATTGTGAATTTGTGCGCCCTTTTTGTAAAATACAGTATTGATACATTATGTACAGTAAAGCTTCAGCTGCCGCCGATGGATTGCACCTTGGTCGCACTGTTGTCGTTCGTTTTCGCGACTCTGCTACACTGTTAAAGCGACCCGTAATATGACTCGCAAAACTTGCAGAAGCTCCAACCGAGGTAGCACATATGTTGTTGTATTCAGACATTTTCTTGTTCTAGTTTTCCGACATTGTCTGTATATTGTGCGTTCAAAATTTTTCAACCGATTTCTCTTCGTTTTAAATTCAAATTGAATGTTGTTACATTATATTTGTAATGTGGATTTGATTCATCAATTTTCATTTTTAGGCGCACTGATTTCCAAAGGAGCAACCTTTTTTTGTTGGATCGCATTAGGCAGAAGTGAAGGGAGGAGAATATGGATTTTCTGAGATCATCATGCTTTTGACATTTATTTGCACTTCCAGAAATTAAATTCCAAGGGCAGTTATTTAACGTCCTATTGAGGAAGCTGAATAGAAGTTCTCTAGGTGAGCTTCGTCTTTCTTTTGACATCAGAGGGCGGCGTTTAGATTTCACACCATTTGAATTTGCGTTGGTTACTAGTTTGAAATTTAAAGATTGGGTTGAACCAACCATGGAGTCCGAAATCCACAGAGTGGTATTCAGAGGAAAACCGTCTCTTACTCTTGATGATGTTGTAGATGCATTCAATAAAGAATGCAGATCAAGTAGCGGGACTTCACATCTCTCGTTGCAGCTTGCCTGCCTTGTGATTTTGTATGGTGTTTTGTTGATCTGTGGTGCAAGCTTGCACAACATTGACATGATTTATCTCCACCTCGCTAATGATATCCACAGTTTCAATGCATTTTCTTGGGGTAAGGTTGCATACCATTTGCTAGTGAGGCGAACTCATCGTGCCAAAGAACAATTGGAGACTCTTATGAGGAACAACAGACCACTAGCGTTCGATGCTAATGGTTTTGTGCTTTCTCTACAAGTTTGGGCTTATGAGGTGCTTCCTATTCTGGCAAGAAATTGTGTTGACAAAATAGCTGGATCAGAAGACAGGCTTCCTAGAATGTTGCGATGGTCAGCAAGGAAGGCAATTAAATTTGATTTGATGAATAGATATTTTCTGAATGCAACCCCTGACTCTCTGGTAATTAAGGCTTTGTATGATCATATTATATATCTTATTCGTTGAATTTGTTGTTAGATGTTCACAACTATGTTATGTTAAAATGCTATAGACGTCGATGGAGGCTGATACTGAAATTGAGACTGAATTCCTCCACCTCTTTGGCGTCGATGATCTCACCAATGATCCGGTCTTTCGGAAGGATGAACATATTTCACCCCAAAGTCCACAGAAAGGAATGTCTTCTCGTGAGTGTGAAGGTGAAAACCTCAATAAAATGAAAGATCAACCTGCACACATTCAACAACAGAGTCCTATTCCACCGTCTCTTGTAGAAGTACGTTCGTATGATGATAGTCATGTCACTTGTACTCTGAACACTCATTTTGAGATTTTTTTGTAATATTTTGAGATTAGTATTCTGATACATGATATATAGCCTACAACCACCGAGGTGCAACTCCTTTCAAGATGTGTGGCCGACCTAGAGCTCTTGCTAGCTGATTTTATGGGTTCGAGTAGTAGTGTTGAGAAAGGTGCACTGCAGTTGCTGATTTACCAAATAAAGTAGGAATTATAGATGCATCACTCACTGTAAAAGATGAGCCGCAGGTTGTGAGTGTTAATATTCCCGAAACACCCGTATCAATCCAACCTAAAGAGGTCAGTGAACTTCTTCCCTCGAGAAGGGACGTTCTTCATTTTGGTGGTCGTCCACTAGAAGCTCATCAAGGAAGAAAAAATCATGTAACGCATCAATAGATGCCGTTACGCGGTGTCCTTCCACTAGAAGCTCATAAAAAAGAATTAGGCCGTCAAGTGATGCAGCCAGTGTTCTGAATAAAAGTCACACCTCTCCTCCTCTGCAAGCTTACACTCCGAATGAGCCTGAGTATTCGAATTCTCGGGAAAATGCTTATATAAAATGGCAAGATAGAGCCTAACAAAGTGTCCCGTAAGTTATTTATTATGTGTATTTTTCTTAATTTATATCCCTCTCTGAAAGTAACACCGATTTCTTGATCAAGTGCAGTCCCCGCATTTTATTACTTCCTTTTCCAATGGTTCTAGAATTGTGTCCAGCCTGGTTAGAGGATCTATGGAAACGTCGACGATGGTTATCAACTGAAGTATTAATATTCCTATATTATGCTTGTTATGTTTTCAAACCAATGAAATCATACCACTATTACTGTTAAGGTTTTTTGACTGACATATTTGCTTTAATTTTCTGTCAGCATATGGATGCATTGATCAGCCTGCTTCTTTTCAATGCGGCGAAAGAACTTGGTCGCCACTATGATGGTTGGACAACTATGGAGATGTTTTGCTGGGTATGTATCCAAATGTTGAGAAATTGCAATTTATTGTAACATTCCTACTTGATGGATTTATTTTAAGTTTATTGGTGAAATCGCAGGGTGCTCTTAAACGATCTAATTTTCAGAATGTACATGATCGGGTAAGCCCATACATCTTGGGACAAAAACATTTATATCGCCCACTCCACTGGGGATTGGTATCGAAGGTATACGGAGTTGGTCATATTAATGGCAATCACTGGGTATGTTATGAGGTATCACTGGATGAGCAGCGCATTACAATTTATGACTCTATTCGGATCTAAAAAAGGAAAAGCTGTATCACCACAATTCGAGAATGTTTCCAAGAATATTTGTAGGCTATGTGACGAGTGCAAGGTCTGGGAAATGAAGGGATTGACAGACGGTTTAAGTTGGGAATTTAAAGTTGTATCCTATGAGCGTCCAACAAAGCAAAAAACTCTTGATGATTGCGCTATCATGTCAATCAAGTATATGGAGTGCGTATTTTGACATTCGAGACCTTGATGCTAGTAGGTGCGGAGTATTTCATCATTCGTATTGTGGACAGCTTCATGAAATTGGAGAAGAAGCATCCATTATTGAATAAGTACCTTAAATTCATATTCATAGTATGATAGTTATTAATTAATGACAATCCCTATTGTGTGACTTGTACCAGTATTTATTTAGATGATTTGGATGTGGAAAAAGTTAGCTCATTTGTTCAACGTTGTCTTACGTTTCATATTTCATACGATCTCTTAGAATTATAGTGTAACGTCGCACAATTAATATATGGGCTATTAACGTTTAATTGAAGAACATCTAAATATATTATCTTCATAACACAATGGTCCTAACATAAGACAATATTATTTAGGTAACATCATAGCATAGAAAGTACGAATCGCTACATGAGAAAGTTAAACATAATAGGCAAAATAGTCATACTATCTTCCTGAACTGTAATGTGATGAAGCACTTGATGCCGGAGTTTGATCACGTCGTGGTTGGTCGACTGAGTCGCTTGCGTCTCGTCCCCACAAATATCCGAAGCTATCAGAAACTTCAACAACTTCACCGTACATGTTTTGTAGGATGTCCCAATTGATTTCTCATTCGTCTTTGTAAAGCAATATATAAGGTCGTTGCTGCATATTCTGAAAGTTAGAAATATTGACATATCTTAGATCTCGGATAATATACATTTAGTTTTGGTGATTTTACTTGAGCAAGGGCACTCCATTCAGCGGCAGTTGTTATGACACGATTCGCACCCGGGTCAAATCTTACTGAGTCATGGTCAAACAACCATTTGAAATTATGGAATTGATCTTCCCACTGCCAATGTTTCTGATAGTATTCGGCTATATCTATGTCGATGTTCTCATCCTTCATCTGCAGCCTCACCAGTTAAAGACATCCCAAGTTTAGGTCAGACTCTCCTGATTTCCAAGTACCAAGCCTTCAATGAACATCCAACTTACGCAGCACCTGATCTTCGACATCACGAGACCACACACCATTATAAAAATATACATCCTGACTAAGAGACGTTGGTTCTCCCATCTTCAGTCCTTGTTGTGAATGAATGAGTAACAAGCACACACATCACACATATATAAATAAATAGGTAAAATGTATTACCAATCAATTGTTCAAATGTTACAACAATATTGTACAATATTCCCGTGAATGTCTCTCTCTCAATAAGGCTATTGTTATGGAAAAATATTAGACTAACCACTAAAAGAAAAAAAGAAAAGAAAATGACAGATTATTTGAGGCATATGACTCGATTGGTCATCTCCTTGCAGGGATCAGATGGCCCCATCTAAACCTGTGATAATTGAGTCCCGATCTCCTGTATTCAAAATATTATAATTATTAGGAACATGAACAATTGGGAAATGAGGTCTGAGAGGGTGCCAAATCTTACCGTTGACGGGGCTGCACTATCTCCCAGTGTATTATTCTTGTGAGGGGTTGTTGACGGGCTTGTGCCTCGCATGTGATTGTATGAGTCACTATCCACACATTTGCTATGACTATAAGTACATTTGGAGGGTGTGTATCCTTCCGTCTATGAATCATCTTTCTCCTTTTCTGCATCGATTTAAGCCGAATCATCATTACTTCAATAATTTGACCTATGCAGTTAGATTAGATATATTTCAAAATGCGAAATCAATACAATAAAAATCTGATGCCTTCTGCTGGCTACACTTCTTGTTCTTCTTTTCGGCATTGTTTATCACTCTTTTCTATGGCAACCATCGATGGTTGGCTTCAGGAGGATTCTGGAATGGCTGCTGCTCTAGATTTTTTGAGTTGGTTTTGTTCTTGGCCGAAGCACATTTAGGTGATCCTCTAATTTTAGACAACTCATCCATCAGTGATTTCATACGTTCAAGAAATATAGACCTATATTCAGGCATTTCCTTGTAGTCCATTTCCAAGTCATATGTACGCCTCATAATAGTACTAACAAATACCATGTTAGACACATTGTCTCTGCCGGATAAATGAGCTGTCCAAGTGTTGGCATCCATGTGTGTAATATCCCGAGACATTCTCATAACATTTGTTCAGAAACCTAAATATCTGTTCGAATATAATCATATCAGGACTTGATGATAATCCTATTATATATTTTAGCATTTTTTTACACTGAAAACCCTATCTAAATAATTATAAAACTTGTTCAAAATTTCACCCTTAGTAATAGAAATATGTGGAGTTAATAGTTGAATTTAGAAATTTATTTTCGAGTCTGGTTCATTTGCACAAGGTTTATTTTGGTAATTATTATATATATATATATATATTAGGGTTATTAAATGATTTTAATAAAAATTATGATTAAGATATTTATTAAATTTCTTCAATTCCCCTTAAATTGAACACGTAGGTATATATGCCAATTCAACAAATTTTGGAAGACACCTGTCTAGCTCTTATTCTCTTTACTAATCAATCAAGTACCATAGAAGCTTATTTCCTTCCTCTGCATATTAACGTAAAAATAATATAGAACCATTACCCCAAACTCTTCATCCGGAAATCAGGTTTCACAGCAAATCTATCAGTTTTTAGTGGGATTTCAGTGCTTAATACCTTCAACCATAAGTGTTACCGCAAACTCACTTCTCTTGGTAAGCTTATTTTAAATTTAATTTTATGAAGTTGCTCTATAGATTACACACCCAATAACCTCAGCAAATTTCCCCAATTTCAGTTAACCAAAGCAAAACCATGAATTTATATCACTGTAAACCATCAACTCATAGTTCTTAATGCATCCAATCAAAACCAAAATAGAACCACCCTCAATTAGATTTCCCGAGACCAATTTCAACATATCATATTCCAATCAAATATCTTCTCACCAACACATACACACGGTGTTGCATGTTAGAACTAAAATTATAGAATTTCAGATAGATAAATGGATATTAAGAAAATAAATAGAATTAGAGAGAGAGAAGTCATTGGGTTGAGTCGAGGCAGGGGAGGGCATCGTCGGCTGGGCTCGGTCTCGGTGATGTTTATCTAGTTGGGGCTAAGGTTGTGCTTACTGATCGGCGTTGAACTGAGATGGCATCGAGTCACCGGAGAACTTGCATGGGGTTTAGATTGACTTTAAGGCCGCGGTCGTCGATTGGTTTTCAATTGCGTCGAGCCGTTTCATAACTGGAGTCGTCGGTCTTGGTTGCCACAAGTGTGACTGCAGACCAGGGTCAGGGCCTTCGCATCATCGGCGGGCGGCAATGAGTTTGCCGGCGTCGGAAAAAAAAAGAGGAAAAAAATATGAATTTTGGGAATGGAATTTGGGGATTCTTGAATTGTGTTCAGTTCTTCCTCTTATGATTTTGCAAAGAAGATGAAAACAAGAAGAAGATTAGATTTAGGGATTTAGGCAAGCTAAATGTTTAGGATTTCCATTTTGATCTCCATTTCTAGACGAGAGAGAGAGAGAGAGGGAGAGAGAGAGAGAGAAGAGGGTGAATGAGAAAAGAGATGAAAATGAAATTGGGGATCTTGATTACTAGTTGATTCTCACGTGATTTTAAGAGAGAGAGAGAGTTGAATTTTTAATTCCAATTTGGTTTGTTTGTGTCACGATTTTAGAAAAAGAAAAAAAAATGGGTCTTATAGTAAAACAAGCAAAATCTAATAAATGATCAAACTTTTAAAAAATTATATATATATATATACATCAGCGCATATTTTAATCTCTTTAGAAGTTTGGTACTTAAGTAATAGATTATTTAAATATTAATTTAGCTCATAAAGTTTATTAGAATTTTCTATTTAATCAGGACTAATAAAATATTTATTTAAGAACATAAATCGATATATTAAAATTATAATTGGTCTAAATGATTTATTTGAAATTATTTTGATATTAGGTGCGGCCCAATTAGGACCCTTGTCCACACTGTGATTCCCTACTCAAATATTACGCGCTCATTATTATCAGGTGGGTTATATATATCTTTCTCAAACTATGTTCAGCTAATAAGCTCAACTGTTTATCACCTGTGAAGCATGAATATCTATATCAAAATGATTTAGCTCACTGTCCGCGTTTGCTAGTATCCTACAAAAATATTGAGTGCTTAACTAGACTCGAGTTCGGATCCTTAAAGCATTGAGACCGTATACACTATCCTTTATTAGACAGCTGGGTTGGAGGACGTATATATAAGTTAAGACACTATAGGAAGGGACAGTTGAGATAGAGAGTGCTAGTAAGTTTAAAAGAAGCTTTGTATACATGGAATGCATTTGGAATTTGAAACCTTTCCATTGTTATACTTGTGTGGATACAATGTTCATATTTATAAAATGATTATGAACTGTTTATCAAAATTTGCCCACTGAGTACACTAGTACTCAGCCCAAATCTTTTCTAAATATTTCAGGTTGAGAGGTAGCCTGAAAGATGACGAAACTGAAGCAAGAGCTGTCTTTTCGTTGATATTTGCTTGCTCTTTTTGCGTTATTTAGAGATCTTAGATACTCTAAAATAAAGAAGTAGTTGGAAATATTTTGTTTAAGTTTAATAAAGATGTTCTGCGCTTGTTCCGTTTACTCTGATATAGCTTGTCTTCAAATGTTGACTCATATTATGATTTGTGCTTATTGTTGAGCTGTGCCTTTACAATTGATTGATGGGATAAGTTCCCTTTGATGATTGGTAATTCATTCAAGTTCTTTCTGAGCGCATTAGAGTGTGGTTAAATTCCAGTTATAGAGGTTATGTTGCCCAAGTGTTTGGGGTACTAACCCTATTTCTATGATTATTTTTATGCCACAACCCCTTTCCCTTTTCTCCAGTAGCGCGTCGGTCCCTTGTCATTATTCTTCCGGGATCGGGGCGTTATACTGTGTTTAGCCGCTTTAGTCCATCTCTTTAGTATGTGCCTCTCAGGTAAGCTTCTTAAGGTAATTGTGTAAAAAACCTTCAGCACATGCCTGCAGAACATTCCCGCTCTTTCTAACATTCGACAAGTACACGAGAGATCCTCTGTGATGTAGTTGTAGTGAACCTTTCTCTTTTTAGTCAATGCACTATTTGATGAAACTTCAAACTCGATATCATCGGCCAACAGATCACTCGGCGGGCGTATAATATCCATATTTATGTTATTTTCCGCCTCACATTCGAATATTTTGTAGACATTCCTTGCGTATACCTTTGCAGCATGCTTAAGTAATCTATTCTTTTCCACATATTGTCCAGGCATTCCCCGACACAATGCGTCTTCCTGTCGTTCTCTCAATCGCCAATCAGCTTGCATATTTTCATAATGTCACACAAACTCATGCAATGAACCACTGGCGGAACACAGATCCTTCATAACTTTGTTCATTGCCTCGCTCCTAGAGGTCGCCACCAAACCAGCAGTAAATATTGTATTGGTGAAAACCGAAGCCCATCTTATTCTCAGACTGCACATACCAGTGAACCATTTGTTCTCCGCTAAACCGTATGTGTCAACCATTATTTGCCATGATTGCTCAAATTCTTCTTCCGATTCACAATCACTCATACAGTGGTGCCACAGCTTTTTGAAGGCTTTGTTCCCATTGAGAGCACCGAAATGGGACGTTGCATTTTGATTTATATGCCACTGACATAAACGGTGGGCAGATGTACGGAAAGTGTAGTCTATTCCATTCATAAGTGCTTGATCTTGGTCAAAGAAGATTACTTTGGTTCTTTTCCATCCATGGCCTCTAGGAAAGTTGTGCATAACCATTCGAATGATTATGTTGTCTCATCAGACAGAAATGCAACTCCGAACAAGATGTTCTGACGGTGGTGATTCAATCCTACAAAGGGTGCACATATCAAATTATATTTATTGGTTCGAAAGGTTATGTCAACAGATAATACGTCACCGAAGCTATTGTAATCATCCGCACAGTGATAATCACGGAAAAAGAAATTCATGAGCCTCTCATCATCATCTACCAATACCTTCCAAAAGAAATATAGCTCGCTAATAGATTTCTCCGTGAAGTATTGGAAAAGGGCATCGGCATCACCATTATCTAAGTGGGTTACTTTCCTTTTACGGATCATGTGGTCATATGCATCTTTACAAATAAATTCGACATTACCAGGCCCTCCAGATTCCTTTTTCATCCACCTATAAGCCCGGCTAACCCCAACTCCTGCAGCGTTTAAGGATTCTAATATCATTTTCTTGGAAGATTCCAAATTGCGGGCAGATCTCAACAAATAACTATCATCTGCAGACAGTAATTCATGATTGTGTTCTTCATGGAAAACCGCAATTGTCCAAAGTCCTAAGCGTTCTCGCACGACCCTAGGTCATGCTTTATAATCCGTTCTCATAATTTGTTTCTTATACTGTGCCACCTTGAAATTAGATGCCTTATTATCAGGGAACCCTTCGCAAGAGCAATTGTACATCTTCATCTTAATATCATCCGTTTTGTTGAAATATGATTGTGTTCCTTTCTTCACACTGAACCATACCAATCTTGCATACTCACAATACAGAATGTAAGCATGTTCAAGGTTTTCTATTGTAGACCCTGGCGCTAATCGCCTCCGTATCTCGTTCTCATCATCTTCCGGGCTTGATCTTTGCTCTGCAGACTTATCTTCATCGGAAACCTCCGTTCCGGGAGTCTCACCAGATCTCTCTTCGGGATTTTGAATTGATACATTCAGGTCGAAACCCATAGAGAACTATAGCTATCCTTGTATCTACGATCAAACTTCTGTTAATCAATATTCCATCTACATGAATGAACCTTAAGCTAAATTAAGAACTAATAATCAGTTGTACTTATAAATTGACTATTTCAGACTCTGATAACTACTCCTCCGATAATGTAAATGTTTACCAATATATTAAATCCAAAACTCATGGTGATTCGCAAATGTTTACAATATCATCAACCAAATACCAGTTGTGAAATCCCTAATTTTAAATGAAGAAAAATAAATTCGCATGAAAATTTTAAATCTGAAAGCTCTAATTACCTGGGAAAAGGACGTTTTGCTTCTCATTGTGCGACCATTGTCGACACGTATCCGTGGGCCTCTGTGGAGTCGATTGATCTAGTGAATGAGCAGCGAGTCTATATTTCTGTTTTTTATTTGGGGAAAAAGTTAGTTACTTCCAGCAGTAAGCGTTCCCAAGTGGTGGGGGTGAGGTGGGGTTGGTTTGGGGGATGGGATTTTAAATTTTCCTAAAACGTGGCACAATTCTAAAATGTGCAAATTCTAAATATATTTTAAGTTTATTCATCTCATTTTTTTCCTTCAAATTGACACGACTACACTTCATCTTAATTTAATATTGCGCTTCATCTTAATATTGCATATTTTAAGTTTATCCATCTACATTTTATTCCTGGAAACATGCTGACGCGCGGTCGTTTCGCGCTCAAAAATATATTTATAAACTCCTGTGCCCACAGCGAACGTAGCTAGCCAATGAGTACGGGTCGATCCCACAGAGAGTTGTTGCGATTCTATCTTCAAGTAACCAATCACAAAGGGGGTTTTGGTGTCGTCACTAAAATGAATGTAAATCTGCAAAAGAAACTAAAGAAAATATCAAATAACAAAAGGTTCTGGCATTTGAATTAGAATTTGGTTTAAACATAAAACAACTCGATCATGGGCACACCGATTTTTATACATGATAGGTCATCTAGTTATGGTGACCGGATTCCTCTCTTCGTCTCTTCATCAATCCTTTCATTTTAGGTTTAAAAGTGATTCCTCTTCGATTAAACCCCTAACCAGTTACCCACCCTCCGATTCCTCTAAGAGATGTAAGCAAACAGGCAGCAGTGTGCCCTAGACGGACCCAGATCTATTGTGTTCAACTGATTCTTCTTGTGCCCACAACACCCCATTAATTCCCTTATTACTATATGAACCGACACACAGTCACGATTCGCCAATTCAATTAATAGTGATGTGCCCTCTTTACCTAACGAGTGATCAGCCACATTGGGCACTTTAGACACACACTCACATGGAACAAGGCACAAGAATTAACGGAAACTAATCATGCATTACTATGCCTATTTTGCCCTCATGAGTCCAGATTTATGCTCAAACCAATTTCATCATTCAAACGCCAGAATTAAAGATCTAGCCAAGAAGGCTAGACATAATTAAAACTGCAGTAATTAAAGACATAAAAATAAACAAGAACTTACTGAATTAATTAAGAAAAAACTCGACTCCAACGTCGGAAAACATGAACATAACCTAAGTCCCGAAGGTTTAAGACCTTTCAGATTGTTTTGCTACATAAGCAGCGTACTGAGATAAAATGCGGAAAATATAAATTATAGAAATGTTCCTGACTGTCTAAAGCTTGTTTTTCCAGAGCCTAAACTTGTTTAAATAGTTACATTTCCGAGTAGAGTTTCCCCCACAAGCGGGGGTCTTCTGCTGAATTTCCGGAACGGCGTGCCCTCTCTAACCTTGACTGGATAAGCTTCAGCTTTATCAAAATCCCTATTTTTTAGGGATTGCTCTTATCTCTTCGTCTGAGCTTAGCTCCAAATCTCCTTCGGATATGCAGTTATCTTCCACCAGCTCTCCTTCAACTGATTTCCGAGTTTTACGGGAATGCCCATTCTGCCCTGTGGTCGAGTCTGTGCGAGTACTGTGGGCACGGCATCATCTGTCAGTTCCATCCGTGTCTGATATGCCCACTTCACAGACCGAATGTGGGATGGATATTGGAGAAGTCCCCTGTGCCTCTGATGAACATATGTGCGAGATAAACGTGAATATTTGGGCATAAAATGCCCCTTCCGCCAGACTCGACTCGTGGAATGCCCTTTGACCGCAACCTGGTTCTTTTCGACTCAAAACACACTAAAAAGGACATTTATAGAGGATAAAATGCCCATAAAAACACGAAATAAATGGACTTATCACATGCCTATGAAAAATTTAAAAAAAAAAGTAATTGTTTTTCATCTGAATATTGCGTATTTTCCAACAAAATATGTTGTGTTTTGTCTTTTTGGCCAATATATGTCTTAATATTAGATATGTTATAAATATTGCATCATTTTCCCAAATGCTAAAATTTCTCTTTCCCAACAAGAAAATACGGGTTCGATTCCTGCTATCTACACAAGATATAAAGGTTAACAATTAACATAAACAATAATTTTAACCCATATTGTTTTTGATAAATTAAGATCTTACATCCGATTGTACCAAAAACAGTAATTTTAAACCCTGACATTTCATTTTTTGCCAACATCATCCAAGCAAATGAAGCAATCATCACAGTGATGATATATTTGTACTGCTAAGTTTTTACGGTAAGATCTCATGCTTTCCTCGCTCCGTTCCGTCCTAGGAAAATTCACAGAAATTAACCTAGCGATATACATCGCTACACAGATACCAAAACTAGCACCATCAACATGGTTTAACTAATCTTCAACGAGTATATGTCTAAACTCCAGCAGTTTAAGGATTTCTTCTTCGTCCTGCCTTTGCCAGTACCTGCTATAGTATAAGAGTGGCAAAACCATGTACATCAATGGCCATAGCTGATGTTGCCGCTCAATGAGTATGACCTCGTCCAACACATCCAAAGTTCTGAATAGTATGTAATCATACAACTCAACAATCCATGAATATAGATCGATCCGGACCGTCACCCAATGATCACCGATGAGACAAGACGTGATTATTTGCATATATATTAACATTAAGTAAATCATATGCAAGTTTATGGTTCATAAACTCCTATCAAATTACAATTATATGATTGTTTTTGCTTACGTGTTTTGCCTTCTACCATGCATGGGCAATTGTACTCTTTCCTTGGACAGTCTTAACCAAATCCGGATTCCAATCCCATGATTTATATGAAGTATTATCGTATGCAGTCCTGAAGTCTTTGTCTTCTGGGTGGCATCTCACCCACTCGTCCCTCAAAGTTTTCTACATAATTAATTACTGTCAATCTGACATATTAATATAACTGGTATGGAATGGGAATGAATTGTATGAGTCCACTCACAAAGAATGATGGCTGCAGCATGATTATGTTATAATAATCTATACCAGGCCTCAGCTGGCAACCAATCTGCAGTTTGCACTGAAACATATACAAAATGATGTCCATATGTGATGGGTCTAAACACCTGATGCTGTCTTCTAAAAGGTCGAAGAAGTTATTAAACAACTTCTGATCTTTGTCTTTCAAGATTGTGTAAATATCTGGACCCATAGCCCGAAATTCAGCATATGCAAGTCGATATCATCCTCCAACATTCTTGGATACCGATTTAGGTGTTGCGGCATTGCTTTCAGGGGAACTCCCACCTAATGGCTGACTCCTATCAGGCGAACTCCCATTTGATGTTGGATTCCCAATACCCACATCCACTTGCACTCCCTCATCTACAATGCTAGTCTCCAAACCCTCCTCGATTGGTAATTCTGAAAGTGCAAGAGTACTCCCAATATTGGGCTTTGGCTCACAAAGCCGTCTGAGGTCTGTAAGAAAGGTTTGTAGTTCTCCAAACCTAGTCTCCTCACGCTGAAGTCGTTCCCATTCAAGAGCTGGGTAAAAATTCCTACTTTCCCGTTCTCTTAACTCCTCCTTCACTTCCATGTCACGTGCTATGGTGCGGGCTGCTTTCATGGCTGCCTCATGGCTACATGAGCAGCTGTAATTAGTTGCGGATCTACGCGCCTACAAGATTCATGGGACGCACTTGTAGCAGATGAGGAAGTGGTGACCCTTCCACGCCTCTGTTGCCGAGAGTGTTGTCCAAATAGGTTTTTAGGTCTCCTACTGGTTTGTACAATTGCCCAGTCTTCATATATTGGTCTTTTGCTCTTATTTCGAGTTGCTTTCTATGAAACGCCAACTAGATATGGCGATTGGGTGCTTTTAAAATAGTCTGTATCCATTTCCTCATTCGACGGAATCAAGATCAGTGAAGTTGCAACCTGTAATAGATAAAATGTAAGCACTTGTCCAACTTTTAGCATTAGGAATTATTAATAATAATTCAAGTGTTCAAAACCTCAACCCTACTCACTAGCTGATTAAACAAATAACCCACTCCAGCAACTTTGTTTGGAAATGTCCACTTCAAACACCGTGGTAGAGCATTATCAGATGTAATGTGCCCACAACGTTGTCCTAGTTGAGGTATAGCCTCATACACCCATATCTACCAAATGAAACAATGCTTAATACATATAATGTTGTTATGTACTTCTGCAATGAGAGAATACTATTAATTTTACCTGCAATGCCCAAACAGGTCCGTAGAAATGATATGACTTCTTCGACTTGCAAGCATTAAGGTCAGAAACATTCTTTGGAATCAGATTCATGTAGTGCAACAGCACCCCATATGAATACGAACCCCATGGAAATGAATTCCACTGAATACTGTCCTCCACCAATGCCCATACCCAGCTGTCTATATATCGTGACTTGTCAAATCCGATGACCATGTTGTATAACAACAACACATTTGCAGCCGTTAAATAGTCTTCAATCTCATTCCCAAGCTTGTAATCACAAAATCTTTTAAGTAGATCCAACATCTTAATGCGTGTTTTGTCCAAGACACGAAAATAAAAGGCGCTAGGTGGAATAATGTGGGAAGAATTAGGGTCAAAATCAGACGTCCTAAATTGTAGTCCGGTCACGAGAGCGTACTCTGATGGGGAAAATCTAATGTTGGTACCTCCAATATTGAACCAACACTCATGGTCGAGTGCACATTCCACAATTATCTCCCGAGACATCAATGCATGTATAACAACATTATTGCTACGTCCGCCCACGTACTCTAGAAAATAGCCAAAACATCATTTCCTGAATTCTTGTATGAGGTTTCTTCCGGCTTTTTGCCCAATAAATTCCAACACCTTTTTAATTTGTCCACTGATATTTCTCGAGTATACGTTGATCTCGCATCTAGTCTCTTGTAAAGTCTCCCTCATCCACGCCCATCGTTTACCCTAATTTTATTGCGTGAACTTTAAATATAATCTGGATTTTATTAGCATTATTAATCTATATTCCCGGGATTCGCGTTACACAACAGAAATTAATCCAAATCTCCGAGCGTTGAAATTTATGAATGTTAGATTAAATTTGTTTGTCTGGATTAGCGTCAACAAAAGTTAATCCAATGCTCTGCAACATCATACTCGGATTTAATGTACTTTAAACTTTTAACACATTTAACAATACCCATTGCAATGCTAATATGAATAACAAATTAATTCAAGATCAAAATATGAGGGTATTCTCGTCTACAAAATTGGAGTTAACAAGAATTCAACATATGTGCCACTTATTTAAGTAATAAGAACGAATGTTGGATCATTATATAAACTTCAAAGCATGAGATGAACGCTTGTTCTTTCACTCAAAAATATAATGAATTCAACATATGTGCCACTTAATTGAGTAATAAGAACAAATTTTGTTTCATTACATAAACTTCAAAGCATGAATCTCACGTCTGTTCTTTCACTCAACAATACAATGTTTCGACAAGGCAGAGATAGGGAAACACAGGTTTGGAATATTATTACATGTAATGCTAACCTCGTTAAGAGTGGCGGAACCAAAAAAATTTTTAGGGGGCTACATGACATTGCTTTATGATGAGCGATGACTCCTTGTTATATGAATTTGCACAACCGAGAAAAAAAATAGTGAGAAGAAGGGATTGTTGTCATTCATTTTTGCATCTACTTTTCATTTTTTTACATGCGTATAATGTCCTTTTGTTTTACACAACTTGTTTTATTTTTATTATTTTTTAGTGAAATAATATCTTTTTTACATTTAAAAAATCACTACATTATACATAAATATAAATTCATAAAGAATAATATAAATGATTACATACAATTATAATTATCATAATCTTATAACATCTAGTGAATAAATATAGTCCTAAATTTTTATTCTCAATTATAATCCATAATATCTTTAATTCAAATTCTAAACTTGAAACCTAATTTAAGTTCTCTAACTAAGAAAAATCAAAATTTAATTCAAACACCCAAATTTAATTTAATAATCTATAAATATAAATATATATTTACCAAATCAAAATAATAAAATTTTAAACTAATATTAAAAGGACAAATTAATAATGGGATAAATCATAAATTAAATAAATAAAATTTAGTATATAAATTGGAAAATAAAATTGAATAAAAATTAGATGAAAGGATGAGTCTTGTGCGCTAATTTTTGTTCCAAAAAAATGCTTTGAGTACTGATACATTATTATTATTATTTTATTATTGAATATATATAATTTATTAAGTTGAGTTAATTTTAAAGCATGGCCCATCCCCTGACCCCTCCCAATCTTTAATTCTCTTTCTTCTCCCTCATCTCTCCTCCTCTCTCTTCTTCTCGCAGCTCTCAAACAATCAGCTACTGCAGATAAAATTAATTTTTTCTTCTGTTTTTCTTCTCTCTATCTTACTCTCATCTCAGTAGATCTCATTTGCCTTCCTAAAATGCCATGATGATCGAAAAACTGCAGGGGCTGAGGCAAAAATAACAAGCACTCTAAATAGAAATTTTCGGCGATTTTCTGATTAGGGAGGGCTGGAGCCCGCCCAACCCCCTTGGATCCGCCACTGCTCGTTAACATGAACATGATCGATGTTTTCCATCCGACACGCTTGGATCCGTGCACCAATTTTGACTTTTGGGATAAGGGTTCTGCCTTGTCAAAGCTTGTGCTTCGTGGAGAAATAGAAGTGAATATTAATTAAAATGAATAAAAAGATGAGTATTAGGAACGCTTCCCGCTTTATGATCCCATGTGCGCTTGGACTCTTGACTAAAAATCATCTTTTCATTAAATGCTTGAGTTGCATTAAATTAAATTCACTCGCCTCGCCTAGGCCGGATGGGCCAAACTTGTTATTGTTGGGCCAGAACACGTGCGAGCATGAATTGACGGCCCAATCTTCTTAATTTTTTAAATTTCTAATTAAAAAATAAATGTTTATATAATATCTATATAATTACAAGATCAATTTGTTATCACAATTGTGTAATCATGACCACGTCTTTCCAAGTTTTTATTGTTGTTTTTTTTTTCGGCACACAAAATAATAACACAAAGGATTAACATAAAGTAAAATAAAATAAGATCATTAAATGTGCCACTTCGTTAAATGGATTCTCTTCATTTCATGAAGCAACATTTTCCATCAGAAAATGGTGTTAACCTAACCACTCGCGACTATTCAATCTTTCAATGAATAAGTGATATCACTATAAAAGGGAACTCACCGGCCTCCTAAAAAAAACAGAAATTCCCATCTACACAAGAAATATCATAATTTTATGGAGTGGTCTACAGTCGATGAGTCAGTATTCATATGCATGCTACACTTCAGTCTGTGGTGGCTTGATGTTTCCGATCCTTATGATGCCGTGGAGACGCTGACAAATATGGCGGCGTCCATGTCCAGTGTCCGTCGCCATCACTTCAGGATGATTCATTTGGTGATGAAGCTTGATGAATTGCGAGCGAGACTCTGGAGTTTCGAGTTCTTCCTACGACAGCCAGGAATAGAATACATTCCAGGAATAAACATCGTCAGGGTGCATGAGGAATACACCAATCGGTTCGGCCCTGATTTCATTAACATAAGTCTGTTCTGCTTCTGGTAATTTAGTAGCCTAGACTAGTCTAGTATACATATGATTTGGTGTATTGGAGAAGCTAATGTAGAGATATCAATTTGAATCCACCACAAATTATGAAGCATGTTATCCTCCTCTCTCAAATTCATCTCCGAAAACTGAAAATTAACACACTCAAATCACAACCAAAATATTTGAGATTTTTGGTATTTCGATCCTCAAAAACTTAAACGATCACAGGAGGGCGACAGCTGGAGGAATTTCAGGCAACGCGGGATGCCCAACTTCGATGTCCTTCGCTAGATCATCAACCATCGTAGGCTGGGTTTTTTGTCGTTCGACTGGCTCTATAATTATGCTTCCGAATGATGTTGATGTATTTTCAAAATATATTTTGAATGGCTCTATAATAATGGAGTACATATGAAACAGCCTATATTAGTTTAATTATTTATGCTAGTTTGGTATTAAAATATGAATGTAAAGTGCATTTGTAATCGTCAAATTTTATCTTTCATTACAGTTTATTATTATTTATATGTTAATTGTTGACTTATTATTTTCATATTTTTTTTAATATTTAATTTATCAAATAATAATTTAATTACCACAAATTATTAATGACCAATTTATAATTCAAGATAAAAAAAATTACTACGCATTGTAACTGGGTTTGATCATGAATTCATTTAATTCAGAATAATAAGTGTACGATTAAATTATTTAAAATTACAATGCATTGATACTCTAGACTATTTTATTTTTAATTCATTGAACTTTTTTTTTAACTTTATTTTAGTAATTAGGTGAGAAAAATAATAACTCGTAGTTAAATGTAATGTTTTAATATTTACAATTATATTGCCCACTGTTCTTTTAATTTTTTTATGATTTTTAGGCAAATAGTTACATGAATTAGTTCTTTTAAATTTTTATGATTTTGTTCGATCTCGGGTCATAGAATTTGGATCTACCATTGACCACTACACCAGAAACAATTATTTTTCTATTTTACTTCGAATAAATAATGCTTGAGTAAATTTTCATACGATTAATAACATATACTTTGGCTTTAAAATAAAAATATATACTTATACTCTATGATTCTTAGAACTTCCACACCTTAATTATTATGAACAATTTCATAGATCAAATATATATGCTTCCACAATCTATCAATCCCATATTAAATCTTAAACAAATTATTTACATCACGGCTTAGTGATGAAGTTCACGTTTGTTTTGTCAACTCTTAAAGGAATATGTTCCATTCTAAAGGATAATGTTATTAGATATGGTATGATAAATACAAATTGGTGGGACGTCGACATATATGGATTTAATTTGATCCGTATGTATATGTACCATATTTAATGCTATGTAATAATATATAGATATAATATGATAGAATTAGCAAGGAGGATTATCATTATAGAAAAAAGTTTATTGTTTAGTAATATAAGAAATATGTATCAATATATATCATATTATCATTACAATAAAATTTACGGTGATATCTAGATAATTACATACACCAAGATTATCAATCTCATATTACATGTTCGACATACACATGATTCACACCATGGCTATTGAAACAATCGGTCTTAATAATGAAGTCACATTTGGTTTGTCACCTTAAGAGGATAATGTCCCATTCTAAAAGGATAATGTTATAACATATGATATGATAAGTACAAATTAAGTGGGACGTCCTCACATATGAATGATTCATGCCTTTTTTCAACATTCATATGCAATGGGTGTTAATTATAAAACAAATTGGTGCTGATCATTGCATTACATTCCAATCAATTCATTACGAACGGGTACAACCACCCTTGATGTTCCTTGATTTAACGTGTAAATGACACGCATTTAAGCGCACTCGAGTGGATTAGGGTTTAGGGTTTCGATGAGATCTAAATGGCATCGTTTCCCATAAGGGATTACTATACCTCGTGTGTAAATCAAGAGCAAGATTTCATTTGAGTACCCTATCAAATCCAGCCCCCCTAGTGGGATCCGTAACCTTAACATTAGATTTCTTTCAGATATAAATAAAATCAGATTACATCCCAATGAACCCCATTATTAATGGGTGTGGTTGGGTGGGGTATTGTCCTTTCACTTTTCAGTCATTAAAACCGGCCTTTTTTTCAAGTATTTTTTCTTAATTTAACTCAATACGAACAGTTCTTATGCTTTTTATGCAGGTTTTCAGTTAGAAAAGAAAATAGTGATAGTGTGGACGAAAGTTGATGAAGTGGTTTTCGTTAGTCGTTACGATTAAGGGTGGAATTCGTTGATTTTTCCCACATGCAAGAAACAGCGGAGACTCTTCGACTGCTAGCGAAAATGATGTCTAGGGCTTGTGATCATCACTTTGGCACCGTTGTTTTGGTTGTTAAATTGAAAGAAATGAAGGAGATGTTCTGCAATTTCACTGACTTCATTTCTCTGCCTGGAATCAATTACTGTGTAGAAACCAATTGTGTGCTGGCCACTGAGGTCTATTTCACGCATTTCACAGAGCCTAAGAAAGTGAGCATATGTATCTTGACCTCAAATATTTTTTCCAGATTCAATTGGTTACTCAAATTACTAAATTATTTTTCATCTATCATGATAGGAGGAGTGTCCGATGCATAAAGGATTCAGATTAAATGGAATGGCCGAGTTCCGGGCAGTTCGTGAGATTGTTCTTGTAGGAGGCATGATCAAGCTCAATTTTGAGGCTTTGTGTAAAAACGTTAGTTACTAAGCGTTAGTTTGATTATGTTGAGTGTGTAATATAATCATGCAATTAAATGATACTCTCTACTTAAAATACTAGACTAATAATGACATGATATATTGTTATTTAGTTTTTACTTTTTTTAATGGTGTGATCATATTAACATTAAATGAGTAATGATGGTTGGGTGGTGTTGTTTTTTTAAT
The DNA here is from genome assembly GCA_026008535.1 of Perilla frutescens. NCBI lineage: Eukaryota > Viridiplantae > Streptophyta > Magnoliopsida > Lamiales > Lamiaceae > Perilla > Perilla frutescens. Next base: position 7,882,495 of record BRKX01000018.1, on the reverse strand, counting down.
CAAACTAACCCTTATTAGCCACATCACATGTTCTCGACTGTCCCACATGTAATTAATCTAAGGTCTTTCTATATTAATTAATAAATAAATTAAAGTGAAAAAAATGCACAAAAGAGATAAGTTTTATAATGAAGGACAAAAAATTCACATTAATTATCCAAAATCATTTAATATATTAAATTAAACAATAAATTCACATTAATTATTTTAATTGAATTAAACATGGTGTTTAATTGTATTTCGTCAAACAAAAACCACCACTTTAAATTTTTCATATTTGTAATTAATTATTATGATTTTAATTTCATTGTAAACTATTAACGGTTATTGACAAATTTCATAATTTAATTAATTAAAAATAATATGGATATTTCTTCTATAGAAAAACACTTTAAAAATCAAGACATAATTTAAAAAAAATGATTTCAATGAAGCTAAATTTCCGTGTCATGAATCCTACCCTAGTAGAGTGTGTATTGGAGAAGACAATGTCATTTAATGCCACTCAAAAGTTGGCATGTAAAAATAAGAAAAAAACTGACAGCGAGCAATTGGAAATATTAAAATAGGATTTCATTCTGAAGAATAAGTATAATTGCTCTGATCAGATCAATCTGACAAGATTCATTTAATGATATGGAGCAGTTGGCCACTTGTAAACACAAATGTAGAAATAAATTAATAAATTATTTTCCCGGTTAACTTTTTCACAAAATTGAAATAACTTTTAGATTATCTGTAGTCTAATCAGCATTGCTATGAAAGACATTAATAAATCTAGCTGTCAAAATGGGCTAAGCCCGTTGGGCTGGCCCGTCCCCGCCTCTTTTTTAGGCGGGTAGGGCTTTCAATTTGAGGTCCGTTTAGCTGGCGGGCTTTGACGGGTAAGCCCGCGGCGGGGCGGGCTTTGACGGGTAAAGCCCGTGGCGGGGCGGGCTACCCGCCCATATATAAATTTTTTTTAATAATTAATCTAACCCTTAGGAGTTAGGATTCCTAAGCGCCGCTACCTAATTAAGAGATAAATACGATGACCTAAATGACTAAGTCGTTCCAAGTGCCGTCATTCATCTAATTAATCTTCTTGTCCTTCTCGCTGCTTTATATCTAGCCTTACCCACATTGCCAACTTATTACCTCTTCACAGCAAGGCACATCTTCCGCTCTGATTCACAGCAAGGCAGCAGCCCTTCTCGTTACCGATTCGCGGCAAGGTAGACAGCTCGTCACCAATTCGCAGTAATGCAGATAATAGTAAGGTTTGTAAATTTAGACAGCAGCAAGATATTGGATAAAAATCTCTCTAGTTTATAAACATAAATTTAGTCGGTGGATAAATTCAACAATGATGGCGGATTGATTCAACCGAAAGTCTCTCTTGCTTTTTTAAGTGGAAATTTCTTTTACAGCTTTTGGTAAATTCATTTCTCTGTTTTAATGTGTAGGCATATAGCTGCTTGTAGTTTTCTCCCATTAAGAGTGATTTGATTTTCTTGGAGTTTATTATTGTTAATTAACTGGTTTGCCTTTTTTTCCAATTAGCTACATGGAATCCTTTTTGTTTAATTTCAGTTCTGCATTCGTTGTTTGATGGCAATTGATGTGTTGTTTATTTTTTAAAAAAAAAACCTCAAAAGGCCGCGGGTCGGCCCGCCAACCCGCGGGCTTAGGCGTTCATACTTGACAAATCAACACACAACAAAAATATTTCAATAGGAACTTGAAAATAGCATTACAGAAAAATAGAGATCAAAATAGAGATCATTCCAGATGATTGGATCAAAAGGCATTAAGTTTGACAAAAAATTAAAGGAGTTCAGGTCAGCATAATATAAACAGTAGTCACCGCAGCAGCGAGCCAAAAAATATATACATAACATCCAAATGACAGGATCGAAAGTAGATGTACTAACAAAATATCAAACCACCCCTCTCAGACTGTATAGAGACGTGCAATTGTCCATCCTATATTGAGCGCATTTTCCCGGATCTACCTCATCCAAATATTTGTCATTAATCAATTGTTTCAGATACTCGACGGCAATGATACCGCGATCTGAATTCTCAACCTGTTGAGGTGGATCCAAGCGGCGTTGGAGTTCTCATTCGTGGCGGACATCTATAACAACACCCTTCCTCTCAAAATCAGCCCTGAACTCCTCCCTGAGCGGGGAGATAAATTGCTACGTTCCTGAAAAGCCCCATAACTCCGTTCTAATCGAGAGAATTGGCCATCAAGTCATAGATCGTGATTTGTTGATTAATGAGGGATACCTCATACAGCACCAAATGGTTGGACTTCACACGCCCAACTCCATAAATCTTGCTTGCATGCCACCACGCAACGCCACACTCACCAGGACAATGACCCCTTACGTAATTCTTCAATTGAGAACTGACATTGCCATAGTCTTCCTGGCTGAGTACATCCTGTATCCACGTGGACAAAGCAAGAAGTCAATTTTCCACCCATTATAAAGACTGAACTGGAGATTTATATCAAGCCAAAATGCATATGTATGAGCTCCGATCCTTGAATTACCCAACAGGACATCTGTAGAAATGTCCATGTATTCAGACGGTGTGGTGGTGTATGCTTCAAATGCACCATTGTCAGGAGAGCATCAATATGCTACAGTGTAAAATCATAAATTAATTAAATCATATTGCACATTATCATTCAATTTCAGACATATTTAATATGTATAGCCATACGGAATCCAATAGGTGTTATCCCGAGCAAAAGATTGAGCGGAACCATGATCTGTCAACGCCAAAGATATCCTGAGTTGGGATACGGATGCACTTGTTCCTTTATCAACATTTAAATAAAATAAATACTACTCAAGCACTAATCATCAAACTAAAGCTATAAAAATATGGAATAAACGGGGACTACTTACTAGTGGGCAGGATCCTTATCATAGTACCAGACAATGAACTTGTATTTTAGCAATAATTCTTGTGAAGACACCAGACTAAAACCTTCAGCCGCGGGAACCATTCCTGATTGGCTTGGTTGCGGGGCGCTTATCTGACCAGCAGCTCGCTCATCCCTTGCAGACCTCTTGCCTACCTCTGACATTTGTCGACACAACCTCCTCCTCCAACTTCATAACCCGGCTGAGGAGATCTTCGGGCACAGACATGACCTCATGTAAATGGACTAATAAGAGTGAATATGGAATAAGAAGAAAACTAAACAAATAAAGTGATCTGGCGAGAGTGTTTCAAACTATTCAAAAGACACATACATTACTATCGCTTCCCTCATCTTCCATCTTCTCATTTTTAGATGGACCCCATCACTCCTTGTCGAATTTTTTTCTAAGCACTCCCGCGCGCCAAGTAAAGATCCTTCGGAAATATGTACATGTTATCTTTCTCAACTAACAAGCCCTTATCCTTCTTTTCCTTCTTGCCCTTCGACTTCTTCGGTTGGCTCCGGGATTCATCCCTCAGCCGAAAAAAGTATATCTTTGCAAGCGTCACCGAATTAGTCTTAAACGCATCCTCCATCAGCCGCCTTTTCATCGGCTGCTTCAAGCCGGTACGAAATTGTTCTTTTGGAGAGGAAAAACCTGAGATTCAAGGGAAACAAAACTTCGATGATTACTGGGTCGCATTAGAAACTACACAAAAAAAACCATTTTAACGCGACAGGTTGACGATCCATTATCGGGAAATATTCTCAACCGATTTATTCACTAACCCTTTTTCTTCAGACTTCAAGGGATAAAATACAGAAATAACTCAATATGGCAGGATTTGCAATATAACTAATCAGAAAACACTGGAAATAGTATAGTAGTAAAATGCAGTAGTAAAAACTTAATATTTCAGCTCAAGACTACAGAAAAATTAATTCAAATTACATTAGAATGGAAAAATACCTAACAATTTCCAAATAAATTATCATGATTCTTTCATGCATACCCGGGTCGTTAGGCGATGGATGCATGCTCACAATTCACGAAGGCTGTCTTGAAGAAGGAACTAAAGAACTCTGCTTCACCAATGGCGACTGAAGATAAGAAAATGAGTTTTAGGGGAAATAGGGTTTTCACTTTTATAACAAGAAGAAGATGAATTCGTTGAATGGCAAAGGTATTTGACTACTGGAAAAATAATAAACAATAACTTGAAAAATGGTGAAATCATAAATAAACATTAAATCTACATTATTATTAATATATTTATTTCAACAAGGGATACTCATTTATATATTTTAGACAATCAACTAATGTATGTATTTCGTATTTTTAAAATATACAGTGCACATGTTTTCGTAACTAATAATGACAGCCCCTATTTTAGTCAAAACAATCATGATTTAGGATTTAGTGAGATTTAGTGAGATTTACATAATCTTTCATCTTCGAAAAATGTACATTACTTATCGTGAATCACAAACGTCAAAACAATCATGATTTAGGATTTAGTGAGATTTACATATATAATCTTTCATCTTCGAAAAATGTACATTACTTACCGCGAATCACAAACATTTCGTTGAAAATTCAGTCTTTGCGAATTGAAACAAACAGATTAGTAAAAAAAATTCAGGTAAATTATGATTCAAAATTCGTGTAAAATTAAAGGACGATAACCCCTCCGATCAACTATGAGTGAAGTTGCTCCTACACTCCACATTAATTACAGATTGACATAAAGTGCATGGAGAGACGTGCGAATAGTGCAGCATGTGGGCTGGAGCTAGGCTCGGATATCCCGTTCCGGAAATTTCAGGCTCGGGTGTCAGATTTAATCAGGTCCGTGTATCGTCCAAAGTGATCGACAGGCCGCCACGTGTCAGCAGATTAGAGGCCTGGAGAAGTGCTCTTAGAGTAGCATCGAATTTGCCGCGGAAGGTGCATCCTTCGGGCTTTCAAATGCCTCAATCAAGTTTACAACCCAATGTTGACTTGATGTCACCCTAGGCACGGAACCCAAAAAAGATGCCCCTAATCTGCTTGATTCCGCCGACGGCAGTTGGCAGCCACGCCATCGACGACTCGGCACCACAGGTCTTGTCTGTGATTCATTCTATCCACGTGGACCCTTGTCGCGTCTTATCGCTCGTCCATGGCGTGGCTGCCGACTACCGTCGACGGAATCAAGCAGATTAGGGGCACCTTTTTTGGGTTCCGTGACTAGGGAGACATCAAGTGAACGATGGCGTGATATAGATTGAAAATTCCAACATCAAATTGGTGTCGGGTTCCCATGGTGTTGGTGGCACCATAATAATTACAAAAGTTTTTAAGTTATACTTCATTTGTGTAATAATTTTAAAACTGTGGTAAACCCAAAATCCGTATAAAGGTCACATAATATTAGATGCAATATGAGATGATAAATGATTGAACAACAAGAGGGTCTTTAGCTCAATGGCATTCGAAACCGGTGGCGCCCTCTCGACTCCATTGGGCACGACTCCATGGCCGATCGTTCAATAAAATACCAAAACATGAAGAGCAATTAAGGGAAATTAGTGTGGAAAAAAAAAACCAACACAATCTGCAAAGATGATCCAAAAATCTGCCCTTTTTCTGTATGATAGCCAATGGAAACAATTGTTCCACTTAGTTATAATAAATGAAATCCAAACTCTGCAAAGAAGAAAAGAAAATCCGCTAACCTCTATGAATGTTGATAGGAATTCATTCACCCCTAAAATCTCGAAGGAAGGATGATGCATCCATGCACACAATATACCATTACAAGAGGGAAGAAGAGTTGTTGGGGTTTACGACGATGTGCTTGAGCGGGTTGTCTACGTTGGTGCCACCCGCGTGCTTCACAAACTCTGCCGGAGAGTGGAAGCTGCCGTGGCATATACACATTATTCTAACTTCTTCGCCTTTACCGTATTTGTACAGTATCCCATCCACCCTCCTCCCGTTAGGGCCGTCTCCCTTTGTGAAGACGCAAGGCATGTCCTCCATTGAGGTTGCCCCGACTTCCCTTCCCCGGGCTCTTGAGGTGTCGGGCCTCTTAGATGGACTGTCCATGTCCGACCCTCCACCTTTGCTTGTGTGCTCTCTCATTTTTGCTGCAGACGAACCAATATCCTGACTGCCTGCAGCTGATTGGATGCTGCCTGGGCTCTGTTCACCACTGGATCCTGAAACAGATGTTAGCATCACAATCAAGGAATGTTCAGATGTTAGTTTAGCAACACAATTAAGGTTTCTTGATCAGATACATTCAAATCCAAAGATGAGTGTCAATTAAATAACTAACAGACTTTAGTCAGTATCTTTGGTGAAAGGTTCATCTTCTATTAAGCATTGCATATGTAACTATGATAGTGCAGCAACCCCACATGGCTCGACACCATCCACCAAACACGGCATAAACACATGCCTAGGCTGTCTTCTTGAACTCGAGTGGAAGCAGCAAACCACTCTTACCCCGCCCTTCTGTTGTTGCGGGATATCCCTGGCCTAGAAACATAAGCAAGTAACCCTGCACTTCGTGAACTTCGACTACAACCGAAACAAGCAGGACGCGCAACAACATTATTACTGGGACAATTCATTAACCAAACAACAAGCCAGGCCACTGACCAACCTGACTTGTCTGTCTGAAATAGCACTTTCTAGGACAAACTTTTCCATTCTCACTTAATGGGACTACAAAAGAAAATACATTAATCATGTCGTTCGCTAGAATCCTTCATGTTCTTCTGCTAATCAGCTTTCTGTTCTTTCTCTTAAATTTTACCAAACATAGATAGCAATCTCGAAGCCTCAACACCTGAATAATGGTTCGCTCCTTTAAGTCCAATCTTGTCGAAATATTTCAGGCCGTCACATGCAAGCTTTCACCCCATATCATAATTTCCTGACCAGAAATTCGCAAGTTCCAGCTTATTTGTTTTTTCAACTTCAACCTATCAAGTTTCAGAGGCACCTGGTCGTTCAGATATCTACTACTAATCCATTGCGTCGCAACCCGCCATTTTACCGCAATAATTCTTCTTCTACACACATAGCAAACTATACTCTCTGCATTGGAGGTTTCACAACTATATTCCCAACTCGATGAATGGAGAATCAATCGAACACGTGAAAGAAGCGTTTCACAGTAAACCAAACAGATCAGTCACAAAGTAGGTACTAACATAAACCAGAAATTTTGGTTTAAAATACAGTTCAATGGATAGCATGATGACCATTATGATTGAATAAAAGCAAAGAAAAAGCATCTACCAAAAATTATAATAGATAGCTAGAAAGTTCAAAACTGTAGGCCAACCAGTCATCCATCCCACAAGAATAATGATAATACTAGTGTATACAGTCCCCAAGCATCAAATACAGCAGCATTGCTGCTTTAACATCTATAATTGACATAAAAATCTAGACCAAAAGAAGCAAAATTGTTGGTTATCTGAATTAGTCTTAATCAAGCAAGAATGTAAGAACATTGAAAAATGGCCAAGAATAGTAAGACTCAAACTAATTATCCAAACAGTAAATGCGTATATACCATTTTCAGATACACTCCAGCAACTAAATTTCTTGAAGAAATAAGAAAATATACCTTGTAGATTTTTACTCTCCAAATCCGATATACTAGAAGAACTCCCCCCTTTCGATTCCACCGACCCCTGCCCCCCGCCACTACTTCCTACATAGCTCCCCTTTCCTTTCCCCATTGCCACGTCAATCCCACTTCTGACCGCCGCCGGACTGGCGGCCGCGGCGGCGGCCGTCGACAGCCCGAATTGCGAAGCCAACGATGATCCTGACCTCTTCAAAGCCGATAAAGACTTCTCTCTCTCCAACCTCGCCCTCAGATTTATCTCAATTTCCTTTTTATCATCCAAACTCAAACTCCCACCGCCACTAGCTCCTTCTCTCTCACTCCTCAAATTCCTCTGCTTCTCGGACCTCCTGCGCTTAGCCTCCATTCTTCTCAAAGTCTGCAACTCCTTCCTCTTCCTCCACTCCTCCTCCGTCTCCACCGGAAGCGAAGCAGTCCTTGCTAGGCCGGTGTACACCGCCGGAGGCGGCGCTGTCATGTCATTATCATCCCTAACCACAGGTAAACAGCTTGCTACCGAAGAAGACCTCAGCAAATTCTTGGGACTCTTGTCCACACCGAATCTGCCCCCCATTGACAATCCGAGATTCAACTCAACCTCTTCTTCTTCGTCTTCATCTTTCGCCGCCCCGTATTCGCCGGCGCCGCCCATAAACCTCTGCAACAAATCTCTAGAAAACCTGCTTGTCGAAATATCCAAAGAAAGATTCTCCATTTCCAATGTTTTTGCGATGTTTTTCTTGCCTTCTCTCTCACCCATAGAACACGAGAAGAGCCCAGCTCCCAGAGTCTCTATTGTATGTAGCTCAGTTGTATGCATATTCGAGCACTCCATGGTCTAATTCGCACGAGCCCAGATGCAAAAATCTGATGTTTGACTGCATATTAACGCCAAGATTTGATTTTGAGCACTCAAGCAAGATCCTCAGCCTCAAACAACAGACTTAACCAGTATCCCACTACGGAAAAATTCAAACTTTTCATGAAACACCGGATGGTATGAAGATTAATACTAAAAAAAGTCCGCCAATCAGTCAATCCACAATGAGCAAAAAACGAGAGAGAATCCGACAAGTGTCTGGTACCTCAATATAAAGTCAACAAAATAGCCGAAAAGGAAGCGGAAAAAGAGACATTGCAGAGAGAGATAGATACAGTGTGTGTGTGAGATGTGTGCGAACTAACAAAGAAAGAGAAAAGAAAACGGGGGAGAGCAGGGGTTGGAAGACAGGGGCGAGAGTGTTCAGAGTGATAATGACGAAAGAGACCTCGTCTAGAGAGAGAGAGGGAGAGGGAGTACTGAGAAAGGACAAGTGGCGGGGATGAGAGAGAGAAGAAGGTGACACGTGGGTCTGACTGAATTGGCCCTTTTTGGTGGTGTCCTCTAATTGATTAGCTAGTGTAAGAAATGGATAATGTTACGCTGTGGCCGAGCCCATGGAAGCATTTCGTGCGCCCTGCACACCTGTCCCTTCATCATTATGATTTATCATAAATTACTCTAGGCTTGGAAATGTGGTGTCCCTAAATCAACCAACCAATATCTCATTAGGAACTTGGCCATGATGATAATTGTGATGAATCTTCGGGTTAGTCACATCCAACATTCATCCCATTTCATTTTTCAATAAATTAATATGGATGCTTCTAAATATATTGCAAAAATTCCTTCATCCATTCAATTATACGCTGAGTTGACAATACTAACTAAATTGAGAATATTAAAGTTCATGTGGATCAAGTATTTGGTACTTATCCTCTATAAATTTTGTGACTGATAAATATAATATCGATTGATAATTAAGAGTTATTAATCTATACTTATTTTTTATATAAAAAGTGTGGATGTTTCTTATAAAATATGATTTGCCTATTAAGTTCAAAATTTGCACTTAATTTAAGGATAAAAAAGTAATATAATATATTACAATTTTTTGTAAATATAATATATTATATTTACTTCAATAGTTTTGTTATAATTGAACTCTACTACATAGAATTATCCCTAATATAAAATAATGTATTTTTTTGTAATATAATATATTATATTTATTTCAATAGTTTTGTTATAATTGAACTCTACTATATAAAATTATCCCTAACATAAAATATTAAAAATAATTAGTTGTAAATATAATATATTATATTTATTTAATTTCTTATAAAATATGATTTGTCTATTATATCCATAATATGCACTTAATTTAAAGGTAAAAATAAAATTATCCCTAATATAAAATATTAAAAATAATTAGTTGTAAATATAATAAATTATATTTATTTAATTTCTTACAAAATATGATTTGTCTATTATATCCATAATATGAACTTAATTTAAGGGTAAAATAGTAATATACTATATTATATAGTTAATTATTCAATATAATATATTATATTTATTTCAATAGTATTGTACTCTTTCAATTCTTTATATATCCACATCATATTAATTTTCCACCAATTATTTCTCTATCATATCAACCACAACAAACAAGAAAGAAAATAAAAAGTATAATCCCACAACAATATAATATATTCGATAATTAATTCACTAGAATTATAGTATTATAATTTTTCATTCACACACATTAATTAATTCTTCATGAATTACATCGTCTACATAAATTACATCCGAATGAAGAGATTGAAAAATAAAAACTTGAATTTATAGAAAGATTATAAACTAAGTCGATAATACTTGAGAAGTTATCTATCAAAAATCATGAATTTATTCTCCATCAATCATTCTATATTTAATTATTCACCTGTAATATATTATATTTATTTCAATAGTATTGTACTACTATAATTTTTCATCCACATCAATTAATTCCCCACCAATTACTCCTGCATCGTATTAGTCATATATATCAAACAAGAAAAAAAAAACATAATATATATATATATAATTAATTCTCCACATATAATATATTATATTTCATAATTTAAATATTATTTCAATAGAATTGTACTATTGCATAGTTTATACATATTACATCCCAATGAAGAGATTGAAAAATAAAAACTTAAATTTATGGAAAGATTATAACATAACCTCATTATTCTTAAGAAGTTATCTGTCAATATTCAAGAATTACATCTTTATCAATCATTAATGTGAGGAAAAAAGATAAGATGATCAATTGGAATGACATTCAATCAGTGATTTGATTCATTTAATATATAAGCTATTTAAGTAGTTTTTAATAAAAAAAATATGTAATTTTAGTTGTGGCAACTATAGTGTGTGTGTGTGTGTGTGTGTGTGTGTGTGTTGAATCATGTTATATGGTATGAAAGAAAATTGAAAAAAAAAATGGTTCCATAATATATACAACTAAAATGCTAAGTTTTAATTTATCCCTTGAAATTTATGTGTTCATTCTCATTCATATGATTAAAAGAAGTTTCAATTAAATTTATTGAAACTAAATTTCAACTTCTTTATTTATTGTCGGTCTCGGATAATATTGACTACACCAACAAGACATGTAGATGATATATGTTGAACTATTAGAAAATATATCTACTACTGTAAAGAACACCTAAAAAAAGTCAATGATGAAGATAAATATAAGAATTGATTAATGTAGAAAATTTTGGGATCTCTATTTTGAAATTTGCTAGACAAAGTTTTAAAAATATGGTTAATTGTAAAAAAAAATACCCACTTAAAAGAATTTAAAATTTATACATTGCTTTTAAAATATTATAATAATAAATGATTGATTGGAAAAATAAATTTTAAATTTTGGTTCAAATATTATGTTTTTCTAGCTTATTAATTTATAATTTGAGAAATTTAGAATATTGGTTGGTTTGATAATTATATATATCATATTTTATATTAGATTATTCAGTTAATTAAGAATAGTTAATTAAATATGTGGGGGGAGGAATGAATATTGCACAAATTTTTAGAATATGGATTATGTTGACTATCCATAATCATGTGACTCAGAATGAACATAGTCCAATTACTGATCTCATAAAAGAGTTGAAATAGAAGAATTGAATATTTCCCACTTAGATTGAATTGCTAATTATTTAACATAAAATCCCAAACTATTTAGCTAAACATATATAATATAGAACAATAATATAATACGTAGTTATATGTATAAGTGTTATACATTATGATTTTTTTGTAGAATGATATATATTATGTGTTGTGGTTGAATGAGATGATTAAACTCCTCGGTTGGAACGAATGATATATATTGTACTGCTAATTAAATTAGTTAGTCATTGAATCAAGAATTACAACTGTCAATCAAATTATATATTTCTTAAACAATGTATAACATTTTGAAAAATATATTGAACATGAAACCTTGAACGTAATATTTCACAACAAACTATTAATCAAACTTTGAAGTTTTATCATTTCTTTATCATTGAGCAACACATGTTGCTATAATAATAAAGCTATATATATATATATGTGTGTGTGTGTGTGTGTGGACAAATTACAATTTAATTCCCAACGTTTGAAGGTTTTAACTAAAATAACCTAATGTTTTAATAATTACAATTTAATTCCCAACGTTTTGATATTTTAACAAAAATAACCCAACCTTTAATATTAACAATTTAATTCTCAACGTTTGAACAATTTAACAGAAATGACCCGATAATTTAGGCGAAAAAAATTATTTTGGTCGATTTCAATCACATTTACTCTCAAGTGAGCTAGAGACTCATATAACGTGCTAACATTTTTGCCGAAAAATGACCAAAATGGTTTTTTCGCCTAAATTATCGGGTCATTTATGTTAAAATGTTTAAACGTTGGGAATTAAATTGTTAATATTAAACGTTGGGTTATTTCTGTTAGAATATTCAAACGTTGGGAATTAAATTGTAATTATTAAAACGTTGAGTTATTTTTGTTAAATCTTCAAACGTTGAGAATTAAATTGTAATTTGCCCTATATATATATATAAACACAATATTTATACATTCAAAACCATTTTAATCTAGTTAAATTATTTTTAGTTTTATTTGTTTAATGTAGTCATTTATATTTCAATAAAAAATATAGTATTAAATGTATGTTTGGATAAAAATACACACAAAAAAGTTAATATTTTGCGACATGTGTAATAAATAAAATAGTTCAATTGATTCAGTGTATCGTGATATCATACGTAAATTATTGATAACATAGAGGGGTTAAAAATATAATTTACTTTTGAGATAAACTATATTAATTGATGTGTGATAAGGTGTTTTATCATGATAGTAAAAAATCATATAATTAATAGTATTTTGAACTCATTAACTATTTAAATTATTTTAGTAAGTTTAATTAACTTTATACTGAAGTTTTCAGAAATGGATGATGCAAGATTTTGTGAATTTATATTAATTAAAAATTTGTATTTTTATTAGACAGTAAAATCAAAATAAAAATTATTGAATAGAAGATTTGAATTATATTAATACATATATACGTCAACAATCAAAGGTTGAGAATTGTTGTAAAAAAAGAATGTTGAGAAAAGATACATGCATCCCTCTCTCCCTGTGTGTGTGTGTATTAAAATAACAAAAATATAAATAAATTAAAAGACTATAAATAACGAATTCATGTTCGAATAGTTACAATTTAATTATACTTTATGTCTCTTATGTTTATATCATTTTTCTGATTATTGGTTAATTTAGAATTTTTAGATATTATTATATTTATAATTAAAATGATATATATATATATATATTGAAATTTATTTTTTTGATTGACGACTCAAATTTAGTATAGGAAAATTATTCAAAATTTAATAATTAATTTAAGCAAATTAGTTGAATTGTGTACAATGCATGCTTTCTCAGCTAGTGTAGATATAAGTGTGTATAATTTATTGGTTCTGATAATATTATCCGAAAGAACACAAGAACAATATCATTTCTTATAAAAATATCGAATTACATAAATATCACACATAGATGAGTATATTGATAATATAATAAAGCTTGTAAAAAAACCTTAAATCCTAATTATATTTAAATTCCTAATTAATAACGCAATCTAAATAGATAATAAAAATCCAATCAAATCTAAAATATACTATAAATATGATATCTTTTTTTTTTACTCACACACCCAACCCGTGATATTGAAGAGATTCGAATCCGTGACCTTTGATCTTCAAGCAACCTCACTCCACCACGAGATCATCCCCACCAGGACCTATAAATATGATATCTAATCTTGATATCTCACGTAGGCAAAAACAACTCCAATTAAAATACGATACCACGTAAGCAAATATATATTGAGTTTTAAAACAGAACAAGAATATATTTCAAAATTCAAAGTAATTGATGAAAAGTTCATCCACACATGTTTTTGTTCGAGTAAGAAGTTATTTCGTTCGGTACCACCATTAAACTCATTCAAATCTCTTCATTTCAGATTAATTGTCGTTTTAGAATTTTTAATTTATTTCAAAATATTTATCATTTATTATATTTTTACATTAATTCTCAATAAAAAAAAATATTTTTTTTTACTTAGAAAAATATATCTTAATATAATTTGATATAAGATGAAGAGAGGATGGTATGTTCGTCAAAATAATATATTTTACGCCTTGTACAAAAAAATTAAACTTTCAAGTATGATAAGCGGTGTAGGAATATATTGAATCAAAAATTTAAGCCATGTAACACAAATATTTTTTTTTTTATTCACACACCCGACCTGTGGTGTTGAGGAGATTCGAACACGTAACTTTTGGTCTCCAAACAACCTCAATCCACTATTAGATCATTCCTACCGGGACTGTAACACAAATATTTTATCACATCATCAACATAAAATGAGAGAGATAATTTCATTTTTAGTCCCACTAGAATATGGCAAAACACTTTTGGTCATATAATTTATTAGCTCGACACTTTTGGTCTCAAGTGTGTTTTTTTTTTCAACATTTTTAGTCCTAAAATTAACAGTATATTTTTCTTATATTTTTTGAATTTTTTCTGTATATGTTGTAAAGAATTTTACTGAACAAAAACCGTATATTGACAAGAAGTTGAAATGATTTTGTTAGGCATTTTGCTGGACATTTGTTGGGCATTTTGCTTGATATTTTGTTGAATATTTTGCTTAATTTTTTTGAGATATTATGTTATTTTGTTGGGTATTATGTTGATTTTTTTGCTAGATATTTTCCTCTCTTTTTCTTAATGATTTGCTGAAAAAATGAAGTCGAAATATCCTTTGAATAAATATATATAGATACACACACACACACACTGCACTTGGGACTAAAAATGTCGAAAAAAAATATTTGAGACAAAAAATGTCTAGTTAATAAATTATGGGAGCAAAAACGAAAGATATGGGACCAAAAGTATTTTGATTCTATTCTGGTGGGACTAAAAGTGAAATTATCTCTAAAATCAGATAGCGAAAAACCTTTTTGGAATACCGAGTAATACAGAGCAGATGCTCTGTTGCATTTTGTGTTACATTTGGTGTTGCATAACTTTTTTTAATATATCCTAATTGAAGATGGATGGACTCTAAATAGAAAATTTAAATTAAAATAAATCATAATAAATTAAAAAATAAAAAAAAATATTTTTTTAAAAATAATATTGGAGAGTTGTAATAGGAAATGCAAAAGGACCTGCGGGGATCTCTTTTCGAGTAATACCCATAGAATAGCGTAGAGTTTCCCGTACAAGGAGACAGGTGGGAGGGACAGGGGAATAGGGTGGAGAGGGGGGTAGGGTAGCATGACCCCGCGGTGAATAAGAGAGAGAAAGATGAGCGACGCGTGTCCAGTGTTGAGCGCAGCAGGCGAACTCTGACACGTGTGTGGGAGAGTGAGGGATCAGTGAGAAGCCGCCACGTGTTTCGCATCGGGGCTGCCTCGTCATGCCGCAAACGTCGTCTTGTTTCGACCCATTTAATAATTCAGTCCCCCACTAAACTCTCTCACCTCTCCTCCAACCATTTTTTTTATTATATATGTAAATTATTTACTATACTACGTATGCGTATGAATGTGCACATGATTTATATTTCGAGTATAAATAAATTTGATGGTGCAAAGAAAAAATAAAACATAATTAGTATATATGATACTACTACCTTACTGTTTCTTCTAAATAAATATATTATTCATGTTGCTGCAGAACTCTCTCTCTCTCTATATATATATATATAATGATTAAATTATTCTCGTTGTTGTTGTAGTTAATTGTATTAGTTTCAATATTTAATATGTCTATGTTATAAGAAATAACATCCAAACTATAACTATATGTAGGTTAGGCCTTTGTTATGAATATTTTGGTCCTAATTTATTAAGTAGGCCATCTATGATATTTAAACTATACCAATTAATTTATAGATGAATTAGTCATAATGGTCGATAAACTAACATGATTGGAAAAAATATTGTTCTCGGACAAAAATAAGAGACAATTATAAGTATATGGTTGTAGTTACTATTTTTTTTATATTTTTTTATTGAGGGCATAGCCATTTTAAGAAATATTAGTTCTATATCAATAATTCGGCCATATTAACAAATATGACTAAATGCCAAAAATGAAACCTAAAATTTTATTTGCCCTTTCTTTAGGATAACATATTTTCGACACGTTAGACGATTATTTATTTATTTCCTTTGAACGCTAGATTATTTGGATGCACCACTCAGTCTAATTTATAAAGAAAATTGTGATAAACTTTTACAATATATTCTCTTGGATTAGTCCGTAGAGAATTGTGTTTCTGTGTATTTCAATAATAAATAAGGATCACTTTGTATATTATAGGTGAATATAAACCTAATATATATATAGAAAAAGAGTTGTGGGATAACTAATCTGTAATATGCGTCTTTAAGATGGTGTTCCATTGATAATGCCAATCTTGATACGAAATTGAGATAACTAATTTATAATATGCCCCCTCAAGATGGTGTTCCATTGATAACACCAATCTTGTTACATAAATTGAGATGGTGTAGTGGGTGCGCCGTGTAGGCGCGTTGGAGATCTGCGGTGTCACAGACACTGTAGTGTAGTTTTGCGGTGGTTGAAGACACTGTGGTCTGTGGTATATTCTGCTGTGACTGAATGCACTATGGTGTAGATCTGCAGTGACTGGAGGCACCATGGTGTAAATTTGAGGTGTCTATAAGAGATTGAATGGCTGATGATAGCGCAACGGAGGATACACACTTGATGTTGGAGCAAAGTATTGACTAATATCGAAATAATAAAAAAGCAAGAAATAATGAGTAATAAAATAAGAAAACTCAAAGGATGGACTAAAAACGGGATGGGAAGTGTGTAATATTAGCCTCCCCATTGGAGACAGTGCCACCGCAAAAATAAAATTTAGTATCTAACTTTGTTGTAAACCTTAGGCTGTTGATGAAATGGGTAGGTCAAAGATCATGAGTTCAAATTCACAAAATCATATGAACAAGACCAAATTGCATAATTACAAATAGAGACTTCATTGATGTTTTATGTTGGTATTTTATCAACATTTTAATCTCGTATACAAATCTCAATAATCGTTAACATGATAAAATCACATGATGTGATTCGTCCGCACTGTAAAAAAAATTATCTTATACTTCATTTTTCCCATAATTATAATCTCTTATTCATTTTTTCGTCCGTCCTGAAATTATGACCTATTTAAAATTTTTATTTTTTCAACATGCCCCTATTTAATGTTCTTTGAAACTAACCATCCTTTCAAAATTTTGAATGTATAAAAAAAACCATGGTTGCAGAAGGCACTAGGCGCTAGTCGGGCGGCCGATGGGGGCCTAGCGCCTGGAGCGCCTAGGTGGGGCCTAGACGGGACCCAGGCGGATTCTAGGCGTTTTTTTTAAATTTATTATTTTATATATTTCTTAACAAATATAAAAAAAATCATATGTAAATTCATAAATCTTAACATTCCAAATAATATCAATTAAAGTTTAAATCATCCGAAATCCAAAATAAAACAAACATATCAAGATTAAATTATTCAAAGTTCATTAACATAATATCAAGAGCCAAAATAAAACAAACATAAATCATCCAAGATCCAAAATAAAACAAACATAAATTTTTACTTTTCCTTTTTCTCTCTTTTTTGTTTTTTAGGAATTATTTTTTTTTTTAAATAGAAAAATCGGCGCCTAGACGGAAATCGGCCGCCTAGGCTGATCCGCCTAATAGCCCCGAATTACCTATTTTCACCGCGGCATAGTGCCGACGAGCGCCTAGGCCGATTTTTACAACACTGAAAAAAACATAGTAAGTAATAATTTTATCTGATTAATATAATAACTGCCCTTTAAAAATTTTGAATGTATAAATAAAAACATAGTAAGTAATAATTTTATCTGATTAGTAATATTATATAAATTTTCACAATAAGAGTGAAAAGAAGAATGAGACGAGACCAACCAAACATGATTTACCTCTTCCACGTAACAAGTAAATAATTAGACAATCACACAATGATTGTTTCTAGTGATAGTAAACAATGACTTTTTATTGATGAACCATTAAACAAAGGTACAAATAATAACGTGTCGAATGAATTCGATTAGGTATGCAATAAAGTAATATAATTAAATATATTTGTTGATGTGAAAGTGTAACAAAAGTTGGGGTTAGGTGCTGGGGCAGGACACGTAGCAAATGTGATAAAAAATTGGATATACTTATAAACTAACACAACCTTTTTGTTGGGTGTGAAATACCTCTTCCACATTTTCTGTATTGAGTGAAGCAAATATTGGAAGGCAAAGTTAGGAAATTTAATTAAATAAAATGTTCCCAAAATAGGGGGTGGGCCCACATTGGGGGTTATCCATCACCCCCTCTTTTTTGTAATAATTTATAGTCTAGCTGTCACAATGCAGCTGGTGATACAAAAATGGGGTCATGGGATTCCAATCATCACTTCTTCATAGATTTTTATTGAAAAGGTTGCTTCTCTTTGAATTAATTCACTCATAAAATAAATATTTTAATCCATATACTCCTCCGTCCCAATCATATACTATATTTTCTAATTACACGTAGATTTAAAAAATATTTATAAAAAACAATTATTTTAATCCATATACTCCTCCATCCCAATCATATAGTATATTTTCTAGTTGCACGTGGATTAAAAGTATTTATAAAAAATAGATATTAAAGCTAAAGGTGATACTATTTACACCACAAAGTTTACCTTTTGCACCATAAAATAAATTAATTAAAAAATAAATAAATATAAAATTACTCAAATATCCTTATTACATAAAAATAAAAATTATAAATAAATAAATTAAAAAGTAAAATGAAAAAGAAAAGAAAACATAGAGTTCATCGCCGCTCTCTTCTCTGCGTTTCGTCACCGGCGTAGCTGTCTCCTTCTCCGGCTAATGTTTCCGCCATGGACGACAACCGTACCCAGTCCGACGTACTCACAACTTCTCATTGAAAATTTTAGCTGCCACAACCCCAATTCTCACATCCAATCCACTCTCCATTTCTCCAACAATGGTCTCCCCGATACAAAACAAATAATTACTACATGACCTGCAACCTTCCCAAGAAGAAGCCACAACATTGAGTCCCAAGTCGTCTTGATCGTGTCGGGGCTCATCGACGGTGGGCGGGAGATCGCCAGAGTAGTCGGAGAAGAAGGTGACGGGTCTTGATTGCTGACTTCTTTTTTTTACCCATCACATTCTCCGATGAGTCTTGACGAGAAGTCAAGTTGCGAGTCATCTTCATCGGGCTGGATCAGTGGTCGTCCATGGCGGATATTCGCCGGAGAAGAGACGCAGAGAAGATGGGTATTTTTCTTTCTTTTTTCTTTTACGTTGTAAGTTTTTTTTTATATTTTTTTATGTAATAAGGATATTAAAGTAATTTTATAATTACTTATTATTTAATTAATTTATGTTGTGGTGCAAAGAGTAAAATTTATGGTGCAAATAGTATCTCCCAAAGCTAAACTTTCAATAATACTCTTATTTAATATTTATGACTTTCAAAATTTAAATAGTTAGTTTTTTCTTTCTAAGATTCAATAAGGGTATATTTGTATATTACTATGAAAATTAATGCTACTTATATTAGTGAGATATATAATTGGGACACCCCAAAATAGTAATAGGGACTATATAATCGGGACGGAGGGAGTATTAGATTATAAAAATTATTTAATGGACAAATTACACTATAATACTTACATTTTTCTCTTTTTAAAAAAATACCAATATTTTCAAAAGTAATAATAAAGTACCTATTTTAAAAAAAAAAAAAACTTACAAATCTAATATTTGATCAATTTTTCTGTCCGAAAATCATCTGTAATTGATTGTATTATAAGATTTCTTGATTGGATATTTTTTTACGCATTTGGTAAAATATAAATCTCAAAATGCAATCAATTACATACGATTTTTTAGCCTTTTTTTATTATCAAATATTATATATGCAATTTCTTTGGAAAAGAAGATACTATTTAATTAATTTGAAAAAGTACGTTGTTTATGAAAAAAAACATATAAAATTGTAGGTATCAAAATGAAATTTATCTTGACTTTATTTTATTTGAATAGATGAATTCGATACCTATAACTGGGAGTGCTTATTTTCATATTAGAATGCACGTGGATATGATTTTAGGCTTATAATTAAAAAGAAATTATATATAAAAAAATAAATATGAAAAATGGAAAAAATAAAAATAAATAAAATTTATGTTAATAAAATTGAAATTTTGTACCTAAAAGAATATTTATTGGGAAGGGGGAAGATTTACCGATTTAGACCTTCGATCTGGTAAAATATTAGTGTGATATTTATTCCATAAAAACGTTAAGCGGAACTAATTTTTGCATCTTTTTCCTAGATTATTATTGAAAAGGTCGATTCTATTGGAATAAATTCACTCATAAAAGAATATTTTAATAGATAAATTAGATTATATATTATTTATGCAGTCCGAGTTGATGAATCCGATACCTATATTACCAGACTTGCCTATTTTACTATTATGATACTCGCAGATTCATTTTTATAAGCCATAAATTTAAATTATTTAAAGTATATTACTACACGTATCACGTATGTCACAATATATAACTTTAAATCGTCAATCTTGGTAAAGTGCGAATAAATTTCTTGTGTTTTCCTGATTGGTTTATGGCTTAGTTTAGTTGTATATACTGTATAAATCAAACTGTTAAAATCAAGTATCATTCTTGATGATGGTTATGAATTATGATAATCTTGTAACAAATTGTTTGACGTATTAAAATTTGTTAAATGAGTCAAAATTTAATTCAAATACTATCAACATACAAATAAAATTACAAATATGTCATTGAGCATAAGTTTGAATATTCATTAAGCACAATTAATTGGGGTTTTGAACCAGATGATTAATAATATTTATATACTGTCCATTTCTATGAATAATTAATATTTCCTAACTGTCTCCAAAACTCAATTCCTTTATCGTCTTCAATTCCTTTAATTTTCAAAACTCAACAAGGGTGGGTGTATTTGTACATTACTATGAAAATTAATATTATTTATAGTAATAAGACTATATAATTAGGACACCCTAAAATATTAATAGGGACTATATAATCTGGACTAATGAAATATTTTCAAAGGTAATTGTTTTTTTTTTTTCCTCAAAGCTTCCTCCACAAATTATCCAAAATCCATAAATCCAAGCACTTAATTCCAAATTTTGCATAGATTTATTTAATCTATCAAGCCATAAAATAATGTAATTGCACACTTTCTTTTGTGGTGACTTAGGAGCAAAGTATATATTAAAAAAAGTGCAAGAGATTGTGTATTTTAGTTAGGCTCTTTATGATGAATAAAAGAGTAGTAAAAAGAAGATTGAAAAAGGTATAAAGAAAGTTTATTTATTTATTCTAGAAAAAAGAGAAGTAGTTATTGGGGAAGAATTGGAGGGGACACGTCAGTGATTTGGACAAAGGATAAAAAAAGATTCTTCTGTATAAAACGTGTAGGAAAAAAATAATGTAGAATGACAGATGTGGGTCCAATTTGGGGGGAAAATTAGGGTTTGGTGTCAACTTGCCATGCCACAAGAAATTGGAGGACGACCTTATAAATAACAATAAATCCTTTGATTTGGTAAAAGCGAATAAAAAAACTAAAAAGAAAAAGGAATACTATCCTTTTTTTATTTTATTAAAGAAATTGGCAGGCTGAATTGTTTGTCTTCAATAATATTTTATATTTTGGTGTTAAAAAAAAGTGGCTTAAAAAAAGAATATGATAAATATATGGAAATCCGAAAGATTGGTCGTGTATAAAAAGATGATGAAATCTGAAAAATTGGATATAAAGCAAAAACAATTATTTTTCAAAACTTTATCACCAAAAAGATAAATTATTTAGGAAAAAACTGTGGGAGACCATCTTACAAAATTCATAAGACAGGTTAAAATTTGAATTAAAACTTACATTCAATAGCATATTTGTAATTTTCTTGAAGCTTGATTAAGTTTGGATTCGTATCTTAACCCGTCTTACAACTATAAGATCGTCTCACACGAGACTCCAATTATTTAAGCCCTAGAATCCAAAAGAGAAAAACCCAATGAGTACAAATCACTGAAAAATATGTAAATGGGCTCAAAAACCCCAAAAAATGCCCATTGGCCCAGCCATTTCAGCCCAGAATCACGCACAGCTCAAATATGCAGAGCATATTTTTCTTGTCTGCTGACAAAAATAGAAGAAAAAAGCAAGCAAATATTGCCATCTTAAGGCAAAAAAAAAATATTATTTTTCAAAAAACTGTAGTTTAACAATGTCAACACTATAAGCCAAGAATGTGACTGTTAAGCATGAGATTCAATGGCATGGTGATCAATGCAAATTACTTGAGGCGATCTCGACCAGCCTGGCTCGGCTGCTGATCCGAGGAGCTGCTCCGACGAGCACCCCTGGCTTGACCCTTGCTGTAATAAGTCCACTCATCGTTCTCCCGGCCCCTAGGACTGCCACTTCGCTGCACGCCCGTAGTTGGCGACCTTGGCCTACTGTTGGTACCTACAAAAACCAACAGAAAATATTCAGATCCATTATGCAATATATACATTATTTTGAATTCCAAACTGCCACAAATGGCATATCATAGCTTTATTTTTTAGTAGTGGACAAAGTTGGATTCGTGAGAGAAGTCATTTAACACCAAACCTATAGCTTGAGTAAAATGCTCGGTTCATCAACAAACAAGAAAATGTTGGTTCCTGGCACTTAAAAAAAGAGAAAATGTTCGTTCCTTTACCTCGATTGTTAGATACTCTCTTGTAGGTGATGTAGGCTTCCTTGTCACCGAACATCACGTGATGCGCCTGGAAAGAAACAAAGCTCAGTATAGAAGTTGTTGATGTAATGAGGAAACGGTAAAAGGACAGGACATTCTTGGAGTGGTGAAAATGTGGTTAGAAATCAAAAAAAGGTCGATGGATTTGTGTGTTATTAACTTTGCATGAAATAAAAAGAGCTCAGCTCATTGAATAGTTACAGAATGAGTACCTCCACTGCACGACGTGCAGAATCTGCAGATTCAAATTCCACGAAACCGCAGCAGAAACCATCCTGCAAAGATGCCGAATCAAGTCAGGGAAACATCAAATGGAATGAAGATGCTGCATGAAATTCTTGAATGAAACTGAAAGCTTGCCTCATGTCTTCTAATCTGGATGGTATCTGAATATCTTCGAACTTCCCCAAATTGTTTAACAACGTCAACAATTCCTTGTTTAGTTATCTCATAAGGTAAGCCCCCTATATATATTCCTTTAGCTGCAATGATCATATCAGATAAATCAGGGTATGAATCAGAAGCCTCGATTTTTATAGCTCTGGAGCCAGTTGGCCTAGAGACAGAAAATTACCTTCTGCGTAGGCACTAGTATTAGGTGCGCCTTGGCCATCCGCTGCTGGTGACTTAGGCCTGACTCTGCTTAAAGAAGTCGGAACTTTGGATGCGCCACCACTAGGGGTTGATACTTTTGGCAAAACGTCACCACGAGGAGATGATGCTTTAGTTGTTGGAGACGCCACTGTTTGTTTGCTAACATTTGAAGTAACGGCTGCAACTCTTGGAGAAATTCCGGGAATCTCCCTTGCAACCTTCACAAAAATCAGAAACATTATTAATTATATAATATCTCATTAACAGAATAGGAATCCTAATTATAACATCATCCAACATACCACAGAAGCATAGGTGATTTTGAAGGCAACATTTAGAGCAGGTGTGACAACTGAGGGGATTCTCAAATCTGTAGCTGGTTTGACAACTGAGCGCACTTTTTCATTTGTAACTGGTGCAACAACTGACCGTGGTTGTGCACCTTCTGCCGGAGGAACAGACACTTCACCGGATGGAATGGAAGGTGTAGAAGCAGCACCATTAGCAGGATTTTTCTCCGAGACAGAAAGATCTGATGCTGCCTCGACTCTTCCATTTTGAATTGCTGCTTTGAAGTTTAAGGATGTAGGGGCATCACGAGTATCACAATGAGCTACAGAAAGCAAGGTCAAGTTCAATTCAATTGATAGATGAAACAAAATAGTATGTAAGTATGAGTACCGAATTAGCCAATAAAGTAGGAATGCAGTTTAACTATACTGGGGATATGATTCTACCAGAATTCTTAGTAGGAGCAGACTGATCATTTTCGTGATCGCTACTGCCAGCAGCATCAGTCCTTGACACGCATACATCAAAAAACCGCAGAATATCATTCAAGACAAAGAAACCATTTTCTTGTTTCGCCAAAAAGAAGGTTTGGCTAAAATTCTTTTTCACATTATCCTTTCCAGTCAAACAACCAGTTACGGCGACCATGATCCCTCCATCCTGAGATTTTTGGGCATCAGTAGTTTTGACCTCCACAGTGCAATCCTTGTAATCAGAGGACATGACCTTATCACGTATTCCCTACGCCAAGATAATGAAAACGACTTAGTTCAGTTTCGAAGCACATTAATAAAATATGATCAAGTGAACCAAAAGCAAGAGATGCATATAAAGAAATCACCAATGCCAGTTTTTCTAATGCACAGTTATAAGACACTTACATTTAAGGTTGTCACAGGCTTCACAACACCATCATCCCCGGGCCAACCAAGAAGGCTTGGCTCTTGGTAGAACTTATGGACATTTTGAGGACTTTTATTGAGTATCAAATAATATTGCTCCACAAAGGCAGCTGCCACATGTGCAGGACCGGGAGTTTTTTTCTCTTCCATACCTGGATAAATATTTACCAAAAAAACCGTTATGAGAACAGATTCTTAGTAACTACGATTCTTTTAAAATGAGGAAAAGGAATGGGAAATTTCTCATGAGGATATTGAGTGAATGAATAAATAAAGAGAATAAATGCATAACCGAATGTCTTTGCATGAAGACTTACGGATACATAAGATACAAGTAAGTAGAATCATGTAAATGAATCCTCATACAACGGAACTCATAGCTGATTGAGAAGAAACTATTTTTACAGTTGAAAAGAAGGCGACAAAATTCATAGAGTTATGGATCTAGATGCAGATGAAACAAAAGGTTCGAAGCATTGATGGAATCCACAAGATAACGATAATTTTTCATACGAGAGAAAATGCATAAGCAAGCAAATGGACAAGGGCAACACACATATTTATAGCAGATGGCAAAAAAAGCATGATCAACCATTTTGAAAGGAGAGGTATTTTATATTTATGATATTGGATATAAGCATAGCCAACACATTTCACTCAAAATCTTCAGGGGGTGTTGTAGCTAAAATTCATATCATAAATATAAATTGAGTGAAATGAGTTTTTAACCTTTTCTTAGAGATAATAAAAGATAAGGAAGCAATTAATCACCTTCAATTATTTGAATTTTAGTGTTTCTAAGCAGAGTAGCTGTCAAAAAGTTTCAAGCATTAATTTATAGCTTAGAATACAAGCCATGCACAATCATATGTGAAACCATAAACAAAAAATCCATTGGTTTACACAAATCTTTTACAAGCTCATAAAGATTTATCAATCCAGCAATAAAGTAAGTAAATAATCCGATTTTGTTTTCATTCAAAAATCTTGCATCACAGAGAGAAAACAGCATTTCTTCGAGGCAGACTAACGAACATGGATTGTTCAATCCAGAAAACTCACACAAATTCTTAAAAAATATTAAAAATAAATAAATAATTAAAACAAGAACCCTCAATAAATATTGATGAGCTCCCATTCCTCCAGCAGCCATAATCCAAGTCATGCAAATTCAACACAGAAAAACGGAAACAAACACCAAAAAAAATGGGCAAATAAATCATTCATTTCAACAGCAAAAAAAGCAACATCAACTAAGCATCAAGCACGACGTATAAAAAATCTAATCTTTGACAGAGCAAACTCCAACTCCAGGCCTACATTCAAAGAAACGAAACACGAAAAAAAACAACGAAAAAAGGGTTTTACCTCTCACAACTCGAAAACCACAAAAAAGAAAACCCAATATTCTTCTATGAATGCCCTTTTTAAGGATGAAGCGAAAAGGAGTAAATTGTTTTCAGATGGAGTCAATAATAAAGAGAAAAAAAAGGGGAGTGTACAAAAAGGAAGGCGTGAGTAAGAGAGAGAAGAGAGAGAGTGCAATTACTCCACCACATTTAAAGGGTTTGAAGAACGGCAAATTGCATCTAAAAGGGAAAGAATCCCAAGGCGGTTCCAGGCCATATTCGACGCCAATTCACACTGGCAGATTTTTGGTTGCCGTTTCATCGTTTGCTAAAGCTCTGTTTGGAGGGAAACTTCTGTGGGTTTCAGAAAAGAATGTTTGATGATTAGTTGGCACCTGGGCCCCACTTCCCGGATTTGGGTGGGCCCCGCTTGTTTAAGGTTTTTTCTTGCATGGGTTGGGTTGGGTGACTCGAGTCAATGTCTGCGTTTGATTTGACTTACTTCATACTTAATAGTTAATAGTAATAGTTATTGCTGATTCTCTATTTCAAATCGTGTTTCGTTGCAAACTTTTTCCTCTAATATTGTTGTTACCGTGAAATTAACAGACTTTGTTCAAGATAATTTTGTTCTTTTTTGTGAAATATATATATATATATACACACGGTTCCTTCGTTACCTTTTAATGTAAATAAATTTTGTTCAAGATGTTTTTGTTCTTGTTGTGAAATTTATGTATTATAGTGTTAATTTTGTAGTTAGTACATGATTGTAAAAAGGTTAAATTTTTTAGGTTCCTTTAATATTGTCATTACCCTTTAATGTACTAACTTAGTTTAATATGATTTTATTCTTGTTGTGAAATATAGAAATTGAAGTGTCAATTAATTTTGTCGTTAGTACATATCTGTTCCTTTAATATTATCGTTAACGTAACTAACTTAGTTCAATATGATTTTGTTCTTCGTGGAATATAGGTATTGGAGTATTAATTTTGTCGTTAGTACGTATAACTATAAAAAAGTTCAAATTTTTTCGGTTCCATTAATTAATATTGTCGTTACCGCTTAATGTAACTAACTTAGTTCAAGATGATTTTGTTTTTGTTGTGAAATACCTAAATTGAAGTGTTAATTAATTTTGTTGTTAGTGCGTAATTGTAAAAAGTTCCTTTTTTTTGTTTATTTAATTTTGTCGTTACTCTTTAACGTAACTTAGTTCAAGATGATTTTGTTCGTATCGTGAAATATAGGTATTGAACTATTAATTTTGTCGTTAGTACATAGCTGTAAAAAGTTCAAATTATTTGGTTCCTTTAATATGTTCGTTACACGGTAACGTAACTAACTTAATTCAATATGATTTTGTTCTTCTTGTTGTAGAGGTCTCTTTTCCGCTAAGGCCCAAAATCGAGGCCCGCGTTCGTCCGAGGTCGAGAGGTCGAAGGCTTAAGAGCCGAAGTCAAGGGGTCGAAAGGCCTAGAGTGGAAATCGAGGTCAGACAGAATTCAAATCATATGACCAAGTCAAAAGCCCGTTGCGGATAAGGGGAAGACTCCGTCAAAACCCTAAAGGGGGATAAAGATATCCCTAGGATATCGGAAAGCGATTTAGAGCTCTATATATATACATACACACACACACACACACACACATATATATATATATATATATCGGTAAGCAAAGCTCCAAAGAGGGAGGGAACAATGGCAGAAAAACACCGCATCACTCTATTCAACTCAATAACCTTATTTAATTTAATCGCTTTCTTTAATTCGTCCATTTTCTATTCTCGATTCTGACTTGAGCGTCGGAGTCCGTTTGATCGTCAACCCCCGATGGTCCTTCGACTTCACGTGTTTTCGTTTGTCTTGTTGGTCGCCGGAGCCCGAATCCAACATACAATCAATTATAGAATTTAGACATCTACAATTGTGAAATATAGGTATTGTAGATTTGTAGTGTTAATTTTATCGTTAGTAAATAACTATAAAAAGTTAAAAAAACTCGAGTTCCTTTAATTTTTTCATTGCCGTTTAATGTAACTAACTTAGTTCAAGATTATTTTCTTGTTGTTGTGAAATATAGGTATTGTGCACTAACCGTAAACATATCACTTGAACCTTAATGTTTTCAATTCCTTTAATATTGCCGTTATTGTTTAATGTAACGAAGTTAGTTCAAGATGTTTTTGTTCTTGTTGTGAAATATATATAGGCATTTTTTCGGTTCCAACCCAAGACTCAGTCAATTAAGACATCGATGACGTTTTAATTAATATATTTATCTACTTCTTCTCTAAAAAAAATATATATTGTTGCACCACGGTAGCGGCTGCGGGTTACCCTCGACATCAAAAAAAAAAAAAAAAAAAAAGATATATATTGTTGACTTGTAACCATTTATATGTTTTGTGTGTATTTAATGTATGTATATTAGTAAAATTTGAATTGGGAAATACATTGCTAATATTTGAGAGAGATTGCTGAGGTGTTGATTTCATTGCCTTTATTGCAGTAATTATAAAAAATCTAAAAATAATTATGAAATAATCAAGTCTAATTAACATTAATTGACTAAAAACTATAAATTCTTATTATTGAAAAAGCCACCCTACTAAAGTACTAATCAATTAAAACTAAGAATTAAAAAACAGTAAAAATATTAATAGTGATAAACCAAAAATAATGATCTCATATATGGTTAGGGTTGAGAAGCCTTATCTTTTAGTTAATACCATATCATTGTCATTGATTGCGTGGATCGCACACTCTAGGTACCCAATTAATATTTGAGAAATAAATATTTAGATTTTTGCAATGTTTAATGGGATGATTTCATAAATATCTAGATTCGCACAATTAATTTGACCAAATCTACTCACGAGTTTGGACAATTGAGTTCAACTTTAAAATATTATAACAAAAAAGAAACATGAATTGTTTTTGTTCAACAAAGTCTGATGTTTGTTTCATAAAAAAGAACATTGAATGTTGCAGAAATGGTAGAGAGAAAAAAAATAATATCCGAAGTATATATGATTATATCAATCATCACTATTTTATAACTGTCTTAATTACAATTTAGTTCTTAATATTTCAATAGTAATAGTAGTTCAATTCTTAATGTTTTGATATTTTAACATAAATGACTTAATATTTTTGATAAAAATGTTAATTCAATTAATTTCGAACATCTTTAGTCTCAAGTACGAGTAGTGGAGTGAAGTTGCTTGGAGATCAAAAATTATGAGTTTGAATCTCCTCAATACCATCAGGTCGGGTGTGTGAGTTAAAAAAAATGTATGATATGCAACCTATAACTGAAGGATATTTTTGTCGAAATCATTTGACATTTTTGTTAAAAGGTTCAAACATTGAAAATTGTTTGTGACGGCTAAAAATATTAATTAGCACCATCTAAAAATTCGCACAATATTAATTAAGGCAAAATATATATAACAAATCTTTATTTATTAAAAGTATACATGTGTTTTAGTATTTAGTTGTATTTAGACATGTATATATTATATTAAGATAAATATTACATTATTTATTGATACTTATTTTATGTTTACAAGTATACGATTATATATATAGACACAGAGAGATAGAAATATAATATATATTTTTCTATGTTGAGAGTAACTCACAACCGTTATCGAGATGCACCCTTAAAGTATATTTGGAGAAGTTTTAAAAGGCTCCAAGGTTTGAAGGGGAGCATTATTATCATGTATCATGAGTAATTAAAACAAATTAACGGATAGCAAAATGAACTTTGAAAATTAGGTAAAAAACTAAGCAAATAATTAATCTTTAAAATAATTAAGAGTGCCTAGTGATTATCATGTATCATGAGTAATTAAAACAAATTAACGGATAGCAAAATGAACTTTGGAAATTAGGTAAAAAACTAAGCAAATAATTAATCTTTAAAATAATTAAGAGTGCCTAGTGAAATTAATGGAAATAAAATAATAATGAGTAAAAACAAAAAGAGGTTGGAGATGATGGGAGTTGAACCCTATATCATTCTCAAATTGAATGCTCCACCATTTGAGCTACATTCCCTTGTTCAAATAATCAGATCTTCTATTTAATAATTAATCTTTAAAATAATTAAGAGTAAATTAATGGAAATAAAAAAGCCCCCGGCGAGGATCGAACACGCGACCTTTCGCTTACGAAGCGAACGCACTACCACTATGCTACGGAGGCAGTTTGGCTATTTTGGGTGCTTCATCTTTATTAAAATAAATTGTAGAGTAGCAAAATCAAAATTGGGAACTTGGTAAAAATTGCAAAGACAGTTTGGTTGTTTTTGGGGGCTTCGTTTTAATTAAAATAAATTATAGGATAGCAAAATAAAATTTGAAAATTTGGTAAAAATTTGCAAAAAAGCCCCCGGCGAGGATCGAACTCGCGACCTTTCGCTTACGAAGCGAACGCACTACCACTATGCTACGGAGGCAATTAGCTATTTAACTTTACGGTTTTTAATTTAAAATTAATTTTATTAAACCCCTAAACGCACTACTTAGGGCTGCAGATTTGCAGAAAGGAATTAGGGTTTTTGAAATTGTGAAGAGAAAGGATGTGTGGCATAGCTCTAATTATTTCTGGAATTAAGATTGATTTATCTCTTTTGATTCCTAATTACACTTTCCCATCTGATCAATTTGATGACCCGGTAATTTCATATTTATTTGATTCTTTTTTTTTTTTTCCATTTTTTTTCGTTTAATTTGTAGGGAACAGTTTGAATTTACCGGTTATTACACTGATTTTTTTTTTTTCTCCATGTTTGTGATTTAGTGTAAGAAAACCAAGCATTTAGTGTCAGTGGATGATATACAAGCAGCTCTGCAGAGGAGGGGGCCGGATAGCTTAGGAGCTAAAATTGTTAACGTTTATTCTGAAATTTCATATGATAAACTGAAAGATTTCGTTGTGAAATCTGTTGTTCAGAAAGAAGGGGCTGCGGAAAATGGTTGTGGGGGTGAATTCCGTGGGGAACTGCTATTTATGGGGGCTACGCTGCAACTTAGAGGAGTGAATCGGGTTGTGCAACCATTGACTAATGAATTTGGCAATGTTCTAGTTTACAATGGTATAGCTTACAATTTAGTAGCTGGAGTTACTCAGTGGTTTGTGTTTTGAGCGTTTTTCAGTATATTTGAATCGTTCTTTTTTTTCCTATGTGATCCTCGCGTTTATGACTGGTTTTAGTTGCGATTGTATTGGAGTTTGTTATTGTCCTGAAGATTTGTTGTGCATTATGTTTTTATGTCGATAGATTGTAATTTGGTCACTGCATAGCCACCACTGATAGAAGGACTTCATTCCATGCTATGCTGCTTATAAGATTAATTTATGACAAATATCGGATTTAGAGACAAGATTTAAGGAGCCACATGGGGACACTGAGATTCATATTATAGCTCATACTTATCCAGCTTTCCATCTGCAGGCTTGGTCGCTATTACTTCTTTGATCTCTTTATGATGGGGTTTGACTTGTATATCTTTGTGTAGTCTGAACTGACTCCCTCAAATTCTTAGTCATCGATTATTTACTTATGAAACCGAGGCTGAAATTATTTTATTGTTTGTGGATTCAATATTATATTTTCAGGTGAAATATTTGGGGGGATTCATTTTAGAAATGATAGCAATGACACAGAGATTCTTATGCAGTCTCTGGGACAGTGCTGCTCTTGTATTTCACATGAAAATGCTGGATCTTTTGCCTGTTCTGAAGGAAAAAAAGTATCTGTTCTGGAGCTTCTATCTAAAATCAGGGGGCCATGGGCTTTGATCTATTGGCAGGTAACTTTGCGTGGTAAGTTTCTTCTATGATTAAAAAAAATGGTGAGGGTAAGAGTGTTTGCTATTTTTGTATTTGGCTTCACAGACTTACTTTTTCATGCTTGTAGGATAGTTCAAAAACTCTGTGGTTTGGTAGAGATGCATTTGGAAGGCGAAGTCTTCTAGTTCACTGGCCGACAATTGATGACCCTCGCCTTCTGCTATCTTCGGTGTCACCACCTTCCACTCAGAGATGTTTTGGTACATTACATATAGTTTAATAGACACCTTCATTTGTTATCCTTTTGGTCTCCCTTTGTTTGAGAAATCCGTGAACTGGTAGATCACATGCAGTTCCAAATAGTGAACATCTCTCACAATTTGTTTGTTTAAAATTTATTTTTGGATCAGTAATTGTATTTGACTGTAGCTGTTCGGTGTCTTACTCATTTAACCAATTTAGTATTGACTAACTTGGTAGCCTACATTCTCTCTTGGTCTGAATTATTTTAAGAACAACATCCTACTAATTCCTTCTTTTGGATCTCTAAACAGATACTGAGGAAGAGAAAGGGGAAACTGAGCTGGATTTCTGGGAAGAGCTGTCATGTGGTGTGTATAGTGTCACGATGTCTCCTTTAAAGATGGGTGGATATCTTATTGGAGAAGTTAAGAAACACGAGTGGACAGATTTTGAGCTAAAAGAACTGATTACATGGGAGAGAACTGGCATTGAGCCCAAACCTGAGAATTTAAGTGTTTGTTTCAGTAAATATCCACTTATACAACAAGACATGCTTTCGGATTTTTCATCTGAATCAGGTCCGTACCAAGACATGAGGTGGCTAAAAACCTCCATGCAACCTTCTTGTCTTCTACTTTTTCATATTTTCCAAATTGAATGGATTTGTCCATCCTTTCTTTCATAAATCTTTGCACCTGATATTTGAGTATATTGCTTCAATTAATTGCCACAGTTTGTATAAATAGTATGGCTTCAACAATAGCTTATAAAGTGCTGAAGGCTTTGACAGAATCTGTAAGGCGCCAGACCACTTTGAACATAATTTACCAGGTTTGTGCATTTCTTAAGTATCTGCTTGATTGTGATTGTGTGTTGAATTTGTGCAAATAATTGACGAAGAGTATTGTAAAATGTAAAAAGCTGCTGCTGATGTGTATTTCTTTGGTTAGACCATTTGACCATTCTATTGACAAATTCATAAACCTAGTCTTGGTGATTTTTGTGTTGCATACTCAGGTTTCTCTGGGGAAGCATAGGCAAGAGAGATATACTCCAATAGCAGTGCTCTTTTCCGGTGGCTTAGATTCTATGATAATTGCTGCATTACTGCATCAGTGCATTGATTCTGAATGTAAGTACGTGAATGAAAGTTTCAGCTCTTATTGACTTCTCCTCACAGTCATCTACCCATTACAAGATCGTTGCAGGGTGTTTAAATTAGACGATTAATTTGAACTCTTGCCTTTTAATATTGTTGGAGGAAGGCATGTTTACAGGGTGCTGAAATTTGATGATGAACAGCAATTCTTGATTCATGATACGATCTATTAGTTTTCATATATTATATATGTGTGTATATATATTGTTTTAAAAATAAGTTTCATGCATATCCTTTCTGTCTCGTGAAAAACTGTGATTGCAGATGAAATTGATCTGCTTAATGTCAGCTTTGACGGTGAGTCGGCACCTGATAGAATCTCAGCCAGGGCTGGATTGAAGGAACTTCAGAAGATTGCACCATCAAGGAGGTCAGTTGATTTAGATTTTGATGGTTCAGGTGTTATTTCTGTTTAGTAAGGCTAAAATTTGCAGTCGAACCCTGATTTCAATTTTACTAAATTTTTTCTGTCCTAGTTTTGTTGTCTAAATTTAAACTTGTCATGATTCATAAAATATTTGAACTCAGAAAGTTTCAAGTTTCTAAGTCTGTCAAAGCTCAACAAATGTGACCTGCCTTGCCTTCTTATCCATTTTTTTCCTGACTATATTGAAGTAATTGTTGCAATTTGATCTCAGATTTGAAACTCGTATTAAATATGTACAGTTATGTTCTGATTTACCTCTCTTGCTCCTTAAAATCCCTTATTATCTTTTTCCCCCTTTCTGTGTGTTGTTTACTATGCACTGTCAATTTACAGATGGAACCTTGTAGAAATTGATGCTGATTTACTTAGCTTAACGTTCGAGACGAAGCATGTCATGACACTGATAGATCCTGCTAAAACCTACATGGTATTTTTCTTTCGTTTAGTTGTGTTTTAGCTCACCCTCTCTTATCATAGAAAAAAATCGAAGGAAAGATTAAGAACGGAGAAGGATAACAGTAAACTCTATTCATTTGGTCTTCCTAATTGAAATTCCATTCCTCTCATTGTTTCAGGACCTGAATATAGGCATAGCATTATGGCTAGCTGCTGGAGGAGATGGTTGGCTTTACGAGGAGACACACAGCAACAATGGTGAACAATATGCACGTCCCAAATATAAGTCCGCAGCCAGGATTTTACTGGTGGGTTCTGGTGCAGACGAACAATGTGCTGGATATGGTCGGCATAAAACTAAATTTAGAAATAAAAGGTGGTCTCTTTCTCTTATTTGTTCTCAATTGTTGATTTCCACGATTAGCTATACAAGTGCACGTGTTCTACTGCAATTTGCAAAATGAGACCTCGAGCATTTCCTTGTAGAAATACATACATGAGTTTTCCTCAATGCTTTCTTTCCTTCTCTTGTCATTCTGTTTCTCATGTTTGGTTTACGTATTTACTACCAGTTGGCTTGGGCTCCATGAGGAAATGAAACTAGATATGCAAAGAATCTGGAAGAGAAACTTAGGGAGAGACGACAGATGTATGAGTGACAATGGAAAGGAGGTGCAGAAAGATCTTGACCATATAAAAATTTTGTGCTCGAGTCTCCATAACTTTATCAAATGCATCCAAATCAACATTGCAAATTTGATAATTTGTTTCTCATCAGGCAAGATTTCCGTTTCTGGATGAAGATGTCATAAGGACTCTGCTCGATATCCCTCTATGGGAGATTGCAGACCTCGATCAACCAAGTGGAGTTGGTGACAAGAAAATTCTGAGGGAGGTATGTCGTTATCTGTGATTTCACGTTGCTCTCAACACTTATGCCTTCAGAACACACTGGTGAAGTGATGCTTTACTGCAGGTTGCACGATTACTTGGTCTCGATGAAGTAGCTCGCCTGCCCAAGAGGGCCATTCAGGTGTGCATTTCCGATCTTTCAAAACATTAAAATAGAGGAAAATGACATGGGAGCTCTGCCCCGTTTATCAACTCAACGGTGCTACCCTTGTTCGTTTTGCAGTTTGGCTCCAGAATTGCAAGGGAGTCGAACAGGAAGAATTTCGGAAGCAACCGAGCAGCAAACCAAGCCTCCGCAGGAAGTGTGGTGATATGCAGATCTTCAGACTAAAACAGTGATTGCCAGAAGCACAAATCTGTGTGAGAGAATTTTGAGTGTAGACAGAGATTTGTCTGATTTTCAGGACTAGATTTTTTTTTATTGTCTGCAGATCTGTTTTTGCACAATATATACAACTGTTGTTGCTTCAAATCAAATATATGCAGCCTTCTTTTATCGGCTATTAATATTATGTTTATATATCAAATTTGAGTTGAGTCAGTTCATGTATCTTGTGGACCAACTAATAATCACTCTTATTTTCAAGTAATATTCAATAACTCCTTAATTTAAATACTTCGACTATTTTTTTCTTTCTTTCGTTTTTAGACTTGCTTGGACTAAAATTATATTTAGAATAAATTACAGTTTAATGCCCCAACTCTGTGAATATTTTAACAGAGATGTCCCAAATAATTTCAATCCCAACTGCTAAAATTGGCATGGAGATTTTTTAACTCTATTTTGAATTTTGTCATAAATTAAATAAATAAAAATAAAAATCAAATTCTAATTTCCACAAATTTTATCCAAGAGAGAGAGAGTGTGTGTGTGTGTGAAAACACAGATACAGAGACCAGATCCCCTTTGATAGTTCATGTGGCATTTCTTACGCCAAACTATCAATTTTTTTTTTTTTTTTTTTTTGTCTTCCATAAATAGGGTATATTAAAAAAAAGATAACAAAATCTGCATTGGACAAATTGCAAGTTTTTTTCCTACTTGTGAAAACTTGCAACATGATCTTTTGCTTTCAACAAAAATCTGCATTGGACAAACTGCAAGTTATAGTAAAAAAAGGGTTTAAATTGCAAAAAGTAAAAGCAATTACAATTCGGATAGCAAAGTGTTTTTTTTTTTTTTTTTATCTTTTTCCACTTGAATTTTCGAAGTGTCATTTTTTATTTTGTATTTTAAAGTATAGATCCTATTATGCTATTTAATTTATGAATTTTAATGAAAAATTTAAAAATAAGCGATTCAATTGCTCGTGAAATCTTTATTATTTTATTTTTTGAAGTTGGAACTAAAGAGAAATCGAGTGGATATGAAATATAAGAAATTAATTAGATTAGACTAAATTGATTTTGGGATGGGGGGAGGGCCAAATATCGCAATTATTTTTCCATAATATTAAAATTAGCACGACTAGATACACCCCAAAAATCTAAATTTAATTAATTTTCAGTTTAGACGAGTTATAAGTTACAACATATTTAATCTAATTAAAAAAAATCACACATTCCACATATTTTATTTTTTTAAAAACATTTTTTTTTTCCTTCCACAATTTCCTACATATATATAAAGACCTAAGTCTGGAATAACAAAAAAAAAGGAAGCTTTTGAAACTCTGAGGCATGCCGTCGATGGCCTCCAACACTACACGCACTGCCAAACTCAATCAACTTAATGGCCCCCAAAGCCGACTTCGTCGCTAGGTTATTTTTACATACATATGCATATGAGTAGAGTTCCACTCCTTTCCGAAATTATGCATTTGCAAATTAATTTTTTGAATTATTTCAGGAGGCAAAAGATCGAGAAGCACAGGAAAGCTCTGCCGATTGCTGCGGGCAAGTCTCTTCTTTTTTTTTTTTAAACTCATAACGCGTTTGCTATTCTCGATTTTGGTGTGTGCAGTTGCCACCTTGGTGTAAAGTTATTAGCTTGTGTTTAATATTTTGTTTGGGTTGGGTTGCAATTTGATTTGACTTTAATTTTTTTATTTTTTTTTGTTAAAGTAAGGCTCGTGCTTATGATTTTTGGATATTGTGCAGCTGAAAATAGACTAGTGGAGGAGGTTAGCAATAACGGACGACGGTACTAATTATTGTTGGTGAAACTGGCTGTGGGAAGACAACACGTAAGTTTAGATGGAAAATTGTATTTTTACGTTGTGAAGCTTAATTTGATCTTGCCTTCGAAATCACTCTTATATACGTGATTATGAGTATTAGGGTTGCTAGTTTTGTTAGTCTATATCAATGCTAGATAGACGTAGACCTATGTAGACCCCAGAGGTTATTGTGGTGCTGTCCATTGTAGTAGCTAAAGGAAGAAGAGAGTTGTTATTTGTGGGTGATTCGATTAATATTCACCTGGTATTATTTGTGGATATGCCCGCATCATTCGTTTAGTTTATCCATAATGCTAATGTGGCTCTTTGTTCAGCTGGCACCTTTAGCCTTTATCCAGCTCTCAACTTAAGTACTATGGATGTTGGTTTTGCTAGCATGTGTTGACTACGACCTTTCCTGGAGAAATTTGAAGCTGCATGGCTCTTCCAGGCAAAAACAGCAGCGCTGCCGCATGGAAGGCGGAGGAGGCCATCGCCGGAAATTCAGAAGCTTTACAAGCACTCCGGGAGCTCATATTCTACCCTATACTATACTCTCGAGAATCCAAAATACTCGGCTTGAAAGTACATCTCTCTCTCTCTCTCTCCCACGTAAAGGCTCACACACACACACTCGATTAGTCACTGAAGAAATTTCTGTTAGTTAGTTAATGCTGTATCCCCCCTCCCCTGATTTTGTAGTGGCCTCGTGGTTTGCTGCTCTATGGACCCCCGGGCACGGGGAAGGTTTGTATGTTTCTGTTGATTTTATGATAACTGTTTACGAGTAGGTACCAATTGACCTTTTGATTAATTCATGAAATTGGGATTTACAGACAAGCTTGGTTAGGGCTGTTGTTCGTGAATGTGATGCACATTTGAGCGTTATTAGGTAGTTCTCTTTCATTGTGATGGTTTTTTTTTTAATTGTTTCTTGGATAATTTATTTTTTTTGTTCATGTGGTGGTGTTAGTTCATAATTTTTTATGTTTCCTTTGTTTGGATAAGCTGGCCTTTTTAAACTGAAAATTGAATTAGCATTAGGATAGTCGCTGTAATCTTTTGGAGCCATATGATGACACAAGAAGCAAATTGAACTAGTTAAAAAGATTGGCATGTTTTTATTTCAAGTTCTTCTTGAAAACTGATCTGTAAGCACATATTATTTTAGGCGGTTGGTTGACGGGAGACAGTGCAACTACTAGGTGTGATTTTTGCAATGGCACACACATGGGGAATTGATGAAAACTGCTGATGTTTTGGACGGTTGTTTATTTACTTTTCTAGCTATCACAGTTATTTATCTGCATACTCTTGCAGCCCGCATTCTGTTCACAAATCACATGCTGGAGAAAGTGAGAAAGCTTTGCGCGAGGCTTTTGCTGAAGCAGCATATCATGCAACATCAGGAAAACCTTCGGTTATCTTTATTGATGAAATAGATGCACTTTGCCCGCGTCGGGACTCGAGGTACTGACCATTGGTCTTGTTCTTATACTCTTCCATAATGTAGAAACTTCCTGCCTTTCAGATTGGTATAAGTTCTGTTGTTCTGGTGAGCCAACTTGTTACTTTTTAAGCGGATGCTAAAGTAACTAAGAAGATATTGTTTAGTTTTGTTAATCACTGGTATCAGTAAAAAAATTACTCTATGAATCAATTGTTGATACAATGTTTTTTAATTGCAGGAGGGAACAAGATATTCGCATAGCTTCTCAGCTCTTCTTGCTGATGGATTCAGACAAATCTGTAGCGACGCCTGGATCACATATCGTGGTGGTTGCATCTACTAACAGGTAGTTGTTAAAGATTTCATGGCGTAGTTTGCAGTTTTATGTTACCATTTCTTCAGTCGAAAACTGATATGTTCACTTATTTTCTGGCTAGAGTTGATTCAATTGATCCTGCACTGAGACGTTCAGGACGTTTTGATGCTGAGGTTGAAGTCTCTACTCCCAATGAAAATGAACGCTTTCAAATACTAAAGGTATTATATGCGACTCTGTTACATGTGTATTCTTTGATCACAAGACCAATTATTGAACTTAAAGTTGTTGTGTTGTAGTTTCTGCAGTTATATCCGCATCTATGTACTTCAAAGTAATTGATACTCAGATATTTATTTAACTTAAAATATCAGCTCTATACAAAGAAGCTTCCTTTGGATCCAACTGTGAACCTAGAAGGCATGGCATCATCATGTAATGGTTATGTTGGGGCGGATTTAGAAGCTTTATGTCGTGAGGCTGCCATGTCTGCTCTGAAGAGATCTTCCAATGCACATCATGATGCTAAACAGTTGAGTATAACAATGGATGACTGGAAGCAGGCTAAGTCTGTAGTTGGCCCCAGTATAACTAGAGGTGTTACTATGGAAATCCCAAAGGTCTCCTGGGATGACATTGGAGGGCTAAAAGATGTCAAGGTTTGAAGCTTAACCATCACAATACTGTTTTTCCTCTAAGCATTGGCTGAATCTGACAATATTTTACAATAATGGAACAGAAAAAGCTACAGCAAGCAGTTGAATGGCCCTTGAAACATTCTTCAGCATTTTCAAGGCTGGGGGTATCACCCGTCCGTGGTATACTTCTTCATGGGCCTCCAGGGTGCTCAAAAACAACCCTTGCCAAGGCTGCTGCTTGTGCTGCACAAGCTTCTTTTTTCTCTTTGAGGTATGGTCTCCCTCAATCCTAATAATGTTTTCTTCAAAGCCACATCTAGACCTTATCCTCTTAACCTGAATAACTTGTTAAAGCATTCACATTTATTGTTGGATTGTTTACGAAGGCGATTTATGCTTTATTTTTGTAGTGAACTATAGATAAACTGTGGGTTTATTATATAACGACTAAGATTAAAAGATTCAACTAGCTGGCCTACAACTATTTTGCTTATGAATCTTGATTGTAGCTTACTATATTTTCATTGTCTGAGATCATATCCTATGTCAGTGGGGCAGAGCTATATTCCATGTATGTTGGTGAGGGTGAATCTTTATTGCGTAATACATTTAGAAAAGCTCGTCTGGCTGCACCAAGCATAATATTTTTTGATGAGGCTGATGTGGTTGCTGCAAAGAGGTGAATTTTCCATAGCTTATTTTCCCATTAACAGATGCTGAGGGTATCACATATTGTCAGAGTGATCGTCTGAACATTATTATGTGTCATTTTATTTGCAATGGCAGAGGAGGAAGCTCAAATGGGAGTACAACAGTTGGGGAAAGGCTTCTATCTACTTTGTTAACCGAAATGGATGGCTTAGAGCAGGCTAAAGTGAGTTTCATTACTTCCTATCCATATTCAAAATATAAACATGATTTTTATTTGATTTATTTTGGACATCTTGTATGTTTTTGCAGGGCATTCTTGTTTTGGCTGCTACAAATCGTCCTCATGCAATCGACGCCGCGCTTATGCGTTCCGGACGTTTCGATATAGTAAGTTGTCCACGTGCTGCACTATAATTAGTTCCAACAGAACCTTCAAATAGAATGAGAAGCTCTAGTTTGAGACACTTCCCTTACTTTGCTCTTTGCTGTCAAATAGGTGCTTTATGTACCACCACCAGATTTAGAAGCTAGGCAGGAAATCCTCGGCGTGCATACGCGTAAAATGAAGATAGACGACGTGGTGGATCTCGGACAAATAGCAGAAGATACTGAGCTCTTCACCGGAGCTGAGCTTGAGGGTCTATGCAAAGAGGCAGGAATCGTTGCTCTGAGGGAAGACATATCTGCGACTGTTGTGTGTAGCCGACATTTCGAGGTGGTGATGGGATCCCTGAAGCCAGGTCTTAGCCGAGAAGACATTGATTCTTATGCCTCATTCATGAAGAATCCATCTACAAGAATCTCTGATCAATCTGAATCAGGGTTCAAACAGCAAAGCGGAGGGAGCAAGAGTCTACTGCTTGCAGCAGCTCCTGCTGTAATAGCTGTAGTTAGTATTATTTGTTATAATGGTCTGAGGAGTACCTCCAGAGAGCTACCTGCGACTTGAACGTGTAGATTTTGAGCATGAATAGGAACTTTGTTAATGCCCTCTCTCTCTCTCTCTCTCTCTCTCTCTCTCTCTCACTCTAATATAATAAATTATACTCCATGAGAATGACGTATTGGTATTTGTTAATGCCCATTACCCCCTTTCTCTCTCACTCAAATAATAAATTATACTCCATGAGATACGGTCAAAATGTCTCAAATTTGAAGTTTACAGCATTTTGTAAGTTATTTCTCAAATTCAAATTCCAGCACTTTATAAGTAGAGCTGGATTTCCCTAGTTAAAAAATAAAAATAAAAATAAAAATAAAAAGGAAAAAAGTGCAAAAATTCCAAAATATTTATCTTGAGGAGTGAATTTTCCCTTGACCTTTTTTCTTAGAGCAAATGTCACTCCAATATTTTCCTTTAATCTTTTTTTTAGAGCAAATACCACCCTAATATTTATTAGTAAGTGCAAATCCCTCTTCCTCTCTAAAAATTGGATTTTGGTGGAAAAATACCATTTTATTAACATTATTATTTCTTATCCCTAAAAAAATATTTATGTTTTATATAATTTGCCTTTATTTAAAAAAAAACTTATAATTCCCCTTTAATTATAGACCCAAAATCATATATGCATCTCTAAAATTAATATTATTTTATCATGATAGAGTTTATACTCTTGTGAATTAAATTTATTGAAAAATATGAATGAAAATTGTATGAAAAATAAATGTAAGATTTTTAATAAAATTACAATATATTATTTGATCATGCGACTTCAATAATAAAACACTAACTAAAATTATGCACCTATTAAAATTAAGTGACGTCTATTTAATTAGTAGAGCAAATTTTATCATGATTCAAACGTTTTTAAATACTTAAAAATATTTATAAGATCCAGCATCTAATTAAAGAGGTCTAGATTGGAAACAAAAACAAGACAACAAATAAATAGTTTTTAGGTATAAAAAATAGAAAAAAGTTAATAAAATAATACTTTCCCACCAAAAATTTTTGGGGAGGGAAGAGGATGCCAGAAGTGTTTTTGCATCTTTTCTCAAATAAAAATAAAATATTATTGTGAACTCAGATCATAAGATAGGTAAATGAACATGTCAATGGGGTCTTATTTAATTATCAATTAAGCTTGTATTATTTTTGTATTTCAATCAAAGTTGACCCAATTCAATTAAATAAGGTTACTACTATTTCTCATATTCTATTTCAAAGTATGGTATAGTTTAAATAATAGAATTACGGGTTGCCCTATGAAAAGGTAATGAGAAAATAAAACTTTCCTCATCTTTGTTCTCTCTATTCCTCTCTCTTATTTCTTCTTATCCCCCTCCCATTCCTTCTACCTTCAACTCTTCTATCTTATTTTCAAAAAATCATCACAAAAAATGGAGAATTTCATGGTTCAATCACAAATATCTCCTCTACATGTAAAAATCGATTTGTTCCCTTTGGGAAAAAAAAAATACTTCGTCATCAAAACTAAAGTCGTTTTTATGTTTGTACAAACCTTTTTTTTCCCACTTTGCAAGTTTTTTTTTTTCTACTTGCTTTCAACAAAAATCTTCATTGGACAAATTGCAAGTTATAGTAAGAAAAGGTTTAAAATTGCAAAAAGTAAAAAAAATTGCATTTAGGATTGCAAAGTGTTTTTTTAGTTTGTCCTTTTTTCACTTGAATTTTCGGAGTGCCATTTTTTATTTTGTATTTTAAAGCATATTGATCCTATTATGCTATTTAATTTATAAATTTTAAGGGAAAAGTTTATAAATAAGCGATTCAATTGCTTGTGAAAATCAGCAATTCCTCAAAAAAAAAAAAAAAAAACTTATAGCTTCTAAATAAACTAAGAGAATTTTATTATTATTTTTTAAGTTGGAACTAAATAGAAATCGAGTGGATATGAAATATAACGAACTAATTAGATTAGACTAAATTAATTTGGGGCTTTTTTGGCCCATAATATTAAAAATTAGCGCGACTAGATACTCCCCAAAAATCAAAATTTATTAATTTTCAGTTTAGACAAGTTAAAATTTAAAATATATTTAACATAATATTTTTTAAGGGTGATTCTATTTACACCACCATTTTTTCTTTTCACACCACTAATAAAATTAAATGCAAACATAATTAATTTTGAGATTACTAAATTGTCATTTTCTTACTTCAACACACTACAACTTTTTCTTTCCACACCACCAAAATAAAATAATTTAATAAATTAAAGAATATTTCAGATTTCAGAACAAAAAATTAAAGAATAAATTAAAACTCAAATTTCAGAATAGAAACAACGTTTATCGTATCTCTGCAAATGACCAAACCCTATTTTCTCAAACTTTGAATTCAAGAATATTGCGTTTAAATCAATCTTGGAAGGCGGAAATGATGAAGAAACGAGTAATGTAAGTGATTTGCTATTGTTTTAACCGCAATTTTTTATTTTTTTGAGAGTTCCATCGAGTTATCACGTTCAAATCGTCGAACATGATTCGGAAGTTACAGTTTGAATGTTGTGAAAGCGGTTCGAAAATTTGTTTCCGACCTTATATAATTAAGTTTAAAAATAAGTTTTTGGGTGGATCATTATGTGGTTGGAAATTTGTTTCCGAATATCTCTCATTTTGTCCAGAAACTTGTTTCCGAAGCCACCTGTTTGCAACCAAAAACTTATGAACCTCTATTGTGTTGTTCAAAAATAAATTTCCGAGTCTTCTTCTGATAAATATTTTAACACATTTTCTATGGTTATTATTTTGCAGACATATGTTAATGGTTGTTACATGTTATCTGTGGTTATCACAACCATGTGATAGGATAGTATTTGGAGGGTCATGCATTTGCCGATCGATTATCATCTGAAGAGGAGAGCTTGGTGGGTAGTATGTCGAGTGCCCATACTCGACCAAAGCAAATATTAGCGGCCCTACAGAGATAATTGAAATGATTGCGCAATTGGGTGGGAAGACTTTGTTAATTGAACAATTTTTTAGATTTTAATGAACTATGTGTATTTGGTTAATTGAAGAACTTTGTTGTGTTGTAATAGACTATTCGTATTTAGTTGTATTGTAATAGACTACTCGATGTTTGGTAACCAGAATCATTTAACCTTGCAAATATAAAGGGTGTGATAACATAAAACATAAGATAAAACATGACAAAATATCCATAATTGGAATAAAAGTTGACAAACATGGCTTTTGCATGCATTTGAGTGTTTATGTGGATCATATTTGAAGATTAATGCATGTTTAAGTTGAGGTTTTGTGGTCATTTCAGTTTTTCTCGTGCACGCTCATGTTTTGTTGTTTTGTTGAAGTTTGAGCTAAAAAAGAGGATACTTACAAGATCCAATTCAGTTGGGAGATAAGCTAGAAAGATAGAGGATCGAGTTAGGGTCATTCTGCAATTTGAATCAGGTCAATCAGATAAGAAACAAGCGAGAACGGAACAAAATGGCGGAGCATGTCGAAGGTATGCAAGCTGGCACAGACCATGCCGTTGAACGGCACGGCCCGTGCCATGAAGCAAGCAATGTTTGGAGTCTTGGTATCAACGGCATGGTCTGTGCTACTCACGGCACGGACTGTGCCCCATGTCGTAACCACGAAGGCGTGTTTTGATGCACGGCATGGCCCGTGCCGCCTGTTCCGAAAATTTTAGGCCTCTTTTCTTACTTGGACTCTATATTCCTCAACTATAAAAGGCTATGCTTTGCACGATTTTTGTGATAACTTTTTCACCCTATATTGAAGCAGAGAAGTGCTGTGAAGACGGATGAAGACGG
This sequence comes from Perilla frutescens, assembly GCA_026008535.1. Lineage (NCBI taxonomy): Eukaryota > Viridiplantae > Streptophyta > Magnoliopsida > Lamiales > Lamiaceae > Perilla > Perilla frutescens. Next base: position 7,837,534 of record BRKX01000018.1, on the reverse strand, counting down.
AGATTGAAGATTTAAACATCCGGCATAAGTGTTTTATGTTTTTAGTTTAATTTCGTCATGACTTTTGTAATTCATATTTTATTAGATTTCTATTTTGCCATGAGCGGCTAAACGCATATTAATTCTAGGGTTTGCAAACATGTTGAAGTTATGAATTGATTTTAATTATGTTACTTTTCCCTTCTGATTAGTGTGTTCAAACATTCAAGTTTAGATTTCTCATGCATGATTAAGGCCATAGTCATTGTATACTAGCTAATTGATTTGAGTCCTGATGGAGATAATTAATTAGTGGGATTAAATTGAATGATTTGATACACGTTCTGTGGAATCTGTAGGAGGTTTTAAATCTATTGATCTATTGGGAGTTAACAATTAATCTAGAGACGAGAGTGATAGTTAATTTGTTAATCCACGACTACCTTGAGACTTGGCGGAGATAGGTAGAAACATTTCAGATCCTCCACCAATAATTGGATTAAAAGTGAAAATTGTTAGGATTGAATTAGTACATAACGGACACATGTGCATTGCATTCCCTATGATTAATCTTTTAATTGATTGTCTGATTCTTTTAAGTATTTTAGTTTCGTGATTTTATTTTGTCTCTTTCTTAATTATTTATTTTAGTTGGATTTAGATTTTTTTTGTCTAGGATTAACTCACCCCAAGAATTTGGTAACCTGGATAATAAAGAGTTGATCTTTGTTTCAGTCCCTATGGATACGATACTCGATTCACCGATTATATTGCCTGATCTGTGTTAGTTGCAATTTGTGCATAATAAATAGTGCATCAACTTTCAAATATCCATATATCCCATAAAAGTCACGATTACCATTAACCAAATATTCATAATATCCCATAAATGTCACGATTATCATTAATAAAATATCCATAATGTGAAGAGACACATTAACATAAGACAAAACAATATCCATAATATCCCATAAAAGTCACGACTACCATTAATACAATATTCATAATATCACATAAAAGTCACGATGCAAACCAATGAAAACGGCCTCTAGAGGACTGGGCCTGAAAAGATAAATACTCATATGCTTCCTCGACCCAAAGCATATAAGTATCTACTGAAAACGTCTCATCACTAGCCCTCCATTGTGCGACCACTGGGATTATGATCTTGGTCATCGTTATCACTAGCACCTTCATTGGGATTATTATCATCCGTTCCATCATTAACGTGTTAATTTTCCAATTCTTCTTCCGCAACTCTAACTCTTTCATAATGTTCGAGGGCACCTTGTCTTTCTCTCATTACAGAGACCATGGGTCTCCTTTGATAAACCGAATAACAAAGATTTAACAAGTATCATTACAATCCCAACTGTGAGCAAAAAAAAGTTTATGAATGAACTTCAAGCAGTTCGAAAATAATAATTTGAAGCCTTTTCAATAGGTTCAAATTATTGTTTTTGAACAATCATACTGCTGTTCCAAATATTGTTTTCGAATATGCTCAGTAACGTTCAGAAACATTTTTTTTAAATGCTTAATTATACACACATAAACTTGTTTCCGAACTAACAACTTGTGATACAAAAAATACAGTTCGAATGACCTTCATACCATCGAAATAGAGCAACATAAAATCAAGACCAAGATTTCAATACAATTCCAATGACATTTATACCATCTTTCACATACAATTTCAATGCAATATTTAGATTTCAAAACATATTATAGCGATTTAAACTAACTTACAGTAACAAACCCTAATTTTGCACATGGGGAAAACCATAAACAAACCATACACCCTTGAACTAAGTAGGAAAAATTTACCATTAATGGACATGAGACTCGACAGTTGATGGGTTTTCGGAGTTTTGGAGATTGAAGTGCGAAGCAACTTCAATTGGATCGAATTTTGCCTTTCTCACTGCCTTTCCCTTTCTCGCTGTCTTTCTTCTTTTCTTTCTCTCTGCCTTTGTTTTTGTGTAAGATTAAATGATGATATTCTTTTTTTTCTTTTTTTGTTGTTTTGTTTATATAAACTAAATGCAAAAGTCTGATTTTTCATTTTTTTTAAGTTGAGGGGTATATTGGTCTTTTAGTGTGGTGTGTAAAAAAATTAAAAAAAAAAAAAGAGAATTTTTATAATGTGTAAAGTAAAAATGGTGTGAAAAGGAGAATTGGCGGTGTAAATAGAATCACCTATCTTTTTATAAAGTTTTTTTTTTTTCCTTCCAAAATTTCCTACATATAAAACCTAAGTCTCGAATAACAAAAAAAAAAAAAAAAGAGCTTTTGGGAAAAAGCGGAGCTCTCAGCCATGCCGTCAATGGCCTCCAACAACTCTACACACACTGCCAAAATCAATCAACTCAATGGCCCCAAAGCCGACTTCGTCGCTAGGTTTTTTTACATGCATATGCATATGAGTAGTTTCAACAATTTCCTTTCCAAATTTATGCATTTGCAAATTAATTTTTTGAATTATTTCAGGAGGCAAAAGATCGAGAAGCACAGGAAAGCTCTGCCGATTGCTGCGGGCAAGTCTTTTTTGTTTAAACTTATATTTGTTATTCTCGATTTTGATGTGTGTGTCGTTGCCGTCTTGGTGTAAAGTTATTAGCTCGTGTTTGATATTTTGTTGGGTTCACAATTTTGTTCTTTTTGAACAGAAGTTTATATCTGATTAGGAAAGAATTTAAGGTGTTTTTTTCTGATTTTGAATGCTGTGGGTTGGGTTGTAATTTGATTCGACAGTTTTTTTTTTTTTTTGTTAAAGTAAGGCTTGTGCTTATGAATTTTGGATATTGTGCAGCTGAAAAGAGACTAGTGGAGGAGGTTAGCAATAACGACGTACTAATTATTGTTGGTGAAACTGGCAGTGGGAAGACAACACGTAAGTTTAGCTGGAAAATTGTATTTTTCCGTGGTGAAGCTTAATTTTATCTTGCCTTCAAAATCACTCTTATATTTTTGTTAGTATATATCAATGCTAGATAGACATAGATCTTTGTAGACCCCCGAGGTTCTTGTGGTGCTATCCATTGTAGTCTAAAGGAAGAAGAGAGTTGTTATTTGTGGATGATTCGACTAATATTCACCTGATATTATTTGTGGATATGCCCACATCATTTGTTTAGTTTAATGCTAATGTGGCTCTTTGTTCAGCCAGCACCTTTAGCCTTTATCCAACTCTCAACTTATATAATGTGGATGTTGGTTTTTGCTAGCATGTGTTGACTACGGCCTTTTCTGCACAAGTTATATCATGTATGGTGTTGAGTCTGCTGACGGTGGAGCAACTTAAAGAGATCCTTTTCAACATAAATTATTTGCATGCAATGAAATGCTAGCGTGTCCTTCTTGTGCTTAGACTTGCTCTTGTCTGCGCAGTTTTACTTATAAACTTTAATCAGAACATCTGATCGATAGAAAGTAATAATATCTTGACAGAATTACCCCAGTATCTACTTAATGGAGGGTTTGGCCGCAATGGAGTCATTGGGATAACTCAACCTAGACGTGTTGCTGCTGTTACAGTCGCTAAAAGGGTTGCTGAGGAATGTGGAGTGACATTGGGCCAAAAGGTTGGATATGCCATTAGATTTGAGGATGTGACTTCTACCTCAACAAGGATTAAATACATGACGGATGGTTTGTTGTTGAGGTAAAAGGAATATGCCCTTTTCCTGTGTGTTGCTTTACACAAATTATTTTATACAAATCATAGGTTGGTTGGTTTATTATATGTGAAAATCAGGTGCACCGTGCATGTGCTATCCACATGGGTATTTGATTCATGCTTGGAGCTAGTTATTATTGGATGCAAATCCCTCTATAAACTTTCTGGTCTTGGTTTAATTACAATTACAGGGAAGCATTGTTGGATCCATCTCTCTCTAAATATTCAGTTATTATTGTGGATGAGGCTCATGAGAGAACAGTCCACACTGATGTATTGCTTGGTTTACTGAAGACTGTACAAAAAAAAAGGTCGCGAGGTGTAAATGACACGGTAAATAATGATCATATACAAACTGAGAATAGCATAGAGTCGCAAAAAGAGAATGAGCTTCAATCTACCAGCATTATGAAGAACAATCAAGGCAAAAAGTTATCCCCATTGAAGTTAATTATCATGTCTGCCAGTCTGGATGCAAAAATCTTTTCCGATTATTTTGGTGGTGCTAGGGCTGTGCATGTCCAGGGCCGACAATATCCTGTTGATGTACTGTACACCCATCAACCAGAGACTGATTATGTAGATGCAACCTTGATTACTATATTTCAGGTTGATGCAGCATTTTCTCTTTATTATTGATTGCATATTTATTGCATGAATTACTCTTAATTTTTTTTGTCAGATACCTATGTCATGCTATGTCCAAGATAAACTTGCATTTTCGAAGGATGTTGATGCACTTATATTTAGTAATCGTTTTTATCTGGAACAATAGGAATTTTAAATTGGATAGTTAGCACAATAAACTGAGCCACCTCTATAGTAAACTTCTAAAGTATTTTCTATGTTAAAAATGTCTTGATAGCATAATAAATGATCCTGTCTTATTCTGTATTTTATTATAAATGTAGTGTTAGTATTAAAGAATGACATCTCAAGCTATGAAATTTAATAAAGAGAGTGCATTATAGTGCATCGGCCTGCTAGAGCAGAATCCTGCTTCACCCCTTAGCTCATTTTGGAGGATATATAGTTCCTTTTCTTTCCAATAGGAAGAGGTTGTGGTTATGCATTATTTATTTTATAAGTACCTAACCCTCTCAAACTACGTTGTCTAATTTAGTGTTAAAAAAATAGCGAACATTGAGAGACTCCTCTTATTTTGGTGTAGCTCTACTCGTTGGGCCTTGTCGGTCTGTTTTTAGACTGTAACATTTACTCCGTTTGACATTCCAGATACATCTAGAGGAAGGACCAGGTGATATACTTGTATTCTTGACTGGCCAAGAAGAGATAGAATCTATCGAGAGGCTCATCCAGGAGCGCCTTCCTAAATTAGCTGAGAGTAAACGCAAGCTTCTTGTTATTCCGATATTTGCATCTCTTCCATCAGAGAAACAAATGAAAGTCTTCATGCCTCCACCAAGTGGTTTTCGTAAGGTTGTTCTGTTTCCTAATAACTGCCAGTTTATCCTGAATAGCATTTCTACTCTCCAATAATTCATTCTTCTACATAGGGACCTCATTAGGTCAATATATTTATATACCTGACTATAATTTGTTTGTTTCTCTTTGCTTTTTAGGTAATATTAGCAACCAATATTGCTGAAACGTCATTGACAATACCTGGGATCAAGTATGTCATTGACCCAGGAATGGTCAAATTACGCACATATGATGCTTCTACAGGGATTGAGCCTTTAATTGTTGTTAAAACCTCAAAAGCACAAGCACTTCAGAGGAGGTAATGTGATTGAATTGATCCTAATTTAATATTCACAGGGATAGATTTCTACTTATAAAATGCACATCAGATTTCTTCATTTCTTTATTTATAGGATGCTATGATAGATTCATTTTGTCTCCTCTTTGTACTTTTCCTGATATTTGGTACCTGATATTTGAAGAAATGGTCTTACATTTTTTAAAAATCTCTGATGACTTGGTGATCCTCCTGCTCTCCTAAAATGGGTTCTTGGAATCATATCCAGAAGTTCAACTATACATGCTAACACAAAATCCGTCTTTTGGAACTGTGATCCCATTGGCTATACTGAAATTGTATTGAGTTACTTTGTGTTGTTGTGTCTAAGGTGTTCAGACTTTTTAATGGTTTTGAGTTGAAGAAAGTACCAAAGAGTGGAAAAAGGGATTGTCAACCTGTCTTGCCCTTTTCCAAGATAAAAAAGAAGGCCACAAAGCCAGTTTTTATTTAAGATATCTGCACCAAGTGATAAATGTTACAATTTGAATGCAGTGGCCGTGCTGGCCGAGAAGGACCAGGGAAATGCTACCGCCTTTATCCAGAGAGTGAATTTTACAAACTGAAAGCTTCTACTACACCAGAAATTAAAAGATGTAACCTTGCAAATGTAATTTTGCAGCTTAAAGCTCTAGGTGTTGATGACATTCTTGGTTTTGACTTCATTGAAGAACCAGAAAGGTGATTACAATCACAGCTCATTTCTCCCCCTTCTTTTTTCTCTTGTGCAGCTTTGAAAATATTGGCTCCTATTTAATTTCCTCATGTTTATATAGTGGTTGTATTGCTGCAGGGTGTGTTTTCATGTCTTTGAGTGCTTTCTTTGAGTAGCTTAGCAATTTACGGTCTACTGTTTTTACTAATACAGGATGGCCATCATCAAGTCAATGGAGTTGTTATTCTTGTTAGGTGCCTTTACAGATGGAAGTAAATTGTCTGATCCGGTTGGTCATCAAATGGCCAGGCTTCCGTTGCATCCTATTTATTCTAAGGCTCTCATTGTCGCCAGTCAATTTAATTGCTTGGAAGAAATGTTAATAATTGTTGCATTGCTCTCAGTTGAATCTATATATTATGCTCCCCGTGAAAAGTTGGAAGAGGTATTGCTGCACTCTTCTCCTGTAACATTTCTGTTTTTATTGGTGTAATTTCAAAATGAAGATTTAGTCTGATGTAAAACGTGTAAAAATAAGGCCCTAAGCAAGTCCTTACTCATATAAAGTCCTCTTATATAACTTTTTTGTACTGCTTACACTGTAGTCTCTGTTTATTTTTTTTCTTGTTCTCACTTATCTTTGATGCAGTCACGGACTGCCTTGAGAAGCTTCTCAAGTCCAGAGGGAGATCATTTGACATTACTAAATATATTCCGTGCTTCTGATGAGTTTTTGGAGAAGAGCAAGCTGGTAATCAGTCAAGACAAGGCTGAAAAGAAACTCAGAAAATGGTGCAAGCAGAATTTTATCAATAGCCGCTCTTTAAAGCATGCCCGCGACATCCACAGGTCTGATGTGGTTTCCTTCTTATTCTAAAGTTATCCTTTAATGCAATTAAGAATCTTGGACTATGGTGTTGCCATAATGGACTGGGTCTCCATGCAGTCAGCATTTTAATTTGTAGTTTGAGAATGTTGTGCATATGGCCAATTGAGCTACCTTGATCTTTTTCTGTGTTTCCCTTACTCTGTGAGGACCTTGTTTGGAATTTCTCTAGATGCACATGCATGTCTCAAATTTGATCATGTGCTATATTTGTAGTCAAATACGGAGGAATGTTGAACAAATGGGCCTTCATGTCACTTCATGTGGGGAGGACATGCTTCCACTGCGCAGATGCTTAGCCGCTTCGTTTTTCCTAAATGCAGCTTTGAAGCAGCCGGATAATACTTACAGGTAAGTGTTTAATTTTATAGCACAACAATTATGGCTTGAATTCTCTCTCTCTCTCTCTCTCTCTCTCTCTCTCATGTTTCCTTTACATCTCAATTTGTGAATTTGTCAAATGGCAGGGCTTTGTCTAGTGGCCTCGTGGTGAAGATTCATCCTTCATCTGTATTATTCCGGATGAAACCAGAATGCATAATCTTCAATGAGTTAGTCCGGACTAATCAGAATTATGTTCGCAATGTTTCTACAATAGATTACTTGTGGTTACCCGAGCTGGCCCCTCAATGCTATGCCCTGCAGGAATAGGCTTCCCCATGGTTATACGAAATTCTCTGGTACGTCTACCGAAAGAACATGCATGACTATCCATTCCCATCCATTCACTTAAAGCTACACTCATTACAACTGCCATAAATCTCTCTCATTTTTCAAGTACTTTAGAAGGAATATACATGTTACTGGTTAATTCAACGGAAATAAACGTTGTCACTTGACTTGATTTAAGGTTAGAGTGTTGTTATGACAAAGACAGCTTTGGTTTACTTATTACTGTGTTTTGCGGCAGCAAAGGAGAGAATGCGCGGCAGCAAAGGAGAGAATGCGAATGTCAGCTCACGTCTCTGCACTTAACATGACTCGTTGAATAAGAGGGAATTCTTGGAAGCGCAACAACATCAACCTCAAACGCCATTTCTGTAATAAGGCAAGCATTTGATGAACTTATGAATGATTTTCACAATGGCCTACTTTACTTAATCCAGTATATATTCAAATGGATGGTTTGCTGATGCCACCTGTAACGTGGTATGGGCACCTTTCATAAACTGGGAAACACGACGTGAAAAAAGCCGGTCCTTCTTTCCCTTATTACTCAATGCAATAGATGCAGGTGAACTTAAGCCATGCCTCTTCTCATCTAATCATCGAGACGAGGCACGCGGTTTTTTCACGTTCTCTTGCTGCCAACACGCAAACTCGCCCCCGCTCGGTCATAAGAACCTCAACTTTGAAACGCTGTTCATGTAAAAACATTTTTTCTAGATGATAAGAATACGTCAAGATACTGTTTTTGTTGTGGATCTATTATTTGTTGTTGGTATATTGTTCTTATCAAATATCGTTTTCATTTGAAAATAGGGAGCTGCAGCCATTATAGTATTGTGGAAGCTGCCTTTTCTGGACTATGATGTGATGGTCAAAAATGGAGGACTTCTTGCATCAACTATAATTTTTTAGTGTTATATTCATTTCTTTATTTATTTCATCATTTTTCACGCCAATTTCATAGGCCAAACATCTAGACTGAAATTATTTTGTTTTAATAGTACTTGGTGGATAATCGACCAAATATACAAGTAACAAAACACGGGCAATTATATTTTCTATAATTGGTTCAATAATGGCCCATTTTGTGTTTGATGTGGTTTGTGTTGTAGGTGCAATATACTAGCACTTTGTATTTATTTACTAATAATTGGTGCAATTATTCATGCAAATGTGAATTTCCGCCTAGCAATTTTGTTTTTGAATATGGTATAAACTATAAAACCAGGAAAAGTATTCAAAACGTAAATAATTGTTTATTTAAGTCAGTAGATACTTGTTAATTTACATTTTTCTTCAACATGTACATTTTTCAAACGAGAATAGTCATCATATCTTTTTCCCCCCTTTAAGATGTTGATTTGTGAAATTATTATTATCATTATTCCATAGTCATGCACATGTTGTATAGTTGTGGAATTCATTGCACATGCCAAAATTACAAATATGTCCTATTCATTTATTTTATATGTTCTACCACACAGCCTCCATATCCATAGCAATTCACCTAATTATACCCAATTTTAAATGTAGTCCATTTTTCTTAAATAAAAAAAGGCTCCATCCTATTCCTGAACAATTCAATCTCCACACACACAATCACTTATAAATTGATGTCCAAAAGCACACAAAATATCATTTGTTAGAATCTCCCATTTTTCATGCAATACTAAAAAGAGAGAAAACAAACAACATGGGAAATTCTTTTGCATGCTTCTCTCCATTAAATTTAACAGCATCCAAATCTCAAGGAAAAGAGCTTCTCCCTCCATGGATAGCTCCCCACAGAAGATCAAGAAAATCATCATCTTCTTCTTCTCCATCCAAGAAAACCTCGGACGTTTTCGACGAATCCTATATTAAGCAACAAGCTCAGATTGCTTCCATGCTCTACCACCATCACTTGAACAACAATGGAGGCGATCTTCTTCTTCAACTCGACCGCTCCGTCTCCACGAAAACTCCGCCTTCTTCTTCGAAGAAGTTTTCGAGGCGATCGCGCTCTGTTTCCAGCTCTACTACCCCTCTCTCTTCTTTGAAGCTCCCTACTCTGCAGGTTTCACATCCTCTTTTTTTTTTTTTTTATAATGCAGACTCATGAGTTTTACTTTGTTAGTTGAATTTGATAGAATAGCTTCTTTTAGATTTGCTCTTTTTTATTTATTTTTTTGGAAATAGTTTTGTACTTCCATTGTCATATTCAACTAGAAGGAAACGTCTTTAAATGAAATTTTACTTTTAGGCAGGGCTATAGTTCAAGCTTGACTAATTTAAGTATTGTGTATAATAAAATTTTGTTTGACTTTTAAGAGATTGTGTTATTATCTGGATAGTAGTACTAGCATAAAATATCAATGTTAATAATCTTTCTTTATTACTTTTTAGGGCCACGTATCTAAGCGTAATTAAATGTTGACCCCACAATTAATCAACTCTCATATATCATTAATATCCAATTCAAATGCAACAAAAAAAAAACTATTTTATTTTATTTTATTTTGCATAATGTTTTTATTCCATTAATTTTAGGATGTTGCAAGAACTGAAGGTGAAGAGAAGAAGCATTTTGTGCTAGTTCATGGTGGAGGTTTTGGGGCATGGTGTTGGTACAAAGTTATAGCCCTCTTGAAAGAAGCCAAATGTGAAGTTGATGCCATAGATCTCACTGGCTCTGGAGCTAACTTTTGTGACATAAATTTGATTAAAGACATAGCCCAATATGCCAAACCTCTCACTGATTTCCTAGCAAATCTTGCTCATGACAAAGAGGTATGTTATATATGTGTGTATATATATATGTCTACTCCATTTCATATTTTTATTTATTTAAAGAAAACAATGGAGCAATGTTAGATGCATGGGTTGAATTCTTTAGGAATAGGTTGTGTTCTTGAATTATGGTGATGATCAATGCTTAGAAAAAAAATGCAGGTGATTTTGGTGGGACATGATTTAGGTGGAGCTTGTATTTCTTATGCAATGGAGATGAATCCTAGCAAAGTTTCAAGAGCTGTTTTTGTTGCTGCAACAATGCTGAGTGATGGCCAGAGTGCCCTTGATGTCTTCTCCAAACAGGTCTGCAAACAACTGCGGTTTTCACAGATCTTCATCACGTTTTCTGTACTATTTTGAAGCTCCTTTTTTTTTTCCTGATTTTGAGCTTCATTTGCAGTTAGGTGATCTTAACCAACGTGCTCAGAAGTTCGTATATGCAAATGGGAAGAAACAGCAGCCAACTGCTATCAGCTACGACAACTCGTTGTTGGAAGATATCTTCTTCAACAGAACTCCATCAAAGGTAAGATTATGCTTTGAATCTTGCCACTAAGATTTCTGGAAATTTCATGTTTCTGCATTTTATCATTTCAGGATCTGTGATCATAATGAAGTTTTGTATCTGTGTGTGTGTGTTGATGCAGGATGTTGCATTAGCATCAGTATCCATGAGGGATGTACCATTTGCACCAGTGACAGAGAAGCTTTCTCTCTCTGCAGCAAACTATGGCTCTATCCCAAGGTTTTATGTTAAGACAGATGACGATTTCGCCATTCCTGAAACACTTCAGGAGGCCATGATACAGTCAGACCCTCCTAAGCAAGTCTTTCAGCTTAAAGGTGCCGATCATTCTCCATTTTTCTCGAAGCCTCAGGCACTGCTCAGGCTTCTAATAGAAATATCAAACATCCCTCGGAAGTAAGAAGAGAAAACAGAGCTTAGAAGGGGCATTGCTGCCTATTTTTTGGTTGCAGCCATTGATTGTAATTATACTGTTATTCAGAATAAACTCACAGAATTACAATTGAAAGTGGAAATGAAGAAACCATGTGTGAAAATTGAACAAAAATATTTCATAGAACATGTTGATGTAACAAGGTCTGCTAGTCTCAGTATGTTATTTTGTAGCAATAAGAGTTTCATAGCACCCCAAAAATCACAACATTTTGCAAACCAAAAGAAGAGGGACTGGACTCAAACGAATGAGTGGAAGCCGCATATATAATATAAGTATCTCTCACAGGGTTCGTCACTTCTTCCTCGAGATCTCAAGCCTCTTGCGAAAATCTTCCTCCATAAGGGGAATTCCATCGCGCAACTTGACCTTTGGCTCCCAGCCTAACAACTCCTTGGCCTTTGTTATGTTCGGTTTCCTCTGGCGAGGATCATCTGGAGTGTTCTCGACAGTTATGATCTTCACGTTTGGATTGATCATCTGCAAGGCACCCCGAAAAATTTCATGTTAAATTCTGAAGCTGAGAAATGCCTGACTGAGGCTGAAATGATGCTAAAAGATTTTCTGGTTCTTGTACAGTGCTCATAGGGAACAATTTATACAATGGGATTTATTTGGCTGAAGAATAAAAGTTTTAAGGACTTTTCGACTCAGGTATAACTGAAGCATGCAAGAAGTTCAAAAAAAGTTACCTCCTTCACAGTCTCTGCAAGCTCAGTCATTGTGAATTCACCTGGAAGTAATATTATTGGTGAGAATTTATTTATATGAAAGTAAAGCATCGAAGACAAATAATCAAGTGTCAGAATTTTATTAACCTGGATTGCCAATGTTGATTGGCCCAGTGTTATTTCCTTCCATCAGTCTGATAAGGCCGTCGACCTTACCCAAAAGCAAGTAGTATGAAATTATAAGAGGATTTTCATGCACTTTAGATTGCATAACGAAATGATCGTTTCACATACCATATCAGAAACATAGCAAAAGCTCCTTGTTTGTGTTCCTGGCAACTGAACTGTCAAAGGTTCATCACTGCACAGAGTTGCATTTGACAAAGTGAATAACAAATTTATGATACCACAGCAATTACAGGCTCATTTTTTCAGACAAAGACTCTCTCTCTCTCTCTCTCTCTCTCTCTCTCACACACACACACACACACACATGGCGTCTTCAATCAAGCTTCAGGTTTTTCGTGGGGAACATAGTAGTATGGCTAGTGATTATTACCGTATTGCTTGAGCTAAGAAATTGCTCACAACCCGACCATCATCAATATTCATTCGGGGTCCATAAGTGTTGAAGATCCTAGCAATCCGTATCTCTATTGCAAATACAAAATTTTGTATTGGTTAGTAGGAATGGAAAAAGTTGTTGCCTGCAGCATCATTTTAGATGTTTTACATAGTAGGAAAAAAGAGGCCAATACCAATTCCATGCTGTCTATGATAATCAAACATCAAAGTCTCTGCCACTCTTTTCCCCTCATCATAACAACTTCTAACTCCTGCAATGTCAGAATAAACAATAAAATGGGCCGATCCACATTCGTCTATTTCCAAATGCCTCATTAGACATTGTAAAAAAAGATGATTCGTCGACACAAAAGACATACTATGCAATCATCAGTCTAGTAAAAGGGTTATTCAAATGGTATCACCGTATCAGCATAGTTATTCATTCAGCTTTCTACACTTAGCAACATAAAAGTACCTATAGGGTTCACGTTGCCCCAGTAGTCTTCAGTCTGAGGATGCACGAGTGGATCACCGTAAACCTCTGATGTGGATGTCAACAAAATCCTATCGAGTATTACATCAAATAAATTAACGAATTCAATAGAAACAGTTATAAAAAAAGTTTGAAATATGTACAAGTCTTGTCAAACCTTGCTCCTACTCGCTTGGCAAGTCCCAACATGTTTAGTGTTCCAATTACATTTGTCTTTATTGTCTGTAGCATTGAGAAAATAAACATCAATAATCCATCATTCATTGATAATTTTTACAGGTGAAGAAATTTGAGAAACTTCGTGAATCAATGACAAAAAGTTCTTCCTTTTCTGTAGTTTCTAGTCAGAATGTGCTGTGAACATCTAAACTCTGTGTGTGTGTGTGTGTGTGTGAGAGAGAGAGAGAGAGAGAGAGAGAGAGAGAGAGAGAGAGAGGGAGAGAGAGAGAGAGACTGGCCTTCACAGGGTTGTATTTGTAGAAAATGGGGGAAGCAGGGCAAGCAAGATGGTATATCCGATCAACTTCAACTAATAAAGGCTCCGTGACATCTGCAAAAGAAAATAATGAACTTACAAGCAGAAGAAATAGGTCCTTGCAATAAACTATTCCAGAAAACCAAATAAAATTCAATGTACAGCATGTAACGACTAATGAACAAAAATAAGAACCAATGATCACTATAACTCAATCATATAAGAAAAATGTGAAGACTCCTATTCATTCACTAAAATCTGCTCTTCCAACTACTAGAAAGAGCAATACAAGACACACGATTTTTGGAGTGGAAGTTATAGCAGACGCAAAGGATATCCACCTGAATTTTCCAAGAATTCTTGAGAAACCTCTTATCCTATAAAGATCCCCTTTAAGAACTAGCAAATTCAGGAGCCAAATTATTTTATATATCTCCACCCCACATTGAGTTCATAAATGTCTGATAAGGTGGAGTGGCATGACACTCCAATGCTGTTTCTCGCACTGTTTAAGGATGTAGCATAATGCAAGGTTTTCGGTTCCAATAGCTAAGCGTGGAGTTGTACAGAGGCACATCAAATGTAAAAATAAAGCATAGGATAACTGATTAACTATTTAACTACAAAAACTGCCTACCATGTCGAATAAGCTCAAATCGTGGATGGCCAATCCATTGCCTTAGGTTATCCTTTGATCCAGTGAAGTAGTTGTCCACAACAATCACCTAAGTAAAACAAAACAAAATATTTAGGTTCACATATGCATATTGCAAACACATAACCTACTTATTATCCGATGATGGTATACGAAAGAAATGCTCACTTCATTTTTCTCATTTTCCATCAGCTTGTCAACCAAGTGAGAACCAATGAATCCAGCTCCACCAGTAACCAAAATTCTCATGTTTGCCTGTCAATCAAGTTTCTTATTAACACGGATCATATGTCAACTGAACCAACAGTGATTATTCGAAAAAATCTTTAAGCAAATCTTTTGTTCTAAAAGGGAATATTAAATTCAACTAAGAATGGTGAACAGAAACCAAGTATTTTTCAATATATAATGACAAAGATAATAAAAGCAATAAGGCTCTCAACTAAAGCCTGACTGGTGTATAATTAATCAGTTCATAGGTCTTCTTATGTTCTGTAGAAAATCCTCGTTGCCCAGCCCCCAGAGACGGGAGGATTTTCTTCAAAATGAATCAAGTCCAGAAACACACTGTCACAGTAAACACCGTTCTTACTCTACCTGAAATCTTACTCTACCTGAAAAAACTTGGCTTTTCTCAATGGTGAAGGCTCGGGAGGTGGCTTGGTGGTCACGTGGTTCCCTCCGTTCGATACTTCATCAGCCATTATGAGACACGTTCTTCAAGTTCGGAGTTGGAGACCAGATCTACATATATAAACAACAATCAGCAGTAATCCAGACAATGTGAATGTTGCAAGTGAAACACTAATAGCTGTTTTGAAAGCCAATACAGGAATCCAAATTTAAAAAAAAAAAATCACAACAATTCAATTCAAGATTCTTATATTTCTGGTGCATATGTATCACACACTACATCCATTCAATCACTCATATGCAGAAATCAAACTCTTACATTAGTGAAACATATGGCAAAAAATCAAACCTCCACTGCAGCTCAAGAGCAAATCAAATTCTAATCACTTGAAAAGGCAAAAAAACAACGACTCAATAGACAGTAAATTATAATCAATTTCAGATTCACTTCACACCACCAACAGAGGAAACTAATCTCTATATTTAGTGAATAAACATTCCTGAAAATTCAATATATGTAGCAAATAAAACTCTACTCACTAAACAAAATATACAAAAACACCAACATTAATGTTATAAAGCTCTAACCAAAAAATAAATTTCTTTTTTCACAAATCAAATTGGCCTGCATTTCAAATAAATGAGTCACTCTTCATCAAAACATTCACTAAATCAGGAACAAACAAGCAAACCAACAAAAAGAAATATACAAAAAAGAAATAAACATTAAACAAAATCAAGAGCTGATCACCTATTAATTATTGTAAATATTTATCACTTGAACTAGAACTCTCTCTCACTCGATAGTGGAAACATCTGCAAAAGCTTCAACTTTATATACTACGCACAAGCAACAATTTGAAAACCCACAAATTAAAAAAAAAGAAGACAAATATTTAACTAATTCAAGGGGTCAAAAGAAAAAAGAAAATCAATGTGACTGAACAAGAAAAAGAGCATGCTTCATCATTATACTATACCAAACGTACCAACTAGAGAGAGAGGGGAGAGAGAGAGAAATCTTGAAACTGAAGCAAGATTCCAACCAAGCATCTGATTTAATGCATTTTTTTTGTTTTTCAGCGTACCTTCAAGGTCACTCTACTCCATAACAAAACTGGCAGAGGTAGACATGGAAACGCAACTTCTACAGAATATTTTTTTCACGAAAATAGTAATAAAGTATAACTATACAGGTATATTAAGAATACTTTTTACTCAAAAAAATAATATTATCATTACTTTTATTTGTTTACAAATATAAATATTTTGGTAATGCATAATTATCTAACTGGGTCTGCCGAATTACGTGGGCTCTTGCCTCCTGAGATAGTTGACTTCTTGATTTTGGTGAAAATTTGTATAATTTTAATTTCCAGAAATAATTTACCTACGCTAGTTATTCACTGTGAAAGTATTTATTCTAATTTATATCTAGTCTAGTTCTATAAAAAAAAAGGAAAATAAAATATTGCAAACATAATAGTATATATCACATTGTATCTATAATTGATTTTCGTGATATCATTGATTTTATCTTGATACTTACTATTCATCGTTTTTTTATATATTTTCCCTATTTTACTCGTCATATAAAATATAATATTACAATAAATCTTTACTATTTCCCATTATTTATCAATCCATTTTATACAAATAATAATGTGTTTTATGCTGAAAATCCACTTTAAATAAAATAATAACTGAAGTAGGTAAGAGGTCCTAACCTATACAATCAAATTAGTTCATAGCATTATCTCACCACCTTTATTATAATTACTATTAATAGAACTTAGGTCACAATCTACGTCATCAAATTAGTTCAAAGCACCACTCAGCACCAATATAATATTAATTCAACTTTTATTTCACGTTATATATAAATATATTTTTGCACGTAGTAGATAATGTGAGATTTTGTATTTTTCGTATATAACATAATAAGATTTGTAATGATAGAATATTTTATGTGTATATGGGAAATGCACATGAATATTGAAATTTTAGGTGACATATCTCATTTACTTATCCGTAAATCTCATCATTGTTGTTTTACTTGCGTATCCCAATTTAAAAGATATAATGATCTAATCTATATTTTAGCGAAATATCATTTATTTAATTGGCAAAAGATATTGAAAATTCATGAAACCTTTATAAATTGAAAATACACTTATGAATGACACTTTTCTTATCCCTTTTTTTTTGTACTTTCACACCCGATCGGATAGTATTAAGAAGTTTCGAATCCGTGATCTTTGGTCTCCAATTAGCCACTTATTTATATAGATTGAGATTTTTAAATATGATTTTAGTAATTTAATTGGCATATGCTAAAGTATATGCTTTCTAAATAAAATTTGCACGTTTATCACACTTACACAAATGACTTTTGGTCATCTATAGTGAAGTTACATATTGCTACAAAATAAATACTAATGAATTAGTAAATTTATTAAAATTCACATTTCGTTTTTCAGTTTTCTTTTTTGAGGAATTTCGCAATTCATGCCTCTGCTTCGGCAGTTCAATATTCAAAAAATAAAAATTGTTTAACTTTATAACTTATTAATTATATTTTAAGCAAAATTAATATACAAATACATTTATAATATTCGAAAATGAAGAGTGTTGAGATTTTTCTTTTCTATACCACATTTTTTCCATGTTTTCTATTTTGAGTTTTGACTCATTTGATATTCAATTTCATATATTTTTTAAATTTATTTAGGGGATTTGATATTTTACTTTAGTTATGTTGAGAGATCTCTAAAATAAACGTGAGCCCCACTTTATATTTGGGGTCACCTAGTAGAGAAAAATAACTATCTCCACTCCGATATTTCTCAATCCACTCCCGCTCCACCACTCCCTGCCACGAGCACTCAATCCACTAAATTCCGAATTCTACAGTGCCAGCTGATCTGGAAGATTCAATAAATGACTGGAAGAAGTAATCTAGTGCTTCATAATACTTTTTTCATGCCTCCATACGGTAGATCTGATCAAGAAAAGGTGAAGGTAAAGTAGAAAATAAAATCTTGAATCCAACACATTTCACTTTATTGATGTGTGATGTTTCTGAATGTTTTGTTGTTAATTTGATTTGTGGGCTACCGATTCAGTATCATGTTTATAGACTTGTGATTGCAATTGTGGGTGATGGAATTAGTTAAATTCGTGAAGAAGAATTTCCTTCTGCCTAACTCTTGATGTTGAAATATGCTACTTTTGCCATTTCCAATTGATTTACTCATTTATTTAAACTTTAATAGCTGGGATTGATGCATAAAATGAAGCACTGTAGTTTGAAATATGAAATATGGTGTAGCTTGGGAAATTGGATTATTGGTTTTCTGCAGATTTAGATTGAAGTCAAAATATGGTTTCAGAAACTAAAAGATGATCTTTTTCATATAGTTTTGTATTATTGGTTTTCTGCAGGTTTAGATTTTAGCCAGAATATGGTTTCTTAAACTAAAAATTGATAGTTTTCAGATAATCATAGTTCAAGGAAATTGAATTCACTATTCAGTTGAAATTAAGCCTTTTGTTGGGTTGCATTTTCTGGGAATTTCTGCATAGACATACATAATTTAGTTTTGATCAGGTTCTGATTGTTAATTCCATGTGCATTGCTTTGATGAGTGATAAAGTTTGTAACTTTTGATCTTAGGAGAATAGTAGATATGGGTCGTGGAGTTAGCAGCGGGGGAGGACAGAGCTCGTTGGGCTACTTGTTTGGCAGCGGTGAGGCTCCAAAACCAGCAGTAGAGAAAGCACAGGCTGCTTCAAGTGAGAGCAGGGTTGCTAGTAAGGAACCTTCACCGAAGCCTAATGCCGCTCCTCAGCCAGTAGACATTAGCAAGCAGATTCCTGCAGGCATTCACAGTAGCACCAGCAACAACTACATCAGAGCAGATGGTCAAAATACTTGCAATTTTATCACGGTATGTCTCCGATGAAACAAGATTTTGATGAAGTTGCTTCATCTTGGTATTTTGACATTATGAATTTACTTCTTTTATTATCTTGATTGGATGATGATTTGTTCTGCTAAGATTGTGATGCGATTCAATTCTTGGTATCTAGCACAGAAACAATGCGAAGTGAGGCATGTGGTGATTATGCTTTTGCTAACTAAATTTTAGTTATCACATGAAGTATAGTCATTGTTTGTGAGATTCTTGAGAATTTACTTAATTTAATGTGATTTTCCATCAAGTTCCTGCAACCCTCTAGGTCAAATGATTTGCGTTTCGTTTGATTGGAACTGTTGATTTGTATCAGGATCGGCCATCAACGAAGGTCCATGCTGCTCCTGGAGGGGGGTCTTCTTTGGGCTACCTGTTTGGTGGCGGTAGCAACTAACGAACCTGGCCACAGGTGGCTAGGATCGCGCAGCAATATAGTTTCGCATCTTTGCTGCAGCCTTGTGAAGTGTTTCTGTTGAACTTTTGTGATATTTATTTGTAAAAATGTGGCAGCAATTATGGTATTGCATCTGTTTTCTGTTAAAGACAAAGCATAAATTCGTTGGTAAATTAGAAGTGTTTTGTTGCGACATCTCTGTGTTTATGATCGTGTCTTCAATGTGTTGTCTGAAGACACGATAAAATAACTAAATTACATTCTCTATTGTATCTCATGTTTTTATTGGATTTTCATGCTTGAGCAAACAGAGTATTACTATTATTTCTCTTTGCTGTTGGGAAAACTCCCCAAAACCATATCAACACCAGTGAAATTCTAATACAAAATGAAAAAAAAAAGGCACAAGCCCTTTGCTGTTATCAAATTTGTAAGGGGGAAAAAAAGAGGCAGCTCTGTTCTATTCCCAACAGGAAACAAACCCCGTGGTAGGATGCAGTAAGAGTTGATTTCAAGCTGCATGTTGCGGGGGAGGGGGAGGAGGAGGAGCGGGAATGATTCCCAATCTTCGACGAAGATCTTCCAAATCCTCATCAAAATGGCGCTCGTAATACACACACATTAGATCGGTACTTCTCATGCCAGCTCGGAGAGCCCAAGGGAAATAATGCTGGTAGAACAACTTCCTCTGTTTATCGCTGAATCTAGCAGTGCCCCCGACAACAGAGAGGGCACACATAGGGAGAAGCATCTGCTCGAATTCTATTACCTTCAATGCGGATTCACCAATCAAATTGGTAGGTAATGCAAACAGGGTGTGCCAGAAGTCGTGCACTTCACGTGCTCGGGTTGCAACATAGGCTATTTCTTCTGTTTCCATGAACCTGACTGGTGGCCTATCATCAGGAGAGAAATTCCTGGATCCCATAAACTTAGCATATGCAGCACCAAATGTGTTCGGTGGAAGGTCCCACGCATGCCCTACATTAGCAGAGATAACACGAGGGCGCTCTAGCAGTACAGCCTGTGGAGGAGGTCAGGTGAAGCTTATTCATCAACTGAGATAACAAGAAGATTCATAGTTTTTAGGATACATAATACCAACAAATCACTTTCACCTAAAATTCAGGATAAATCTCCAAATTTCATTGCATCTTCATCCAATGCTACTTAAATCCAATGAACTCATATTCACATTTCTAACATTGGAAAGTTCAACCATTTGAAAACTTCTACATCATGCTTTATTCCTGAAGCTCCTATACTATTAATCGAGTGAGAATGATTTGCAATGAGCCAGAAAAGATAAGAGCTTCCCTGCATTCAATACATAACATTCTTCACCAGATAATATGAATACCTCTAGATGTGGTAATAGACTAATAACAAATGTTGCTTTTGGATCATCTAATCTAATTCGAGGAAATGTACAATGATTCACACGCGTATGCTGTGTATTAAAGTCATGAACATGAAATTATGCAGAATTTCTCAATGAGAAATGATCATGTACACTCCCAAGTGTAAATATTATGACAAAACATCAAAGAATAGCAGTCAATTTTGGAATGAATGAAAAGCTCACCCTGCCTTCTGGGCTCCTCTTCATTCTCTCAAGCACCCTTTCAAATGCAGGCTTTCCAGTAGTCTCCCCAAGAGCAGCAATCAAATCAGCTCGTCGCGGATCCAACAACGCTCCAACAGCTGATCCAACTGCAACAGCAGCTTGCTGCCATCCCTTCAGTTCAACTCGAGCACCCCCTATCATGTCCCTGCTATATATATATACTGTGATACTCGGACTCTCCGATTTGGCGCCACACCCGTGTCGACACGACACGACACGGACACGCACCAGATCCGGCCAAAAAAAATTCGACACGGCAGGTTCTCGTCGGAGCGTAGCAGTTGCGATTTTTAAGCTTTTTTCAAGTGCGAACTCCGAAATTTGAGTGGCGACTGTAAACTCCGTGAAGAAGAGAAGTCGAAAAGTAGAAAAATCGAAGATCTAGATGGAGGGAGAAGAAGGATTCATTCTTGTGCAGAAGCTATTATTTGATTTAGGGTTAAAGAATGTGGACTGGGCTAGTTATATTCATTGGAACGGGCATATAAAGGGTTACAATTTTTTTTTTATATATACATATTTCTGATATAGAAAATAATTTATTTTTTCTACTTATTGCATACTTTGAGTATTATAACTTCATTTTTTATCTTTATTATTAGTGTAGAATCATGTCGTAAAACCATGCTTCTATTTTAATGATAATGTAGCATGATATGAAATCTAATCCGGAGTAATTGTATAGAACCCCTTAAATCATGCATCCCCTCAATTACGAGTGTATAGCATAGAGCCCATTAAATCATGAAAATAACATGTATTTCCCTTATTTTAGAAATTTCTAACCAAAAAGGTACAATTTTGATTTCCTTGTATATTTAAAAACAAGTTCACATACATCTCCCAATTATATTTTGCCCTTTATTGTATAAGAATCAAATGAACTTTTAAGTGTAGTTCGGATGATAATGGATAGATATGAGTAGG
Organism: Perilla frutescens; assembly: GCA_026008535.1. Lineage (NCBI taxonomy): Eukaryota > Viridiplantae > Streptophyta > Magnoliopsida > Lamiales > Lamiaceae > Perilla > Perilla frutescens. The sequence goes on along the minus strand of BRKX01000018.1, from coordinate 7,815,754 downwards.
GTACCACAGTACTCGTTTTCATACTCGCATTTAAAGAAGAAATCATATCAATGCTCGTACCCATGTGGGTGGTAACTTTTATGCTCGGTCTCATACTCTTTGTGTACTTAACTACTCATAATTTAACTAAATGGTGTTTCTCTTGTGCGATCATTTCTATAAGGTAAATGTAATACCCTGATTCCATAGAACCGAATCACTACTATATATATATATATATAAATGGTCATGGGACTAACTTTTAAAATGAGAATTGAGAACTTAAAAAAGATAACCACAATACACAACATGTTGACTTATAAATAATTTAAATATGCTAGCTGACATGTAAAATCCAACACATTGACGAATGACTTTCAAAGATTGACATGATTTTTAACAAATAAATACTTTCATAATGATAGTCAATCCAATTTGCATAATTTAAAGCTTTCCTGTTGACAAGGCTATATTTAAACATTTTAACATTCAAATGTAATAATCAAGTTAAACTGTCAATGGTCAATCATTTAAGCATAATAACACTTGCCTAAGGACTCTGTGCGCATTTTTTTTTTCAAAACACCTCCATTGTTTGAACTTTGAACCATCTTAAAAACAACACCCTATTCATTAAAAGCCATCAATTCAGCTTAACAAATTTTATCAAAATCATTATATTTTAGCTTCTTCGATTTTTCAGAAGAAATGTACACCTAAATACTTACACATTCACACAAACACAATTCAAATACGTTACGCTTTGTTCACTTTTTTTAATTTCGCAATTCAATTTCAAGCTTGAGATGTGCATATTGCGAAATGAAAATCAACTTACACGACGATGAGTGGCGACTTCGTGATGACGAACAAAGATGAGTGATGCCGGTGAGGATTGTCTCTGTGACGCAGGGAATGACTAAACGGTGAGAGTTGGCGTTTAAGTGTCATAACACTTAGATGTGTCACAATAGGTCTGTTGTGCCACTTAGGACAATACCCTAGAGGGTAACATATTATTTCCCCTGAATCTGCAGAAACCAAGTTTTTATTTTATTTTCCCTTTTATATTTTAGATTTTTAAGGCATTAAAATATTATATATATAATTATATTACAAATAAATATTTATATTATTTTTTTGTATATTATCGTGCTGACACAACATGAACACGACACAAGCACAACACATAAATTATGTGTCCTTATCATGCCGATGCAAGTCAAAATCGATTCGAATAAAAAAAAGATGCTACAAGAATCAGATAAATGAAATTAAGATGGGAAATGATAAAGCAACAATTTTCGTGATTGATAGATGTTGCTTATAGTCGTTTGGATTCTTTTGTTGAATCTTTTCCAGTTTTCACCGTGTCTGACAAATTCTTCTATTTATCCTGCTACTATAACTACTCACCCTTCTCTTGGGATTTCCTTATCTCCAATAGGGTTTTGACCGGGTCTTATTTTATCTTTAATAGGATTTTGATCGGGTTCAATCTCGAAGAACGTTAGGATTTTCAACCTTGTCTTTTCTTCTAACGACCTCCAACATATCGAACTCTACGGTACGTCCGTCCATGTTGGGGATTGTGTCTTTCGACCTCTTACTGATATTAGGCTATTCTTAACTAGTTTGGGCTTGCGGAAAATAGCTTCTACAATTATCATGTTCACCATCGATATTATTTGAAATATGAATGTAAATGTTATTAAAAATATTATAGCAACAACAACAACAAATTAGAATTTGATTGAAATATTATCTTTTGATGCCCAACACATAATAATGTTGGAGGAATTCGGGAAATTCTTAGCCACAATATGAGGAAGTGCCTCATGTGTCACAATATCTCTATTGAGACACTCTTATGTGTGACAATAGATCTATTATGACACATGAGAGTGTTCCAATAGAGATATTGTGACACTTCGGGACTACCCACGAGGTAGCATAGACTGACACAATAATGTTGATAAATAAATGAACGGTGCCCAATATAGATATTTTTCATCAATAAACGTCTTTTATATAAAGAAATTTTAATCCTAAAATATCACATTCCGTTGTATTTCATATCTCGTATTTTTTTTTCAATAATCGGTATCCACTGATATTTTCCTACACTATTTTCGGACCATAAATATATATGTTCAACTTTAACCCTTCAGCATATAATATTGATCTTGCTTTTTTCTCTTTTGGGTTTTTTTTTTTTTCAAATTTATCATGTGGATTTTATATAATAAAAACAATTTCATTATAATTGATATAATTATAACCTATATAATATAAATTAAAGATATAGATTTTCAGTTTAAATAAGAACAAGTTTCATATTACTCTCCTGTGTTTTTCTGAAATAAAAAAACTCAATGTGTTAAATAAATAGTCTAAACCCCCCCTCTATTATGTAAAATTCATCAAAAAGTCACTTTTGGAGAGAGTGAATTATACTTGTTAAAAAAGAATGTATAATTCTTATTTTTACAATTTTTGTATTATTTTTTAAATATAATTACTTTTTAAAAATAATAGTTTGACCAAATATTATAATTTCTAAATAATATAAAATATATTTATATGTAAATTTTTTTTACGAAACTAAGGAAATTATCATAATAGCTAAAAGGTAGTAGTATAAAAATCAAATACTATAATTTTCAAATGATAAAATATATTTATCTATAACAAAATTGTCAAAAAACAAATCCTACTATCTTTCTTAGAAAATGTAATTCACGTTCTGCAAAAGGGATTTTTCTGATGGATTACACATAAAAGAGACAGTTTTAAGACTATTTATTAAACATGGAGGTTTTTTTATTTATCGAAAAACACATGGAAGTAATATGAAATTTGCTCTTTAAATAAATGTATGATTATAGAAACTTATAAAGAGATCATGTATATTTTTCAATACAATTAAATATTAAGAAGACATAATATTCAATTATCATATAAAGAATATAGGAAAATTCTTGGCCACATATTGGGGTAGTGGCCCAACTGTCACAATATCTCTATTGGATCAATTGTGACATATGAGGTAGTGCGTGTTGGGTGTGTAAGAATTTCCTAAGAATATATAATCTAAAAAAATGACAACAAGTTTGCTACGTTTATTGTGTTTTCTGATTGATTGATGGAATTCCTAAAAAAGAAAAAAAAAAGATTGGGATTCATATATGGAAACAATTGATTTGCTATTAATATTTCTATCATTTGATTGATTTTTATGGAGGTGTGGAAATAAATAATATTGCATATTATTTATGGATATTATGATTGGTATTATTAAAAATTAATTTAATAATAATTTATTCTAATTTCATATTAAGTATTTTTTATATTTAGAAATTTGATTCGAGTGACAAAATGCATAATTCTAGGGCTCAGTCTTGTTATATATATATATATATATATATATATATTTGTTTTTGATTGTTTTTTTTACTCACACACTCGATTTGTAGTATTGAGGAGATTCGAACTCGTGACATTTGGTCTTCAAACAACTTCACTTCACCACTAGGCCAATTCTATATATTTTTGTTTGCATGTAGAATTTAAACAATCATATACCACAGAAATCATATGGACTTTTATAATTTTTTGTGTACGTGGGAAATTCACATGCCGGGCTTTATAAGACAGTTTCAAGTGTTCTATTAGCTTTAGTGAAAAATTCATATGATTGAAGTAAAACTCCTATTAAGCTTTGTAATAGGACACTTTATGAGAGTGTTGTATTTCTAAGCGTCACAATAGCTTTCTATGATAGTATCCTTTGCAAACAAATAATAGGACAGTTTAAAGCGTCGTATTAGCTTTTGCGAAACGTATTAGATTTTGTGTAAATTAATAGGACTGTTTGAACTGTGGTATAAGGTTTTTGTGAAAGTTAATAAGACGCATAGAAGTGTTGTATTACATATATTATATTATGACATAAGTAAAACGTCCACTTAGAAATTGTAATAGGACACGACATTGAAGCGCTGACCATTAAAAATTACATTAAACTGTTTAACAGAACACTTCTTTTTAGAATCGTTCTATTAGATGCTGTAATAGGACATTACTCTAAATAGTTGACTTACTCAAGTAGTGAAAGGTGTGATTAAACCGTTTAATAGGACGCTTCTTCGTTGAAGCGTTCTATTAGGCAAATTTTGTTTTGAACAATTAGCTCACTCAAGTTTCTTTTCCTGTCCAAATCAAATTAAATCTGTATAAACATGAGATTTGTGCTCTAAGTTTGCAACTTATGAAATCCCCGGACCGAAAATAAGAGAAAACCATAATTAGAGGAGCAATTGTAAATTTCAATTAGTTATGAACAAGTCGCTTTTTACAAACTACTACTATCGTTTTCAACGATTTTAGACAGCGTGCTTGCTTCGTAAACAACTGCTGTTAACTTCTCCTCTTCCAGCTCTCTCTCATCTCTCTCATACACAGACACTGATCCAGAGAGGTAGTGAAAGAAAATGGACTTCTCCCCGAAATCCTGGCGATCGCGAAAACCTCCGCCGCCGAAGAATTCGGACCTCTATTCCACAGTCGTGATACACGACAAAGACGATGCCGCATCGAGGGAGGCGGAGCCCGACGCGGACATATACGCGACGATGGTGTACAAGGACGACGTCGTTGAGGACGAGGAGGAATCTCTGCCTCCGTTGTTGAAGCGCCTCCCCAAGGACTTCGGCGGCGGCGGGGACGACATCGACGACTCCGACGACGATGCGTCTATCTCAGGAACGATGATTATCAAAACTGATCGGAAGAAATCGACTTACTCGGGTAGGAATGCCAATGCCCCCTCTTCCTATTCGAAGCCGCGGAGCACTGCTGCAGCTCCTGTTTGGGATAGGAGGAGCCCTAGGGGCAGAATTGGGGATGAGGAAGAGGAGGAGGAGGAGGAGGAGGAGAATGCTGGAGATTTCTCGACGTTTGTGGTGAGAAGGAGAGAGGATGACGACGAAAAGGAGGATGAGGAGGAGGGGATGGGGACGATGGTGAGGAAGGGAGGCGGTGGCGGTGGCGGAAGCGGGGGCGGGGGGACGATGAGGAGGGCAGTGGAAAGTATGCAGAAGTCTGGAGATGTTGGAGGGATGGGATATGGGAGGGGGAGGAAAAGCAGCGGTGGCGGTGGCGAGGGTGTACCGTCGAGGCAGCATGGGAGTGGGAAAATTTCATCAAGCTCGATAACGGAGTGCATGAACAGAGAGGATCCTTCTACCAAGTATGAGTTGCTCCACGAACTCGGTAAATATTTTTTGAGTTTTTGAGTGCTTGGTTGTTCCCTTTGATTGATTGTTGGATTATTGTGGGAAAATATGGTTCTTGTCTACATCTTGAAATGGACATGTGAACCTATGTGTTGTAATTATATATTCTTCTGCTGAAAAATGTATGAGATTCCCAATATCTAAGTCAATTGCTCAGCGTAGTTACCTGCACCAATATTATGAACTTTCATGTATTATGTCTATTTCGCATTGCATAAAATAAGCAAGTAGCTCTAAATTGATTTTTTTTTTAATAATCAGGGAAGGGCTCATATGGAGCAGTATACAAGGCTCGAGATTTAAGGACTTCAGAATTAGTTGCTGTAAAAGTAATATCATTGTCTGAAGGGGTATGATTGCGATAATTTGTCGCTATGGCCTTTCTTTTTGTAGGTGTTAATATTTCCAAATAACAAGTTACTATTTTTATTGCAGGAGGAGGGTTATGAAGAAATTCGTGGGGAAATTGAGATGTTGCAGCAGTGTAGTCATCCTAATGTTGTTCGTTATCTTGGGAGCTATCAAGGAGAAGAATTTCTCTGGGTATGAAGAAGAGCATCAGCTTTTGACTTTTTTAATAAATGCTGTTTTTGGCTGCATCTCTAGTTATTTTGCTTTTGGGTGGGTGTTGGGGTGGGGAGTACCATCCCTGGCCCCTGTATGCAACCTCTGCCCGGGGTTGTGATGTTGATTATTTATGCTAATATTAAGTGAAGGAAGTTCTTTGAAAATTTGGATTTTCTGGCAGATAGTAATGGAGTACTGTGGGGGTGGAAGTGTTGCTGACTTAATGAATGTTACTGATGAACCTCTTGAGGAGTTTCAAATAGCATATATTTGTAGAGAAGCGTTGAAGGTACTTGTGATTTAATGAATGTTCTTTGCTAATAAAAAGTGTATGACAGGCTTGTTTTGTTACACTACAAACTTTATCCCTCTGTTGATATCAGTAATAGTGAGTATTTCATGATATAATACTTTTACTCTAGCACTATCAAAATTCGTCCATTTCCAAGTCCAATTCCAGTAAAGAATTGTATTGCAAAAAAGTCGTTTTGGGACATGCCAATGAATTTATCATTTTGGTTTCTGCTTATTAGTAAATCTGTCAATCCAGGGTCTATCATATCTGCACTCAATTTTCAAGGTGCATAGAGATATTAAAGGTGGTAATATTTTGTTGACTGAGCAAGGAGAGGTCAAACTGGGTAAGTCTTAAGATTATCCATTCCTATATGTTCTGAACTTCTCTTTTCCAGTTTTCTTGAAAATGTTTAAGCTGTCTGTTAGGCTAGGTAATTTCAATAGTTGACTTGATCATGAGTTTCAATTTGGATGTGTCGAGTTAGTATTATATTTATTGAATAAATTACATTTACAGGTGACTTTGGAGTGGCTGCACAATTGACAAGAACTATGTCCAAGCGTAATACGGTACACTACACATGCATATTTGCATTAGTCTGCCTAAGTCTCTAATTTATAATTATTTCTCCTTTTCTACAAAGAATAGATATTGGTGAATATGTATGTAAATTCTGACATATTAAGATTGTGCTTCTTCCATTGGGTGGTGTGTAGTTAAAAAAGAAGATTTTTTAGCATTTTATTTTATATAATAGTCAGATTAACTGATCATCTGAAGAATGACTATTTTCATATTTCTAGTTGTTCCGGTTAGGAATGAAACAACACCATAGTTTCTTTAGGTAAAGAGCTGGGTATTGGAGCTTGATGCATGGGGTTTACCTAGCAATGCTCCACCTTCTTGGACCTAGAGTGAGACCATCACTGCATTCGGCTTCCCACTTTCAATTTTGAGATATTGAGACCTCTACTAATAGTGAACTATATGGAATGAAATATACGATATTGGCGGTGGCTGGTGCTAGTGAAAGGGGTCTTTATAAGTTAGTTGTGTTATTGGAGAATAGTTAAATCCATTCTTGATTTATGTGTAATGATTTGCCTAGTAAGAGATTTATCTGAAACAAACAGTAAAAAAAAAATAAAAAAAATCTTCCTGCATTTGACCTTTTTTTTATATATCCAGAAAATGTTATGTACTGTGATTTTCTTTTCTTTAGTTTAAATAAATTAGTCTTTTTCATCATTGAGGTTTTGTTTCTTTAGTTCATCGGCACACCACACTGGATGGCCCCTGAAGTTATTCAAGAAAGCCGTTATGATGGAAAGGTATATTCTCTGGTTTGATGATGATAAAATTGTGTGAAAGTGAAGTCTTTGACAGGTCATTAATTTCTAGAATGAATATCATGTCAATTTTTTCCCAGGTAGATGTGTGGGCTCTTGGAGTGTCGGCAATTGAAATGGCTGAGGTATGTTTCATCATCTATTAGGGCTAGTTTCATGCCAGCCTCTATCCTCTTGTTCCTGTCTGTGGCCATTACAAATGCTACAACCTTTTTCATTGATTCACAATCTGATGCTAATTTCGTGGACGCTTGAATTTGGTTTCCAGGGACTTCCTCCAAGAGCAGCTGTTCATCCTATGAGAGTAAGTTCAGACTTTAGTAACTGGTGTGGCTTTTAAATTTTGGGTCCTTTATATAATAGTACTACATACTTTTGGATGCTTACCTAGTTCAAACTTGTGGTAGGTATTGTTTATGATTTCCATTGAACCTGCCCCAATGCTCGAGGATAAAGAGAAATGGTGTGACTTCTATTCTTTCAGCAAGTGCAAATTATTCTGGCTCCTAGCCTTCTATATTCTTGGTGTCAAGTTGCTTACCCATGTGTTTCTCTACTTATAGATCTACACGATGATATGTTTGAATTGTTCCAATCCACTTTGTTTTTGTTTGAATATACCAACATGGTCAATATGCGGACTGCATTAATTTTCTGCAGTCTACAGGTTTGATAATTCATTGTTGCAGGTCGCTTGTGTTTCATGACTTTGTTGCAAAATGCCTGACAAAGGAGCCACGACTTCGGCCCACAGCAGCTGAAATGCTGAAGGTAGGCCTCCTCTTTGATGTCGCTCACTGATTTAGCTCTAACTGAATCAAATGCATTATCTTCGTTAGTTCGGGTATTTTATGTTCAATTTTAGATTTCCACTTTGATCGAATGGATCTAGTGAATGGAAACTCTCTTATATTTTTCACTAAATAATGTAACATTTTTTTTGTAGTTATGGATGTTTATTCTCTTGTTGTGATGATATTGTCATTTAAGTGCCATATTCAAGAAATTTTCGCATCCCATAATCAGATTGAGATTGCTATGGTTATGTATCCCACGCTTTTATTGAATTTAATTTATAGGCGTGCTAGATATCTCTTGTACTTCAGTTCTTATGTCTTTTTTCCCCCCTTTTTATCGCATGTAGCACAAATTCATTGAAAAATGTAAAAGTGGAGCAACAGCAATGGTGCCGAAGATTGAGCAGGCAAAGCAGGTTAGGGCATCAATGGCATTGCAAGTACAAGAAATTCCTTCAGATAGAACACTGCCAAGAGAAGGGGTATAACTAATTTTCCGTTGGATTTATTCAAGTTGGTGATTCAATTGTCAATGCCCATCCTTTCTCTTGTAGAAAATGTAGAGGTGGGAAAATCCTCATTTAACAGAGACACTTGCATATCTTTCTAATCACTATATCTCATTCCGTGTCTTTCAGCCGTCAGGAGATTCAACTTCAAGTGAACCCATTCTCAGTACTGTTCCATCAAAACGTCCAGATGGTCAGCATGGTACTGGATTACGTGCTGTTAGCATAAAGGACACTGTACAAACTGCTGTAGAAGGTAATATCCCATATATTTGCTATGAGAAAAACTGATAGCTCTTCTTTATGGTTACATTTTTAGTGCATCATTTTTAAAGTATTGCATCAACACATAATAAAGAAGGGACATGAATCACTTTAAAACATTTACTAAATTCATGGGATTGTGTTTGGATAGAAAAGGTTAATAGCCCCTGATATGGATTTGGTTGATTCGACTTGCTCCTCAACCTCCTGAATTCAACTAGCATTTTAAAATATTTATATTCTCATTTTTAGTTGTAAAACCAGCTCAAGATTGCATGTTCAGCCGGCATCCTTTCCAGCAATGGATTCCTTGGCTGGGATACTTTAGGCACCAGTCTACTGTTGTGATGGATAACGTGTTTTTTGGATGAATGTTTTGCTAGTATACTAATCAGGAATTTTTTGACCAGGTGATTTTGGAACTGTAATAGTTCATGATAGAGCTGAGATTGGCAAAACAGCTACACTGCCAGCATCTACAAGAGCAGAAGAAGCCTCTCCTGCTACTGGAAATATCGGAAAACCTCCAGCCGGTGGAATTGGAGATAAAGCAAAAGATTCTCGGTACTCTTCTATAGATCCGTTTCTTTTATTGTTAATGTATACACAGAACTGCTACATGTTACTGGGTGGCCTTGTTATTTTCACTTTTGCTTTCCGATATGGAGTTACTGTCACTTCACTTGAATTTAATTTATTTTCTGGGAAGGACCTCTTTGTGTAGCTTCTATGGAGGATGAGTTTAAGCTTTCTCCTTTGTAGAGACCTGCTAATTCTAAGTGAAGGATTTAAAAATTGAATCGAAAAAAGAACTTCAATTTTCTGACTATTGCAGTTTTACATAACTAGCTCCCTTCAGATTCTTTGCATGCATAAACTGCATACCTACTGACTCATGCATAACAACCTGTCAGGATTGAGACTCCTGCCATGGTCGGAACCCCGACATCTGAGGAAACTGCGAAAGTGACCATTGGCAGTGGCTTGACCGACCCGTTAGCTACTAGTGACACTGTCAGTAGAAAAGCACTAGACAAGGTAGTTTTGATCTTCCAAGTTCAACTTCTACAATTAAATAACTTAGCGCTCTCTCTCTCTCTCTCTCTCTCTCTCAGTATTTGCTTATTTTGGTCCTTTTTCTGGAACAGCTTTGGTCCATATACACTGCTGGCAATACAGTACCGATTCCATTCTTAAGAGCAACGGACATATCCCCTATAGCACTTTTGTCCGAGAACGTGCTTGGCGGATGGCCGGGGGATAACAGTGGAGACATAGCTGTAGAAGCAATGCACGAGCTCTTTTCCGGCGATTCCCAGCCTAAGAAGGGTAGAAGCAGACAAAATGAGGTCCACTTTTTCCTATCTCCGGTGAAATCTTTCCCTTTCTCATGTAATTTCTTCGACATTTGGGTAATAGCTCCTCGACTGATTACAGGTACCCCTTCCCCCGGGCGTGTATCAGAGGCTGACTTCCAGTCCGACTCTGATGAATCTTGCCCAGGCATTGGCGTACCACAAAATGTATGAACTTCCATTCATCTCCCATCTCATTGTGTCGATGAATCCTGCTCTTTGTCGCCTTCTTAGATTCGTTCTGATGTTCGTTGCAGGTGTTACGAAGAGATGCCACTTCAAGAAATGCAGGCAGCCCAGGAACAACAGACCATTCAAAACCTCTCTGATACCCTTCGAACTATTCTACGATTGTAGAGTTGTTTTTAGTTTTTTTTTTTTTTGGAACAGAATGTTGATTGATTATGTGCAAGATCTTTTGTCGCACAACCTAGTTTATTTGCCAATGTCCTAATATTAACACGGGCTACTGAGATTTTATGTACATCATTTAAAATGTTTTGGGTTTCTGTAATAATTTTTTCCAACATTTTTTGGTGCAGAACCTTAAAAGTTGTTTATTCTCTCTTTGATAGTCCAGGTGTATATCAACTAGAAAATTCTCATGTAATATGATTTTTCTACCTTCTTGAATAGTATACATTGTCGCAATAAAATTACCAATTTGTACTGTTACTGAAGCAAGCAAAACACACACACACACACACACACACACTCAAAAAAAAAAAAAAAAAAAACTTGAATTTGATAATTTCTCTTAATTGAAAATCTACGTTACATTGTGAGAGCGTAAGGCATCGCCATCAATTATATTTACTCTGTCTATATATGGAATACCAAAAATATAAACCTCTATCACTCGCTCAATATCTTTGCCATGTTTAAAAGGTAATATCATCGCCATCTTCACTAATTAGTATTATATTACTAAGATATACATATTGTCTGCTAAGATTTAGGGTGTTGCTATATATATACGTCACTATAAAATTTAATTAAAAAATAAATAATTAATAATTTAGTTAAATACCCTTTTAAATTAAAAAATATATATATAAATCCTCTCCTTACATTCTTCTGAAGTAGTTCCTATATTAACGTTTGCTCTTCTTCTTTTTAAACACGAGTGACTAATTAGCTGATAGATAAAATTTTAAGTGAGATGCAAAATGAGTTGATGGTAATCAAATGACTGAAAACTGAAGGACCTCTCAGTTGACAAAATTCCGTCTTCTACAGACACGACCTTTCCCAACATCAACACTTGTTTGGTGATTGAAGAAAATCGTTTCCATGGAAGGATTCCTACTTCTGTATCAACACTTTTGACATTTCCGATAATTCATTGACTGGAGAAATATCAATGAATCTTGGGAATTTGCGTCAGCTAGAATGACTAATTTGTCACTCGTGGTTAACCAAAAAGGAGAAAAAAATAATATAGGAATTGCAGGAGAAGAAAGTAAGGATTTAGATTTTTTTTTTTTAATTTAAAGGGGTATGTAAGTAAATTATTAATTATTTATTTTTTAATTAAATTTTATAATGGTGTATATTGAAAATTTGATGGTGTATATACAACATCCAAAATTTATTGTTGTTCTTGTCAAAAAAAAAAAGAAGAAGAAGAAGATTTATTGTTGTTATATATTATTTACTTACATATTGGAAATTCAATTTTTATAAACATCATATATTGTTAGCTATGAGATAGTATATTATATTGAGTCAAATTAAATCTAAGTATCCCAAAATTGCTACCAATGTACTGATAAAATGTCTTTTGTTAATTTTTTTTATAGAATAATGACAAAGGCTGATTCTATTTACACTATTAATTTTTCTCTTTACACCACTTTTATTTTACACACTACAAAAATTTTCATTTTTTTTTTCATTTTTTCTTTACACCACACGAAAAGACAATATATCCCTCAACTTAAAAAAAATGAAAAATCAGAATTTTGCATTTAATTTTTATAACAAAACAACAAAAAAAAAAAGAAAAAAAAAGAATATCATCATTCAATCTTATGAAAAAACAAAGCAGAGAGAAAGAAAAAAAGAAAGGCAGCGAGAAAGGGAAAGGCAACGAGAAAGGCAAAATTCAATCCAATCGAAATTGCTTCAGACTTCAATATCCAAAACTCCGAAAACCCATCAACTGTCGAGCCTCATGTCCATTAATGGTAAGTTTTTCCTACTTAGTTCAAGGATTTATGATTTTCCCCATGTGCAAAATTAGGTTTTGTTAATGTAAGTTAGTTTAAATCGCTATAATATGTTTTGAAATCTAAATATTGCATTAAAAATGTATGTGAAAGATGATATGAATGTCATTGGAATTGTATTGAAATCTTGGGTCTCGATTTTATGTGGCTTTGTTTCGATGGTATGAAGGTCATTCGAACTGTATTTTTTGTATCAGAAGTTGTTAGTTTTGAAACAAGTTTATGTGTGTATAATTAAGCATTCAAAAAAATATTTCTAAACATTACTAAGCATATTCAGAAATAATATTTGGCACGACAATATGATTGTTCAAAAACAATAATTTGAACATATTGAAGAGGCTTCAGATTATTATTTTCGAATTGCTTGAAGTTCATTCATAAACTTTTTTTTGCTCACAGTTGGGATTGTAATGATACTTGTTAAATCTTTGTTATTCAGTTTATCGAAGGAGACCCACGGCCTCTGCAAGGAGAGAAAGACAAGGTGCCCTCGAACATTATGAAGAGTTAGAGTTGCGGAAGAAGAATTGAGAAATCAACACTTTAATGATGGAACAGATGATAATAATGACCAAGATCATAATCCCAATGAAAGTGCCAATGATATTGTTGACCAAGATCATAATCCCAATAAAGGTGTCAATGATAATGATATGTTTCGAGTTAAGGAAGCATATGAGTATTTATCTTTTCAGGCTCAGTCCTCTAGATGCCATTTTCATTAGTTTGCATCGTGACTTTTATGTGATATTACGGATATTGTGTTAATAGTAGTCGTGACTTTTATGGGATATTATGGATATTGTTTTGACTTATGTTAATGTGTCTCGTCACATTTATGGGATATTATGTTAATGTGTCTCGTCACATTTATGGGATATTATGGATATTTGGTTAATGGTAATCGTGACTTTTATGAGATATTATGGATATTTGGTTAATGGTAATCGTGACTTTTATTCCAATTATGGATATTTTGTCATTTATCTTATGTTTTAGGTTATCACACCCTTTATATTTCCAAAAATATGTTTCCAAATCTAAAAAGGGCCGATTCAAAAATATGTTTTTGAACCTAAAAATATGATTCATAAATAGGTCATATACCTGTTTACCTGCTCCTTAGTACAAGTTAACAAATATCGAATAGTCTATTACAATACAACTAAATATGAATAGTCTATTACAACACACCAAAATTCTTCAATTAACCAAATACACATAGTTCATTAAAATCTAAAAAGTTGTTCAATTAACAAAGTCTTCCCACCCAATTGCGCAATCATTTCGATTCTCTCTCTACTGAAGACTAAATGGTGGAAACGGGTGACCAGGAGTTAGGCAGACCTGAAATTGAATGAACAAAATAATAAGGCCTAGAAAAGGTGTTAAAATATTTATCAGAAGAAGCTTAGAAATTTATTTTTAAACAACAAAATAGAGGTTCATAAATAAGTTTTTGGTTGCAAACAGGTGGCTTCGGAAACAAGTTTCTGAACAAAATGAGAGATATTCGGAAACAAATTTCCAACCACATAATGATCCACTCATAAACTTATTTTTGAACTTAGCCATATAAAGTCGGAAATAAATTTTCGAACCGCTTTCATAACATTCAAACTGTAATTTCCGAATCATGTTCGACGATTTGAACGTGATAACTCGATGGAATTCTCAAAAAACTAAAAAATTACGGCTAAAACAATAGGATTCACTTACATTACTTATTTCTTCATTATTTCTACCTTCCATGATTGATTTAAACGCAATATTCTTGAATTCAAAGTTTGAGAAAATAAGGTTTGATCATTTGCAGAGATACGATGGAAGTTGTTTCTGTTCTGAAATTTGAGTTTTAATTTATTCTTTAATTTTTTATTCTTAAATCTGAAATATATTTTAATTTATTGAATTATTTTATTTTGATGGTGTGGAAAGAAAAAATTGTAGTGTGTTGAAGTAAGAAAAGGGCAATTTAGTAATCTTAAAATTAATTATTTTTACATTTAATTTTATTAATGGTGTGAAAAGAAAAATTAATAGTGTAAATAGAATGACCGAATGACCGAATGACAAATTTTTATTGGAGTCAAAATACTGTTTGACCGCCCAAGATTTGAAGAACAAATTCTATGATGGCTTGTCCTCACTGTTGAACTCTTAACTTATTCATTAGTCTATAAATTAAGGGTGATTCTATTTACACCATCAATTTTTCTTTTCACACTATATTTACTTTACACACTACAAAAAATTTTATTTTTTTTTTCATTTTTTCTTTACACACCACACTAAAAGACTTATTTATCCTTCACATTTAAATTTATTTACCACTTTATTTAAAAATAAAATTAATTAAAAACATAATAATAATTAAAAAGAGAGAGAGGACGAGATCTCAAAAGTGAACAGACGACGTGAACAGACGACTGCTTCTTCTTCTTCTTCTTCTTCGATCTGCAGATCTTCTTCTTTTTCTTCAACAGTGCCCATGCCCTTCCTCCACCCTCCTCCAACAGCACCGCCACCCCAGCGCCGCCAACCCTCTTCTTTTCTCCTCCGCCGCCGCTACCCTTCCTTTTGTTATTTTTCCCTCGACAACTCTGCAGAGTTCGAAAATTATTTCTCGGATGACATATTGATGAATCGAAATATGATTTTTGAAGTTAAAGATGGACGTTTGGAAACAAATTTTCGAACCGCTATTCGAAAATAAATTTTCGAATCATGTAGTATCCATTCGAAAACACAATTTTCGAATCTATGTGGAGTGATTCGAACTGAAATTTTCGATCCCTAATTTCTGACATAAAGGTTTTGAGGAAGATGAGAAATTTTCAATAATGAGATGTTTCATCCTTAAATGTATTTTTCTGAATTAGTTTAGAGATTCATTTCTATATTTTCTTTTATGTAATTTGATTAACATATGAATCTATAATTGAAATCTGAAATTTTATGGGAGAAAGTTGCCGGAAATCTGAAATTTCGTGGGGGAGGGATCGAGAGAGAGGCTCTGCTGCCGGAGAAGATGAAGTCTTTTTGTTTTTTTTTGTGTGGACAGAAAAAGAGTGTTGAAATAAAAAAGGGTATTTTAGTAATATTATAAATAATTATTTTTACATTTTTTTTTTCTTATGGTGTGAAAAGAAAAATTGGTGGTGTAAATAGAATCACCCATGAATTAATCTCAATTCTTTTTATTTTTTATTTTATTTTTGAGTTGTAATCCCGATTCAAATTGATTTATAATTTATAGAGAAACTGTAATTTTAGAGGAAGTGGGTGTTCATTTCGCCGTCGAGGAAGTTGAAATTGCAAGAAAATATGAGAAATTCAGCTGCTTACAGGATTTACAGCAGCTGCTTACATCACAGAAATGCAAGGAAAATTTGCTCTTCTTCTACTCTTTTTCCTCGCATTCATCATCCTCCATCAAAACCGGGCGTTTATGGAATTCTCGATGGCTTCAAAACTAGCCGTGTTTCTCCGAAACCCACGTCGTATTTTGCTTCAATCACCGCTTCTCGCCACTTACACGCTACTTCTTCTGTTAACAATGAAACCCGCCACGTCCCGGTTGATGGTAACCACTTCTCTCTCTAGGATTCTTTTTGTTCGGTTTTAGTGCGTGCCATGCGTTTGATGTATTGTCTCAACGGTGATCCTGAGATAGACGTTGATTTGTGCTTTATTGGGAGGAGATTTGTGTGCTCGCGGCCAGAATTCTTTAAATTTGGGTTTTGTGTAAGATTTATATGGTTGCTTGTGCTTGAACATGTCTTTCCATTGAGCTCTTATGCGAAAGAATTCAGCTAGTCCAGTTGCTAAGGTAGTTGTAAGCTGCTAGGCTGCGTTAACGTTGGTTATTTTCTTGATGGCTTTTGAATTTCTTAAGGCCAATTTTTTTTCATGAAGTGATGTAGTTGTTCTCGTCTTTGTTTGATCCTGGCCTGCCCTCATTTGATGATCAGATTTTAATATTTCTTTACATGTCTTGCATTTTTCGTACATGTGAAGCTTCGGATGATTCTAATGGAGAAGTGGAACCAATTGATTCATGGGAGGAAGAGGATGAAGCTGAGGCTGAGGTGTGGTTTGATGTTTGTTATATATAACTGGACAATTTGCAAACTTTGCTCTTCATGTACATAACATTATGAAAATTGTAGGTTGGTGATGGAGGTGACGGTGGTGGAGTTGTTCTGAACAATTGCCCCTGGGGTGAAAGAGCATTATCGATGGCCCGGGAAGTTCTTCAGGAGTTTGGTGAAGGGATGCAGCTCTATGCATTTAAAGCATCTCCTCGAGGGTACATCTATGTGAGACTAGATAAACTCTCAAACGAGTAAGTCTTTTCTTCCGTTAGTCCTAGAATTCTTTGTATCAGACATACATTCGTTGAAACGAGCAGTGTTTCGTGAATTGATTATAATGAAGTGCCAGTAATTATACTCTTGATTCCCTTGTTTAGAATTTTTGTGATCTGGAACAGATTTTCGAGAATGATTATCTTCTATTGTTTTCTTTCATTCAGATATGGGTGTCCCAGCATGGAGGAGATTGAATCTTTCAGTCGCAAATATAAGAAAGCGTTGGATGAAGTTGGTGCAACAGGAGAAATCCCAGATGATTTAGCTCTTGAAGTAATATTTCTTTTATTTTCAGATTTGCACACTTCATGCTGTTCCAATTTGCAATTCTTTACGAAAGCAATATGGATCAGCTGATTCATTTTCTGCGGATCATATTTTCTTTTGAAGGTATCGAGTCCTGGTGCAGATCGGTTGTTGAGAATACCTGATGACCTGCTGAGATTTAAGGATATGGCAATGATAGTCAATTACATGGAAGATTCAGATGCCAGATCCCTAGAAAAGGAAGCAGTGTACCTTCTGGATTCCATTGAAACCGAACTGGAATGCTGTGTTTGGAAGCTGGCAGATGTGAGGGAGAATCGAGACCCTTCAGCTAAGGGGAGGCCATTGAGCCGCAAACAGAGAGATTGCAGAGTGAACTTACCGTATGATGTGATAAAGCGGGTGAAACTTTATATAGGTTATTAACGAAGACTGTAGTGTGGGTAGTTTTCAGTAGATCCTTCTCAATTTAGGTGAACATATACCTTCAAATGATCAAGATCATCTGTGAAGAATGCATGTAAAGAATATTCATGCACCCTTCTTCCAATTTTGAGTATTGGTTGATGTCCCCTGTTCCCCAGTCTGAACAATGATTAATGATAAGCTTATATTTGCCGAATTATTTGTTGTACGGCTATTCTCTCTCTCTCTCACTCTCTCTCTCTCTCTCTCATTGTTACTTTGGAATACATCTTGCTGGATAGACTAAGAGATGACCATTCATGGAGGAAAAGTAATAATAGCATGCACATATCTCAGCATCTTTGGACATAAGAAACAAGCCATATAGACAAGCAAATTTTAAGAGAGCTAGAGAGAGAGAGTTATCCTACTACACATGCTGAAGTAAAAACTGAACATTCATCTCAGATTCAGACCTCGTCTGAACTGCCTGTTGAGTGAAGATATGTCAGTAACCGTTGTAGAGTTATCCCTCTTGATTTGGACAAGCTTATCGTACACACACCATGGGAAACTGATGTAGTGATCCCTCTTCATCCCCTCATTGTAGCAACCCCAATAATCATGGTGATAAGTCACGTGATACCAAGCCGAAGCCATGGCATACACATCATCACCCGATTCAACTCCTTTCTTGAACCACGACCTAGCTTCGTTCCTCAGAGACCTCACAGCCACGCCAATCGCCTCTGCATCTTTCCTCCGATCAAAGGTCTTGGACATCTTCATGATGCTTCCACTCAGTATCTCAGCCTCAGTCTTTATGCCGTAGTAGTCCAGCAAGTTGCCCAGCTTGTAATCATACTCTGTTTTGCAATCAAAGGCTCTATCAATGTAGTCTCTGAATCCATCGACTTCCATATCCGTGTCATACGACCTCCTTGCCACTTCCCTGGTGAAGGACCTCAGAGAAGTTGCGTGGGGAGCTATATCTTTCACCTCCCTGAAGAGCTTCCCGATGATCCGTTGAGACTCGTACGTTGTCTTGTCGGGCTTCTCCATGAAATCTGGATACTCTTTCACACGGAGGTGGGGAGGGATTTCTGCAGGAACCCCGGTTTTCGGGAAGTCGACTGCAATTGAGAACAGCTTCGCCAGCTCTATACATGGGCTACTTAATGCCATGTCTCGCTCCTTGTCAGCAAACACGGTATGGGCGTTGGAAATGATTCCCAAACTGTCGTTCACGATGTAGTTCGTGAAGTACTCTTCAACTTCCTGCACCACCAAACCACACATTGCATTATGGAAACATAACTTTGAATGATTGAAATCGAATCTTTACTACAAATGATTTTACTTCAATGGTGACGCAATGATCAAGTTGTGTGTTTGGGGCAGAATCATAAGCCATAGGTGAGACTTGCTTTGGTGGAATCAACTCATGGTCCCAACACACAAAGTATATATCTCCATCCAAATCACTCCCCGAGCACTCATTTGGATGAGGCCTGTTATCACAACATATTAGCAACGAGGCGAATGTCCTAAAACAAACCAAACAATGTGATGATACTACAAGAAAGGTGAAGTTCACCTCATGCCTCTTCGTGGGAAGACGAGGCAGTCCACCATGTGATGCAGTGCAGGCACGTCGACAGCTCTGAGAACACGGACGTCGCCCGGGTGCAAACACGGGTTCTTGGCCACAACCACCTTTCCAGAAATGATATAATTGCAGTCAGTGGACGTATCGTCCTCGTACATAGTGGATTCCTCATAGAATCTTCTCCTTCCCGTGCTTGAATACTGCACGAACACCTGCCCGTATTCCAAAGTGCCGGTCTCATCTAGACATCCCATCATCTGCCGAGCTTTTGGAATGAATATTCTTGCTTTCAACCGTAAATCCAGCAGCTTTGATGAGCGAAAAGTCTGCAGCATCATTGAGAGGAAGGGCTCCTCATTAGGCTTGTAGCCACATTTGAGCATTTCTTTAAGGATGTTTGTGTTTTCACCGGGAGCCATCAAGTCCAGTGCGTCCTGAGCTTTCCATGGATCGTCTAAGATTGCATCCAGCTGAGCTACTGCTTCCCTCTGCCTCGCCTCAAAGGCGTGATCCCTCACTCCGAGGGTGGATAGGAGTGAGATGATCTGGCGATTCAAGAAACAGGGCTGATATTTGCTCCACGCAAGAACATCTAGTTTCGTGTTGTCCGATGGATACTTCAACATGCTCGGTCTCAACGACAGCTTCACTGATGAAGTGGGATCGATTGCAATAACTCCTTTGTAGCCACCATACCTGATCTGAAATGCAGATGGAACACTCCTCAATCCACATTTTGAAGCAACTCTTCGAGCAAACTCAGCTGATATCTTTCCGATTCCATCAGAAAATGTGTATTTGATTCCGTTTGTCACAACCTTAACATCATCGATTTCTTCAATCTCAGCCCTACCAACACTTAATGTTTCTGTGGAAGAACCGAAGGACTGGCCAAGCCTCGCAGCATACTTTGCCACGTTTCGTATGGGACTGAAGTCACCCATCCACCGCCTAATATAATCAGCATTGATGCCGGTGTTGGTTGGAGCAAACATCCACAGGGAATTCTCACGCAACTGACTTGAGGAAAACGCAAGAAAATCGAACCTCTTGTTCCCTATCCTTATACCATCCCTCAACGTTGAAATAACCCTCTCATACAGCTTTGTTCTTCCATTCCCAACCCCAGTGGCTACCCTTGGGGATAAATCAGTCGAATACATCTTCTCCCACTCCTCATCAATGAATGAGACACGAAGAAAATTGTCAATGTAGCCATTGAAGTGGCGCAACACACGGTTTGACATGTTTACTTCTGGACCGGAGAAGTAGACTCTAGTTGGAGTTACTTGAACCCTATGAACATATACCAGACCGTCATCCAAGCAAATGTTCGGAGGCTTTGGTAGTTCCTCAGACGTTCCATACTTGCGATACTGCTCACGAAGCCATGACACTGGATCATAGCAGCATTCCTTTGAATAGTAAAGCTTCTCCAGAGCATGCTCTATGTATTTGAGATTATTTATGTGTGGATTGACCATCCGGAAAAACTCCCTGTCTAGCTTCATCCCCGGAAGACATCCAGTCTGTACCAAACCACAAACCTTGAATAGTAATCTGTAAGGCAACTCATATCCTGGTGGAGGCTGCACAATCGGAACCAGAGGCTGATCTGCACAAAACGGGACTCCATCCTCCAAGCTGAACGGGGCTTCACTCACATCATAGTACACGAAATAGCTTTTGAAATTCGGAAGTCTCATGCCGTAAGGAAGCTGGAGACACAGAGCAGAAGATTGTCCGATATATGATGGAGTAAAATCTGTTGTTCTGATCCAATGGTCGTCTGGAGTTTCCTTAAAAAAGCTATATATTGAACCATTCACTATATTGAGCTTCTTGTAGATTCGAGGAGCACCAAATAACTGAAAGATGAGAGAGAATGCATCAGCTTCCTTCCATAGTTCTCATGTGCGCATATATAACATAATGAGAAACGAGAAACTGTAGTGAGTGAGCCAAGATCTATAAATGAAGACAAATGTAACGAGGCTTCTACTCTTAGATTCAAAAACACCTAGATTGCAATTAAATAGAGTTCCTTCAATGCATACACAAAAAAGGTGTAAAGAGTAGATATAACTTCATTCAACCTGAATGAGAAGAGTCTTTTCGGATTGACCATGTGTGTTATAAAGCATGATCTGCCATATGCTTTCATACGACAGCTGAAGCCTGTAATCGACTGAATTATGAGACAAGTGGAAGTGCATTTTCTTCAGCCCGGCTCCAAATTTAACAGAAACATCTCCTGCTTTCCACAGCACAGAAAACCTCTCTTTTGATACCTGGCACCCGAAATTCAAAGTTATGCCATCCATTTCATGCATAAATGTTCTACCGTTTGATACAAGGTTGGTTTCTTGCTCAAAAGCCTTCAAATAAGATGAACCATAGTAGAGGCGAGTGTTTGCCAAATCTATAATAATCTCTGCACATCTGCTACTCGAAAATTGGACTCTGGCATACGCCCTTGAACCTCGCTTCAACTGTTTTACTTCTAGAGCCTCGACAGTTCCCTCACCTGTATAACGCTCCAAGAACCTTTTGATCTCTTCAGCAGCAATCATGTATGGGAAACCCGACACGTGAATTGTCTTCCTCATTTCGACAAATGCCAACTGCGGTTTGATCATGAACAAGAATTAGTACTAACTACTAAGCATGACCACTTATCATACATTCATACGCATTGTAGCTAAGTGATAACTTAGGTTCAATCCGCAATTTCCCCAACCCCAAGTCAAAGAAAGACACAAAATAGGAGCACTTTTTCAGTTAATTTCACAATGTGTATGGGCAGTCTGAATGTGAGTCTAATCAACTAAGTAAACAATATTTGATGCATTAGTTCATCAACAAGCACAGAGAGACATTCGTGACAGAGAAAAAGACTCAAGTACTGAGTTGAAAAGGAAAAATCAGATCTCGGAGGAAACTAAGGTAAAATATTTCTGAAAGTAGTGATCATTTAATTCATGTAGAAATTGAGCAGGTTAGGCCATTTTTGGTCATTTTTCTCTCTCATTTACAACTCCCGCCATAATCATCACCAACATCTCAAAAACTGAAGATTAAAATATCAAGAAAATGTCAACAGTCTCAGTAATCAGTAATCAATAATCAGCCCATCTTCTAACATACACGTCCAAAACCCTACGATTCTGCTAATGGATCTAATCAGTTAAATATGCGAGTGACCAGGTGTAGGTGCGAGAAACCTAACATATATACATACACGTGTAGAGAGAGAGAGAGAGACCAAGAACTCAGAGACTTATGTGGGAAGTTGAAACTGCTTCACTATGAGAGACCGCAGGTTCTTGATCGATCAAACGATGCGCTTCTTAGCAACAAACTCATTCATCCAACTTCTTTCACGATGACTCACTCCTACTGATTTTAGAGAGAGAGAGAGAGAGAGACACTATTCCAAGTCAATATTGTTCTTCACGCTAATAATAATTGGATTTCTCTACGTTCTATGCTTTGCTTCATCAAAGGCAAAGATTCTATGCTGATGAAACATTAGTTTAATGAATCTACTGTTTGCTGATGAAGGACTCTTACGTTGGTCTTTATCCATCATCCAATCAAACCAGAAAGATGTCATCACTTTCAACGCGATGCATTTTTTTTCCACATTTAATTATTAAACATTTTTATTTGGAAAAAAAATAAAGAAATATATCCAACCATTATTTCTCCTACTTGTATGCTTCGTACAAGGAAATTGAAAGTGTATATTTGTAACACCAAAAATCGTCAATTGCACGTTTGAGTCGTCTTTGCTGTAGCACATTTAATTTTTTTATTCGGTTTTAATTTCTTTATATTTTAGTTTAATTTTACACTGATTATCTATGGTTCGTCCTAGCCCAACGGGATTTAATTTAAATAATTAATTAAAAATTAAAAATTAAAATTTAAATACTAAAAAAATTATAATACATTTTAATTGGGTAAGACAAAAAAATCCTATATAGACAAAAATTTGAAATTGAAATTGATTTTTTTATCCTGAAAAAACAATTGTACGATAGAAAATTCATAACAAGAAATTCAGCAGAGGATCACATCCCTATATTTGTGGGGGATCTTGTGCGAGGATGAATCATTAGGAGTGGATTTTCTTCTCTCTAATCTATTATTATTATTATTATTATTATTATTATTATTATTATTATTATTATTATTATTATTATTATTATTATTATTATTATTATTATTATGCAAATACCTTTCGAATTCAAGATTGGATAAATATCAAAATTAATTAAAATAGTAGAAGGAATCCACACCCTAACCAAAAAAAAAAAAAAATACTATTCCCCCTTATCAAAAATATTGTGAATTCTCGTGTACATAAGATGTAGACTATCAACACGTTGACCGGATCAATACGCATTGATTTAGTCAACACATTGACTTAAAAAATCGTCAAAATATGTGATATTTTTTGAATTTTGAGTGATATTTTTAGTGCTACGTTTGGTACTGATTTTTACAGCTTTTTTCTTATTTATTTTTCTGACCAATACTTTTAATGATATAAGTGATACTTCATACTTTTTAATGTTACAATTGATACTGATTTTGATTGATTTTTTGGTCAACGCATTAATCGGGCTGACCGGATCAACCGTCAGACTTGGCCCCCAAAATATATATTGTTTTAAAGTTTTTAATTTGTATCAAAATGATTGTAGTTTAACACATTTTCACATTTTTTTTCTCAATCTTAACCTTGCATTTATTGGGGAAAGAGATAAATCTATATTTATTAGTGAAGTATATTTTAATATGATTTGATACGTGGTAGAAAGGAAGGGGTATATATGTCAAAATTATTACATCTTAATTATTTGAAAAACTGTAAAACAACATATATTTTGAAACAAGTGGAGTACATGTTTACTATAGATTTATGCTTAAAACTTTTATTCATTAAAAAGCAAACTGTACAATTTATTTATTTTACAATTTTGGCGTAATAATTTACTATCTAGTATCTATATTTAAAAAATTAATCAAATTTGTTAGGTGATATGGTCAAAAAAATATTAATTTATCTAATATACATTTTCTATGAATTTGTTAGGTGATATGGTCAAAAAGAATATTAATTTATCTAATATACATTTTCTATGTATGAGAGAGATATATAAAGGAATATGAAAACTTTGGTGTATAATTTATGTCGCGTAATTTAGTCGATATTTATCTCGTTTATAGAGAGACGTGAGTACGAATCAAATTCCCAACTTAAAAAACATTATTTCTTATAGAAAGAAAAACAATCTGTGGTTCGTAGGTTTTTAAATAGGTAGTTAATTAGATGCAAGAATTAATTTGGTTTTTGATGTAATTAAAAAAATTTAAGTGGTTAAAATATTTAATTTATTTGGCTAAAATCCAACATGGGTCCCAAAAGGTCAAAACAGTCCAAAAGACACTCAAAAACCACGTCTCCATCAACTATGTACTCTATAGCCTAAGACTAGACTTCTCAACTAAGCAACTTCTCGTAATTTTTTTTAAAAAAAAAAAGAAAAAAGAAAAGAAAAGGAATCAATTTTTAATATATTTATTTATATATGCTGACCGTACCAAATGATGTGACATATAATATTAAAATAAAATATCACTTTACATGTGTTCATCAACTTGCATATAAAAAAATGCTATTCCAATATTGTTACTGCAAAATATTATTTAAAAAACGATACTGCACGACAAGGGAGAATTTATATTTTCTCATGGGATAATGATAAATACAGTATCCAAATTACTCTCTACAGCCCCCATATTTATTTATAATTTAAAAAATAAATGAAGTGTGAAATCTCTAATTTGACCCTAATATAATATCCACGATCTCTTTTGCCTTTGCTTTTTTTATTCTTTGCTTTCGCAACCTTCCCAACCCTCTGTTATTAACATGAATGAAAAATATAATTTATTTTCCTTTTGGATTATGAAGAGGGCTGCAATGAAGGGGGAAGAACGTAGGGATGGAGAAGAGTTGTGATATATTTTTATTTGTGGCAAAGACTCTATGGCTTTGTGAATATAGAGATTGCATTAATTTTAACTGTTAGGATTAAGAATTTCAGTTAATAAGAAAAAGAGGATTAAGAATTTCAAAAGTTGTTTTCTCTGTGTTTCATAAACAAAAATATTGGATTCAATCAAGAATTTTCATATGGTTCATGAAATTAGATATTTTTGAACCCTCTTCCATTCTTTCTGCGGGGAGATTATTTGGGGGTATGAATCAAGTGTTAGAACATCAAATGTTGGATGCGAAAATGGGATGAAGAAATATGTTTATGTTTATGTGCCTTGAGTAAATTGAGTTCAAGATAAATTATAACAAAATTCTAATGAGTGGATATCTTTCGTTTGAAGTTTGTTTGCTTTTTTTCAATAAAAAAAATGTAAGATAGTGGGGGCTATAAATAAGGGATTTTATTTGATTTCATTAGGATTTTTATGTATAGTGGAGACTATAATTATAAAAATGTCTCATAACTAATATTTTATATTTTAATTATATTTGTGGGCTGCTAAGAGAAAATTAGGCGCAGATCACCCTTTCTTTTAAAGAGAAGTGGGATTTTAAATTTTGTCCATGGCCCACAATTTATTACCTAGGGTTAGGAAGTAGGAAATAATTTTCTTTGTTTAATAGGCTTTAATTGATAAAAATGGGGCCCAAATTCAAGATTGTGGGGGAAAGATTCCATGCTGCGTAGGACTAGGAGTAGTTGAGTTTGCTGTCGAATGGATTCTTTTCCTTATCCAATTATTATACGAGGAAGAGAAGATCATAAATATTTAATCCATTTCATTATTAATCATTTTTGTATATTCTTGAGTAAAATCCGTCCACTGATTTTCCCATAGTATACAATTTAAGAGCAACAAATTTTGTTTTACTATGGATTATGTACTTAATTGACTCTTGCCATCCTTAATTTGTGATGCAATCTTTTATGCTAGGATCTTGATTCTTGACAAAATTAATTCAATTATGGGATTCACTTACCTTTTAATTGATAGTTCTACGATTTATTATCTAAACTCTTAAGTTTTTATTACTCCCTTCGTCTTATTCGTATATACTTGTTTTCCTTTTTCTTAATATATAGGTTGATTTCTATATATATTAACTCAATTACTAATATGTACTCATATTCAATTTGTTTACATTATGCATTAATTTATTGTCAAAGAAAATAAATATGAATATATTAGGAATTTTATTTGTTTAATTGTCTTTTCCAATAATTTTCTTAATTCTAGTGAAAAATTGAATCAACATATATAAATGAGACGTAGAGAGTATTTTTGCAGGGGCTGTGTTATTGGTTGTTTTTCGAGACATTCTACAATATGAAACTTCTTGATTCTTGACTTTTCCAACCATAGGAACGTATTTAAGTTATTTCTTAAAAGATTAATTACATACTAATACTCAATATTTATATAATTTAACAAATCTAGCATAAGAGTAATTGTCAACATCTCACATCTGATATGCTTGTCAGAATAAGTTGATTGATGTATATTATAGTTGGTTATACATGAATCTCCTCAATTCCGGCTATCCATGCCATATTTAGAGTGTTGAAAACTTTCCCACGTTCTAAATTTATTAGATTATCAAATTATGCAAACATTAAGTATCAATATATAATTTTTGAAACATTGGGATAAAAAATGTTAACAACTTCAGACATTAAGGTACTAAAGTATAATTAATCTTGTTTTCATTCTTCTTCCAAGCAAACATGCATAGCATCTACTAATACTACCATCATTTAAACTCTTAACATCTGCTGATTGGGAAAACAAGATAACATAAAATACCAACATACAAGTCTAGCTAGTAAGATGAATCAAAGCCACTACAGTTAAGAGACCAAATCACTGCACAAATGAAGTGATGAATGATGATACTACATGAACATTCATATCATCTCTAGATCTTGGAGAAGATATTCAAGTGAAGACATGGGAGCAGCTTTTCTTGCATTTTTCTTCTTAACCTGCACAAGGTTGTCGTACACACACCACGGGAAGCTGATGTAGTGATTCCTCTTCATCCCGTCGTTGTAGCGACCCCAATACTCGGGATGATAAGTCACGTGATACCATGCCGAAGCCTTTGCATAGGCCGCATGCCCCAATTTACCTCCTCTTTTGAACCATGATCTGGCCTCACTCCTCAGAGACCTCACAGCAGCACCAATTGCTTCTGCACTCTTTCTACGATCAAACGTTTTCGACATCTGCATAATACCTCTGCTCAGTATCTCACCCTCAGTCTTGATGCCATAGTAGTCCATCAGGTTGCCTAGTTTACGATCATAGATGGTTTTGAGGTCAAATGCTTCATCAGTGTAGGCCTCGAACCCCTCGAATTCCATGTCAGCATCATAAGACCTCCTAGCCACTTCTCTTGTGAAGAATTTGAAAGAACTTGTGTTGGGAGAAACATGCTTCACCTGCCTGAAAAGATTGCCTATTACACGCTTGGATTCGTAGGTGGGCTTGTCGAGCTTCTCCATGAAGTCGGGGTACTCTTTTACTCGTAGTTTTGGAGGAATTTGTGCAGGGACCCCGGTTTTGGGGAAGTCGACTGCCACAGAGTGTAGCTCAGCTAGCTCTAGGCATGGCTCGCTTAAGGCCATGGATGTCTCCTTGTCAGCAGAGACAGTGTGTGCATTGGCAATGATTCCTAAACTCTCATTCAATATGTAGTTGGTGAAGTATTCTTGAACTTCCTATAATACAAACAATAACATAGAAAGCTGCATTTAGACATCCATATTCACTTGCAGAGTTTTATAAAAGATACTAGGATGATTCGTATGCAGCATGAAAGATAGAGAAATGTACCTCGATTGTAACCTCATGATCGAGGCGAGTGGCTGGAGCAGGATCGTAGTTCATAGGTGAGACTTGTTTTGGTGGAATCAAGTCGGGGTCCCAACAAACGAAGTATCTGTCTCCATCCAAATCACTCCCAGAGCATTCATTTGGATGGGGTCTGTTATTACAACATAGTATTAGCCTTGAAGCATATACAAGAATCATGAACTGTGCAACGCTTGAAACGGATTGTGTGCTCGAATAGCATCAATATGTGCAGAAAAAGCCAAAAATAAGTGAGTTTACCTTTTTCCTTTCTGAGGGAAAACAATGCAGTCCACCATGTGGTGCAGTTTTCGGACATCAATGGCTTCTAAAACCCGAAGATCGCCTGGGTGCAAGCATGGATTTTTAGCCACAGCAACCTTTCCTCTTACAATGTAATTACGATCAGTTGATGAATACTCATTGAACTTGATGGATTCCTCACGGAACCTCCTCTGTCCGGCACCAGAAAACTGCACAAACACTTGTCCGTATTCCAACGTGCCAGTTTCATCAAGGCATCCCATCATTTGCCTAGCTCGTGGGATGAATATCCTGGTTTTCACCCGTAAATCCAGCAACTGTGATGAGCAGAAAGTTTGCAGCATCATTGCAAGAAACGGTTCTTCATCGGGCTTATAGCCACATTTCAACATTTCCTTGAGAATGCAAGTGTTTTCTCCTTGTGACATCAAATCCAAAGCTTCCAGAGCCTTCAATGGATCGACTAAAACCTCTTGCAGCTGAGCTACTGCTTCACTCTGCTTCTTCTCGAAAGCATGATCTGTGACACCTAGAGTAGATAAAAGAGTGATGATTTGGCGATTCAAGAAGCATGGCTGATATTTGCTCCATCCCAAAACGTTTAGTTTTGTATCATCAGATTGATATTTCAACATGCTCGGCCTCAACGACATCTTCACGGATGAATTTGGATCGATTGCCACAACTCCTTTGTAGCCACCATACCTAATCTGAAAAGCAGATGGGATTTCACCTTTGAGTCCACATTTTTTAGCAACTCTCCGAGCAAAGTCGACTGATATCTTTCCAATCCCATCAGAAAAGATATATGTGGTTCCATCTTCTACAGCTTCAACATCAGGAATTCGTTCAACCTCCTCCTGAGCAACACTTAGTGTTTCTGTGGAAGAGCCAAAGGATTGACCGAGCCTGGCAGCATATTTTGCCACATTTCTTATGGAACTGAAGTCACCCATCCAATGCCTAATAACATCAGCATTTACACCATTGGTTGGGGCAAACATCCAGAGGGAGTTCTCTCGTAACTGACTTGAGGAAAATGCAAGAAACTCGAATTTCTTGCTGCCAATTTGTATGCCATTTCTCAGTGTTGAAAGTATCCTCTCATACAACTTTGTTCTTCTACTCTCATCCCCATCAGTTCCCCTTGGTGACAAATCAGTTGAATACATTTTACTCCAATCCTCATCCACAAATGAAACACGAAGAAAATTATCAATATGATCATGAAAGTGGCGCAGCACACGGTTTGAGACATTTACTTCTGGACCGTAGAAATACACTTTGGTTGGGGTTACTTGAACCCTGTGAATGTATGCCAGCTCATCAGTTACAACAGGAGGTTTTGGTTGCTTGAACGTGGGATGCTTCAGGTGCTGCTCGAGAAGCCATGATTTTGGATCATAACAGCATTCCTTCTGATAGAAAAGCTTTTCCAGAACATGCTCTAGGCATGTGATCTCAAATCTCTGTGCCAGCATAAAGAAGTGTTCATCTAGCTTCGACCCTGGAAGACATCCCGATTGGACCAAAGTGCAAATCTTGAACAGTAGTCTATAAGGCAATTCAAGACCTTGAGGAGGTTGTATAATCGGAACTAGTTCCAGATTTTCACAATACGGGACTCCTTTCTCCAAGGCGAATGGGGTTTCACTTTCTTTATAGTACACAAAGTTGTCTTTAAAATTTGGAAGTTTCATGCCATGAGGAAGCTGGATGCACATACCAGAAGACTGCCCAATACACGACTGAGTAAAATCTGTTGTTCTGACCCACTGATCTTCGGGAGTTTGCATAAAGTAGCTATAAACACAATCATCAAGCTTCTTGTATATTTTTGGTGCTCCATATAACTGTAGGATAAAAGGCAAACATATCAGTTTTAGCTTCTAATTTTCATCTATAAATGCATAATACTGCATGATGATTAAACAATAATAGAAAGTGAGATAGAGGAGCAAAATCAATGAGATAATCAAGTAAAGCAAGATCTATAAAGCAATATGATGTACTAGAACATCAGATTCAAGAACTCTTGTAATTATAGTGTTCTTTTGTGTGTAAGCATAAGCATAAGCATTCACCCTTTAAAGCTTCAGCATGTTTCTTACGCGTAAAAACACGATACTTGAAAACATCAATCCAACAGGTGATCTTTTGCTTGTTGATTAATTAATAATTCCCTTGTGCATGTAACAGAGAAGGTAGTAATGGAACATGGTAGTAATGGAACATGCTGAGACCTTACCTCATAGTGTATAAGATGCCTAATTGGCTATTCAACATGATTTCTATATTATTTACTTTGATGTACACACACAAACATACGAACAATAAATACAGGAATGATTATGGACAAAGCTATGCAAGATAACAAACTAAATTACAGAATAATTAAGCCAGACCTGTATGAGCAGCACCTTCGAAGTTTGACCACGTGAATTATATAGCATAATCTGCCATATATTTTCACAGGAGAGCTGAAGCCTGTATTCAACTGAATCATGACACAAAAAGAAGTGCATGTTCTTTAGCCTAGTTCCGAATTTAATAGAAACATCTGCTGCCTTCCACAACACTGAGAATTTCTCATTTGATATCTGACATCCAAAATTCAAAGTCACACCCTCCATTTCTTGCTCATACGCTCTAGGATTCGGCACAATGTCAATATTTTGTTCCCAAGCCTTTAAATAAGAAGTACCAAAATTAAGGCGAGATTTTGCCTGATTCATAATCATCTCAGCACATCTGCTACTTATAAATTGAACTCTTGCATACGCCCTCGAACCTTGTTTCCCCCTTTTTACTTCTAAGGCAACTACAGTACCTATGCCTGTATATTGCTCCAAGAACAACTTGATCAATTTAGCCTCCATACGATAAGGGAAGCCAGACAGCTGAATTGTCTTTGCCATTTGGCCGAATGCCAACTACAATATGATCATGAATGTGAATCAGTAGTTTCACACATGCCTTTTCACTTCATTCAATGGTGTATCTGAGCTACCTCAAAATACGAATTTGATGTCTAAACGCAACATTATTCAAGTGAGCAAGTGATAGATAAATTTGTGAAAAGAAGAGGACAAATCAAAGAGGAAGCAAGAGCAGAAGCTACCTCAAAATGGATTTAACTCCTTACTATTACTTTCACCATGACCACCACAAACAGAACAAAAACTGTAAATAAAATATCATGATCCAAAATTTATTGTCATGGATAGCTAGAATTAAAATCAAGATATCTCATAATTCTTGGAAACACATTCCAACATCCAACTTCACAGTTAGTGGTTTTGAATTTTGAGCAATTATGATGAATGAAATTTCACACACACGCACACAAGATGCTGGCAACATCAAACCATCAAATTCTAATTTCTTTCAGGAACATACATCTTAAACGTTCTCCAACGTTATGATCGTTTGATTTCACGCCAGTTTTCAAAATTACAAGTATATATATAAAAGAAAAAAACACGCTTCATTATTTTGCCTGTATACTCAAGAACATCATGAATCCTTAAAATAATGCAATTCCGTACATACTGTGAAAAGGTGAAACCAACAAAGTCCTTCGCCATTCCCACCCAAAAGAGAAAGGAGCTTGCTTTTGGAGCAGAGAAAGACATACGTATATAATGTATGTATAGAGAGAGAGAGAGAGAATTACCCAGAAACTAGGAGGGAAGTTGAAACTAGTTCAGGCTTTCAAGAATTCTTGAACGATAAACTGAAGCACTTCTCATGCCCTTGGAGAGACAATCATTACTCTTAGAAAAAACAAACAAACAAATAAAAGAGAACCATTATAAAGCAGATTCAACTTCTTTCACTGTGATAATTGCTAGTGTTCTAGAGAGAGAGAGAGAGAGAGAGAAAGACTTACTCCTTTACAAGTCAATAACTTTTCTACTCTACCATAAAAAGACGACTACGATCTTTGTTCTTTCCTTTCACTTAACACTCTTAACTGTGTGTGTGTGTGTGTGTGTGTGAGAGAGAGAGAGAGAGAGAGAGAGAGAGAGAGAGAGATTCCATGCTGCAGGACACTGTATGTTTTTTGTTACAATATTCGAATTCAAGCCCTACACAAAAAACAAAAATAAAAAATAATAAAAAAATAAAAATTGACATACTTAAAATTTACTCAAAATTTAAATCGAGGTAAGTCGAAAAAATATTAGTATTTTAATTCGAAAGTATTAGTTTTTTGTTTTATATATATAAAGTATCATGCATTAAACAATACTCACGTTCAAATTCAAGCTAAGAAAAAGATACCGTAATTATAATTTACTCAAATATTGAATTTGAGTTGAATAAAAAAAGTTATAGTATAATTTTATATTAAAAAAGTTAATTTTTATATTAAAAAGGGAACATGAGAGAGGTAATGTGGAAAATAATATATATATATATATATATATAGGGGTGGGTTAAAATGAGAACCATACCCTATGTAGGAACTAGGAACCATTTACATCCATAGATCTTGATAATTTGAATGGACTAGATTGATTTGAAATTGTAGGGATTAAATTGCAATATGATAATTTTGTACATAAATTTAAAACACAATAAGGGTATTATTGACAAACCAAATAACCATGTATCTAGGAAGTGGGAACGATTTAATCAAAAACAGTTTTCATTCATTAATAGAAAATCTAAAACCCTAGAAAAGAGATCCAAAAAATTCCACCCCACCGCGTCTTCAACCTTGCCGCCGCCAACTTCACTATCTCGCCGCTGTCTCCCACCATTCGTTGCCTGCACAGACACTGCCCGAACGCCGTACGCCCCTGTCGACTGCACAGACGCCGGCCGCAGCGTCACCTTCGCCTGTCGATTCGAAGACCCCAGCCCAGATGCCGCCCCATACCGCCGGATGCTGTCCTAATGCCGTACGCCGCCACACCCCCACCCCAGACGCCGCCGGTCGACTGCACATACACTTCGCCGCCGAAAAAACGATGAAGACCAGGTAATTATCCCGTCATTTTTCAAATTTTGTTGATGTAATTAGATTTGATGTATTTAGCAAATTATTTGTATATTATTAGCAATATTTAATGTTTTTGGATGTTGTTAGATCTGATTTGGTTTGACAATAAGCAAATTGAATTGATATAATTAGCAAATTACATGGATATACTTAGCAAATTTCATCGCAATTTAGAATTGTCTCTTCCATTTGTTAATGGGAAATACCGTATTTATGATTGTGTTATGTGGTCAGAATGATTGATTTACGTGTTCACTGTTGGATTTTACTGAATAAATCTGGTGCTGTTCATTTGTATATTATTTAGCAATTTGTTTGTATATTGTTTAGCAAATAATTACAGTTTGATTAGCAAGTTAGTAACGTATGTTTAGCAGATTAACTTGGTAGGTTGTGGTTTTTTGAATATTAGTTAGTTATCTCAAATTGGGGTTGTTTATATCATATTTATATTTAATTTATAGCAAATGTTGAGTATATGATTAGCAAATTGAGAGAGTGGATGATTATATAGGTGAAGAGAAATCATTTTAGCAGATTAGTTTAGTAATATATAATTAGAAAAAATTAAGGATTTTGGTTATTGTGTAATCATTTTATACGTTGGTCTTTGTTTGATTGGATTTGATATTTTTAGCAAATTAGTAAGGTTTGATTAGCAAATTATTAATATATGTTTAGCAAATATTGCAACCGTTAAAATTTGCTACTAGGATTCATGTGTTTATTAAATTGATCATTTGTTTATATCAAGTTAGTGATACAAGATTAGCAACTTAGTGATATGTTTTTGTATTGTATAATGGTTTTGTTAATATCAAATAAACCTTAAATACATAGCAAAATTACATTGGTTTATATCAAATTAGTAAGATATAATGTTCATTTATGGGTATCATGTATTGTATCATTATGATCAACCTTTGATTGTTATTTATAGATAACAACGAGAAATGGGATCGTGCTAAGAAGGTAAGATCGGACGGTGGGGCAAAAGGTGTTTAAATGATAGTATGGACTGTTATAAATTTCTTATTTATAGCATATTTATATTTAATTTATAGCAAATGTTGAGTATATGATTAGCAAATTGGGGTTGTTTATATCATATTTATATTTAATTTATTGCAAATGTTGAGTATATGATTAGCAATTTGAGAGGGTGGATGATTAGCAATTTGAGAGGGTCGTCGCGCCTACACTGCCGCCGCCACTCCTGCTTCTGCGCCGCTCGTTGCTCACCGAAACAAAGATGAAGGGGTCGAAGTCCGTACGAACAGGTATTTAGCTCACCATTTTTCAAATTATTAATAGATGATTAGAGTGTTTTAATATTTTTAGCAAATTGAAAAGGAATAAATAGCATTACAATCTAGTTACATGTGAAAAGATTTGCAAATGAATATTGTGTTTTTAGCATGTTGGTATTGGTTTATAGCAAATTATTACGACATTATTAGCAAATGTTGCAGCTATATATATTGATTTTAGGAAATTGATAATTTATTTTGAGCAATTTTAGATCTTGTTTATAGCAAATTATTACGATATTATTAGCAAAAATTGTGCTGCTTTCAGCCAGAAAACACCTCTATCATCTTCTTGCATCTGTATATCCTGTTTTTAGCAAATTGATATGTAATTATTAGCAATTTATCATGTTGTTTATAGCAAAATTATCCTGTCTTTATATCAAAGAATTTATTGTTTTGCATCGAATAATTCTGATTAGCATTTTATTCGAATTTTTAGTTAACAACAAAAAGGGGGTTCTGCGAAAGAAGGAACGTCAGGTAATCGCGCAAAAGGTAGTTTCTTTATATCTAATTGATATGTCATTATAGAAAATAATATATTGATCTAGTGTATTATATTTTATTTAATTTTTAAAGCGAAACTAAGAAGATATAATTAGCAAATCAATCAAAAATAATTAGCAAATTAGTACTATATGATTAGCGAATTAGCATTTTATGATTAGCAAATTTAGAGTTATCTTCCATTTGCTAGTGGGGAATACCATCTTTATGATTGAGTTATGTGGTATGTATGATTGATTTACGTGTCCACTGTTGGGATTTTGTCAAGAAATGTGGTGTTGTTATCTTCATCTCGTGATATGTTGACTGTTGGTATTGTATGAATATTTGTTATTTATGTCAAATTGAGGAAGTTTATAACATATTTATATTATTTTATAGCAAATTTGGCATATATGATTAGCAAATCGTGAGGCTGGATGATTATAGAGGTGAAGATAAACCATTTAGGCTTTGTGTCGAGCAAATTATTACGATATCATTATCAAATGTTAAAACTGTGAAAATTTGCTACTTGAATTCGTGTTTTATCAACCTGATGTTCTGTTTATAGCAAATTAGTGATTTAAAATTAGCAAATTATTAAGACATGATTAGCAGATTATTGAGATAAGTAATGCTTGGTGTTGTCAGACTATTTTTTAATGTTTTCACTGATTTTGTGAAGCAATTTTTGATGTTATAAGTTGAATACTCGTGCTTTCATGTCTTTAATTTATGTTTTTGTATTTAAAAAGTTTATTGATAGATAATCAACACAAATTAGGGATTTTTGGTTATGATGTGATCGTTTTATTTGTTGATTTTGGTTTGATTGGAAATGACATCTTTAGCAAATTAGAAAGGTTATATTAGCAAACTATTAATATATATTTAGCAGATTAGATTTTCAAATATTGTTAGTTATATAGACAAGTTATCTGGTTTGGTTGCATTCGTCGTTTGTAGCAAATTAGTAAGGTTTGATTAGCAAATTATTAATATATGAATAGACTGTTGTGAAGTATATGATAAATTGTGAAGGCATAATTAGCAAATTATCTTGAAATCAATAGCAAATTAGGAATATATTGTTATGATGTAGGGGTGTATTTTAGTTCGTATCAGATATACATGATTATAATAGCATGTTGGTGTTGGTTTTTTATTAATAGTTCAAATATGGTATTTGTTATGTTTTTAAAATTCTTAGCTTCTAACATGATAATTTTCTTTTTTGTTTTAGCAGGTGATGACGAATGCGATCGCGAGGCTAGGTCAAAGCGACGACATAA
This sequence comes from Perilla frutescens, assembly GCA_026008535.1. NCBI lineage: Eukaryota > Viridiplantae > Streptophyta > Magnoliopsida > Lamiales > Lamiaceae > Perilla > Perilla frutescens. Next base: position 7,779,154 of record BRKX01000018.1, on the reverse strand, counting down.
TGTGAATGTAGTTGAATGCGCTACAGCAAGTCCACCTTTGCAAGCTTCTATTACAGGGCGACATGTGAGGATGGACCACACAATATTGATGTTATAGTAATGAATATTGTCTAGGTTTAATTACATGTGCTAACATTTTTTAATTATTACTTACATTGAACTGTTGTGATAAAATTATTCAGTCGGTTTTAGCAAATTATTATTCCAATAATAGCATGACGTGAATGTTTAAATAGCACAATTTTCATTCTTTAATATATAGTTGTTATGTTCTTTATAATAGACTAATAATACATGGCATTCATTTTAAGTACAGACTATTTTTTGATAACAAACTAAAATTTTCTTACGTACGAACATTCTAGTTCTTGAAAATCATATTGAAACCAGTTAAAAAAATGATCATATTATCAACAGTGAAATGAATTATGTTTTCTGATAAAAGTATTATCGATGTGCTTTTAACATATATATAATTTGCTAATTATATCGAACAAATTTGCTAAAATTAGTATATACGAGCCTTTATTAATGTAGTCAGAATATAAAATTACTAGCTACCTCACGCGTGAAAACTTATTTACAAATAACAATGTTTAAAATTCTCCAATTTGTCGTATCAGATTATTATTCATTTTCTATCAAATCATTCAATCGACTCATTATCCACTTAAACTATAATAAATGTGACATGTGATATAACAAGAAAATTGTAAAAACCTGATCGCATAAAATATGCTAATCCATGTGCAAATATGTGCTAATTCATGATAAATGAGTTGCTAACAATAACAAAACGTAACAATGTTCATGCATTGATGTTGGAAAAAATTTATTAAAAACAAAAGATAACATCAAAAAGAGACCATCCTATCATCAAAAAAAATAAAAATAAAATATTTTCACATGAAATATTACCGATATGCTATTAACATATCAATAATTTGCTAATTATGCAAAATAAATTTGCTACACGTCATACATACGAGTCCTTACCGGATTCCACCCATATCACTACGCATACAAAGAAACATTAACAGATGACACAATACATATATCTTGCATAATCTGACGATAACCGGCGTAGTGCTAATATAAGATGGAGTAAGAAATTGTGAAAAAAAATCTTATTTTACACACAACAATTCGTGGCATTTTAACTTTTTTTTTCTAACTTAAAAACTTCCACAACCAAATACGAAAAAACATGTATCATCTATACTAAATATGAAATGCGCATTCTATGCAAACATTTCACTATCATGCAAAGCACATTGAAATCAATTAAAAAAAAAAATTCAAATTTTCACATAAAAATATTACGGATTTGCTATTAACAACACTATAGTTTGCTAATTCCTAATAAAAAATGTGCTAAACGTCAGACATACGCGTCCTTACCAGATTCTGCCCATATCCCTACGCATACAAAGATACATTAACATATAACACAATACATGTATCTTGCATAATCAGACGATAACTGGTGTGATGAAAATATAAGATGAGATAAGAACTTATGAAAAAAAAACTTTCTTAGTTTACACGCAACCATTCATGGCATTTTTTTTAATTACTTGAAAACTTCCACAACCAAATATGAAAAAACATCTATCATTTATAATAAATATGAAATGTCCATTCTTTGAAAACATCTCACTATCATGCAAAGCACATTGAAACCAAATTAAAAACAAATTCAAGTTTTCACATAAAAATATGCCGAGTTGCTATTAACAACTCTAGAATTTGCTAATTCCACATAAAAAATTTGCTAAACGTCATACATACGCGTCCCTACCAGATTCCACCAATATCTCTACACCATTAATAGAGAACATAATACTTGTATCTTCCATAATCAGATGAAACCTGCAGTGAGACCGATGAAATCCAACGACTCATTAAACCGTAATAGACCCAATCAATAAGAATTTTGAACAGATTTATGATTAATTAAAATATGAAACACCGATAGATACAACTCTGTAGAAAAAAGAGTTGAATCTATCGTCCAAAAAATTAAAAAAAAAGAACGTCCAATCTATAAAAAAAACCTCTCAATATAATCCCACTATATATGGAACAGATATATTTACCGCAGATAATTGATATCCAATACAATGACATATATACCCTTAACTTAATATAACTCTTAAGATATTGCATTTTTGACCCCATTTTTTTGAGATTGATCTGAGCCTTAGAAAATCATTGATCCAACACACCATATTGGTTCCTAGTTCCTACAGAGGGCATTGGTTCTCATTTGATCTCTATACTATATATATATATATATAGGATATGGATCATATGAGAACACTTTATTGGTGTGAAAAATGAGAACTCATCTTACACCATCCAATTTAATATTCCAATGGTTGAGATTTAAGGTGACAATTTCGTAAATAATAGGGCAAAAAATAAAGGAAGGAGGACTATTTTCGTCCAAACCCATTAAAAATGATGATGTCAGCAATTAAAAAAAAATCTTAAAAACGTTAACCGACCATAACTTGCTCGTTTTTAATCCAATGTACACAAAAAATATATCAAATTAAAGCTCTCTTCATGCTCTTTCATTTAAGATGTCGAAAGACTATGTTTAGATGAAAAAATATGAACGAAAAATAAAAAAGAAATTTTTTTACGCGTGCCCAGGTTGTAAATGCTTTCGTTAGCATATAATAATTCTTCGTCAGCATTATGATAACATATGATAACGTATGCTAACGAAGCATTTGTCATATGCTAACATAATGTATTCGTTGTGCTAACAAAAAATTATCATAATGCTAGCGTAGTATAAATTTATTAGGGTTTATTAAATTTCAATTATGGTTTATTCCATCTAATTATCATTTTTTTTTTAAATTTAATTTTTTATTTATAGTTCTTAATTGATTATTATGGTTTATCCCATCCAATTATGGTTTATAAAGTATGTTGACAGAGTATTGTCATATGTTAACATAGTGTATTCGCAATGCTGACGAAGCAAAATCATAATGCTAACGTAGTACAAATATATTAGTATTATGATTTGTTCCAACTCATTTAGGGTTTACCACATCCAATCAATGTTATTTCATCTAATTAGGTTTATTTCATCCAATTATGATTTTTTTTCATTTAATTAGAGTTTATTAAATCAAATTAGGTTTATAATTAATATTTAGAATATTTTTTCGCTAATAATATTTAAAAACTTTAATTAGCATAACTATAATGCTTCGTTAGCATGATGAAAATACTTCGTTAGCATGGTGATAATACTTCATTAGCATAACGATCTGTTATCAAATCCTCCGCAATTTTTATAAGAATTACCAAGTTACGTTAATACACCGCGCGAAAAAAAAATTCAGATATTACAAAATTGCCACCGTCTTTTTCAGCAAATCTGGATCTTTGGTTTATGATGAATGTGTGGTGTCAGATGTGTTCTCATTTCTCACACAAGGGTTGTTTTTATATAACCCCCTTGTGTGAGAAATGAGAACATAGTGTATTCGCAATGCTAACGAAGCAAAATCATAATGCTAACTAGTACAAATATATTATTATTATGATTTGTTCCAACTCATTTAGAGTTTACCACATCCAATCAATGTTTATTTCATCTAATTAGGTTTATTTCATCCAATTATGATTTTTTTTCATTTAATTAGGGTTTATCAAATCAAATTAGATTTATAATTAATTTTTAGAATATTTTTTTCGCTAACAATATTTAAAAACTTTAATTAGCATACCTATAATGCTTCGTTAGCATGATGATAATATTTCGTTAGCATAACGATCTGTTATTAAATTCTCCGCGATTTTTATAAAAATTACCAAATTACGTTAATACTTCCGCGCGAAAAACTTTTCAGATATTACAGAATTGCCGCCGCCTTTTTGATCAAATCTGAACCTTTGATTTTTGATGGATGTGTGGTGTGAGATGTGTTCTTATTTCTCACACAAGGGGTTATTTTTATATAACCCCACCCCTATATATAGAGAGAGAGAGAGAGAGTTAGGTTCAAGTGAGAAAAAATCTTGGTGTGAAAAATGAGAAAAATGCTTATCGTATTGTATTTTATTGCTTAACTGCCATAATTTTACTGCTTAAATAATTTATTGCTTAATTATTATAATTTTATTGCACATGTGGGACAAAATAATTATACAATAAAATTATACCTATTAAGCAGTAAATTACAATAAGATAAACATTTTTTTATTTCTCACACCAATAAATATTTTTCTCACCTGAACCAAAACATATATATATATATATATATCGTGTGTAACTGTGTGTAGGAGTATATGCATATGCGCACAAAATATGCAGTGATGATATGGAAAATAAATAATAAGATACGATTGAGAATAGATGGATAGACATCCATACATATTTAAATTTTTATTAAAATATGATCACAATAAAAAAAAAATATTGCTTCAATTATCGTACAAAAACAAAACTCATACATAGTGTAAAATATAAATCATGAATTGAAGTATAATTTACATCTTTAAAAAAAAAGTAATTATTAAAAAAAGGTAACTTGAATAAAAATAAATAAAAAATGGTTCAAAGTAAACTATAAATAAATAACAAACCTTATAAATATTTGAAAATTTCAAAGGTTCTGAAAGATTTCTTTGTACACCACGTTTGTAGTTAATGAACTGCTGATGTTGTCTTTATCACACACTAAAATCTTCAAACCACTGCAACTTCTTACTCTGGAAACAGCAACATAAAGTTGACCATGAGAGAAAACTGGTTTTTTAAGAAATATTCCCACATGCGACAGTCACTGTCCTTGACTTTTGTTAATTGTCATGGCATACGAAACAATCAAAGGAAATTGTCTTCGTTGAAACTTGAAAGGGATACGTGGATCTGATGGAGTAAGTGACATTCTAGAAATGAAAACTTTCTTGCCAGAGTTACTTCCAGTCAGTATTTCAGCCTCCAAAACATGATTACCAAGACGTGTAATAACCAAACGGGTCCCATTGCATAACCCAAGAGAGTGGTCAATGTTTCTTAATAACATTACAGGTGTTCCAACCTTTAGATTTATCTCATGGTTTGGCAAACCTGAACACTTCAATCCATTCAGATATTCTGGTGTGTGTACGTTGTTAAGAACATCAAGATTTCCATCTGAACTGCATGTGCTGTCTGAACTTAAATATACCCTACTTTCCGACTGATTCATAGAAATCATGTAATGATTCACTGACTCAACCACATCAAGTGTTGGAGCTAGAATAGCCTTTTCTTGAAGGTAAGACAAATCATTCGGAGTCGTCGATGAGGATGGATAAGTACTATTAACGATGGATGCAACCGGGTCACCTGAAAATTGGAGATGGATGTCGTCCGGTATTTCAATGTGAGCGTGCCCATCATTTGTACTACCAAGAAGACCATCACCTATTGCAGCAACCCAATCAGAAATTTTTTTTAAGTCATATGCTTCAACTTCAGAATTCATGGACTGCAACCTCATGTTCTTGGTTAACCTCAACACTTTCACATATTGCCATATGTAGGAAGAATTGATACTTGCATTGACAATGTCTTGTCTGCTACCTTTGGGTATAACTGGCAATATCTGTCTGAAGTCTCCACCAAATACAACAGTTTTACCTCCAAATGGTAAATTGTAACTGGATGTACTACTGAACTGCATTATGTCTCTCAAAGTCCTGTCTAAGGCTTCAAAGCAATGTTTATGGATCATAGGTGCTTCATCCCATATTATGAGTTTACACCTGATGAGAAGCTCAGCAAGAGGACTTCCTTGTCTAATATTGCACATTGAATCTTCATTTGGAGATATTGGAATAGCAAAGCGAGAATGTGCAGTTCTCCCACCAGGTAACAATAAAGATGCTATCCCACTTGAAGCCACATTCAATACTATACCTCCTTTCGATCTTATTGCAGCAGATAATGTCCTCCATACAAAAGTTTTGCCTGTCCCACCGTAACCATAAACAAAAAAAACACCACCAGAATCTGTTTCTATTTTTTCGGTTATTGTGTCGTACACACAACGCTGTTCATCTGTGAGACTTCTCAGTAATGAGACATGTTCTGATGCTAATTGAACGGTGTTCAAATCTAACTTGGAATGCCATCCTCACCTTCAAATGCATCCACATCTCCTCATCTACACCTTCATGCAAGATTTCCCATATTCTATATCAATATTTGACACACAGTAAAATTACATTATTGCTATGAAGTGTTAATTTGTCAAACATTCGGTATTAACTTTCCATGTTGGCTTTAGGTTTTCCAAATATTGTTCACTATTTTCCCTTAAAAAAACATATTATACATATGCATTTATAAATCACAAATTAAGAAATATTACGATATTTTTTTTCAATTCCACTTCGAGCCAATTTTGCCAATTAAAAAGAAAAAGACAAAAAGACCCCCTGCTTCAAGTGTCTCTCCATTCAAAACTCCTTCAGGCTATTACACACTAGATTTTACAAAGAAATACATGAAGCTGCACCATCCAGTTCAACAAGAGCTTCGCCTCTGTATGTTTCCGTTTACTATCGTGTCGTGTCAATAATTCATTCATCTCAAAACTAAGCATGGAGCTGAGAATCATCTATTCATCTTCATGAACTCGAAGGCACTAACGTTCTGTATTCCTTTTCAGTGATTGATCTTATTCCATGAGCATCCGAGACCACGTTGTCCATACCTTCTTTCGCAGGATAGCCTAGTGCCCGCGCTTGTAGCCATTGGTCTATCACACCGCAGTTGATTGCATACTTGATCGTCTTCTCCAAGTACCCTTTGTCGGAGATGAGATGTGGCTGAACTGTCAGCATTCTCATTAAACCTGAATCCAATACCAGGAAAGAAATCAGCTCAAGTAGCCACATTGCATGGAATGCAGAATTGTTTTCTATTAACAGAGACGAAGATAGAGGGAGACGTCGTGCTCCTTAACTGCTATGTATCAGAAACCATATTTCATCAATAAGATGGGACTTTCAATCACTGGTGGTGCACAAAGATTTAATGCCATGTCATGATTAATACAAAATGTGGAAGTGTGAGTTTTCTTGATGATTGACACACAAGAGCTAAACACTCCACAAACAAGTCGACTGAAGGATAATTTTCTCAATTACCTGCAACAACACCATCTCCGGATGCAGACATGTCGGAGGTGTAAGGAGTGATGGGTGCATCCTCCATTCCCAGTACAGCACCGTTGTGTTCCTTAGTATAGTAATGTATCTTGGAAGTTCCATTCGTCACAAACAGAATCTTGAGATTGTCATGCCAGAGCTGAGACACGACTTCTGGTGCATAATGAGTGAACTTAGATTTACAATTATCTTTGGTATCGAATTTTTCTGATGGTGTTATTCCAAGAAGAAATTCGAGCTCTTGCTTTGTGACCTCGATAATGTCAGCAAGATTCCAAGCTTTCTGTATGAACATCTTGGTTTCTTCACTAGATTGCCAAAGTGGCAATGGAAGGTTGAGATCGAAAAATATAACATTTTCAAGCTTTTTTGCAATCTTGACAGCTTGTAATGTTGTTGATCTCATATTTCGATCAATGAGGCTGAATGTGTTGAAGTAAAACATTTGTGCCTGAATGATTAATAGCTCATCAGAAAATATACAAATCTACAAGCTCAAGGTGATAATCGACGTAACCATGATATCTTTTATTCCTAGCCTAAATCGACAAAAAGATGATTGATGTAAGAAACCACATACTTCATCAACTAAAGCTAAGATAGCTGACCTCTTTCAACACATCAATATTGATCTCAGACCGCGATAAACAATCCTCAGCACATGGTTTGGCACTCGTCATCTTCAAGCCGCCCCTCTTACCAATTTTCATGTGTGATACGGCCGTTTCCTTATTATCATCAATGCGTACTGATCTGGTTTGAACTCTGTTCGTGTTAAGGAAATACAACAACGACTGGCCAAAGGAATCATCCCCTAGTTTGCCCATGAAGGCAACTTTACCTCCCAAACTTGCAAGAGCAACTGCAACATTACTTGCACATCCTCCAGAAGCTCTAACAAATTTCTCAGGCTGCCACAGGACATTCTTCTTGCTCTCATGGATTTCATAGTCGAGAAGCCTGTTAGCTCGCCTTCCTGCTGGCACAAAAGCATGTTGAGCTGCTCCGAAACAACAAACTAGAGGTGGCCATCCATAGGTAAAGCTTATATCCTCCCCATCATCTATGTTATGCTCTAGCTCTTCTTCACTATCTTCATCCAAAGTCGAGATAAACGTGTCCCCCTCACCATCACTTAATTCTGTCTCACTGCCTTGACTATCCACACGGACCACACCATCATCAGCCTTCTTGCTACGCCTTCTCTGCCTTGTCTGCTTTTTAGTCCCATCTTCTTCCGATGCCTTGGGCGTTGATGGAGCTGCACATTAATCAAATTTCAAATTCATAATCAAACCTTCATATATCAGAGCGAGAAAACCAACAGTGTGAAGATTTATACTAACTAACTTATCAAATTTAGAGAAGATTTAACCTTTTCTTCGAGTTCTTGTTTTTGTTTTCTTCAAATCCTCAGTAGAACCCTCAATTGTTGGCAATTCTTCATCTCTAACACTGTCATTGACTGCAGATATTTCAGCTGGAATCTCTACTACTTTTTTCCGGGTTTTCGCAGGAGCCTGTTTACTAGTTTTACGCGTTTTTTTCTCAACGCTTCCTGTTTCTCCATCTGATTCCTTCTCAGCTGAAGAACCAGTTGTTTTGCTCCTTGAAGCTGCCATAACTAATTTCCCATTTAATCGACAATCTTGAATTTTCCATAAGTTTATACAAGGTAATGTATTCCCTTTCGAGTGCAATCTGTTCCTGCTCAAACAAAATGTAACAAAAATCTAAATGCTCTTATATTCATCTGGAATCCCAAATATCCAACTACAGACAGCAAACAGTTCACTGAATTCCGACTTAGGTAAGAAATAAAAGAGATACTTTAATTCACTACACCCTTAGCCCACACGTGCTTTCATTTTCAACAGAAACATTCAAGAAGCCAATCTCACACAAAACCACACACACGGAATTACTTTCAGCAACCATAACGATAAGCTAATTTATTGGTGTAAAGATGTTTAGAGAGGAAAAGAGTGAAGAAAAAGAACCTGGGAATCAATGAAAACTGTGAAAAAGAAATTGAAGCCATTGCATAAAGGTTTTCTCCAAAAACCCACAAAATCTTGAGAAGGGGTTTAGGCGACAGAGCATCCGAGTCGCAGACTCGCAGTAGATAATTCTGATTTTCCAATTTGAAATTTTATTGATTTATTTTGATGCCAAATGTGAAATCTTAGTACTTTAGTAGCTGAAAAGTTGAGAAGGAAATGACTGTTATATCCTTCACTCTCACTACATTACATTCCACGTATTGGCCCTAGGTTTCAAGATTGCTTTTTTAAACTATTGTACTTCAACTTCTTCTACCGCTCAGCATCCAATTGTAATTATTCTTCGTTTTAGAGATTCCAAATCTTTAGAAAGCTAGATTATTTCCACTATTTCAGGTGGGTTAGCAAAATTAATGAAAAACACGACATTGGGACCTCGCTAAAAAAGCATTTCTTGGGATGAATATTATCAAACAGGTGGTGCGCATCAAATATGGGGAGAGAGCTGCTGAGACTTCATGTAAAGGTGATTCATTTACTAGTTTCTTACATCAACTGCCCATTGTTCTGTAACTTTATCAAACATTAATGGAGCTTGCGAGTTGAGGTTCGGAAGTGTAGTGACGATCTGCAGGAGTCATGTTATGTTACTGATGATGAATGTGTGTATTTGTCCACATCAATACGAGTTTGCATCTGTGACTGTGTTTGTGTGTGTTCTTGAAGTTGTAGCATACTGCTTGCTAAATGGATTTGGTGTATCGAACTTAAAAAGGAGTCATGTTTATGTTGAATGAATTTAGTGATTCAAAATTGGCATGATGGATGAAGAATGAAGTGCCATTGAAGAATTAGACTGTGTTTCTTGATGCTGAACTCGTATTTTTCTTCTAACAATTTGTGCTCTTTATTCACTAAACATTCTTGATGCCTAGCAAATTTGTTTGTAAATGAGGTAATTTTGCTCTGTGCTTCATATTTCACAGCAGCAAGATTGCTTCTTTCTCGTCTATTTCATGATGGTCGAGTGGAAGTTAACTCCGAAGAGCAAGAAGTTGTTATAGCTTTGGGAAGTAATGTGGGCGATAGAGTTCATAATTTTGATGATGCATTGGAGAGGATGAAGAAATCGGGCATCGAGATCACAAGGCATGGCTGCTTGTATGAGACTGAGCCTGCTTATGTAACTGATCAACCTCGCTTTCTCAATTCTGCCATTAGAGGAGTTACAAAGCTCGACCCTCATAAACTGTTGGAGAAGCTGAAGGAAATCGAGAGGGACATGGGTCGTACTGCTGGCATTAGGTACGGTCCTAGGCCAATCGATCTAGACATTTTGTTCTATGGGAGCCGAATGGTTAACACTGACACGCTCACCATTCCACACGAACGGATATGGGAGAGACCGTTTGTGATGGCCCCGTTGATTGATCTGTTGGGGCTTCAGACAGACAACGATACAGTCAAATCCTGGCATTTGCTTTCAAGGAATTCTGGTGGGATTGTTGAGGCATGGCAGAAACTGGGGGGTGAGTCTCTCATTGGGAAGGATGGGATGGAAAGAGTTTTGCCTGTTGGAGATCGGTTATGGAGTTGGTCTAAAAACACCTCTATCATGGGCATTCTCAATGTGACTCCTGATAGTTTCAGCGATGGAGGGAAGTTTCTATCTGTCGAGGCAGCAGTTTCTCAGGTTCAATCCATGCTAATGGAAGGGGCAGATATCGTTGATTTGGGGGCTCAATCAACGCGGCCAATGGCGTCTAAGCTATCACCGGAGCAAGAACTGGATAGACTGATCCCTGTCTTGGAAGCTGTCAAAGGTATGCCGGAGATGGAGGGGAAGCTGATATCTGTTGATACTTTTCATTCACAGGTCGCGTTGGAGGCAGTCAGCAGAGGCGCGGACCTTGTTAATGATGTATCAGCTGGACAGTTGGATTCGGAGATGCATAGCGTGGTGGCAGCCCTTAGAACTCCTTATGTCGTGATGCACATGAGGGGGGATCCATCCACAATGCAGAATCATGAGAACCTAGAGTATGATGATGTGTGTGCTGACGTTGCATCTGAGCTGTACACGCGGGTTAGAGATGCTGAGGTGTCGGGTATTCCAGCGTGGAGGATGATCATAGATCCCGGGATTGGATTCTCCAAGAATACTGAACAGAATCTGGACATTCTCATGGGATTGCCAGACATTAGGTCAGAGATTGCTAAGAAGAGTGTGGCTATCTCCCACGCCCCGTTGCTAGTAGGGCCTTCGAGGAAGAGATTCTTGGGTGAGATCTGTGGTCAGCCCGTTGCAGCTGAGAGAGATCCGGTGACTGTTGCTTCTGTCACAGCTGGGGTTCTAGGTGGAGCAAATATTGTGAGAGTGCATAATGTGAGAGATAATAGAGATGCAGTCAAACTCTGTGATGCCATGCTGCAAAGGAGAAGGAACTGAGGTTCACGAAATCAATTCACTCTTTTTTCATTTCTGCAAATTTCCCATTGACAAATGCTTGTTCAAACTTCAAACACTATAATGTCAGAATCAATTTTGACAATCATGTTTTGTAGACATGACATATTGTATTGTATCAATTTTGCAAGAGAAAGGAACAGCTGCAAAATGATGTTCATCATCTATTGATTCCAAAATGAGTAACAATCAAATGACAAGAGATGGTAGCACTAAATCGAAGCGATTCTACAAATAGGGAATGTTTACATGGATTAGCTCACAACTGAGATCAAGATTCAATAGTTCTTTGTATGCAGCAGCAATATGTGTAGCAACACAACGTTCAAGTCATGGATGGTTAGGCTTCACTCTCTCTGTTTGGTGCTTATGCCCCGGCATTCTGCTTCAAAACTTCGGCTTCAGCCATTGCCATCGGATCATCCTTAGCATCAGCATCGTCTTTCTCGCCTTCTCGCTCCTCAGCCATCTTCTTTCTATGCAAGTCCTCAGCCGCCTCCATTGCTGCTCGTTGCTCTGCTTGAAGCCGCTGCATTTCCTGTTCTTGCTGCTGTCTCTCGAACCAGGTGTCAGCATCCTCCCAAACTGCAAATTTAACCAACATCAAGGTCAGGATTCAACATCACTGCAGAGAGTTACCAATTTTATAATCATTATTCATTATATGATAATCTAGCCCTAAAATTAGATTGATTCTTCGATTTTTCATCTCATAAGAACTGCATCAACAGGTGAAACCCCAAATTGATAGTGATAGTGATTGTAGCTGAATATCATGCAGTAACACCAATAACTCAGAAGAATTTCACAATTCACAATTTTAGCTCTTGAAGTAGATTTTGAACTAATAGAACTTCAATTTTCGCCCAAAAATCATCTCACTAAATTCTTACTCAACAACCGAGCTGCATAAACCCTACTAAGAATCTCAAAATTTCAAACGGCTTAGCATTCCATCAAGCAACATTCAATCAAACAATGAAATATTAAAAAAAAAAAGAACAAAAGATAGAAGAAAGAAGTATCTAGAAGCTTACTAGGTTTGGCGGCCCAGCCCTGTTCTCCGCCCTTGATTTTCTCGGGAAGCGCATAATTGACGGTGAGGACGCGGCCGTAAAGCTCGGCGCCGTCCATGTTGTCCATGGCGGCGGCGGCGTCTTCTCTCTCTAGAAAAGTGACGAAGCCGAAGGAGCGGTGCTTCTGCGTGGCCTGGTCCAACGGCGTCTTGACATCCTTAATGTCTCCGAAGGGGATGAAGGCGGCGTGGAGTATTTGCTCGTTCACTTCCTCCGCCAGTCCGCCGACGTACAGCGTATTCTTCTGAACTCCTTCGTTCATGGCGATTTTTCTGCTTCTCTGCGAATCGAATTTAGTGATAATTTGCTCGTTTTAGGCCATCAATGGCGGTGGCTGAGGGCCGTCACAATTGGTTTTCAAGTACATTTCATATTTGCCCCTTAGTTTTCGGAAATATTAAAAAGCACCCTCATAGACATGCTAATTAATACTTTTCTTCTATCACATTATTATTTTTATATCTACAACTCTTGTACTTTTATTTATAGTAATTTTGTCCCCTATTTTTGTGCGCTTTGCCCTTTATTATCCTCTTTTTTGGTATTGTGAATTTGTGGTAATCTAATAGGGGTGTGTTTTAGTATTTAAATGGGCTTGTGTACAATTTCTAATAATCCACCATAATCCTATAAAGTAAATGACACATTATTAGAATCGTAAAAATAAAATTTAGAAAATACATGAGATCGTGTACAAAAATTGGATAGGGCTGCATAAATTATGATGTTGCGTGTGTGTGTATACTTATGGACTTATGGTTAATTACACTTCCTAACATGAGGTTTTAGTGAAATTTTTAAAAATATTCGACACTTCTAAGTGATACATTATGGTACCTACTTATGAAAATTATAATAAATTTAAGATCAAAGTCAAAATTGAGCGACCAAAAAATGACATCATTTTGATAGGTTGTCACTTAATTGTGTTGAATTTCCATGTGGCATATTGGTAACTCACCTTATTATCCGTCTTCTGATTTTGTCTCATGTCCTAAATTTATTACAAGTTTAAAGTTAGGTACAAAAATGTAATTACTTAAAGTTCATGATACTCTCAAAAATATGTTAAAAGTTCAAGTTAAAAAGTGTAATTAACACCGTAAAATTGCGAGAAAGCTTTTGTAAGTTTTCAAATGGCATTGAACCACCGGATCAGATCTCCTACTACAAATGTGACATCTCCTATGCGATAATTAGAAATTTATATATATATATATATATATTTTAACTTTGTAGGAAAATGTAGATTGTGTTTCCATTAGTAATAAAACTTGGCGCATGAAAAGATATAGAAAATAGCACAGGAGATTTCTTGTGATTGGACCACTCCGTCTCAACGTTTAAAAGGGCTTTTAATTGCAATAATTAGGCCTTGCTGTTTATTTGGGCCTACAAACTTATTTAGGACTGTCGATAAAGATGGGACAACAGAATTCAAGTTTCATTATAGCTATAAGCTATTGTTGATGACCAAAATAAATTCTAACACGTTTAATTGTATATCCTTATATGGGGAAACATCAAACATGTAATATGAGTAAAGAGCATGTATGGGTTAGTGGTTACAACTTACACGTAATGAATAATATGATATTGTAATATTACTTATTTTGAACTTTCTTAAATTCCTAGATTTCTGAGAATGTTCTATTTACTAATGGAAACACAATCTATAAAGTTAATCTTGTAATCATATTATTGTAATATTGATCAACCAATTAGGGTTATTGGTCGTTAAACTAACGTTTATCATATGTATTGAATATCATATCAATATATTGAAAGATATATTTGCATATATACACATAACGTATTTTGATAAAATATAGCATGAAAATATAACCGCTAAGTAGAGCTGTCAAAATCAACGGGTCGGACCAATGTAAGAAAATAAATAAATTGGTCATCCCAATCCATCAGTCTAATGCGTTGTCTTCGGGTCGGTTCGATTTTTTTTGACAATTATACCAATAAGTCAAATCATAATCCCCGAAATGTGTTAAGAGTAAGGAGATTTTATTTAGGTATACCACTTTTGGTATAACTTATGATGAGAAGCCTGCAACAAAAGATGGACTAGAAAGTGTATATGGTGAAGGTAAAGATGCAAATGCTCCTAAAATATTAATCAAAATATTATTTTAATAATTAAGAGAACCTTTGTGTCACATGCACGAGGCAAGATCGCATGATTTAAACCTTAATTTATATTTGCAAGCATCTATAATTTCAGTAATAGGACGTGGAAAACTACGTGCAGAAATAATTTAAATGTTGCAAAAAAATGGGTGACAATTTGCTGTCTCTCCACGTTCTAACAACACATAATCACACTTTGTTCTAACCATGTTCTCTTCCATTCTATATTTCTATTCCCCCCCCCCCCCCCCCCTCTTTACCGCTGTCCAAATCTCTCTCTCTCTCTCTCATCACTGACAGTGACAGCTCCAATTTGTACAATGAAGAAGTACAGTGTCTAAATATTTCATTTTCTTTCATGTGGAGGTGTGTGAATAATCGAAGACGTGTCGTATATGCACTAATTAATTATTTTAAAGAGACGAAATTTATTCAGAGCGCGTTTTCAAAAGAATTCGATAATTTAGTGTTACTCGCTTACTCTCAATGCTTGTAGCTATTCGATAATTTATGTGTGGTGATTGTGTCAAACACATGATGTTTGATTGGAGCGGTGGATAATTTAATCATGAGTTAATAAATGGGAAATAAAAAATTGTTTTTGATCTTTTCTTTTTGTTGTTCTTCTGTGATAAAGACATTGCAAATCATTCAATATTCAAAATCTCGTTCCACTACAGCCCATTACAGTTGTATTATCTACAAAGAGAAAGGTATGGCATATATATGATTCTGATTTTCAAATTTTGAAAAATTTGATGAAAAGGTGTTTGACTATAGTCGGTCTAGTGATTAACAAAAAGTAGCCTATTTACGATTCCAAAAAAAAAAAAGAAGAAAAAAAAAAGAATCCATAGATTTCAAAAAATAGTTATGATAGATACCCGATTTAACTGTTTATTACTATAATTTAAATAGGTTGAATGCCCTACCTACTACGAATAAGTGTGGCATCTCTCATTCTCTCTCGTATAACAATTGTTTTTTTCTTTAATATACTTTAACTGAAGAATGATGAATATTAAATAAACATTTAAAATTAAATCATAATAAACTGGAAATGAAAAAAATATAAATTAACACAGAAAATATTATAGAGAATGTCATAGGAGATCTCCTGTGTAATTGAAATAAACAAAATAAATATAATCACCTTAATCACTCCTTTCACACAATTTACAATATTCATATAAGTTTTAAAACGTTGTAATATTGTCACTTTCGATTTATACAATTTGGATACTCCCATTTTTTTCAATGATCGAAAATGAATGCGGTTTTTTTTTTCTATCTCACCAAATGCATTGAACCTTTACAGAATGTGTATGAACTTGTATTACAGGACTCACGTCAACCATATCAAATTTATGACCATCGAAGAAATTAGGTTATCGAAATTACTACAAATAAAATATTTAAATTATTATTGCAACATTTTAAAAAATAAATTTAGCCAAATGTAGTTATTAAAATTGTAATTAACCTTTGAAAACTTATAAAATTCGAATTCTATTATTATGTGGAGTATCATATCTGAAAAAAATAAAATCCTTCCAAAAATTATTCAGAAGGAAAGAGATAACATATGATTTGAATGAGATAAATAGAACATAATTGCACATAAAATTAGTCAAATTGCAATAAGTGAAATTTTAAAGACCAAAGACTTAATTCTTCCCTATATAAAACCAGCCACAACCATCTCAAAGGGAACCACCAGCGCCCCCCCTCCTCGCTCTCTCTCTCTCTCTCTCCACAAACACGCAGTCAATCACGCACAATGGCGGAGCCGAAAGCAACGCCGCTGCTGAAAGATGAGTTGGACATAGTGATACCCACCATCAGAAACCTCGATTTCTTGGAGATGTGGAGGCCATTTTTTGAGCAGTACCATCTCATCATAGTTCAAGATGGAGACCCCTCGAAAACAATCAAAGTTCCCGAGGGCTTTGATTACGAACTCTACAATCGCAACGACATCAACAGAATTCTGGGCCCTAAGGCTTCTTGCATCTCTTTCAAGGATTCTGCTTGCAGATGCTTCGGTTACATGGTCTCGAAGAAGAAGTATATTTACACCATCGACGATGATTGCTTCGTGAGTATATCGATTTTTAAATTCAACCCTTTTCAGTTTAATGCGCGTTTGTTGTGATTTTCCTTTCAAGATTGGATCTTTGCTTGTTTTTTCAGGCATTGTTTGGTGGAAATAAAGTTTAAAAAAAAAGGATCTTTTTTTAGGGGTTTTGGGCTTATGAATTCGGATTTTAGGGGTTTAGGGTTGATTCTTCAATTTGGGTTTTTGATGGTGGATCCTGTATCCTGTGTGATTTTGTGTTAGATTTGTAATGCCGGTGTGCTAAGTTGTAGTTTGATCTATGCAAATTTTGTTGATTGCTGTTAATTCAGAAATTGTTCTTGATTTTGAGTTCAGATTGCTAAATATGATGAACTTTGGAACTAAGATGTCGGTGGTTTTTGTATGATATGTTTTATGATGTTCTTCAATTCAATTATTTCATTGTTTTTTATGCAAGTTGTCTCTTTGTTTTGAAATTCTTCTGATTCCATCCGTATGCTTTGCTGATAACGATGTTTCAATTTAAAAACTTTACTGCGAGCTCGATCAGCATGATTTTGATAATATGTACATGTACTTCAATATTCATCTTGAGAAGTAAAGATCTAAATCTGATCTTCATCTTGAGAAGTAAAGATCTAAATCTGATCTTCATCTTGAGAAGTATAGATCTAAATATGTGTCTGCAGATGGCGAAGAACTTAAATTGGAACTTTGTAGCTTAAAACATTTAGGGAATTGACTAATATGCCTCGTTAACTGATGCTTTATCTTTCCTCGCCAATGTGCAGGTTGCCAAAGACCCAACAGGCAAAGACATCAATGCTCTTGAGCAGCACATAAAGAACCTCTTGAGTCCATCGACTCCACATTTCTTCAACACTCTATACGATCCATATAGGGAAGGTGCAGACTTTGTTCGTGGATATCCCTTCAGCATGCGTGAGGGTATCCCAACTGCTGTTTCTCACGGTCTTTGGCTCAACATCCCTGATTACGATGCACCCACTCAGCTGGTTAAGCCTCGCGAGAGGAATACTAGGCATGTATTTCCTCAAGTTTAAGGCCACCATAACTTTCACCATGTGAAGTTCTCATCATTAACGTATTCTTGACCAATGTGTTTCCAGATATGTGGATGCTGTCATGACAATCCCCAAGGGCACCCTCTTCCCAATGTGTGGCATGAATTTGGGATTCAACCGTGATCTGATCGGACCTGCAATGTATTTTGGACTCATGGGAGACGGTCAGCCAATAGGGCGATATGATGACATGTGGGCCGGCTGGTGCACCAAGGTACCACATACTACATTTGCCTGTCACTACTTCATTTCAGCACAGCATCTGCAGATACAGCACAAATTCATCATATCTTCGTGAAACGTGATCTTCCTGTACTTACATTCTTGCAGGTGATATGCGACCATCTGAATTTCGGGATCAAGACTGGTCTGCCCTACATATGGCACAGCAAGGCGAGCAACCCGTTTGTGAATCTGAAGAAGGAATACAAAGGGATCTACTGGCAGGAAGATATCATCCCGTTTTTCCAGTCGGTGAAGCTCCCGAAAGAGTGCGTGACTGTTCAGCAGTGCTACATTGAACTGGCCAAAGAAGTGAAGGCCAAACTCTCCAACATTGATCCTTACTTCACAAAGCTGGCTGATGCTATGGTCACATGGATTGAAGCTTGGGATGAGCTCAACCCTTCTGGAGAAGCAGCTTCTGCTACTGCTTCCAAATAGATTCCATCTAAACTTATATCAGCATTTAGTTTATTTTCCTTACTATTGTTGTTTTGAATCGTGAGTGGGTAGAATTTGATTTGAGATCTTGGTTAATTGTTTAACCGTTTTAACTTATCACGATTTTTGTCTCGACTCTTGAGGGATTTGATATTATGTCCATTTAGATTCGAGTATTATTCATATATTTTATTGAATTCCTTTGAAATCCATCTTCTTTAATGCCGAATTGCCTATGGGGTTGGTTCTACACTACTACTATGTCAAGTGTGCTGCTTTATGAGTAGCATCTACAAAACTAAGCTCAATGAATTATTTTTCACATATTTCATTATTATCTCCATAGTTTGAAAGATAAATTTAAATCCAAATGGTATCATCACATATCACTCCCTTTGAGTAAACTGTATATATACATCTTGACAAAAGTTACATGAGCTTCAGAAGAAACTATGGAAATAATCTCAGATAGTTTTGTTGTAACCTAAGTCAGAAACATCAGACTTGCCGAACATATTTTTCTTATCGATCTTCTATTGGAGAATCAATAATCCCCATTTGACAGTTGAGCAGAAAAGAAGTAAAAAGAAAGGGTTGAATGAAAGAGAAAAGTTGCAATGTCAATAGATCTTGCAAAACAGTTATTCACGATGGCAGATAAACCAGTAGTTGGCCTTCGCTCGCGATGGCTAAAGCTCCTGAGTTCGAAGTATCAGTTGCAATGCACGAAACTCTGCTACCTAAAAGACCAATACAAACCTCAATCAGATGCCCTCTATAAGTAGAGAAGTTCGAAGATATGCAGTTGACGGGTGACTTTTATGCTAAGGGGAAGAAGAAGCAGCTATCAAGTATCAAGCATTTGGACAACACATCTTAAATTTGTGTAAAAATTACCTTTGAAGGTGTGTAGATTTCCTAACTTCTTCCCTGTGGATAATTCCCACATGTAAACTTGTCCATCACATCTACCCATAATTCCATGACCAACAGATGTGGCAGCAGCCGCAGCACCCCTGCAAGGAGAATTTCTGTCAACCAGGAGAAGAACATTTCATTGGTTCGGACGAAAGCAATGATAATTTCATATTTAAAAGATATATGCTGTTTTCATATTTAAAGTTCAGAAGATAAATATACCCTCCATCCACAATGCTTCCAGTGATCACCATATTGTTGACCAACAAAGCAAGCCTCCAATATCCACCTACATTTGCTTCTTCTTGCTCACTTGATTGATCATATTCGTAATCTGGGTCAGAGGTTGTTGAGATCAAAACCCAAGAAGCAATATCTTTATCGTCTGGTGAAAATACATGGTTATCACTTCTTCCTGAAAACCACATTTTTGTGGCATCCATGATTTCAGCTACTAATGCATCTGTCTTATTATACTCTCCTTTTGTTTGCCATCTGAAAATACTGACAGGAACGCACTCCAAGACTGACATGCCTGTGGAAGAGAACTTTGACACAAGGTTGCGCTTGTTGATATCCCTGCACATCATGCAGAAACTGTATTTTACCAGAATAAAGGTGAAAAGCAAAAGAGACCATTGCGCAAGTTATGCAATAATCCCCCTACATTGGATCAGAAGATTTCTGAAGGAAGCAGAAATTTTCGTAGTAAGCAAATGAGAGCTCACAAACAACTACAAGACCAAAGGAAATTGAATAAAACAGTAATTGAACTAACATGAAAATAGAATAGCAACTTAAAAAATGATTAATCAGCAAGATGCAGAAAGTTGTGTCAAAAGGCTGTGCACATATAATGGAACTGTACAAATCATGCACTATTAGTCTATTATGTCCTGAAGTGTGATGCTTGCATGGATTACTTTGCCATGTCGGGCTCCTATGCACCATAACTGAAATAGAGTACTGAGGAATCAATATTGTAGTGTTTGAGCAGAGCTCATTTCTTAGTTATGCACAGAAGAAAATAATTTGTCATACTCTACACAAAACATATCATTTATGTAAAGCTTTTTAATAAGTAAGCTTAACATTAGTATATATTTTTCAAAAGGAAAAGGCAACATACCATATGCCAAATTCCCCTAATCCATTGTGGCCAATGACCAAAAGAGCAGAGTTTGGAACTATTTTCAACTCCACTATAAAAGGAAGCATGCAGTCAACTGTAGGTAAATACCAATCTTCTTTCTGCGCACTGCAAATTGAGAAGCACGGATTAATACAAATATATAGTGGATTATCCAAAAAGAAAAAAGAAAAATAAACTGCAAACAACCATTCCAAACATAATAAATTGCAAGTTGGTGCCCTAATAAGTCAATGTAAATGAATTCATTTGGAATGATGAGAACCAAGCCAACTAAAACAACTTAAGAAATATCAAATCTCAACACTATTGTCAGTGTACAAAGCTTGAGCACTTAAAAAAGGAAGGCATGGAATCACCTCCATCCAGAGTTCATGACCCACAGCTTCAGCTTCCCGCCCTCCTCGGAAGCCAGAAGGAAACTAGATTCACAAACTAATAAACAACGAACATCTTGAGTTGTTTTCAGTCTTGTCACCAGTGAGGCATATCCCATATTTAATCTCATAATTTTAACAGCATTCTTGTCAAAGCCATCTGAAGTACAAGCAGGACACATGCAATGTAATTTACCCTCCCTAGGAAAAATGCAAAGTTAGTTTAAGAATAATGTAAAGATACATGCATGTAATAGGCCATATGGAGATAGAACCATTACCTACAGTGAGGAATTTTGATGCTGTTTAGTAAAACAAGCGATCCACCATCTGGAGTTAACTGAAATAAAGATCTCTCTGAAGCAATCTGCAAAACAAGTCACATATTAAGTATTCTGAAATAAGCAAGCCCAAGTAGTGATACCAGGAAAAGAAAGGAACAAAGAAAAAATATATTATCATTCATCTTACATCTCTACCAAGCGTGTTTTTTGAAGTTTGTAAAGTTATTGGCGCGTGACCAACTAATGAAGGACACGCCATCTTTTCTCCCTTCTTTGAGACCTTGTAAATGAAGAGGGTATCATCCTTATGTTCTGAGTATCCACATTTAACACAAGTGAAAATCTCACTATCTTTGACAATCAGCTGCACCATTGAAATTGGCATGGGGTGGATGTAGCATGCAAAAAACCCAAGCTGACCCTGTAGCTTGCTGTTTAACTTCAATTTGTGCTTGATATTTGACCTTAAACCATCATCCATTTTAATGTCTCCAGTCAGAATGCAACAACTTGTAGTTGGTATTAGTAGATTCGAGGATGAATCATCACAATCTGTAGAGTTCATCATGCCCAACTGATCCTCAGCTTTCTGAAGGAATGAGAATTTAGAAAGGATGAAGAACTTTCCATAAAATGTTTTCAGTAAATTGACCGGATAAAATTGCAGGCACCATATTTATGTGTTCCATACCTCAGGGATAAAAATATCTGAGAAACTTCTGCCCAAGATACTTGCTGACGTAGAAGTTATATTCTTAGTGGATGCACACGCAGAAGAAATGTTATCTGTGGAACAGTTATCATGTTCGGCTCGCTTTGAGCTGGGACTAAATTCATTCAGGGGAGATATGGTGTCTGCTACAGCCATTGGTGTATGACCAGCTGTCCCAGTACCTATTTATACATTGCAAGACACTTCATCAGTGACCCGACTAGATGAATTGGACATCATTACATCTCTTGACATGCTATATCTTTGTTTCAGAATCCTCAGTCATTTAGGTACAAAGCTCTCTAAGTTTCGAGCTCCAGGAATTTAAGTCCCAAATTCAGGCTCCTCAGCAAAAAATTAGAGCAAAACAGGACTAGAAGAGCAGATTAGAGCAAAACAGTGAAAACCTGTAAAAAAAATTGCTATGAAACCAGGCTTATCACTTAAAACAGTAATAATAAAAAGTAATACCATGCTTGCTACTCCCGCTATGACAAAGCAGTCGGTTTGCTTCTGCGTCACCATTGATTGGCAGCTGTGCAGGATGGGATAGACCACATGATAATTGATCAGAATGGGTGGCATCAGCATGAAGAAGCAATTCTTGAGGACTATAATTATCAAAACTATCAGGCACCACAGAGTCTAAGTTGCCGGAGGTGCAGACAGCTGAATCACGGCCAGGACAGGGAATACATGCCTCTTCGTTCTTTCTTTGCAAATTGGAATGCTCAGCTTTCCCTCTGGCTGACAAGTTTGTAAAATAAAATTAAAAAGATTTTGGACTGTTTATTTTGGTTTTACAGAAATCCTGAGAACTCCACATACAGATGCAGCAAAGCAAGTGCCTCAGTTAAAAAAACAGAAAATAGTCTGATTTGTGAAGTCAAAGCATAACACCTTACCAATGGTTGAATCATTCATGCTATTGCTGGGCATGTCATCGTTTTCATGAGATCTTTGAGTATTCGTAGATTTTGCAGTTTTCTTTTTCTTTCTAGAGAATGTTTTAATTAAAGGAACAGCTCGAGGAAGTAGAACTGTCATCATGGACTTGGCTATTTCATCACCAACTGAATCAGTATCACACTTTTCGGAGTTTGTATTGTAAGAATCCTTGACCATTTCATCTTCTGGAAGTGAGTCAGCCGCAAGAACCTCAGACTTCTCCATATCATTGATAATTTCATCTTTCTCAGTCGAGTTCACATGCACATCTTTGATCTGGGAGGAAACAGAAGAACTATCTGCCCCAGAAAATAAGTGGGACTGCTAGTCAGAAGTTAGGGGAGAATGAAAAACTAAAGCCCTTTTAGTCAATGAGTGCTTGTAAGATAGCTTAATTGCATTCAAACAACATTCATAATTAGAGTTACAATACCTCCAAAAGGATCCAAAGTGTCTGCTACACAAAGATCAGCATTGCTGGAAACTGGTACGTCATGCTGAACATAAGTTGTTCCATCTCTATCTTCTGATATTATGTTGAGTTGGACCACATCATATGATGATCTGCCACTCTATCAAAAATACACAAAGCTAGTAAGATTTATGAACTAGCTACGCATAAAATTACCCCTCAATCAGGGATGTAATGCACTAGTAAATTATTGCAGAAAAGATAATAATATAACATAAAACATCACAAACTTACAGATTCTTGTTGTTTGTGCAGGTTATCAATATTGAGTTCTATATGGTTCATAGAACTCTTGAGTTTTTTTCTTTCAGAAAGGGACTCTCCTATAGTTAGATGATCAACTATGTCCGAAGAATTCAACTTTACACTTCCTTCTGCAATAGGCACACATTTTTCTGGCCCTGATAATTCTGGACTATAACAAATCCCAGGGACCTCATTTACAACTGCAGAAATCGAAAGATCACTGCTTCTGCTATTTGATTGATCTCTCTGCTTGGAGGTTGGAGAGCTGACATTCTTTGTGCATTCTTCCTGCTGAAGTTGTTTGAAACGAGTCCCATTAAGTCTTCTGTGACTTACACCTTGGTCATTCCTGCTTCTTTTCCCTTTAGCATGTGATTTGAATGAATATGTCAGTAAATCAGGATCAGGATCTGATGGTTTGCCTTGCAGTTGACAATCAGTCTCAGGAGCTCCATCTGAAAAGTTTGATGTTAACAAACTCTGTTCAGCAGGCCCACCAACATTAGCAGCCAACTCCCGCAGTAACCTCTGAACAAATGTGTTTTTGAATCCAAAAAACTGCACATTGCAGAAAACAGAGGGAAAAAAGCATATTGAGTTGGCCATTCCTCCCGCGAGAAGAAAAAAAAAGAAGTACGTAACAGTAAAGGAAAAGTGATGTACCTCTACTGCATCTATCTTACACGAAAATCTCTTTGCAGGCAATGACTTTGAAGAGCCTTTCTTCTGAAAACTTTCCCATGCAATCTCTGGAGTGTCTCCAGAACACGACTTGCCATCAGTAGAACTGATCTATGGTTTGATGTTGAATTCCAGTTTTATTAGACTAATCACATGACCATATATATTGATGCAAGATTGCAAAAAAAATTATGCCTACTCACCTTGAATGATGGACCCTTAAGACCCTCAAGAATTTCCATTGTGTAAGTGATCCCATTTTGAGTCCTCACCGATTTGTATCCAACAGGATAAGGATGCCGGTCTTTACCCTGAAAAGCGAGGATTTATACTGAGCAAATATAAGAGATTATGCAACACCAAACACAAAGTTTAAGTGTAGACAGCTTTAACCTCAGTATCTAAATACATGGAATCTAGGTCAGGTTTATCATGGTTTTGTATTTAGCCATTGTGCTCTTCTTAGGGATCATAAATAAAGTTGTTAACTTACCATGAAGTCCTCAATAATTGTGTTACATGCAAAGAACAAACCACTTTATTATCACTAGAACTCAACACGGAAATGAAATTTAAACAAAAGATACTCAGCATCGAATTTCCAAATGACTTGACTCTCTTTAGTTGGAAATGTTTTGCTGCACCAGGAATTTTCAGGGAGTCACATATATTTCGATATAATCAAATATGCACTTTCAACATCTTTACAAATTAACTCTTCAATTTTGAAGGCAAATCTGTTCTTAGACCAAAACAATTGGATCTAGTATGTTATATGTATGCAATCGAATTCGTGAATCTATATAAAGCATAGAATTCAAGCAATACTAATCTGAAAGAAAAAAGGATGAAAAACGTCATAATCGGGTGAAAAAGAAAAGGAGAGAGAAAAATTAAAATTCCATACGCATCTACTGAAATCGAAGCTAAATGCACATCAATTACGAAAGCAGAATCAAACGAACGGCAAAAAATTAGACATATAATAGTAGAAAGATGGAATGAAACCCTCGATGAACTCCAATACTTCTTATCCCATGCACCATTGTAAGGCTTTCCGATCGATATTATTTCTATGCCGTCGGATTTATCATTCTTCCTAGTTTTCCCCATGATACGAAATAATTCCTCACTCTCAGTATGTCTTTGTGTTGTCCATGTGAACGAGCTCGCGTGTGTGTGTGTGTGTGTGTGTGTGTGAGAGAGAGAGAGAGAGAGAGAGAGAGAGAGAGAGGGCGGGAATGGAACGTTTCACGGCGCCAAATTGGAAGTCGCGCCGTATTTCAAACTCATTAAAAAAACAGCTTATTTTTCTAATAGGAAAAACCTAATATATTGTTTCGAACTTTTTAACACGACTTTTGTTTTCGAAAAGTTTTTAAGTTAGTTTCAGAACTATTAATTACTCAACAAAAAAAAGTAATCATGTTGATCTATATGAAGTTTGATATTTAAATTCGACTTGGACTATTTAACTATCAAATAAACGGTGCTTAGTTTTATTTTGAATCGAGAAAATTTATAAAAAAAAGGAAATAAAAAATGAGTGGGATAAAATTCCACCATCATAATTGGTAAAAAGTAAAAAACATCGCCGTTGCCGGGGATCGAACCCGGGTCACCCGCGTGACAGGCGGGAATACTCACCACTATACTACAACGACTTGGTTGTTAAATTACTGGATTACACTATTATTTACCGTAATACAAACTGCACATATTATTATTACAATTTACAACCAAATCAAACCGTGTCTCAAATCTCAACTTGATTTGCTAAGAGAAAAGTTCAAATATAACTATCAAACATTGGACTTAAATAACAGAAAATACAAATTTAATGAAAAGAACTGCACATGCTTTTGAACTTCATTTTAACACATCAAATGCTTATCACGACTAGAGCTCAGATTGTTTCTGATGTTCCACTCTTTGCAGATGTAAAGACAATTGAAGCAGGTCGACGGTGTTGGTGCCTTCGGAGGATTGATAGCGCGTTAGAATTGGAGCATTTGATGGCTCTTGTAGAAGTTCACTAGGAGTTCCACTAGCATCAAGAACTCTTTGATCAGCTTCACCGGATGATGAACTGAAAATCCCGCGAAAGATAGAGGAATTCGGATTGAAAGAAAGGTTATAGTTATCATGTTGTTCGAGGATCAGAGGATAATCCATTGATCTAAATGAATGAGCTGACAGAAGAGAGGGAGCACAACTGGAATTTGAGATAGCAGATAACTCCAGAACAGATAATGGTGAAGTGGGACAGTTTTTGGAAGGATTCTGTTTTCCCATTTCATGCGGGTGGAGGAGAGGTTTTGGACGCGAGCTGCCAAATTTTAGGGGCTCGGTGTTGTGCCTGCTGTGGCGAATTGGCACGTTGCTCCAAAGGTAGTTCGAGAAAAATAAGGATGTCCTGGATAAATCTGTTCCGTACAATGTTGGATCTACAAAACGAATAAATTAGACTGCGTTTTTGCATCAGCTAGCATATCAAGCAATTTGATGCATCAGTAATTCACTACATGTCATGAATCTTAGGACTTGGTACCATGGGAGCTTAAAGAGAGGATGGCTCCGGCTCTGAAGCAATTATGTAACGTATTTCGAAGATAAAACACGACATAATAAAAGATCAAAACAAGTGAACCGTCTAGTATATATCTAGAGAATTATAAGGAAGTCTACCTTCTTATTCTCCCTCTACCTTCTTGTAGGGTCTACTTTTTAAATTTCAAGAAAGTTGTTCAGACACACATGTAACCTGACTTGTAAGTTATATGAAATCTGACCAAAGTCATTTGATGGAACTCTGGCATCAAATTCAGCAACAAAATAAAAAACATTGTTTCATTGAAGGAAATGGCCAGCGTTGGTTAAAAAAAGATCAAGAATAGGATTTCAGGATATTAGATGCAAGTCAAGGTGTATCAGCAGCTTACCAAAGTGAGTGTCCAGTTGAGGCTTTCGCCTACGCTCATTGTGGCCTGCAAGGCGCTTACGACAACTCCGCTTACCATCATCAAACTCCGCCAGCATGTGAAATCTGCAATTGTATTGTCACTAAAGATTCTACAACAAATTGATGAACTCTTTAGTAATATTAAAATGGATTAAACGACGAAGCCATAAGTCATTCGTAAAAATGGAGCATGAAAACAGATCATGATATGAGATATGAGTATAAATCTATACATAGCTTATGTTGAACAAACAAGATCAAAGTAATTCATCTTCATAGTAAATGATACAAAACCAGAATCTTCAATAAATATGAGAGTTCCATCTGAATGCAATGCAGAGATGTATTCCTCACTTTTCAAGGTTTTAAAGACCTCTACCTGCTACATTGCTGGCAAAACCTTTGGCGAACGCCATTGACGACGACTACAGCAGTCTTAGAGTGAATATCACAAACTTTGTGCCTTTTGTGGTACTCCTTTGAGGAGCTCAAATCCTTGTTGCAACCATGAACTATGCAAAAAGGAATGTGAGACTGCAAACTTGACATCCGTGCTCGTTTTGCAGATTCCGGAGGCCCTTGAGAAGACAACACCGGATCTTCTACAGAAACCGAGTCACACTCTAACCCTCTTGGGGACTCCAGCTTCTCAATCTTTAAATCAGCAACCACTAGTTTCTCATCATCGGTTCTAATGGCCAAACTAGACAACCTCGTACCAAATTCTAACGACGAGTTCATGGCGACGGTAGATGTAGATGGTACACACCTACTATAATCACAATTAGCATCACATAATGAATCCTTTGAGCATTGAGTATGGAGAACTAAATTTTCTGTCATTTCAGGAAAATCAGGCCTCATGAGTCCCTGGCCCTCAAAAATATTTATTGGGGCAGAAAATGTTTTAGAATCCCATCCCTTTACTGGATTTGTAATACTAACACCATCCATATTCAATTCCACATCTTCTGTAAAAGGAAGCCCTCTTTCCTCAAAATTATAGGTCAAAGATTCCATTTTTAGCACTAAATTGAAGCAGCAGAGACTATTCTATTCTATTCAACTCTGTTTAAAGAAACAACATCAAGAACATAATGTAATTTCAATTTCCTGCGAGACGAATATTAACATAAAATCAGAAATAAAATTATTCAATCTAACTAGATGGATTATGTCACACTAAAGAAAATCCCAACACAAATCATTACTGGGAACAGAAATTCGACTCATACAAAACACAAGAAGCCAACTCCAGAGATAATTGATATGAAACTCATGAAATCAAGAAGAAATTACACCCAGATGAGAAAGAAAGGGGGGAAAAAAAGAAGGCTTTTTTGCAACACAACAGAAAAAAAAAAAGGAAGCAAAAAATGATCAAGAAACAATCAAGATCACGCGTATGATGGCAAATTAAGACGAAAGATTTGTTTTTGGAGTGTGGATTTGATGAAAAATAAGAGATGTCAATGCTTACCTTATGAACAGTGCAAAGATAGTGGAGGAAAAGAGTGGCGTGTATGATGTAATAATAATCGGTTGTGTTTTTGTTGGTTAGTGAGTAGAAAATTATATCCAAAATGGAAGAGGTGAGGTTGAAGCTCAACAGTGATGAGAATCAGCATCATTTTCCACTACCCAACTTGCAATAAAATTAACAGAGAAAAAGCAAAGTCCAGGTCTTTTGTCATTGTGGACGTTCATCAAGCGATGTGTGTGTGTGTGTGTGAGAGAGAGAGAGACGAGAGGTAAAAAAATATATTATTATATAATTAAAATAATGGATTTTTTAAGGAGAAAATAATGGATGAGTAGTTGATTGTAGTTGGTTACTTAATTGTGGGTAATTAGGCATCTCTAATCACTAATTAGCAACCTGTTTTAATTTTAGGCACCTGACTTATCTTGTTTCCCAACTAAAAACATTATTTTAAGATGACGAAATTTCAAAATGATTATCAGATAATTGAATAAAACGAAAATCAAGCTGCCTCAATAAATTTAAAGGTTTCGTTAGATACGGGTAGGGATGTCAATGGGGTCTGCTTGCTCGATTTCGGGCCATTCATGTCAGACTATTTGATCTACAATAATTTGAATTAAATTTTTTGTATCCTAACCTTAACCTTTTTATTTTCAAGCTAGCCCGTCCATCTAAACTTCTGATTTTAATAAATTAACAATAAAAATATAGGCTTACTGATAAGTTGGTGAGAAGCACTTTCAAAATTTCTGCTAATTGCTAACTTACCACCAATCAATTAAATATTTTATTTAAATTTCAACGATATAATAATGTTATTACTGGCTAAATAAAACTATATTGTATATGAAACTTTTAGTATTTAAACCAAAATAAAAGGATAAACAATTGAAATTTGAGTTATTGATCAGATCAACGCACTTAATTACGAGCCACCATCTACCAAGCTATTCAATTTGAGGCAAATTTCGGCTGAACTGACATTCCTATATACAAGCTAAGGTCTTTATTTCCACAAATTTGTATTCATTTTTTACTTTTTTTTTTTGTATAATAAACTAAATGCCTACACCCTGTACATAAATGAACAACGTTTAATTTATAATTTAATTATGTTTAAAATTACCGATTGCGGGTTGAGATTGATGTCACAGTCTCTCACATCCATTAATTCTTAGGGATAAATATCATGCACGAAGCTGCATGCTTTTGGTATAGTTTAATTATGTTATTTACTCATAATATCGTATCTCATGCATGTAATTTAATTAATTGGTTTAATTTAAGGATAAAAATTATATGCATGCATATGTATCTTTAATTTCTTATGCTAATTAAGAAGTGAATGTCCCCTTTTGTTATATTAATTGTTGAAGGTAAGGTCAGATTTGGGATATATATATCAACATAGTAAGAGATTAAATCACTCTCAATTTGGTGCGATGATGATTTCACTAACACCATCAGCAAAAATCGAGTTATTTGTTATCATTCACAATCATATCGTCAAACTATTCAAATGGGCCACTTCTTGCACATTTCTTCCAAAAGCAAGCAAGAAAAAAGATAAAAAGTCGAAAACACTATAAGATTAAACATTGTAAAAGCTAAAAGATCAAAGTTGTAAGAAAAAAATTAAAGCAGAATCTTTATCCAGATCTTGTCACAAAAATCAACAATTCCCCCCACACTTCCAATCATGCACGATCAAGAAAATCAAATACTACTATACAACATTGAAAAGAAACGACGACAAACAAACCAGTTTACGATGGTAGGTAGCTACTAGCTAGCAATATGTAAAACATCGTTATACTATATGGTTTGCCGACTATTACACGTGATTGGAATTGAGGATTTGGATTTCCCTCACATCGTTGGTTATACTGCTGCAGCACTGGTGATCGGAGCTCCAATCCGGACGATCCTATCCATATTCGTAGTCCCATAAACGGGCAGCCCGGTAGAGAAAAAATCCAAGCTTGGCAAATCAAATAGGTCCGAACTCGAATCCGAATCGTCGCCATCATCGATGTCGTCGAACTTTCTGAACACCCTTTGATCTCCATCATCAGCCGTCCATTTCGTCGTAGGGTTTCTAAAGCTGCCATTGTTGAATCTGAACTGCTCGTTCACAGCAATATCTCCGCCGTTTTTCTGCAGGGAAACCGCCTTCTGGCGATCGGAAAAGCTCTTCAAATCCTTATAAGATGATTTGGTGGGAGTTTTGGCCGAACTGTTTGAGTCGTAATTAGCTGCAGAAGTCGTGATTGTGAAATGGCTAATGCTGCTTCTTCTCCTTTGATCGGGAGTGTGATGATGATCGTCGTCTTCGTCGGCGGCGGCGCTTGTTTTCGACTTCTTTTTCTTCTTCGAATTCGTCTGGTTGAAGAGGGAATTCAGAAAAGTGGCGAGCCTGCCGCCGGGAGAGCTGGGCTGCTTGTGTTTCTTGATCTTCTCTCTCATCAGATATTGTTTCTGAATCGTCGGAAGATTGATCGCCGCCATATCTAGGCTCATTCTGGCGGTGGCGGCTCTTCTGCCGTTGTCTCTCCCCGCCGAAGAATTGTAGTGGCATGGATTTTCGTCGCCGCCGGAGAAGTATCGCGCCGCCTCGAAAACGACGAGCTCTCCGGAATCGTTCCTCCGGTGGGATGAATTCTTGGATGCAACTGACATGATTTTGGTGTAACAACACTTTTTTTTAGAGAGAGAGAGAGAGAGTAAATTTGGTGTGATCGAACTTCTAGTATTGGTGAAACTATATATAATTAAAATGTATGATGTTCGAAAATTTAGGACATTAATATTAATGTACGAATCTAGGTTGAGGGGAGCTAGTTAAGGTTGTGGAGAAATGAAAAAAGGTGTAGTTTGAAATGATTGAGAATCATGGATTTCTAGGGTCCCTTTTATAGTAATTTAGATGCACTCTCGTATGATTATTTAATGAGGTTATTGTAATTTTTCTTTTTTGAAAATGCTTTTTTTAGGCGCATTTTTGCTTTGTTCGAACGTATATTAATAAGAAGAGTATACTTTTTACATTCCCTCAAAAAAAATAAAAATTATTGTCATAATTTTTTATGCTATAATTATATTTAAATATTTACAAGGATAATTGTAGAATTAAGTAGTTTTATAGTTTCAAATAACAACGTCCTTTATAGAAAATTGCCATTTATACACTCTAGCTAGCTAATGGACCAAAACGTATGGTTTTTTTTTTTTTTTTTATTGCATCAAAATTATGTAATGTTAATGTTATCGATCAGTCTACATCTTGTCACTAACACCAAAACCTTCTTGTTTCTTTATAAAACAATAAAAAATTATATGGTTGGTTGAACTCACCAGCTTATTTTTACACGTGCATAGTAGACATAGTGGGAAAAGTTAGAGATGGCAAGGGGTAGTGTATGAGTAGGGCACTACGGTACCCGTTTTTATATCTGAATTTTAAAAAAATACCCGTACTCGCTCTCGTACTTTTTGGGTATCAACTTTTATGCCTATCCTCATATCCTTCGGGTACTTAACTACTCATACCCGTACCCATTACCCGCATTTTAACTATTTTTCATATACGATCCACGAGAAATATTTTATAGTATTTAATAAATTTTAAAATATTTTTAAAAGTTAAAATAAAAAAATCGTAGTTAAATATAATATATATATATATATATATTATGTGTATGCTTTAACTATATGAAAAATATATTGAATACGAAATACAATTTAGGAGAATTATCAATTCAAAGCCCGAAAGATGGGTTATCTATTAATATAGAGCTCGAAAGATAGATTTTATCGATTCAAAACTTGAAAGATCTAAAACTATCAATTTAAGGCTTGTAGATTTAACGGTGTTAAAACAACATCCATTAAACGGTGATGTGACCGTTAAATATCCACATAATTTCATATATTAAATTAAACAAAAAAAATAAATTTACATTAATTACTTTAATTAAATTAAACATGGGGTTTTATTGAATTTAATTTAAACTTATAAGGATCTCTGATTGAATTAAGTAGAGATTGAATTTACATAATATAATAAAACTCTCTATTTAATTTAATTAATTTAAAGTTATGTTTTTTTTTAATTTAATTTAGGATAAAAATGATGTGTCAAAATGATGTGAATATTTAACAGCCACATCGCTTTCTGTTGGATGAAGTTTTAACACCGTTAAATCTCGAAGCCTTAAATCGATAGTTTTAGATCTTTCAAGCCTTGAATCGATAGAATCTATCTTTTAGGCTCTATATCGATAGATAAATCATCTTTCAGGTCTTTGATTGATATTTCTCCTATAATTTATATATATTATAGAGTAAAATAGTTATTTATTTAAAAAATAGACAAAAAAAACTAAATTATGTTTATAAATACTCATATTTTTTTTATTATAGATCATTTCTATATAGTATATTTGTGCATATATAATAAATAAATATTTTTTAATGTACATATATTGATGAACATGTTCTTAAGCATAGTGAACATAAAATTAATAATATATTTTTTGATAAATTTAATTATATTTTTCTATAATCATTCAAATATACTTATATTTGTATTTTTTTGTTGTATACGTTTTTTTAAAATATATATAATTATATTTTATGTAAGATATAATCTTTATAAACATTATTTATCGGGTTTACAATATATATATATATATATATATATAAGAATAAATAAAATATGTTACAAATTAATATTTAAAGTAGTCCAAATTTTATTCGTGTTCATTATCATTTTATTTCTAACAAAGGTCATATTTTAAAAATAGAATATATAAACATACAAATTATCACAAATGATTTTTTGAATATTTAATTTAGTAATTATTATTTGTATTAAAATTTTAAAATTATGATTAAATAATTTATAATTTTAATAATATAGCTACAACTATATAATTAGATTAAAATATAATACAAAAACTCTTCATGAAAATGTGACATTACATAAAAAAAACTACAAACATAACAATGCTATGAAATTTTCAGAAAATAATATCATATCACAATACAATTCAACACATACAACGTAGTAATAATAAAAATATTAATTAAATATATAATTATATATATGGGGTATGTGGCGGGTTGGGTACTAAGGTACTCATACCCGAACCCGTACTCGTCAAAATTTATGGGTAATTATCCATACCCGTACCTGTATCCATTAAGTGGATAAGTACCCTACCCGTCGTGGATAATTTTTACGGGTACTTATAGAGTCCGTTACCCATTGTTATCCATTGAAAAAGTAGAAAAAAAAAATCACTCATTGACTAAATTATGTGCGATGAGCTCAAATTATTTGGTCATATTTTCATTTACAATCTTTTAGTCACAATATATTTATGCTGCACTTTTCGTATTATACTTTCAAATTATGAGTTTTTCTTGTATTTTTTTTTTTAATTTTGATTTTTTGTAATTTAGTTTAATTTTATGATTGTCTCTTAAGGTCCACCCCACAC
Source organism: Perilla frutescens (assembly GCA_026008535.1). Lineage (NCBI taxonomy): Eukaryota > Viridiplantae > Streptophyta > Magnoliopsida > Lamiales > Lamiaceae > Perilla > Perilla frutescens. Next base: position 7,744,707 of record BRKX01000018.1, on the reverse strand, counting down.
CCAATTAGGATTTGTAATTATTTTTTTTAATATTTAATTTTTATTTTTCAATTAATAATTCATTATCATGGTTGATTTTTTTAAAATTATATTTTATAATTTTTTAATTCAATTTTTTTTGTTGATAAATGTTGACTATGATTATTTATATTATAATTAATTTTTATTTTATAATAAATATTATTAAAATTATAAATTTAATAGTGAAATACGAAAAGGTGCAACAGAAAAATAAATTCGAGCGATATATATCCACCCGAAAAACAAGAACATACCCTCATTCATGCATATACATATACGTATATGTATATATATACATATGGTAGGAGCCTAGGAGGGAGGGAACATTTAATTACGAAGCTTTTTATCCATGCCACATGTTTGAAATCAAAAGTTTGTGGGGAGCAAAGGAGATATGTTTATTTAACTCACCATCTTAATTTTACGCCTTTTAAGTTGGTGTGGGGTTTCAAAAAATATTTAAGTGGTGCTGGAATGAGTTTGTAACATGAATAATTAATCTGCTTTCTTTGTGGATCCATCAGATAAGAAGATAACCACTCTCTTGCTTCATAATTCTAGTACCTAATTTTCATTTCACAATATATATTATTATTTTTTAAGTAAATTTTGTGCGTCTGTGTGTACGTATAGATATATAATCTAAGGACTACATAACTTTAAAAAAAAAGCTTATAATTAGTTTGATAGAATGACTTGTATAGTATATAAGTATATTTGACAATATTATATTGTTACTGGGAAACACGCATATATATATAATTACATACATTGGCATGGATAGAATAATTAAAAACTATATTTTACAAGCACGAGTGTAATTAATGCCAATTATCACTTAATATTGTATGAAATGTTTTTTTTTAATTATAGCGTGACATAATTCCTAACATGCTGCTTGCTACTTAATAAAAAATTTACCTTTCTTAATTGTGCAAACCATGATTGTTACTATAATATTATTTCTCCGATTTATCTTTGTAATGTAAAGTATAATCAAGAAATGGACTATGTATTAAATATCATATGATTTTGGTCAGACGAAATTAAAGCTAGATTTGTTTCAAACGATATTTGCATCGATCAATCGATACTCTTGTTCCAATTCCCGCCACTCGTAATTTAAAATTACTTACTCTTTACTATCCAATTTTTTGAACCCAAGATTAAAATTTAAAAATTAACTCATAGATTTAATTAACGATATATAGAGGCATACAATACTATGAGACATGCACATAATATATATTTAAGCACGATGATAATAAAATTAAACAATGCAATCATGTAACAACTACAAGACATGTGCTAGACTTTCCCAACCATTATGTGGAGCCATAAACCCTAGGCTATAGCAAGGAGCACACGAACCATTAACATTAGCTGGATAATTAAATTATTTCTATCCACCCCTTATCAATTCATCATGGCTGTCTGTCATATTATTAATTGACTTAGATATATAGATTATGATTGCCAAACATGACTTCAAGGGTGTAGGTAACCTAGCTACAAACACCACATATCTAAGACCCAACAAAAGCCCACATATGCATATATTAGTCCATGCATATACAAACATTAGGCCCATATGCAACCAAATTGTGATCATCATAATCAGAGGTGTGCAAATTTGAGCCGAAAAAAAAAGAATTGATTTCGGTTCGGTTCAATCAGGTTCATTTAATTCCTTCTTAAAATTTAATTTGTCTACACAAAACCGAACCAAATTATATATATTTCAGAGTTCTTAATTAGAATTTTTTAAACCTTATTAAAAGTAATTCGGTTGGATTCAGTTCGGTTATCATGATTTCACGGGCCAACGGCTATTGCCACGTGTCCTCGTCCCGTAATTCCGCCACTCTAGCTATTGGCCAATATATATGCCCTGGGAGTATTCCATCGTCCGTATCCAGTTCTAATCTTGTTCGAATATACATGATGTAACATGTTTGGTTGATTTCTTTTTGTGTGCACCATGCATTCGAAAAAGATTGAATTCCATGGCCATTTGCTTTCTGTCATGAGTTGATTGATGAGAATTGTGAACCAGGGAAGAAAAAGGGAGTAATATCCCAAACAACACATTATCAAGATTTTGATCTGCTCATGAATGAGGCATACATCAAAGCCAAAGGTACAATTGGGCCATGCATGCATGCATCACTAATTAAATGGACCTACTATATGTTCAATGCTGAGACAGTGAGGGGCATCATAATCCAAACCTGTCTCCCAATATAGTACATCAGGCTTGGGGAGGTGTACCTTTAATAAATTGTTGCTCCAAAATTAAACAATTTTATTTAGTAACCACAGGTATTTACATATACACAACACATGCTACTAAAGTCGGGTGATGTTTTTGTCCCCTCGGGAATACTCAAATGGTGAATATCATTATGTATTAAAGAGACGTTTTGGGTTTGAGACTTCCCGATCACCGTTCCCTAACTCAAAAAAAAAATAAAAAAAATTGGGTGATGCTAGCTAGCTAGGATGCCCTCTAAAGTCATCCCTTATTTGGTGGAAGCATAAATTAGCTAATTCAAAGTTTAATTAATGAGGCTATATAGGCTCAATTATTGTGATGTGAGCCAAAAGTTGTACTTGATAAAGTTCTTAATTAAGTACTTCTACCAACTTAAAAGTACTTAATTTCTAACCTTAATTTTAATTGTCTAGCTAGCTTATATAAAGTGATGAATATGGACAACTCAAACAATAGCTAGGCATATTATATCCTCTTTCCAAAAGCTTTAAATTAGAAAAAAAAACAAACGTCCAACTTTACACATCTGAACTTTTTTTTTTTGGAAAATTACACAATTGAACTTAACTTGGATAGGATGCTCATTGGTCTTCCCATATATTGTCCCCTTCAAATAGGGTTCAAATTTTCCATTGCACTTTTCATGTTTCACTTTGTGTTTCACTATCAAACTTATGATTTTAATAATATTTACTATAAAATAAAAATTAATTATAACATAAATAATCATAGTAAACATTTATCACAAAAAATGAATTTAAAATATTATAAAATTTAATTTTGAAATAAACAACCATAATAATGAATTATTAATTGAAAATTTAAATTTAAATACTAAAAAATAATTATAAATCCTAATTTGGTGGGTGAACCCCAAAAATTAATCATAAAATTAAACTAAATCATAAAAAAAATTGAAGAAAAAAAATGAAGCATTCATAATTTAAAAGTGCAATACGAAGTGTAACACAAAGAGTGCAATAGATATGAAATTTCATGTGCTCCAAAGCTATGTTTAGATTTTATTTTCTAAGCATACCCTCATAAAATTAAGTTTGAAGTTAGATCCGACGAATCATTTGATATTTTTAGCATGTAACATGTTGACGAGACTTTACATATACAAACTTTCTCGTTATAGATAATGTGATAAAGGGGCATTTTGGTATTTCAAACTGTAACTCTAAATTATCTAGAATTTTTTTTATATTATTAAGGTGGTATTATAAATTTCCCATTCAACACTAAATCAAAGAACTGAATTCCGGCCTTGAGACAACCAATTAAATGACGGAGAACATTAACTATTTGAGTTCGAAATTGATATATATAGTCTTCCCATCTTTTAACTCTGAATTTCCTTCCACTAAAAAATAAATAAATAAAATAAAATCCTCTACAAAGGTAATACTTCACCCATTTCATTTTGATTGTCATTTTAGTTATTTTTTTATCTATAATTAACAATTAATTTTATGGACTAATATAGACATCCTTCATACATGACATAAAATCTTATATATTCACTTATATTTTCCTAAAATAGAGTTAAAATTAAGAGAGAATCTGTGAAAATATACAAAATAACAAACATTTTGATACAAAATAAAAAGGTTAAAACAACAATCACTGAGGGAGTAATAATTAATGAGAAGCTACCTACATACCTAACACATTTTTCTCAGGACGTGGCCTAACATCGTACACTGAAAGTGCCTTTACAATGAACTTGTCAAAAAGAAAGAAAGAAAAAAAATATCAAAGATGAGCCCTTTATATATACACATTTTTTTTAATATAATTATGAATCACATTCGATGTTTGCAGATAAGAGAGCAATATATGGATAATATGTTTTTAAGCATATAGATTGTATTTACAAATATATTATAAACCCTACCTTATCCCTACCATGGCCGTTCCTATCCATGGGATTTGTTTCTTTTTCTAGAATCATGAAAATTAATTTTAGGGGTTAGATATTGTGCAGGAAAACGATACAAATCTTTATAAAAAGTTGCTATTTTCAATAGATTTTTTGTACTTGCTGATTAAACAACTTGTTTTGTTAGTTTGTTTTTTTACAAATGTATGGCACAAATTACGGAAATTTTCATTTTTAATAGTGACAAATTAATTAATTAGTTTTTACAAGGAAATTGACAGCGGCATTTGAGTTCAATACGATCGAAATTTTCAGTCAATACAAGTACTCTTATTTTATTTTATTATATTTTTGTTTAGTTTTGTAACAAATAAATTATGTACAATACATATATTGTCTACATCAAAGAGAATTATCCATATATTTTGTTCAATGGTTAAAGAAGAATAAAAGAAATTAAGGAACATATAAAGGCGGAATGTAAATATCATGAACTTTTCACGTATTCAATTTCGAACGTGAATCCTAAAACGTAACACTCATAGACTCGGTACAAATTTACATTTTGGTGCAGTTACAAATAAAGTTGAAATTGGACAAAATTCTAGTGAAAGTTTCATGCCGTTTGGACATCCACATCATACTTAATTTTGACCCATTTTGATTTCACATGTTTTAATTGCACCATAATGTAAGTTTGTTTTGTATTACATTTCAAAGTTCACATTTAAAATTGAAATTATGGAAAAATTCATAATATTTATGGCATTTAACCCGAAAAGAAAAGAATTTCACCTAAAACATTGGATTTTTATTTAAGATAAATATCCACATCAGTTATTAACTTTTTAAAGGGAAACACTTTTAGAATTTTTTTTCCTTTTTTTTTTGTATCACTCTTCAAAATTATTGCGAAGACGGAAATTCGAAAGAAGGCCGACAAGAAAATTATTTTCTTACAATAGAATACTAGGCCCAATTCAATCTATAGTGATAAAATGAGCTGGCCCAATAGGCCCAATTATTGTAGCATCTAACTTTGATAAATAGACTTCTAGGTGTTAAAACTGCAAATCGTTAAGGATTTAGATGGAAATATATGAAAAAATTAAAAATAAATAAATAAATCAGCTGACAAAATATAAAAATTTACAAAAATACGAATGTGTTCTAATAATTACTCACATATAATTACACACACACACACATATATATATATATGTATGTATTATTTAATTTTTCATTTTGAATATATTGAATCTTGTCAATTACTTGGCGATGGGTAAATATTTAGAAATTGAATACAAACCGTAGGGTCCGAATATAGTTGGGTCAAGTGAATTGGCTCCGAAGTAGTTCCCATAAATTTGGCTGCAAAGAAAGTTTTATAAATAAATGAGTTAATAATGGATGCGTGCTATTTATTTCTAAATTATATATATATATATATATATATATATATATATATTTGATTTCACAAATGCACTCATTTTTTCAACCTAGGAAAAGTGATGTCATTATTTATATGTGTGCTAGCTGCCTAGCTAGCTACTCTTTATGGTGCTGCCTACTATTATTAGTACTCCATACTAAACAAATGAATGTGAAAGTGTGCCAACTTGCAAATTATTATTATTATTATTATTATTATTATTATTATTATTATTATGAGGGTAACCCGCAGTTGCTTTCGAGGTACGTACTGGATAAACTTCGCTCCTGTATAATAGTCTACAAATCACACAAGAGAAGTAAACCACACTTGGAAAATCAGATGTGATGAGTAAACTCCGCTCCTGTATAATAGTCTGCAAATCATACAGGAGAGATAAACCATACTTGAAAAATCAAACGTGGCAAGGTATGATCACACTTGAAAAATCAGGTATAACAGACTTACACCTAATAATGTTGGTGATGGAATTCGAACTTCAAACATTTAACCTCAAGCTTAAATCACTAGACCATTCACAAGGAGGCTTATTATTATTATTATTATTGGAAAGAAATGGTGGTGTTTAAACTCTATCTCACTATCATAAAGGAGCCAAATGTTTGATCCCTTAGCAAATTATACAATTTTACTTGAAGTTTTTTTTTTTAAAAAAAAAACTATTGTAAATGTTCCGATCATGTTGGATGATTTACTTGTTAGAATTGACAATTCATGATTATAAGATCATAAATTTAAATTCCACAAGCTTTTTTTTTGTTGGAATACCCTATTCCAAGAGACGGACCGGGGGCGGGGATCCGCCACTCAAATTTTGTCAAATATATATATATATATATGTGTGTGTGTGTGTGTGTGTTAATTTATTATATAAATACAATTTTTTTTCTCCCTTTCCAAATTTCATGTTGGCCCACATGCATGGTGATGGACCTTTATATTGAACATTGGACACATCAATATTTAAGTGTGGGTCATATGAAGTTAAATTGATGGAGTGAGAGCCAAAATAAAATAATACTAAATAATAATACAATTATTTTCATTTCGTTTACGTTGTTGCTCTGCAACTGGTGTAAGTTCATTTTCTTATTACCTTCCAGCCATTCTTATTAATATTCTATATTTTATGTTAAGAGGTAATGCATCAAGTTTACTTATATATTTGAGGTAAAAAGAATATTATATTTATGGATTTGAGAGGGAATGTTTCAAGACTTTTAATGTTAGAATTTTATTTATCTTATATATGTGTGCACGTTCAAAATATATACTTGTAATATTTGCATTATAATTATTTTTGACCCCTAAATTAAAATTTATGTTTCCGTCTTTGATTGTTCGTACCGACTGTACATATAAAAGAAAAGGTTGTTTTAGAGTGGAATTTTTGGTCGCTAATGTGACTTCTTATGGAAATAGTAAATTGCGTTGGAGCATGACTTCAAACTGATCTAATTATTTATTGCTCTTTGCCCTATGCAGCAAGTATATGTGGAGAATTGCATGCCTACGGCTACAATTAATACTATGCCTAGGGAATAGGAATCAACTACAAATTCACTTTTATCTTCTAGTTTGTGGACACATCTAGATTTACGATCGAATTAATGAAAAAGCAAGTTCTAGCGAACCTATATATTGCATGAGTTTAAATATAATTAAATACTCCCTCCGTTTCTGAATAAATGTCATTATACATGAATGCGCACATATTAATAAAGATATTACTTAAACAATCAAATTACTTTATACACTCTTATCTGAATACATTAAATGAGTTAAATATAGTTATTTGAATGCATTAAATGAAGACAAATGTGAGAAACATGTGAAAATTTGACATCGATTGTGTAGAATGACACTTTTTGTGAAATAAAATTAAAGTGCTTGGATGACACTTATTGTGAAACGACGTAGTATCAATTTTTATAGCCTGTCATATATAATAAATCACATATTGTAGAGATTGTTCTTCAACTAGGTAATCCTAATTTATGTAGACTAAAATGCAGTTAGCCCTGATCATTAGAATATAAATTTTGTTTTCGTATTGTATAACTGTTCTTCCCGATCGGAATGTTTCAAGGGGAAAAAAAAACTTTTAAATTAAATTCAAATATTTCAATACAAGGGGGGTGAGTTTAATTAATTATCGCGTTGTACTTTGTAATGTTATGTTTATTTAAGCATTTAATGAAGAATAAATAAATTAAATGAATTATGATCTTTTATTTTGCCACATACGACCTTTTGTAATTAATAAGAAGCACCGTAGTAGATGATCGGTTAATTAGATTAATATATATAGCTCGTTTCAGAGAAAAGGAAAAAACAAGGAGAAGAAAAAAAGAGATGAATATATAGCATGCGGCGAGTGAAATTAAATCACATTTTAGTTTTTATAGTCCATATATGAATCATGATGTATACTAAAATTTGTTTTGTAACAAAATTTCTTAATTACACATTGCGCGCCCTTTTCCTAGCTAATTTATAGCTTGCAACAATGGAACACCCCACAATTCATTTGTTTATATTCCTTTTATTTTAAATTATTATTTTTATTAAATTTAATATATAATTAATGAACGGTTTTTCATTGAAAATTGATACAAGAATAACTATAAATAAAAAATATCAAAATAAATGAATTTTGGGGTCATCGACAGTTTTAATCTGTCAAATGTTAACCCGATATTTTTTATATTTTAGGTCTCAAATTAATAGCTAATCTATCTTTGAGTAAATTGAATTAAAACCAGCCAGTTATATATTACTTATAAAAGTTTCTATACATGCAGTTGTTGTAAGATTGACGTTGCCTATTTTGTTAAAGAATTAGCGCCACATCAATGTGAGATTAATTATTATGGATATGTGTGAATATTGTTGCTCACTCGTTAGCTCGATTTGGCGCTCGAGATGATGCTATGTCCGTTTGGAACTCGTTTTTTTCGTCTTGGTTGAGGGCTTTGATTGATGAATGAAGTTATTTTCGGTTTCAAAAAAATTATTATGGATATGTGACACCGTCTTTTGTATTCAATCTCGTCCCTTGATTTTTGAAAATTAGATGATATTATAAGATGTATATATATGTATATATAATATAAAATATTGGTTTTGTGACAGTTGTTTTTTGGAGACAAGAGTTGGAAATAGGCAATGAGAAGTGGACACGTCCAAACTACTTTACGTCTCTCACGTCGACTTCTCCGAACAGTAATCCACGTTGCTTCAGATTGTCCAACCATCTTCGATGTCCGAGATATTTTTACTTAATTACATTAATTAATTAAATTATTCATTCATTGTTTCCTTTTATTCATTTTTCCTTTTTTCCCCTATAAAAGAAAATTCTGAATATTAATTATCCTTACCTTAGCCAGTGCAGAGATATTAATTTATAAGATCAAAATTTTGATTTGGTTTTATTCCTAGTATGCGTTGTTGGGTTGGGTTGGACCGAGCATGACAGACAAAGACTAATTAAATAAATATATTAATGTCGGTGGCTTAATTTAGTGGTGGAATATACGATCGATCATATATGTTCGAATTCCGTCATGTATTATTAATTTTGGGATTGGTGGGTTCTAAGTTCCAATTATATATATAGCTATACTACAATGCATGCCATGGAACACTATCCCGAAGATCTAGGGCAAAAAGAAATTGTGAAATTAAAGAAGAAAAAGCTACTAAAATTAATGGAGTTTTTGCAATTATATTAGACAGCCATGTAGTTTAGCCTATATATAGGTATAGCATAGCATCATTGATAGAGAATTAGTCCTTTTTTTTTCACAAAACATGTGTTGAAGGAAGTGCAGACGGATATTTTGTTTCAATTTCTTTCATGAGTCGCATGCATATTATTATGAGACGAAGAGAATATATATTATTATCGAGCAGTATCGGATCTTGTAGATATAAAGAAAAGGTGTGGAACTGTGGAAGTGACGATTGGTGAGAGACCACTTGAAGATGCTCCCATTCTCCCTGCATTTTCTGGTGACCCTTCAAAATTATTCAAATGCAATCCACAACTTTTAATTTAAAAAAAAAAAAAAACAATAAATGCTTTCCTTTTTTACTTGGATGTTAACTTCTCACTAATCGACTCAACACCTATAAACCAGGTTAAAATTCGACAAAAGAAGAAGGAATAAATTCAACAATTTTGATGGTTTCATGTCGTTTCTTTTTCGGTCGGATATATTGATTTGTCACGACTCTGCAAAACAAACTTAATTAATATCTCGATATATATAAATTATTAGTGGTAATATATAAAACTAGCCGGTCAAACTTTAAAAAAATTTATTTTAGCCACTAACTTTTAAACATATTTATTTTAGCCAGAATTACATTTTTACCCCCGCGTGTTGCGCGGATTGCCAGCGCGCACCCCTAGCGCGCAGTGTTTTGCGCGCAATGCCAGCGCGCAGAGGGGCATTTTCGTCCAAAGTGGCTAAAATAAATATGTTTTAAAGTTAGTGGCTAAAATAAATCTTTTAAAAGTTCAAGTGGCTAAAATAGTTATTGCCTCATTAGATTATACTCTTCTCATTTTGGATGAATGCACATAAATTAATAAATTAATTAATTTACATAATACATCCTTGTGTGAATATATTAAATAAGTTAACTATACATGTTTGAATGCATTAAATGAGACAAACGTGAGAAAAAAATGTGATTTTTTTATCCCGAATTAATTTGTAGAATGACACTTTTTATGAAACAAAATTAAAATGGTTCAGAAACGGAGGAAACATCTATTTATATTAGTCTAGAATTTAAAAAGCAATATAGTCGTGATTTATTTGAAGATATATAACTAAATTAAAGCCTTTTGAGTGTGCACGAGATAAATATATATGACGACTCACTTAAAATATAGTATTAAACAGCTACTAATACATGTATATATGTAATGAACAAAATTACAAACTGCCGCATGTATGCCAATTAAAAACAATATTTAGGGTTTGGTAATGACATAAACTACAATTAAAACTATTAATTTCAGTTCTATTTAAAATAGATAATTGTCTGCTTGTGGCCAATCTTAATACTTTTATTTATGATTGATTAAATTAAAGACGAGTTATTCTTTTATTAATATTATCTTTGATCGAGAACCTTATACGGCACTGCCGTCAGATTTAATTGAATTGCAAATTAACAGTATCTAGAAATACTCTAATTAAGTTCATTGAACTGGAACTCTCTACTTCAGATAAACGTATGTACCCTAATTTTGAAAAAATAAAAATCTAATAATTCAAAAACAAAATAATTATCCTAGTTAACATCCACATAGAAAGGTTGTGAGTGTGTGTGTGAGAGAGAGAGAGAGAGATCGAGAGAGAGAATTAAGAGGTACCCCACTAAAAATGAGATAGCAATTCCTACCAAGAAAAGCTTAAAGCAGGAGGAGCTGAAAGAAGAAGGAAGGAGAAAGGGAAAACCCCAAAAAATATAAATAAAAACACTCTTACAACCATAAATGTATGTATGAACCAAAAAAGGGATGAATTCCTCTTGTGTTAGTTTGTTCACAAACTGAGAGGAGATTTAAATACCACATTCATAAGGTTTCTTGAAAAGCACAACACATACATACATATATAGATATTCATATATATAATATATGGGGAGAGGGAAAGTGGAATTGAAGAGAATTGAGAACAAGATAAACAGACAGGTAACTTTTTCCAAAAGAAGAAATGGGCTGCTCAAGAAGGCTTATGAGCTCTCTATTCTCTGTGATGCTGAGGTTGCTCTCATCATCTTCTCCAACAAAGGAAAACTCTATGAGTTTTGCAGCACTTCTAGGTCTGCCTCTCTCTCTCTCTTTCTCTCTCTCTCTCTCTCAAACACATCTTTCTGAATACTACTATATTTGATAGGGTTTTTTTTTTTCTCCAATGAAAAACAAGAACAAGAAATTGATCAGTTTCTTTGTGGAGGTTAATGTGTGTTTTTTTTTTTTTTTTTTTTTTTTTTTTTTTTTTTTTGCATTAAAAAGGTGAAGGGTTTTCTGGAGTTCCACAGATTGTAGGAAATTCTGTTTGATTTATTTTTATCTTAATTTTTTCTGGCTTGACTTTGATGAGATCTAATTCAGAAATAACTTTTCTTCGACTCCGAAAACGATTGCACATACATTAAAAATTGAGGGAAAGCGAAAATTTTAATTAATTCGTTTTTTTAAAGCATGATTGATGATCAAAATTGCAGAATTTTGGTATCATGATTTACTTTTTATATTGGGAAAGAGATTATAATATCAAACTTTTTTAGTTACGAGGAAAAATCCAGAAGTTGATGATGATGAATGATCAGCTCCGGGTGTAATTTTCTCATTTAATTATTTCTTGTAATTAATTAATTAATTATTAATTTCTAATCGTCTAGCGTGAAAGCTGCAAACATCTTTGAAAACTTTTTCTTTTCTTCTTTTGTCAAGATTTTGGTATGGGAATATATGAAATAAATTTGCTTAAATTAGTTGTCTTGACAATATTATATCTCTTCTCAATAGTCAATATTGGATCGGCAGAGATAAACTTTTTTTTTTTTATATAAATTATATGTAAAATTATGTTTTTATTGCCTTAATTAGGCACGATATATTTATCTAATTACTTGATTTTTTTTGTTTTTTGTTTTTTAGAAATTACTGCAAGGCATCAATTTATCAAACTAATTTTACTAATAACAAAACGTATGCCTAGATGAAATTTGAGAAATTACATAAACATTAAACATCCAAGAGACTATATATATATATATATATATATAAGTGTATTTTTTTTATCTTATTTCACTAGCGCTAATTAGATAATTTTAGTTCTATGTATGGAATTATATATTTTATTAACGTTTCATGCATGTATACATAAATTTCTTGCGTGGGATGTTAGTTAGGGCTCAGATAATTAATCCACTGTTTTAATTGTCTCGTTCTTGTAGAGTTCCTTTAATTTGGATGCTTATGTAATTTGGAATCGCTTATTATAGTTTTTAGTGTTTTTATGCATAATTTTTGGTACTATTTAATTAGTAGAAAAAGTTTATCAATCTTCCATACTCAAAAGGAAACTAGTGTTCCTAATTCACGTTAGATCGAGTATATTAATTTGCTTCGGCATCTATACGTTTTTTTGGATGAAATCTTCTGCAACAATCTATGCAACACTTGGTGCTACACAATTAGATTTATTAATTTTTATTCAATTTTTTAATTCAATTTCAATTTATTATGTTTGATTTTAATTTTACACTTATTATTTAGGGGTTCATCCTACCCAATTAGGGTATATAATTATTTTTTTTACGAAATAATCAATTATTAATAAAAAAATAAAATGTATTATTGAAAAAACAATTATATACCCTAATTGGGTAGAATGAACCCAATTTTTGAATTAATAAATGTAAAATTAAAATAAAACATAATAAATTGAAATTGAATTAAAAAATTGAATAAAAATTAATAAATCTAATTGTGTAGCACCAAGTTGCACAAAGTGTTGCAGAGGATTTCATCCGCGTTTTTTATTCTACAATCAATTTTTGCTGTGAAAGTTCATTTTATTTTTCCAATCATCGATCATATATTCCAGATAATTAAAGTTTTTAATAAATTTACCAATCATGATTTTTTTTTAAATTATCAGGTTATTATATTTTGGAGATGCATATAAAACGTTGAAGTTCAACTATATATATACTTTCAATTAATTCATTATTATTCAAACAGCTAAAGCAATTAAACTGTCCATATTTATAACGTAAATCATCTACCCAAATAAGTGCATTGGAATTTATTCATAACGATAACATATTTGTTGTGTGTGTATTAATTTAATTTATGCTTTACATATATAATTATAAGTTTTAATTAAGTTGGCATGTCCCAAATAATGAAAAGGCTGTTCAATCGATCCGATCCCTCTATATTTTAGTCAGAGAAAATAATCAAAATAAATAAACAAATATTTTATTAATTAATGATTTCGTGTTTAATTTTATTTGCCCAATATTTTTCTGCAACTTAGTATTGTCAAGACACTTGAGAGATATCACAAAAGCAGCTATGGTCTAATTGAAGCTCAAAAATCTCCCGGTGATGAACAGGTAATCATTTACATCCCTCTAATTATATTTTCTTTGCTAATATTTTTAATTGGAAGATATATATAATATCTCTCGGATAATGTCAAACATATATATATGTAACATACTCACACAAATTATAGACGAAATTCTCAATTCCATTTTTTTTATCTCAAATTCCAACCTCGAGAATTGCTTTAAATTTTAAAATTTTAGCTATCACGGAAATTTAAAATTTTCATACAATTTCGTGGTTAGAATAGAAGACGAAACATGCTATTTTAGAACAGGGCCAGTCCGACCGACTGTGAGACAATCGAGGCGGCCGACTTGGCCCCAAAAAAATTAAGGCCCCGGTTATATCTGTATATTATCGTTATGTATATATTTTAAATTGTTATAAAAAATTTGTATAATTTCAACTAGTGATTTAGTGGTTAATTTTCTTTTTTTTTTTTCATGTTAGAGACCTCGTGTTTGACCCTCATTAATAACAACATTTCTTTCTATCTATATATTTTTATCCTTTTAGGTATTGTTCTAAGTAATGAGGCACGTACAATAAATTTTTCAAAGTTAAAATTTATAAAATAAGTCTTTCAAAGTTAAAATTTATAAAATATTTCAACTAGATCAAAAGATATCAATACATATATTTAAATACATATCGTCTCATGCCCCATCTTCTGTTAGTCCGACCCAGTTTTAGAACAGAGGATCTCGTTTCCACAAATAGTGCACCCGCTCTTGGTTTAACCATGCTAGTATTGTTTAAGCAGAGTAGCTACTTGGAGTACTTGAATCTCAAGTCAAGAGTTGATGTTCTACAACAATCTCAAAGGTATGGAATAAAGATTAATTAATTAGTGCTTTAATTTGATGATTGTTAAAATAATAATGGATAATTATTTCAACTTTGAAATAATTAATGCACTTAAATATTTTTCCATATATCACAGACATATTTTGGGGGAAGACTTGGGGAAGTTTGGAGTAAAGGAACTTGATCAGCTCGAATGTGTGTTAGATGCATCTTTGAATCGAATAAGATCCAAAGAGGTATTATCACAATTTTATTTTTCTTCTATATAACTCGAAGTTTATTTTAGATGTAATGTTATAAATCTCATTATAAATAATTGTCATTTTGAGAATACTTAAACGGTGGACCTTCTACGTGTCAATTCCCATTTCATGAATGATTACAACCAAGAATTAGCATCATTGCATCGTTCTTAGTCGAGTAAATTTAACTGCAAAAAATAGAATTAGAAAACAGAAAAGAAAAAAAATCCTTTTATTTTTTAGGTATATGAAAGAATCTGGCATATATACATACATACATACATACACACACACACACACACATATATATATATATATAATTCCATCATCTAGTTAATTAGATTCATGCTAAAAAAATGACTGATTTTCATGTACCTGGATTTGTCTGAAATTTAGAGTAATATAATATACTATTTTAAAGTACCATATCATAAGAGATTATTGTCATATGTTTGTTGGGCGTTTTATTTATTAGTTGAATATTAATGCTTTTTCAGACCCAACACATGTTCGAGCAGCTTTCTGGTCTTCAACAAAAGGTATGTGTGCATCAGTGCATGCTGCATTATTATCATTTATCAGGAAATTATTGACTGTTTCCAAAAAAAAAAAAAAAACAAAAACATCGCCAATTAATTAATGCTTTCAATAAATATTTTATTTCTTCAGGAAAAAGACCTGATGGATATTAATATGGCTCTCAGGAGAAAGGTATGTACCCCCCCAAAAAAAAAATTAAAAAAAATTATTTAAAAGAAATTAAACAAAAATTTATGAATTCATTGCAGCTGGAAGGACCATCACGGCAACAAACATGGGGAGACGACGGCGAGCAAGCCGCCTTAGCCGGGCGGGCTCAGGTGTTTTTCGAGCCTCTTGATTGCAACAACTCATCACAGATTCGGTACGTGTGATGAAAACTCGGGTGCTCATGATACAAAATTATATTATATATAAAATGATGGTCTTATCCGACAATATTTTTGACAGATACATCTCTCATCTGGCGCAAAATAATGAAGGGGGATCAGCACAGAATGTGAATACGATTCTGCCTGGATGGATGCAGTGAATAATTAAATTATTAATAAATTGTGAGCAACTTAATATATATGTGTAGTTTTTATAAAGTTATGGGGTGTGGTAATTTATTGCATGAGCTACCTGAAGTATGGAAGACATACTAAATTAATATATATAATTGTGTAAGTCGATGATGTCTGAGATACATATATACCGAGATATAGTTATTGTGGAAATTAATAATATTGATTGTAAAGATATATACGACGTTGACGGGAGATTTGGTGTCTGGAAAAAAAACCCTCAAGTAGCATGCATGTGTGTGCATAGTTATTATTGAGTTTGTTGAGAAGCAACAAGTGTCTGCGGCGTACTTCTCTTCTATGTGTTTTAATGTTTTATAATTTATTGTCCAACCATATTGTATCTTTTATAATGAGTAACGCTACCTATCATTTTTTATTTTATTTTTCTTATGAACCTATCGAAGATGGTCTCTGCTTCTCCGTCCTTAGAGATTAGTTAGATTACAATGAAATGAGATCACCGGTTATAATTGTTGTTGCATTTTCTGTTCCAACTCTTTCATTTTTTTTAATTTTTAATTTATTATGATTTCTTTTAATTTAAATTTTCTATTTAGGGTTCATCATTCCCCATTTAGGATATATTAAAAAAATTAAAAATAAATTTAAAAAAACTTAGTTATGGAACATGTAATGCAACACGGATGGGAATAGAGGATCTGATCCGGATGACAATCATGGCATTTGGTTGATCAGGGGGTGAGTGTCGAAAGTTTGCATATATACTATGTCAACTGCAAATAAGAAAGAGAATGTCTCACTTTTGTCTTTCCATTGACTGAGCTATGCATCGTGGGACAAACATAAAAAGTAATTAATAAAAGTATCATTTATTTCAAGAGATATTGTGTGTGTCAAAATAAAAATCCCATCATCATCACTCTATAGGCGGCCGTGCTCATCACACAGAGTTTCTCATACAGTACATCTATTCTGTGTAATTTGTAAACTATTATATAAGAGAGAGTTGAATTCAACTAGTTCACATCCTTTAAATGAAACCTAGAATTTCCCTCGTCATAAAAAAACTAACCTAATATGCATATATATGGGTAAGTACGTGCATCAATACCATAAAACTATATCTATATATAGCAAGAACGTCTTATATTTTGCCCTTTATACTTTGCCTAATTAAAAATATTTAATATTATTATTACATAAAAAAATAAAGAAAATGTCATATATTCAGATCTTCACTTAATTCTCAATGTCCAACTCTTTGCACCAAACATTACATTCTTCAGTGAAATTGCGAAAAGAATCTAAATATGAGATTAATTTTTTTTAAATTGTATATCGATATTTGTAACCATTAATTCAAATCTCAAATGAAAAGTTTTTTTGTCTTATAGGTTATAGATATATCGATAAATAATTTATTTCTCAATCTCTAAATATATTTTTGATGTTTATATTCAGATTTTTTTTTTTGGCAAGGGAGATATATGTAACAAAGAATGTCACATGGATCTGAAATCAATAATAGCAAATGAAATATTCTAGTCAAAAATTGTATGTGTCAATCGATATCGTATACCAAATATCAAAATTACCAGTTTCTTCATCCATGTTTTTCAACAATTTTAATTTCTTTTGGTTCAGTGATGAGATTTTTCTTTCACAACGATTTAATCAATCACAAGCTTTTATTTACCAAATTTTAAGTATGCAAGTGAACATACGGAGCATAGGAGACCGGGTCGAACATGGAAAATTAAATGCATTTTTGAGCCTACAATTACCATAACATCAAACTCTTTCACTAGTTAAACAACTCGAATATTTTAGATAATTAACTAAGACAGTGGAAAATACAATAACTAAACAATTTAACAATAATTGAAAAATAAACGGAAATCAAATCACACAAAATCACAAGGAGGAAAAATGGCTCTAGTGCAATTGTTCATTAGTGAAAACTTGTTCATTAAACAAAGAATTTATGCATAATCTCCCCAAACAACAATTGATACCAAATTTAGTCAAAGCCCTCTCTCGAGCAACTAAGACCTTTCAATTAAACTCAATTCCCCTGGGCTAAATTGCAATTTAATCTAATCAAGCACAATCCATCGACAAACATCAATTAAACATTAATCTCTCGATCTAATGCAAAATTGAAAACATAAATCATTTACCAATGCACAATTGATTCTCTTGAACCCAATTATACATCAAATTCTATCTTAAGATGGCCAATCAAAGAATAGAAGTAATCAAATCATGATTTATGAGAAAGAAGGGGAAGATTAAGCAATAACCCATGTTTAATTCACAAACCCATCACCAAATCACAACACCCTAGATATCAAAAAAATTAGCTATTCATACTCAAAATAACAAACAAAACAACACAAAATAGAAGCATAGATCAAGGTAAGATGAAATCCAGAAACTTGTATTAAAATCTCCAAAATAGCTCTTGTTCCACAAGCTCTAAAGCTCAAAATGCAAAATTCTCTTTCTCTCTCTAAACGTGAAAAAATGAAGTTGGATCCCTCATTTTCGAACTAAGGTATCTATATATACAAGGTGTGGGAAGATAGGGTGAAAAATAAAACAAAAATCAAAAATCCCGAAAATGTGACACAGGGGCGCGACACGGGGCCGGTCGCGCCCCTGCGGCTCGCGTCGCGCCTGGGAGGCGCGACCCGGGCGGGCTCGAGGCTGGCCTGAGCCACATTGCAGGTGGTGGTTTTTCAGCACGAAGCGGCGGTCGTGGGTCTTGGCTCCAGGTCGCGCCGGGCTGCAGTGCCGCTCCGTGCTGCGGCTTCGACCCAGCCTTCGTGATTTCTCCTCCATCCAATTCAGCTTCCCGGTCGCTTCCGTCTTCTTTTGATACGCACTTCGACTCTCCATTTGATCTTTTCTCGATTCTCGGGCCTTGGTTTGCTTATTTTACCCTGTTTTCTAAATTAACGGTGTTAGCAACACTTATTCTAAATATCAACTAATATTACCCTATACTATTACTAAACATACTAAAACATGATAAAAATATACGGATTAATACTCGGATTAGAACTAAAATACGAGTATGCCATTCAGTTATAATTAATTTACATTATTATTTAGAGTTTCTTCTACCAAATTAGGGTTTATAATTATTTTTTAGTATTTAATTTTATTTTTTAGTTAATAAATTAATTTTAGGGCTGATTATTTCAAATTTAGTGTATATAATTTTTTATAATTAATTTTTTTTTCAATACATATTAATTATGATTAGCTAAAATATAATAAAATTTATTTTTATGATAAACATTATTAAAACTATGCAATTTTGATCTTGACACACATATGAGACACGCAATTTGGATTAGATGATCTCATCCACAATATTAGGTTTCACATTTTCAATAAAGAAATTGTTAAAATTGTCTCCCAAAAAGTGTTAAAAATTATTGTAAATCGAATTCCAGAATAATACTTAATATGTAAATATATGAAAGTAGAAGAACATAAAATATTTGGGGAATATAATTTTATTCATTGGTTTAGATTCGGTGTGTGTCTACAAAACATTACAAGATATATATAAGGCTAGAAATCAAAATCTTAGAGTAGGAAACAAGTAATGTGCATATATAATAAATATATTTATAACACTCTCCCTTGGACATTACTACGTGATGTGCATACCCCGTTAAAAACCTCGCTTAAAAATCATATGGGATAAAGTCAGTCGAGGAAAAGAGTATATACTATACGCTTGTATGTGTTGCATTAGTTGTCTCATTAAAAACTTTCACCAAGACAACCCTATGGCCTTGTTTGCTTAACAAAGAATGTG
This sequence comes from Perilla frutescens, assembly GCA_026008535.1. Classification (NCBI taxonomy): domain Eukaryota; kingdom Viridiplantae; phylum Streptophyta; class Magnoliopsida; order Lamiales; family Lamiaceae; genus Perilla; species Perilla frutescens. The sequence continues at coordinate 7,724,970 of BRKX01000018.1, read as the reverse complement.
GTCTTGAAAAGTAATCTCATTCCTTATTTTTAAATTTATGTGTTTGGTTCAATTTCTGGAAATTTTGGAAAGTAATCAAAATCCTCAAAATAAGAAAACTAATACAATTTTCCTGGATTATGAATACTTACGGAGTATCTATTCTTTTTACTTGTCTTTTGGAATCTTATGTTGGACCATTTTATTATTCAATTTTTCATTCATTATTATTATAATTATTGCTAAATTTATATTTTTCAATAAAAAATTGAAAATTTTGAAAAAAACTTATTATTTTTTTGTGGATTATCGTTAATTTTTTATTGTAAAGTTTTAACTTTCAACAAAAAAATGAATAAAATGAAAAAACATAAAAAACTACTAAAATTTGATATATATATATATATAATAGAATTACTTTTGTAAATTATTGCAATTTTTTTTATGATCAATGGTTTGTGTATGTTTGTAATTATTTATATATAGTTTTAATTATTAATTTATCTTTATATATATATATATATATTCTTAATTGTTATTTTTTTTATTTTTTTAATTAGAGAATGAGAATGATGATGGAACCCAGGTATCTCACCATAAAATAGATGAAAAATACTCCTATACAAGTCTATTAATATATCTTAATAAACCTACTTGATTAGTTTTAATAAAAAATTATAAAATGAGAATCCTCACAATTTTCATACTATGTTCCAAATACAGAATAAATAATATGTAGCATTCATTTTCCTCATAATCACATTCTTAGAAATGATATTCCATGATAACTTTACTTTCCTAACAATCAAACGAGCCATATGGGAAAAACTTAGTAAGGGAAAAAGAGTACGACCAATTATATTATTTTAAAATTATTGCTCTCTTTTAAAGCAACAATTATTAGAGTAAATTTTAAATTTCAAAATTCTTCTAGAGCTCATATAGATAAAATGATAATATGTGTTACATCAGGTAAATTTTAACCCACACACTATTTATTTATGCAAGACAATTATATTGTCTTAAGAATAGACAATAGGGATAATATCACTCATCGCAATACCACACAAATAATTAATGTAATGTGTGACCTATATTTAATAGTAAAATATTCTTTTAAAGTGTTTATATATAATGTGACAATCTTTCAGTGGTCCAATATTGTATGAAAACAATACAACTACACAAAAATAAAATAAAATCAGTCTTAGATGTTCGGTATTTTATTTCACTAAAAATACTACTTGCAAGTGTACGAGGTAAATGTAGCAAAACTATGGTGAGCAATGTCATATCCACAGAGACTGGCTATGTAATGCAGCTAAGTACCCAATTCTATTGTCCTACTTTATCTAAAGAACCGATTTAAAAGTGATTTCAATTAACTAAATACTGCAAAATAGATTAAACATGGGAAAACTGGATAAATAGATAAAAGACGGATCCTAGGGTGTTTCTATTAAATGTATTTTCCGATTTTCAGATAATTCATTAAACCAATTTAATTCTAAATCTTTTATGAGAATCACAAATGTAATTACAACATCTCTCTCGAGTAAGCTTAGCTATAACAGTAGATTAGACTCTAATTCTTATCTCCCGATCTCGAATTATTGTCTAACTCTAGACAAAATCTCATATTTACTCTCCTCACGACACCTACCAATCTCTCAACCTAGTAGACTCCTGTTATGCAATCCTAATCCGTTAACTTATTAACCTCTCTTGAGTGAATAATAAATTAACTACACAAGTGTAAATGCTGATCAATTCATTCACACCAGACAATAATAAACAAGGATGCATAAATAAGAAATAGAAAGGAACAATATATTACTTCAAATAAAAAATCCATAAACATCCACAGCCCTAGGATCTCAAGTAATTTATCTACTCATGTTGGATTCAAAATTCAAAGGAAATAAATACACAAAAGTAATTATCATGATAGTTCTAATTGAATAAATTATAAAATAAACTTAGTCTATGATGCGCTTCTTCAATCTCTCTGTAGTCGCTGCTCTGTCTTTTCCACGATGTCTTTGTTCTCTCTATAGGGCCAAAGTTGCTGAATTTTCGAGCTAAAAGAACCCTTAAATATTTAGGGGATGGTCTAAGCCCAAGATGGAAATGAACCAGGCCAAGAAGGAAATTCACGGAAAAGAGCTGGAAATTAACATGGTCCGTGCAAGGATAGCATGGACCGTGCAGTAAAAAATAGTACAGGCCGTGCAATGCCTAGCACGGTCCGTCCAGTCCTGCTGGAACATTCTACCTCGTTTCGATATTAGCACGGGCCGTGCCTAGCACGGTCTGTGCTAACTCACTGCACTCCCGATGTGTTTGTTCCCGACACTTTCTCGTCCCGATTGTGCCTCAACACGAACCATCAAGGCTTGGACCTGGATTTCATCAAGTCTAATAGTTTTTGGTCCAAATTCTTGTAAAATCACACCAAAAACCAATCTGGTCCAAACAAGTGAAATCCGAGCAAAACATGGATTAAAGCACCTAAAAGATACCCAAAAATCATTTCAAAACAGACTCTAAATAGGTGCAAAAACCCAGTTTATCATCTGATATGTCAATATGAGGGTGATACATATAGCCAACATTTGAATAGTCCACCAATGTCATGTCATTGTTTATTTAAACAAATAATGTTTATAACTTGAAAATAATAGAGAATATAGTAATTGACATACTAGTGTCTCATTGTAGAAAATATTAAATCTTGCTAGTAAATTAATTATGATTTGAGTACCTGGCTAGGTAATCTTATAAGACAAAAGATTGTAAGGAATTTCTAGTCCTTTATCATCTTTAGTTTTAAATTAATACTCATTCACTTCAAGTGATCTAACAAACATTGGTTTGATAAATGAATATACTTATTCATAGATAAAATATCCAAACCTTTCTCAAGTAGGTTGAATGGTGTATAAAATCACATCAGGGATATTCGATCTGCTGGTTGAGACAATATTTTTTGTTATCCAACTTTTTTAAATCCAATAAATATATGTTGCAATATTATACAAGAAATTTTAAATCCAATATAAATATTATTGTTCAATGACCCATATAAATATGCGGCCACGATGTCCATGAATTGTACATCCAATACTAAAGTTTTTGCCAAAGATATTATATATGTAATAGAACATAATGTTATTGTTAATATGAGAATATAATTTATTGAATTTGGGTTTCTGCGTAAATCCATGAACTACAACCTCTTTGTATGTCTCACCATCTTATTAAATGCTCATATGTGTCCTATGGTACAACAATTATGTGCGTAGTGGGTTGAGCTTTGCCTCAATTGCTACTTTTCATTTCACATAATCAGAGTGCTTCTGAGAATTTGCTTTCATCTTAGGTTTTGGATCCAAATTACCATTATAAAAACAATTGTGGATGCAATTATGTTGTCAACAACTGCGCAATTATGTTATAAGCTTCTCTCATATTTATAAAATATATGGTACCATTGGTTTAAAAAAGCGTGCCTAGGCACGCAAAAAACCCGAGGCGCGGAAACGGGGCTTTTTTCCCGATAAGCGCCATCGCCTACGGAAAGCCCACCCCAGGCGCTCCTAGGTGCATGAGGCGCACCCAGACACAACTAGGGTTCCTTTTTTATTAAGTTATAAGTTATAACTCAGTGATATACGCGATTCTATTTTTCACGCCACGATTCTATCTCTCTCACTCTCACTCCCTCCGCAACTCCCTCCACGTCACTGCCCCTCCGTCGTGCCGCGCCGTCCACTGTTGCATCGCAATTTGCCGCCGTCCGGGTCTTCTTTTTTTTTTGAAGAATTGTAAAGTGTAAACTGTATTACTGTACTGTAAGTCTATAAACAAGTTGGTGATTTTTGTTTAATATGATTGATGATTTGATGTTCTTTGTAATAATTGTATTTTGTAAAGTGTAGATTCTGTTTTTTTTCTTCTAATTTATATATATTATTTGTATGAAGTATGAACAGATCATGCACTTGTAAATTATTTGGTAAACTGTAAAGTAAATTATGTCAATTATTCATTACTCAGCTTGAAAAATATGTCGGCTTGAAAGTTGAATTAATTAATTGAATGTTAAGTTGTTAACATATATGATACATGTTAGCTTGAAAGTTGAAATATTGAATTGAATTTGGGATTTTAGCACTTACAAGATTCGAACCTCTTTTATTGGTTTAAATGTCTAATAACTTATTAACTGTATACCATCTATATTGTATTAATGTACAGTATTTGTATAATTGTATGTTGGATATATATGAAGTTTTTGATTATAAATGCAGCCATTTATTATCAAATGGCTTTTGATGGTTCAAACATGGCATCAATCGATAGTAGTGATCCAACTAGAAAATATGGTACAATGGATCCCACTAATAAAGTGCATTGGACATATTTATTATGTGTTAAAGTGCTAAAGCGAGGGTCATATCGGATGAAACAACACTTGATGAGATGTCATCAAAATTGCATGAAGTGTTCCAAGTGTTCCAAATATGTTAGAGTGGAGATCCATAATTATATGTTGAAGAAAGCCGAAGCTAAATTGAGCAGTTAAATGATGCATCGACATTATCCTATTGACAATGATGAAGATGAAGAAGATATGGAGACATTAGGTAGCTCGAGTAAACCCAAATCAGTTCCTCCAAAGAAAAAGATGAAAGGCCCTCTAGATATGATGTTTGGTTCTAATCTACGACCACGACTGGGCTCTAAAAATGAAAAGAAAACCATATTTGATGCATGTGACAAGGCTTGTAGGGACAAGGCGCTTGACAAGATATCAAACTTCTTTTATGATAATGGGATTTCATTCTATGCTGCTACCATAGATTCTTACAAAGAGATGATTGAAGAGATTGGAAGATATGGTCCCGGATTGGTCCACCCATCTGTGTATGACCTTAGAGTTCCCCTTCTCAAGAAGAAAGTAGTTGATGTTACTCTTTAAATGTTGGATTATAAGAAAGAATGGGTAATGAAGGATTGTTCCATTTTATCCGATATATGGCATGATTCGGTTACCGATAAAAAAATTGTGAATTTTCTCGTTAACTCTCCAACGGGTTCCGTATTCCTCAGATCAGTTGACGCTTCTAACATTACGAAAGATGCCTACACCTTGTTAACAATGATTAATGACATTATTCAGGAAGTTGGAGAATCAAATGTTATTCACGTGGTGACTGATAATTCATCTAACTATGTGAAAGCGGGTATGAAATTATATTCTTTTTCGTTATTTTCTTATTTATGTTTCTTTTCTATTATATAGTCTAATAATTTTATTTTCATTTCTTTATTAGGGAAAATGCTTATGACCGAAAGAAAACATCTTTATTGGACTCCATGTGCCGCACATTGTTTGGACTTGATGTTATAGGATATTGGAAAACTTCCAAGGATCAAGAACACCATCAAGAAGTGCATCTTCATGAATGGTTATATCTATAACCATTTATCTCTTGTGGACATGATGAGGAGATTCACATGCCAAAGAATTTTGCATCGGCCGACAATCACAAGATTTGCTACTTCTTTTATCACTCTTACTCAATATCACAAGTAGAAGAACAACTTGAGAAAGATAGTCACTTTAGAAGAATGAAGTAGTTCCAAGTGGCAAAAAGATAGGGAGGAAAGAAGATAACAACTTATATCTTGCAAGACACTTTTTGAAGGAATGTTTTGTATGCTTTGAAGTTGGTGGGTCCTCTCGTCAAAGTACTTCGAATGGTTGATGGCGAAAGGAAACCAACTATGGGGTATATCTATGAAGTCATGGATAGAGCGAAAGAGGCTATTGCCAAGAGTTTTTACATGAATGAAGAACATTACATAGAAGCATTTGACTTCATTGATAGGAGGTGGGAGTGCGAACTTCATCAACCGTTGCATGCGGCCAAATATTTTTTAAGTCCGGAGTATTATTATGCAAATCATGAGCAAGTTAGTTGTGCAGAAATTGAGAAAGGCTTGTATAGAATATTTTATATTCTAAAATTTCTAACTTATTTTGAAATTATTAATATTTTCTATTCTAAATTTTTAAATTGTTAAACACTTAAAGGCGGATTGATGGTCTTGTTACGGATCTTCAAGTCCTAACCTCAAATCATTTGCCATAAAAGTACTGAGCCTCACTTGTAGTGCTACCGGATGTGAGAGGATCGAATTGGGGTGCCTTCCAACATGTAAGTTAAGATTCACTTTATTTTAATTTAAAATTTCGAATATGTAATTTGTTATTTTGACTTATTTTATAATATTGTTTTATGCTTCATACCAAAAAGAGGAACCGATTAATGCAAAATCGGCTAAACGACTAGGTTTATGTGAAGTATAATTGAACTTTGCAATGCCTGTACGAGAGGAAAGACACCACAGACCCTATTCTATTGGATGATATTGATGAAAGCAATGAATGGTTGATTGGGAAGATGAATATTGAGGATCTTTCACTATTTGTAATGAAAATATATGATATTTAATCACTCATTTATAATAAGTTTTGACAGTTAATAACACGTTGAATTTTCAGTTGATGTAGTACGTGAAATCAATCGTTTAATTCAATAAAAATTTGTCGGCATTATTTCATTCATATCTTCCCCTAATGCTGATAAATGATTATAAAATCAACGTACCAATAAAATGATCCCCAATTATAGGCTCTAAATATGTCAAATATGATAGAGTATTCTTAATTTGCTTTTTCTTAAAGCTAATAAAGGTATGTTTTGGTGGTGATAAAAATAATTTGCAGATGGAATTTTTTTTTTATTCATGCACTAATATAAAGGGGGAATGACCCAAACACTCATGTTATAATTTAAAAAAAATTGGGTCCTTAAAATTTTAATTTATCACAATATAAAACGTTTGATTGAATAAAGATATAATACAACATTTATAACTTTTGAAAACTCAATTGGAGTAATATTCAAATCGAGACAAATATAATATTTAACAAATATTAATTTAAAAAGATCATATTATACCATCAAAATCATCAAACGATGCTCAAGTAATCATTGACATCACCATTTAGTCTAGCTTATTTTCTACTGACAAATTGACATAATTAAATTCTGTTTTATAACTTTAAAACTAATAAGTAGTATAAATTTACCTTCAACAACTTCTAGAGAAACTTTACGAGTCACTAGTGATCTCCCCCTCAAAATGTTATTTTGAGTAATATAAATATTGTAAATAATTGAATTAAATGATCATTCGGGGATTGCATAATTGTCGGAAGAAATAATTTTTTGCTTCACCTTTTGTTTTACATGATAATGATAAAAGATTAATATTTTTCTCTCTAGTTAGTGCTAGAATTTAAAATATTTTACTAAAAGTGGAGAAAGCAAAGTGAAATTCAAGAAATATTGAGAATCTATGTCAATATAATATCCACTGGATAGAATATAAGGTAAAAAAAAATCTCACAATTATACAAAAGATAGTTGAATAAAAATGATTTGATGCACTTGAGCAATCTATTGATTTACAAGACTAACATCATGGGTTAGCGAGCAATGAAACAATTTTGAAAATTGTTCAAACACAATTCTTTTTATCATGCCAGACGTTTATTCTTCGAATTCATCAATGCATGATTGCAAAATAAATAAATTTAAATTATAGTTGCATGACACACCAAAATAATTAATTTTAATAAATTGAATATATAAATATTGTCCACTATATATAAAAAATCAATAGTACCCAAGTAATTGTAGGAAATTATGGCAGAAGTTGATTATATTTAATTATGCCCATAAATTTACAGTTTTGAAAACATAATCATGAGGATTCAATGTATTAAGTAATCTCGACACAAGCATTAACATGGCAGATGCTGTTAATTCGATATATTTTTTTTCAAAACAAATATGGCTTGATTAATTAATCTAAAATATCACTAATTGAAAATAACTTGGAATATACCTTACTTGAAAATATCACTAAAATGTTCTGGTGGAGATGACTTAGTGGTGGAGTGAGATTGCTTGGAGACCAAAGATCACAGGTTCAAATCTCCTCAATACCACATGTTGGGTATGTGCATAAAAAAAATTATAAAAAAAATAATAACTTGGAATATACCTTCACATACACCATTTGCCGAACAATCACATCATAATATGCTTAATATCATTTCATAACGATTTAAGACAGTATCAAAAGTTTCACATAAATCTTAATTATTGATCTTACAAAATATAATTAATTGTGTAATCGATACCAACTTGCAAGTTCCATATATCGTAACATAAAATTTTGATTCACAACTCAAATGACTAAAGACGTTTGTTGATAACGTGTTGTAAATTAAATTTCAGAATAATATTCAATATATAAATATATAAAAATAGAAGAATATAGAATATTAGGGGAATATAATTTTATTCATCGGTGTAGATTCAGTGTGTGTGTCTACAGAACATTACATGATATATAGGATTAGAAACAAAAACCCAAAAGTAGGAAATAAGTAATGCCAATATGTAATAAATATATTTATAACAAAAATAACGTTTTTTTTTTCTCAATCGTTATCTATTTTTAGATGGCAAGATTGGTCGATAAATGAGGAAACTCAAGAAAATTAATTCCATATGAGATTCCCTATATACGACCTTCTCTATAACATTTTTAGCGCTAAATTTATCTTTTTTTTTTAGTTCATTATGATTTACTTTAATTTAAAATATTTATTTAGAGTTCATCAGTCCTCAAATAAAATATTAAAATAAATTTATTTATTTTTAAGAAAAACTTGTTTTGACATAAGACATGTCACACTATTTCAGTGGGAATCCAAAATCCCAGAAATTTGAGGATTATTCATACTTGAAAGGGTATTCTAGTCATTGACGGAAATCTTTTCATCTGCAAACGACAATTGGATATGGCATTCATTGTTCATTTGTTTGCCACTGAGCATTAATTTAATTTCAATAATAAAAAAAAATGCATGAAATTTATTTCGAAAAATTAAAGTTTGGTTTAATTAATACTTCATCAATAGTTCACTCTGGCAAATAAATGGGGCCTTACACGTGAATATACAGAAAGAGGAAAAAATGAGGATAAACTCTATAAATTGGATGAAGAAGATAAAGTATGCATGCTATCGTTTGAAATAGCTCTTAATCATTTGGAAGTGACCTAATGATAGAGTAAAATATCTCGAGATTAAAGATATTAAGTTCAAATCATATCAATACCGCTAAACGAGTAGAAATATAAAAAGTAGTCACGCATAACCTGATTTAAGGTTGAGTTGGGCGATAGTTGTATTGGTCATGAAGTTGGGTTGGTACAAAGAAGGAAAGGTTCGATGGTGCTCTTATGGGAACCATACCCCAATTTTGAAATTTTAATTAAAATAAATATTTTAAAATATTTTTGTAAATAACTGTTTGGGAATATATCTTATTTCTTAAGTAGTTGTTACTTATGTTGGTTTCGTCTTTTTTTTACACCTTTTGATATGTTAATGATAATGTTGTATTTTTTTACACGATATTATTAAAAAAACACATCAGTGCCGTTTACAATACAGGAGCTGGTAAAAAAAATCAGAAACAATATAGTTAACATCTATTAATTAGCGTCGCATTTAATTTCCCTAAAAAGTTATTTAAAAAATATTTTACAAATAATTTTTTAATTAAAATTAAGAATCAGGGTATACTGCCGGTAAGGGCACCATCGAATCTTCATATAGAAAAGTGCATAAGCTTAACGGGCTTCACCTCTCGAAAAAAGTCGGGACGACCCATAAAATTTAGGTGTGAGCCCATAGGTGGCCCCAAAAAAACCTGCTTCTTGGACGGTTTTGGCCTCTCCGAAAAGTCGGGCCGGGACATTGACAGCTCTTGGTGTCAGGCTGTCAGTCTATCACTCCCGATTCTGTAATTATATTTACCTTTTCAGTGTAATTTGTATATATGTTATTGCACATGAGTAGGATTTACCCAATATACACCGTTGATAATTAAATTAGTAAATTAAGTGGACAATTTCACAATGCAAAGATTAGGAGTACGAAGTTCGTACAGTGTAACCTGAAAAAAAAGAGCCATATTTATGATTATCTGGATACTTTTTATTTCTTCCGTTTTTTCCCCTATGAAGTGACATAAATGCTTGTTCAAAACAAAATTATTGAGTCAAAAATATTGATGAATAGTTGCTGGAAGTCTAGATTGTAATAATTCATGATAAGCGGGTCCCCGATCTCAAATAAACAATATTATTTGAATGTCTCTCCATAAGAGTACTATGCATATGTAAAAGTTATAACCAACTCTATATATGTAAGTATTTATATGACTTGTACGTACCACCTTCCCCACCACCTGCGTACTATAAATATTCAATTTGTTTAAAAAAAGTTCAAAACATTAAAAACATACAGTACAAATTATGATTTAATTATTCGATACTTTGATCACATCTTTTTAATTTCTTTCATTGTGTAACATCACGTAAATGATATGGATTAAGGATGTATATATATAGAGTCAGAGAGAATGAATCGAGTAAACTCTTTCTCCTAATGTGAGAATTAGGATCACATTTACATCATACAACAAAATGATCTAATTGATCAAATTTGATGGAAAAAATGATGACAATTTCATAAATAATAAGTTAAAAAAACAAAAGAATGAGGGGTATTGTCGTGCAAATCTTTTAAAAATGTTGATGTCATCAATTTTTAAAAAATTCTAAAAATCTTTAAATGTCGATAATTTTCTCTTTTTTAATCAAATGCACGCAAAAAATATATCAAATTAAATCTCTCTATTTAAGATTACTCAAAGGCATGATTAGATGAAGAAATACAGAGAGAAAGTATAGAAAATCTATTTTTACGCATACTCAGGTTCAAAATGCTTTCATTAACTTCTAATAATGCTTCTTCAGCATTATGAGTTTATGATAACGTATGCTAACGAAACATTTATCATATGCTAAGTGAGTGTATTAACTATGCTAACGAGGTATTATCATATGCTAGCACAATATTCTTTTATTAATATTCAAGTTATTTCGTCTTATTTAGGGTTTATCCATTCAATTAAGGTTTATTTCATTCGGTTTTTGTTTATTCAATCTCCATTAGAGTTTATTACTCCCGGTTATAGTTTATTTCATCCAATAAGGGTTTGTAATTATTTTTTAGAATGTAATTTTCATTAACAATTTTATAAAATTTTCATCAACTTTATAAATAATTCTTCGTTAGCATGATGATAATGTTTTCTTAGCATGACAATCATGTTATCAAAAACACTTCACGTTTTTATAAAAAATATCAAATTACATTAAAGCCCAACCTAAAAAACTTATTAAATATTACGAAATTGTCATCGTCTTTTTTAAGCAAATCCGAGCCTTTAATTTTTTAGGATTATATGGTGTGAGATGTGGTCTTTATACCGACACTAGAATGGATTTTTACCTAATCTCATTCTTTATGTGTGTGTGTGTGTGTGTGTGGGGATCAAATGTAAACAATTCACTAATGTGTAAAACTATAAGGGGATGGCTGGTATGTCGGAATGGAATCAAGTGGGAATGCAATGAACTTAGTAATGGAATGATGATGGGAATGGAATGGAATGACCATTGCCATTTCTTTGGCTGGTATCACAAGTAATAAGATATGAATGAAACTTACATTTTTCAATTGATTTTATTATAACAATATCTAATTAATAAATAAAATACACGAATTGACTGATTTAGTTCTAAATAACAAATTACTCTTCTTTCAAAGATACTATTATATTTTAATAACATATTATTGAATATTATGCGATTTTTTTACTCTATTAACATTTGAGAAAAAATAAGTACACTTTTAATAAGTATTTCACTAATGATTAGCGGGCTTGTATATTTTATATAATCCTATAATATCATTACTATTTTTGTGAATTATTACAAAATTTTATAAGTCATTAATAAATTATTAATGAGTTTTTAAAAAAAATTCATTAATTTGTTTTTTAATAAAATATTTTATGAAAATATGAGATTTTCATTTGTAAATACAAAAAAATAAAGTATAGTTTTGCAAAATAAAAAATAAAATTTATTTTGATAATCGGGAATACATAATACCATGAGAGTGGGAGTAACGGCTAATCCTATATTCATGATAATGTGATTCCTTCGGGAATGACCATTCTCAATTGAAAATTTTATACCAGCCATAGGAATGTGAATGGACGTGGGAATGTGATTCCATTCACATTCCATTCTATCATACCAACCATACCCTAAATCAACCTCTTACTATTCATTTAAAAAAAATACACGACCAAGATTGGGAGAAAAATTCGGTGATAATTTTCTAATTTTCGCTACTTTTTTCTTTGGGGGTATTTTCGTTAGTTTTTTTTAAATAAAAGCTAATGTCATACGGACTTAGCATCTTAAAAATTCCAAACGGTCATAACTTGCTCGTTTTTCTATTTGATTAATGCAAATAATATATCAAATTAAAAATCTCTTAATTATTTTTATTTAGGATCACTGAAGCATATGTTCATCTGAAAAAATATGGACGAAAAATACAAAAGATTCATTTTTCATGTGTATTCAAGCTCAAAACACTTCGTTAGTATAAATATTTCGTTAGCATATGAGAAATGTTTCATTAGTAACAATTATATTATTGTAAATGTTTATTTAATCATAATTAGGTATGCTTTGTTAGTATATGACAAATATTTCATTAGTATAACATATATTGCTATAAAGATTTATTCCATCTCAATTATGATATGTTTCGTTAATATATGACAATATGTTTCATTATTATCAATTATATTGACATCGAAAAATACATTAATCATTAAGATTTTTTTGTATGAGAATGCTAATTGCTAACGTCAACATTGACATATGCTAATGAAAATATTATAATAATACTAATGTATTATAGTTATATCTGTTAACAGAATCACATGTGTGTTTAATATTGCATGTATATAATCATTGTATAACTTCTATCTCAATTATACATGCTTCATTAGCATATGACAGATGCTTCGCTAGTATCAGTTATATTGTTATAACAGTAAACACATTGACAAGTTCATTTATTTCGTGTTTTATGGACATTTTTTGCTCGTTCTAAATATCATTTTTAATCTATTTTTGAGTCGAAAAGAACCAAAGAGGCGGTATGAGGCATTTCAGAGGTCGAATCTGGCGAAAGAGGCATTTTGCCTAATTATTCATTGAATATCTCAACACTATAAGCAGCAGTCAGAGACACATGGGAACTTTTTCAGCAACATTATTACATTCGTGAAGTAGAATGAGCACATCAGAAAAGGATGAAGCTGACTAGATGATGTCGTGCCCACATTACTCGTACAGATTTGACCAAGGCTTTGGAGGGCACACGTGGAAATTACGGAACTCTATTGGCTGGTGATAAAGATGGACAAGTGGGTCTGATCCTTGAAGAGTCGGTGTAAGGGATGACTGCTGGAAGGGATTAACCTGAAGAGATGAGAAGAGATCCCTGAAAATTCAGGATTTGATCAACAAACTGACTGGATAGGTTTATCCAGTTCAATGGAGCAGGGCACACCATTTCCGGGCAGACAGTTGAAGACCCCCACCTTTGGGGGGAATTTGAATTCAACTTGTTCTCTATTTAAACAGTTTTAGTTTTTGGAAACAATGTTACGCACACTCTTTATTTTTCTGCACTTTACTTTCTATATTTTGTATTTTGTTTTAAAGCTGCTCCGGTAGCCAAACAATCTGGGGATCCTTATGCCCTCAGGATTTAGGAACTCGTTTCATGCTCAATGTTGGTATTGAGTCATCTATTTATTTAATTCAGTAAGTTTATTTCCTCATATGATGTCTTTAATTTCTGCACTTTTAATTCCATCTAGCATGAGTAGTTAGATTCCCATTTTCGGGATTTGAACGATAGATAATGATTTAGGCAAAATTCTGAACTCGTAAGGCCGTGTGGGCATATTACTGCATGAATGGTTTCTGTGGATTTTGGTCTTGTTCCAAGTGAGTGTGTGTTTAAAATGACTAATGTGGCTAATCACTTTTTAATTATAGAGGGTACATTAAGATTAATTGAATTAGCAAATCATGATTGTGTGTTAATTCAAACAGTAATTGGGAAATCGGTAGGTTGTTGTGGGCACACTAGGAATCAGTAAACACAACAAACTTGGGTTGGGTTCGTTTAGGGCATATTTCCATCTATTCATTTACATCTCTTTGGGGAACCGAGGGGTGGGTGATAGGTTAGAGATTTAATCGACGAGGAATCACTTTTAAATCTATTCTGAATGGATGAATGAGGAGATGTAGCGAGGAATCCGGTCTCCATAACTGGGTGACTTAGTAATGTAGAAAAATTGGTGTACCCATGATCGAGTGAATGAAGTCTAAATCAGATTCTAGTTCAAGCTCCGAAATTTTTTATTATTTGATATTCTCTTTAGTTTATTTTGCAGATTTACATTCTAGTAAGGTGACGATACAAACCAAACCCCCTTTGTAAATGGTGACTCGAAAGTAAGATCGCATCAGCCCTCAGAGGGATCGACCCTTACTCATAGCTAGCTACGCTCGCTGTGGGCACAAGAGCAGAATAATTATTTTGAGCGCGAAACGACCGCACGTCACATATCAATTTTAGGGTTCGACAGTTTAATTTTATTGAATTTTATCATTTGCCCCTATTAGCACTGTCATATTCTAACAGAAGCATTACATAATGCTAAAGGAGTGCATTATATAATTCTAACAAAGCAGTAATGTAGTGGATTAAATCCAAATACTTCAACTAATAACCTTCAATTAAAATCATCTTTGTCCATGATTAATTTATTTTTTAATTTTTTTTGTTAAAAAATAGGTTTGACTAGCTTTCCAACCACATAAAACTCACCATTTAATTATTTCCTAACAAAATCAAATTTGCGTTTAAAGTTAGGTGTTGTGCATGAAGCAATTATACTTTGTTACACTACTAGAAAATTAGGATTTGATGATACTCAAAATTGTAATATAAACTAGCTGTAATTACATTTGAGATGTGATGACATTTCCTAGAAGTGTAGTCTATTTTAATGTAACAATAGATAATGTGTAAAGAAAGATAATCTATAATTACATATTGAGCGTTTGATTAGATTGTGTATAATGACAACAAAAAATGTCATTACAAGCATTTATTATGACATCAATTAATCTGCATGTAAGAAATTATATTACACTTTAATTTGTCATGTAATGTCTCTCTCCATATTTAGTTAATTATAATATTATGAAATTATTTTTCATATTTAATTAATTATAATATTGTTATATTTAATTTCACAATAATGCTTTTATTTGCAATTTCCTATAATTTCGGCAATACCACGACAATTAAAAATATATAAGTTGCAACACAAATATTATAGAACAATATATATACTTGTCCATTCTCAAAGTCTAACATTCAAAGATAGTTACAGATATCAAGCTTAAACTCAGTATAGTCCCATAATTCCTCTCTGCTACTCATATTCAAAACTAACTCTGCACCGCACTCACACTTAGCTCTTGGCAGCAGCCTTTTTCTTTGTTTTCTGTATCTTCAAAATCTTCTTCACAATTTTCTGTTCTTCAACCAAGAAAGCCCTAATGATTTTTTCTCTCACAGCACTACCGACAACACTCCACCGTAAGCACGATTCACAGTTCTCCGATTTCTGGATAGCGTAGACAACACTCCGTATCAAAATCATAAATGTCGTTGCTGCATATATACAAAACAAACATCACAACTCAAATTTTGAAAAACATATTAAGCAAACATGGCAAAAAAAAGTGATTAAGTTCAAATTGATCACAAATTAACAAACCTTAAATTAACCCAAATGTTTACGATTATGTAAGATGCCAAGACCATCAAATAATGCAATATTGAAAACTGCCCAGTTTGCCAATACGCAGCTGCACTTCCTACCTGCTTATAAACAATACATAACATTCAAAATATAAGCAAAAGCAGGAAAGAAAATACTTTCTAACACTAAAAAAATAAAAAATACTTACAGTTATAGGAATTAAAGCAACAGTATACATGGGAAACTGATGGCTCTCCATATTAAAGTTTCTCTAGATAATTCTTCGACTTTTCCTCCCTTTTCCTCGTCTTTTCCAACTACTACTTCTTCGACTGGAGCAGGAGCAAGAGCAATCACTGCCTTGCACTTGAGTGTTTTGTCAAAACATTTCTGCGTCCATTTGTAGCTGTTGAATGTCGTTTGCTCAACTTTTTGAGTTGATACAAATGAATGTTTCCTGAAGCAAAAGCACAATTTTTTTTGGATACGAACAATTCTATAATAATATCTTGTGAATCACTTTTGTAGGATCAACATCCGAGAAATTAAAAATACCTTTACTACATTAAATTCTTGCATGAACAAGAAGTGAGATACTGCTACGTACCTTAAAGTGGGGATTCGATTATGTTGAGAAATTTTGGTGATTCCATAGCCATTGCTTATGTTGCAAAAATACAAAGATCCTTAGCAGGGCATTAAGGGCCGCTTGCCCTTTTCTTGGTAGTCCGATAGACTAGCTTCCCTTCGGGAGTCTTGACGACCCGGTAATTTGTCCATCTTTTTTTACTGTAAAACTACTACTGAAAATCAATGAGTACAACACTGAAAATAGGCCTTGTCGTTGATGTGAGTAAGAGATCACCCATATGCTTTCATGAAAAGTACAACTAATCGATTCATGCGTACCATCTGCAATGTAAATTGAGCATTAGCCAGTGTTAATGCTAAATAAAAATAAAAAAATGTCTAATTCCCACCGAAGACAAACTAGATATAACGATCAAGAAAATAAAACTTAGTTGTTCATCTTGTATATGTAGTCTAGGAATTGATCAATGTAGAAATTTCTCTAACTTCTGCATAATATCGCGAAATGAAATAGAACTTCAGTGCAAAGAACTGATTGTCTGAGCAGTATTGCAAGTCATGGGCTCGTTGCCCGATGATTAGCTCCAATAATACCAGGCCAAAGGCATATACGTCAACTTTCTCAGTCATTTTCCCACCACTGAAAGATTCTGGTGCAAGATACCTAGACATAATAAATTATAACAATTGTATGCACTTCAGTCGGATAATCCGGAAAAAAAAATCTTGCATGCATGAAAGTTTATTTGAATTTTCCGAGTCAATTAGACGGACAAATACAATAATTACATTACTCTAGGAAGACTGATTACCATGAAGCTCCAACAATTTGGTTACTTTCACATGATTCCACTCATCATGCAATCTTGCCAATCCCAAATCAGCTACTTGATACAAAAGAACAATTAAATCGGTAAAAATAAAATTTATAGTAAAAACTTGGTAGTGAATGGTTATTAACAATATCATATCAGATTGAAAACATTTGAAGTTCTTAACTTATACGCATTATCCTATTTTGTTTGTTAATAGTGCTGAGTGAGTGTGTGGATAAATATGATACACCTACTCTATGGATAAGCTTTAGAAGACAGATTATACCAGAGGTTCGAAATCATGAGTTAAGAGGATTTTGCTTGGCCGCAAATTTCTGTGAATTATACACCCCACCCTGCAATCTTCATGAAGATATCGTAGTCCTCTTGCAGTCCCTATAGCTCTTTAAATGAGCTTGCCAATCAAGAACTGGATTTCCTTTTCCTGCAACTTAAGGCATGAAATAAATTTGAAGTGACTACAAGGTGCCACATTGAATGGATAAATGACATAAAACATGAAATATCAAATATACAACAGGTACCATGTAAATGAAAGTCCAAGGAGCGGTTGCATATATACTCATACACCAGTAATCTCTTCTTCCCCTCAATAGAGAAACCAATAAGCAACACAATATTTCGGTGGTGAGCACAACTCAATACACATACTTCCCTACAGAAATCAACATCTCTCACAGGCCTAACAAACTTTAGTTGCTTCACTGCTATGTACCATAATCTCTCTCTTTTCGAATGCATCTCTCAATTGATTGATAACCAATTGTTGCTCAATATTAGTTCTTGTCAGTCGTGGTTCCAACAATACATTACCAGAAAATATAAGAAAAAAAATCATGGAAGAAAATCTTTCAATTAAGAAATTAATGAAAATTATGATAACCAAAATGAAAGTAAAATGTATTGAGTAAATTATAACATTCATTCAAAATCAATCTAAAAGACAATAATAAATATCAATTTGCAACTAACAAAATTAATAATCTACTTAAAACCTATGGTAACTTGCTTCCAAAAATTCTAACTTAATCAGTAAGTTT
The DNA here is from genome assembly GCA_026008535.1 of Perilla frutescens. Classification (NCBI taxonomy): domain Eukaryota; kingdom Viridiplantae; phylum Streptophyta; class Magnoliopsida; order Lamiales; family Lamiaceae; genus Perilla; species Perilla frutescens. The sequence goes on along the minus strand of BRKX01000018.1, from coordinate 7,706,580 downwards.
AAACTCCAAATAGAAAAAATTAAATAGTCAAATCTTCAATTGGTGTCACCTGCACATAAAAAATAAACATGTAAGAATCAAACTAAATGCGTTGAACAAATATAAATTAATAAATTTACGTTAATCAATATTTTACCAAATGACAAGGCCAATCAACCATTTGACCAGCTGTTTGTGAAATCTTTTGAAGATTATCGTACGGCTTAATCAACTGCTCTTCCGGTTCATCAATGACTTTCACGTTAATTTCACACCAATTCAATCCCAATGATTGCCCCCAACTTTTTTACTCGGACTAGTGCTATAAACATATCCTTTAGCAACGATTTTTTGGGGATCGAATAAACTTTTTAGGGAAACATATTCCCCTACCTTCAGAGAACAAATTGAAAATTAAATAATTACATATTTTCTCATATAAGTTGCTGACAAATAAAAGACATGTACATGAAATAGTAATATGAACCTATAATGTATTTGGCAATAATAGATAAAAAAATCATAACTGTACCTGGAGAGGTAGAGCAGACGTAGCATTTTGTGAGAAAGTGTTCGAAGTTGATGGATATTGGCCAATATGAGCTTGTGAAGCAAAAGATCTTTGCTGCGTTAAGAGCATATTCTGGAGATGAGCAATTTTTGCTTGATGCTCCATCAATAAACGATTTGATGTATTTCTAGGGGTTTCACTCCACACATCTGTCGGGCAAACTCCTTGACCCATCATTCTCACATGACCAGACGCGCCCTTCCCCATAACTTGAGCAAATATATCATCAGGCCCAATTGCATCATCAGAACCTTCAGAGAGTTGATTGCTACACTCTTGCATTGTTGACTGTTCATAAAATTACATAAAGTTACTTATACATTAGGAAGTACAAGGTAAAATAACTATCATAAGAAAGTAATATATTAAATATATGTGATAGGTACTTACATATTTGCTTAAGACAACTTCATTTGGGTTTTCATTTGAAGGAACAAAGCACAAATTGAATAGTTCAACACGAGTTGGACAACGTCCTTTTTCCTTTGTCTAGGAATAGTGATATTATTGAGTATATTGCTAAAAATAATCTAAGAAGTAAGAACATGATTAAATTAGAATGAGAATATAGCTAAAATTACCATTTTTGCCTTAATTTGAGCAAATGAAGTCTTTACAGTCCTCTGATTCATGAGTTTTTTCCCTCTAGCATCCACATTTCTTGCACTCATTTTCTACAATCAAAATTAAAAAAGATAATTAAATACATAGATGCAAGAAATAAATTGTTTATTACTTAAAAATAAAAATTAAAACAAACTAGTGATTTCTCTGTTTTCTAATAAGTAAGAAGTCTGACCCATTGATCCTTCTCAACTCTTTCATCCCTTTCTTCTATCAAATGGGCAATAGAAACATTATCACACCAATATTTTGTTTTCAAGCAATGTTTCCAGTTTCTCCATTTGCTCCCAACAGAGGTCAGAATCCACTTCTCGGCAATTACAGGAACATGAAATCGTAACTACAACACATATGACATGAATATTAGAATGTTATGAATACGTAGAATGAATGTATAAATGCAGTAAAGCTCGAAGAAATAATTTGAGAGTAATGCAAAAACAAAATGGAAGAGAAACGAAAATAAAAGATAAAGCAAGATAAATGGAAAAATCTTTAGTTCTTGTATTAAAGAATATAAATAATTACCTTCACAACATCTAAAATATCAGTTTTTTTGGTGCTTAGCATAATATGCCAATTCTTGACATCTATTGGACAATATTTACCATTTCTTGCAATTGAACCTAAGAAATGGCAAAGCTTACTATTCTCACCACCTGTAGGTTGACCAAACTCATTATACTCTACTTGAAGAAGTGGTAGGTTATGAGCGCGTCCCCAAATATTTTGCATATATGTGGGGCCTCGAGTTTCTTTTACCATAATTTTAGATTCATTTGCACTACCTTCAAAGCACAAAAATAAAAATATGATTAGTTTATCATTGAGAGTTATATGCAAACTACTGACCATTTACCTCCCTCATCTTCTTGTTCATAACTACCATTCATAAAGCCATTATCAACTCTAGGATTCTCTCTAAGTCGATTGAGTTGGTTTTCCATTGCATTCTTTTGACTTGAGCAACCATTCATAAACTCGCTCTCAACTCTAGGATCCTCTCTCTGTCGATGATTAGGCCGGTTTTCCATTGCATTCCTTTGAGTGAAGCCTAAAAGTAAAGTTTATACAAAATAAAAATATACACAGAAACTATTAGAATCAAAATTCATGAGAAGATTAGGATTATAATATATAAGCTCCTTTAGAAAGCATTCTATTGTTCTCATCTTATTCATACATTCATTAGATATTCTTTTACCCACTTGAGTCCTATCAGTGAAGCCTGTAAGTCATTAAAAAAATAGTTAAAAAATGATAAATATATCAGATCAAATTCCTATTGGCTAAAAATTAAATTATGAATTTAATTATGATGAAGATAATCAAGACATCTTAAATAAGAATGGAAAACAAGATGTCCGCTGACTTTTACGAAGTAACAAATACATAAAAAAATTAGTACTTTTGTTCACATGATTTCTCAAGAAACTTTCAGCATGGGCAATACGAGAGTGATCTTCAGTTGTTGTCATCCTTGGCTGGAACATAACTTCCTCATCTTGAACATTAAAACTATTTTTTCGCTGCTTTTGGAATTTATTAGCCATAGCTCCGTACGTTACAGTAGTAATTAAAATCACACATGTAAACAAAAACAAAAGAATGATGAAGCTATCATTTAAATTTTATAAGAAAGATTAATGTAACAACCAAGTTTTATTTTATTACTTTCTCGTCAACTAAGACAGCATATACTGTAGTTATGCAGCAAGGTGTGTTTGGAAAAGAAAACTCATTTTTTCCGTTAAGTTTGGCATGAAAAATATTATAGGAAGAAATATTTTTACATTAACATGAACAAAAAATAAAGAATGATTTTTTTCCAAGTTTTGTTGAAAATTTCAGTGAGTTTGTGTGTTTTCAGCAAAATAAATAGGAACTACTTTATTGACACAAATCATAAGTATTAAATGAAAAGAAAATGGTAACACCTCCAAGCATAACAAAATCTCCAATTATCATGAATGTATGTGTAAGCTCAATTAACCAACCAAAACATTGTAAGCTTTTATTCAATTAAAAATTAAGAACCAAACCCAAACTAATATCTCCATTCCTCACAATTAGAAATACTAACCTTAGAAGAAAATTTGGGGATTCTCAATTTTGAAGAAGAAATTCTCTCCTTGGTCGCCGGTTGTGTGTGATGACGAAGATTAGATAATAAATTGCTCCACTTTCTTGTCTCTTCGTCAAGTAGGGAAGAAAATAATCAACAAATTGATGATTTTGATCATTCTTGATTTGAGAAGTGAAAAGGTTGGAGAATGGAGATAGACATCTGCTTTGAAGAAGTTCCATAGGTGGGAGGAGTGGGCACGGAAGTTTCTCCAAATATGAAATTAAAAAAAAAACTTTTTTAATTTAATTACAAAACCCCCAAGGATTGGAGGGAATTATTGGCGCTTAATTTCTAAATTAATAGTAAGGATTGTTTAGGATTTATAAAATGATTATGTGTATTTTGTGGTGCAAATCCGTACGTAGGAAATGTTTAGATAGATAATGTTTATGATAAAATTAAGATATAATGATTCAATTGGCCAAATGGTCTTTTCAACAAAAAAGTCATTTATTTTTGTCCCAGGTTCGAAACCTCATTTTAATGTATTTTTTGTTGTTTTTTTTTCTTTTTCTGTTTTTAAGATATATATGTAGACACACACAAACATAGGGGTAGGTTATTTACTACGATTTTATTGTTTATTTTATTGGATTTTAGTGCTATCAGCCCTCCTAGCACTAAAATACAACAAACTAAGTTATAATTTTTTTCTAAAAAAATTAACATTAAAATATAATAAATTGAGCTATAAAATCATAGTAAATAAACACCGTTCCTAATTCTCACACGAAATACTAATTCTCACAAATCCCACAAACATATATGCCAGCTAATTTTAGATGAATTGCATATTGTTTATGACATAATGTTACCAATGAACCCACTAAAAAATAATTAAATGGTCCATTTGGAGTTTCAATATAATAAAATAAAAAGTTTAAAAATTCATTTAACTCAAAAAAAGCGTAATACTATTAAATAAATTTTTATTTAACCTAAAATTCTAATTAATTTAAGTATGTTTTTTGCATGTTCTTTAATCCACAATATAAATCAAGTTAAATAATTAAGAGAATGCTCAGTTTAATGTATATGTGTTATAGGTTATATATATAGGATATGGTTCAAATTAAATGAGCATTCCACTTGGTGTGAGAATGTGTGAGTTTAGGTGAGAAAAACTCTTGGTGTGAGAAATGAGAAAATTAATGCTTATCGTATTGTATTTTATTGCTTAATTGCCATAATTTTATTGCTTGAATATACTTTATTGCTTAAGTGCAATAATTTCATTACAGACGTGGGACAAAATAATTACGTGATAAAATTATATCTATTAAGCAGTGAATTACAATAAGATAAATATTTTGTCATTTCTCACACCAACAAATATTTATCACCTGAACCAAAACACACACACACACACATTAAATTTCTGAAAAAATAACAAATTCAATCTTTGTCACTATAGAGCTAAGGTAGTGTCATTGCCATAATAATTTGAATTTAGTAAAGATTTGATATCCAGGATTGATCTAAGTCACCATCCACTAGAACAAGAATGAGTAGCCATTTTATTTGTCACTTGATTGCCTTCATGTAGTTGTTTGAAACACGAAACTAAAAATGATCAATATAATGAATAATATGTGCAAAGCGCGCCTTAATCCTCTAAGGAACGATGCCATTCGTAGCACTGAACATCCCAACTACCAAAGAAGAATCCACCTCAAGCCAAAAGATCTTGTTATATTCATAACAAATTTTATATCATTTTATTTGTGAAAATAATGTTAAAAATAACTAAAAGTACTTCAATAAAAAATGGAGCTAAAGTATTTTGATAATTATGTCGAAATAATAATCTCTATAAGATTTTATGTTTCATTTTTTAAAATAAGAAAGAGAGGTGGAATGAATTGTTAACCTCACTTTTCCATTGAATGGGATTACTGTGTTTCGAATTCATTGTGATTTAAATAATTAATTGATTATAGTTTTTCAATAATTGCAAGTTTGAGCCACATCAATCATATTGATGTCAACAACGTTTTATTTCACAATAAAATTAGCAAAAAAACTTATGAGAAAGTATTGTACACCTTAGATCTTCTCATATGGAATACAAAAATAGTGAAGTGGTCTTTACTTTTTATGGGTAAAAAAGTTTAATATAAAACATTGGACAAGACCGAGGGGGAAAAAAAACTACGCCAAACAAGTTCGAGAACTAGAGGTGGGGTAAAAGTTATTTAGGCCAAACACAACTTACACAAAATACAATGTATCTAGCAAAGATGTATCAAGTAAGCAAGGTCGAACAATAATTAATCGTGAATTAAAAAAAAACTCCCACTTATGAGGTTTAACTCGAGCACTTAGTGCAATCAATACTGAGATTGCACAAACCCTCCATCAAGGTAGCCGCAGCCCCTCGACATTGTATGTAATTGAGTGGAAAGCTCTTCAACATCGTGTGTCTCCTAGATCTAACTTGTAGAGAGCCTAGAAGACAAAATATAAACCAATCTCGCCTCTAATAGCATAGGCATAGCATATTGAATCAGAATTGGATCTGCAGTTAGAATGTAACAAAATGAGTATAATTTGTCGATGCCCCCTCAAAACACAGCACATCTCCCAAGAAAATGATATAGGAAAGATGACAGTAGATAAGCAAATGCATAGCAGAGATCAAATAGCAGCAGTTGAGAAATAGTACAACAGGTCAACTATCATTCTACTGCAGTCTACTAGGCTGATTATTACAAGTTTCTGAAAGGAATTTCTGATAAAACCCCTTCATATCAGTAGCGAATAATTCCAGTACTAAGAAGAACAATTCATGTACAAGGTAACTGGAGTTTTTAGAAGAACATCAACTTTAAAAAAGGAACTCCTAGCGAACATTAGAATCATTCAAGAGCAGGTACGGTTCCATATTTTACATGCTTAGTATAGAAACCATCTCTAAAACACAAATAATTCATTTTAGAGCAGAAGGCAAAAATATCAAGATAAAGTGCACTCTTTTCAGCACCCAACTCTCAATGCAACACTTGAGCTATTTTAAGAGAAAATTTATGAATAAAAATATACAATTCAAAACCAAGCATAGTGTAGAAGAACTTTGTAGGGGAGGTTACATCTTAGGATTGAATGGGTTTCCTTTTATGTCTATTCAGAACCAGCTCACAACTCAAGAAATTACAATTAAGAAATTTTGGAGCTGGAAAACTAAAGCATAGCAGAATAGGCACTCCAGAGAGACATCTAGCATAGAATTTAATTCAATTAGCACCATGTACCACAACTATGTAAAGTTGCACAAAATTTTTGCAGACTTTAATCTTTTGGAAGAACACTTTGACTGTGAATTAACAGCAAGTTAGAATCAGATAAGAGAAATTTCAGAACATAATAGCAATTCCAAAGTTCTTGCAATCCATAGCCTTCTACTTAGCTCTAATGAATTCAGCGGAGCAGCAAGCCAGGCCACCAGAGAAGGTGATGAAACTAAGCTACTTGTGTTGATTCACATGATTCAGTACATGCTCAATAGGGAAAACTACATAAAGTATTTTATACGTATGCAAATTAAATAAATGAAAACATAAAGTAGAGTATTACCCAATGAACGAACAATAAATTTTATTATGACATCATTTGACTACAGAGACGACCCAACTACCCAACTAGCCTTTGTTCAATCAGTTCCTCCATTGTTGATATTTCAATATGATCTCTATCAATTCAGAAATCCACATCATGAAATTTCAGCTCCCAATTCTTATTTCCCACAACTGTGATAGAACGAAAAAATATATGTTGTTATACATCTCATGAAATAGAACATGAGAAGTAAAGCGCAAAACATACCTTATATTCTTTCATTGATTAATATCAATCTCAATTCCATCTGCATCTTCACGAATCCAATCAAAATTTCCAATCTCTGCATTAACAAAAGGACTACTTGCCAGTCTTGTTAAGTTGGACCTTGAACATAGAAAACTTGTTCAGCTTAAGACGCTAGAATGAATGGTTCATTTTGACGTGTCACATTTGAAAAATTAGCTAATGTAAACCCATCAACATCTTGCTTCAATCGACTTCCACTTGACACCCAATCACAATCAAACAACGCAATCCTACACCCACAACCATAATCTAACTCAATGATATCTTTTATAATACCATAATACTCTAACTCGTCTAGAATTGGATTTTGATCTCTTGTACTTGAAAAACTTGGTGTTGTGGCCTTCACACGCACTCCACAATTTTGTGTCTTCCTCTTACTTTCCAAACATTTTGTATGAAACTTAAAACCATTCACTATAAATTTTTTATATTTCATTCCAATAAAGTTTGGCCGGCCAGCAAGTAATTTCAAGTCTCTTGCTTTTGAACTTTCATCATAGCTATGTAATTCTTCATCGACCTGTTAAGAGAAATTAGAGTCATTATGTGTAGTTTCAATGTTAGATATTTATAATTACTATTATTTCAAGCATTTTACTTACTTTTTTAGCAAACCAATCGGTGAAACTTTCACTGTGAATGCGTTCCAATTGATGGCGTGAAACACGAGGATAATCTTGTTCAACAATTGAGCGATATTGGCTAAAAAGCATAAGCATTGAGATTTTTATAATAAACAAAATGAAAAAATTATTCAATAAGTAAAAGTAGACAAATGAACTTACTCAATGTATGGGCTAACGGCGTCACAATTAAACAACACATACTGATGTGCCTTCTTTAGTGTTTCAGCACCAAATCTCGTAGTAATCACTTTTCCAAGGGCATGACCAGTCATTGAAAATACATCTAATCCAGATGTGGTATTCGCATTCATGTTCTCATTTCTGGACATTCGATTAAGCTTTGTCTCGACATGATCAGCTAAGTATAATGAGCAAAATGTTAAGCATTCTTCTGCTAAACAACCTCGAGCAATCGAATCTTCAAGCCTGCCTCTATTTCGCACATAAGATTTCAATGTGCCTAAATACCTTTATTATTAAAAAAAACTCATCTTAACAAACTTGCAGAAATTACAAAATTAAGATATTTTGCAAAAATGTTCACAGTTACCTCTCTACAGGATACATCCAACGGTAGTAAACAGGTCCAACTAGCTTTACTTCTGTAGCCAAATGTATGGTCAAATACACCATGACATCGAAGAATGATGGTGGAAATATATTTTCCAATTGGCAAAGTATCACAGCAATATCTTTTTCTAAACGAACTACATCAGCAGGATAAATTACTTTAGAGCATAGATCTCTAAAGTACTTACTTAACTGAAGTAAAGGTGAGCGCACTGACTTTGAGAGTGTCTTTCTTAATGCTATACCTAGTAGTTGTTGCATCAGAATATGATAGTCGTGACTTTTTAAGCCTAACATTTTGGGTGGTTTTAGCTGAACACATTGTGAAATGTTTGATGCATAACCATCTGGGACTTTAACCTTTTGTAAAACCTCACAAAACATGGTTTTCTCTTTTCTATTCATCGTAAAAGATGCCGCAGACAAGTAAACCTTTCCAGAGTCATTAGAAATCAGATAAAGGTCGGGTCTGATTCCCATTTCTTTTAAATCAATTCGTGACTTGTGATTATCTTTTGACTTGCCATCCATTTCTAGCAAAGTTCCGCAAATGCTTTCACAAACATTTTTCTCTATATGCATGACATCAAGATTATGACGCACCACATTATCTTTCCAATATGACAAATCGAAGAATATACTCATTTTCTTCCAATTAAAAAGTAACTTTGGATTGTCACCAACTAGCTTTCCAAATTTAAATAAAAAGTCTTTCAGCTCACCATTATCATATCACCCGATAATTGTGCAGGCATTTGACCATACTCAACGGTGCCATCAAAGAGTTGAGTATTCTTTCAAAACTCATGATCTTCAGGTAAAAATCTCCTGCGACCCATATAGCAATACTTCCCTCCATTTCTTAACCAACGTGAATTTATATGTTTGTTACAAATTGGGTAAGCAAATTCCCCTTTAGTACTCCATCCTGATAAATTTGCATATCCTGGAAAATCACTTATTGTCCATAATAATGAAGCACGCAACTGGAAATTTTATTTCTTTGATGCATCAAACGTCTCAACTCCAACTTCCCATAAATCATTGAGATCAGCAATTAGAGGTTGCAAATAAATATCAATATTGTTCCCGGGTGCTAATGGACCAGGAATCAATAAAGACAACATAAAATACAGTTGCTTCATTCACATCCATGGAGGAAGGTCATACAGAATTAATATGACAGGCCATGTGCTATGTTGTGTACTCATATTTTTAAATGGATTAAATCCATCTGAAGCTAATCCAAGTCGAACATTGCGAGAGTCCTTAGCAAATTCAGTGTGTAAGTTATCAAACATCTTCCATGCTGGGGAATCAACAGGATGCCTCATACAATCATCTTTCGTACGACCTTCAGCATGCCATCTCATATGGGAAGCTGTCTTAGTTGACATAAACAATCTCTGCAATCTTGGTTTTAGGGGAAAATACCACAATACCTTTCGAGCAATCTTTTTTTCTTCACCTTTAAGATTTTTATCGGAAGTACTCCATTTTAATTCATGGCATATTTTACATGAAGTTCTTCCTGTATTTATCCCCTAATACAAAGTGCAATCATTTGGAGAAGCATCAATTTTTTCATAACCAAGTCCTAAATCTTTCAATAATTTTTCAGCTTCATAATAAGACTTGGGTAGATCTACCATTGCATTTGGAAATGCTTCACTGAGTAAACCCAAAAGCATATCAAAAACCTTATTGTTCAGTCCCCCAAGACACTTTAGGTGCAGCAAACGGATGATGAATGAAAGTTTTGTAAATTTCTCACATCCTTCATATAACTTTTGTTGGGAAGAATCAATCAACTTAAAAAATTCTCTTGTTTGCCCATTTGCAATGTCTGCATCTTGCGGAAAATCAGTTGTGCCATCCACAAAACCATCTTCCATTTGAACTCCAAAAGCATCATGGACTAAATCTTGCATGTTATCAACATAGCTCGAACTCTCAGGATTATCATGTTGATTTTCAACCATTGATGCAATCTCTCCATGAGCAATCCATTGGGTGTACCCAGGAATAAATCTATCAACTATCAAGTGTTCAAAAGCCTCATCTCTACTCATAAAAATACCAATCTTGCAATGTTTGCATGGACATAATATCCTCCCATTTGTGCTTGCATTACGAAAAGAATAGTCCAAAAAGAAATTCACACCATTTTGGTACTCTTGAGTTACTCTTGACTTGTTCATCCAACTTCTATCCATGTTCTAAAAATAAATAGCTCCCAACACTTCATAAATAATAAAATAAATAAGAGATTGACGTCTTAGTGAATTGATATATCAATGAAAAAAGATGTTATTGCATATCAAAATCAAGAATAAGTTAAATGAGCACTAGACGAAAACTAATTCAACATATATATTTTCGCTACATCCACTACAAAAAAAACGCGATTTAGCGACGGATCATATTCCGTCGTTAAAATACCGACGGATTAACGATGGATTAAATTTATGATATTTAACGATGGATTAACGACGGAAAATTCTGTCATTAACTTAACGACGGCAAACATCCGTCGTTACCCATCGTATTTTAATTTTTAAATTTTATTTTTTAAAATTAACGATAGACTAACGACGGAATTTTCCGTAGTTAAGATAGAGACGGAAAAATCCGTCGTTAAAAATTATTTTTTTTTAAATTTTTAAATTTTTTTTATTTTTTAATATTAGTGACGGATTTAACGACGGAATGTTCCGTCGTTAAAATTAATTTTGATTTTTTTTTATTTTTTAATTTTTCAATTAATTCTTAACTACGAATTTTAAATCAATTTTTTAATTTTTTTATTTATTTTATTTTTTATGGATTTATTTGATTTTTTTTAATTATTTTATATTATTTTTAATATTTTCATTTTTTAATTACTAATTAATTATGAATTTGAAATTAATCTTTTTAATATTATTAATTTTTTTTATTTTTTTTATTTTAATTTTTTTACTTTATTATATTATTTTTAATATTTTATATATTTTGAAATTACTAATTAATAATTTTTTAATAATTTTTTATTTTAATAATTTTATCACTTTAATTTTAATTTTATAAATATTATTAATTATAAATATATAATATCAGAGTAAAATAATTAAAATAATTTAATATTAAATAATGATATAATATAATTATATTTTATGATAAAAATATAAATGGTAATAGATATTTAAATAAATGAATAGTATATATTTTATTTAATTTTGAAATAAAAAATCAATCAAAATAGGTTTTGTATGTGTATATAGATATATATTATTTGTGTACTTGTACATAAACATCCCTTAACCCACATGGTTAGAGGCCTCTCCTCTTTCTCAAAGGGCTAGGGTTCGAATCCTTTCCCAAGCGAGAGATTCAGCGAATTAATATAGGTGCCTATGGCACGGCTTGGTGGCTCGGCTCGGCTCACGTGTGGTGGCTTCGCCGCGGCTTGTTCAGTTTTTTTTTTCTTTTTTTTTAACGACGGAAAAAAATCCGTCATTAATTCCGTCGCTAACATTTTTCCGTCGTTAAATTTATCGTTAAAATGATTTTACGACTAGAAGATTAACGATGGATTGAATTCGTCGTTAATCCGTAGCTAAATTGATTTTTTTGTAGTGATCAAACTATCGGTATGTATAGCTAACAAAACTCAAATCTTTTGAATTTTGCAACAGCAAGAAATATAAAATAATAAAGTGCAATTAGTTAGTTCAGATAAGATCTATGTAAGATTACTAACAAAATAGAAGCATCATATATATATATATATATATATATATATATATATATATATATATCACCCAATTTTTCAATAGCATATCATCTCAGTCATATTACCAAGTTCTCAACATGCAAGGACTCATAGGCTTCATAGCAAAATAAAATATTTCAAAATAAAACTTATAATGGACATTCATCTTTTAATTTCCAAGACTAATAATGAAAATGAACAACAAACTATAATTAATGTTAATGCTAGTAGCTAGGTTGCAATAAATGTTAATCTGATCATAAACGTGTTTTCTTCACAATATAATTAATCTCAATTCAAGTCATCGTTGTATTATATCGAACACTTGAGGCCCTTATTCTCTTCTTATACCAAATAGTTAATTAAATCGTTACTGCCCTTTTTTTACAAATAAGCTAATATTCCTAAAAACTAGCTAATAAATATCAGTACAGAAAGCATGCAATAGTTTTGTAAAACTAATAGTTTACCTTGGCCAAAACAAAGCTCAAAAGAATCAAATCTTTCTCACAAATGCTTAGTCGATGTGAATTCCACTGCAATAACAGATTAATTGTGAACAATAAAGAGTTTTGCCAAAGTATCAAAATTTTAAAAAAATTCAAATAATACAAATCAATGTATTAATTAATCAAGAATTTCAAATAATACAGATTAATTGCGAAAACTAAATAGTTCCATTAATATGAAATTTAAAAGAAAGATCATCTAAAATTATCCCAGTAAGCATTCTCCATCTAAGCAATGCCATAAATATTTATGAACAAAAAAATAGGGCAGCGGAATAATGCAAATAAAACTAAAAACAAATTATTTCAAAAAATATATACAACCGACATAAATATAAAAGAACACTGTGCAAATAAATATATTTTGATAACATGGGTGCTTATTAACAAGTTCAAGAAGCTAAATAAACGAGGCTAAAATCGAGGGACAAAACAAATAGCAGAGAGTTGTACTCTCTTCACTATTAGACAATAAACTAGCATCAGTTTAAAAGAAAACAAGGCAATTAAAATCTTTCGGTAAATGAGTGCTTATTAACAAGTTTAGGAAGTTAAATAAATGAAGTTAAAATCGAGGGACAAAACAAATTAAATACTTCTTCACTATCAATCAATAAATTACTAGCATCAATTTGAAATTTAAACACGGTCAATAAAAGATAAATTATATCCCAATTCTATTTTTTTAAGTACTTTCCTGAGTCAGTAATTACCATTAAACACTAAAAAGAACATTGAAAAAATAGAAAAGAATATAGTGTAATCAGTTAGTATTGAAGAAACCAATGTCACATTGCTTAACATGTACAAGTTGTATAGGAACTAAAGGCCTTTTCCTAGAACAAATTTCGTCTACCCAATCTCTTTGTTTACAGGTTCATCATCATTTGCCTTCTTTGATGCCAAAATGCGTGATAGAAAATTTCTTAATTATATACAGTTCCACTGTTTCATTGCAATTATATGCTAGTTAGTTGAGAGCAAAGGATATTTGAGTTCTTTTGATTACTCAACTAGCTAGGTGGATAAAGTGGTTACGAACTAAAAAAGACAAGGATTGGCAAGAGGGAAAATCAACAAAATATGACTTCACGTGTTATTAACATCTCAATCAAGAGCTGATCACATTCATATTGAGCTCAAGGTGCCTTTTTTTGGGAGTTTCAGATTGTTGAAGGGCTCTATTGATTTAATTATATAGGTTAACTCAAACAAAAAGAACATATTTGAGTTAACATTGTAAATCTTTTTCTAAGCTACCTAATAAATTCCTATCGTGCCGAATAAACATAGCTAAAAAACACAATATTTTCATCAACCAAATGACAAGAACAAATATACATAAACATGCACACTTGTCATATAACACGGGAAATAATATTGAAGTAAATACTTCATTATCCACAATTAGATTAATTGAACTTAAAATGAGCATAAAAGATTCAAAACAAGGTATTAACCTTAATTCAAACCAAGAATTAGATAAAACCCCAATTTTTGACAGATAATTTATCTATGGTGTGTTGTTCACCGAAAAAAAAATACCATTTTCATAGAATAGAATTGGAAACTCTATCATTATAAACTCACGGTTCTACTGATTAATTGATTGAGATGAATAAATATGAAAAAAGAATACCGATGATTGATTATTGACGGCATCCTCGCTCAGCCGCATACACACTCGTCGTTCTGCCGCGATTGAGGTACGCTCTTTTTTTTAATCGCTATTGCTATTTCTAACTAATTGATTAACTATATTTTAAACTAATTAAATTAATTAATTATTTAGCTAATTGATTATTGATTATTCTAGTTATTGGAAAACAAACTTTCCTTTCCCATTTTTCTTTTTTTTCTTTTCTTTTTCTTTCTTAATTTCGGTTGGTTCATTATAATATATAATTATTATTATGGCATTGTGGACTTGTCATTAAATGAAATTTATTGTGACATTTATTTGGTGTGTAGTGTTAGTGTTGAGAAAAAGTGTAGTAATATGCATTCCACACCTTAATGTAGTGGCATATTATTTCTCATGACATTTACTTAGAAGTGTCATAAAATTAGTGTAGTAATAGGTCAATTTTCTAGTAGTGAATACGATTATGTGTTCGTCAACATATGATTGTGTCTCTGTTAGCACACGTCCGGAAAGTCCTTTTTTTAAGCTCGATCCTGATGCAAAAATTATCAAAATGCCATCATATTTTTTGAACTTCTTTTTAATTTACACACTAAAAGTGATTTATATCAAAATCATCTCCCATATATATGTATGTATGTACAAATTTGTTATGATTAACGAACATTATTAATTGTGGAGGAATTAAAAATAATATTATCATTTTAATTGTGGATGCATTAAAGTGAAAATATGTACATGTATATCGTGTGATTCATCTCTCATATTGGGTGCCTTTTTTTTTTTTTTTTAAGAAGTCCAAATCCCACCTATCCCTAATTTTAGGATAGATATACACAAACAAAAAAATCCAAAAAAAAAATCAATTAAATTTTGTTCCATATTGCAACATATATTAATTAACTTTGTAAAATGCATGAAATAAAAATAAAAATAAAAATCAGGTATCATATGTCAACGATGCTAATATGTATGTTGGTTGCTATTTTTTCCTCGATGTAGTTGGTAATGTTGTTATATTAAAGTATGTTCGAAGTTAACTTGTGTGAGTTCGATGCTAATTATATTTATATCATTTGATATTTTCAGATTTCTGAATGTTTTATTTGTTATTTTGTAATTCTTTTGTGTTTGTTTAGTTTGTGATTGTTTTATATGAAGGTGTATTCTTTTTGTCATTCAAGATGCTTTTAATTTAGTAAGTTAGTGCTTAGTATTATTGGTGTATGAAATAATTTAAATTGGTTTATTTATTTTGTTAAGATTAAATATTCCTTAGTATTATTGCGCGATAAAGAATGCACGACTTCTTATGGGGATCGCGTGTGGCCGATGGATCTAGAATGCACGATAAAGAATTAATTTATTTATCCAATGAAAAAATTAAATTGACGTTTTTTACTAAGAAACTAAATAATACTATTGTTGCACTGTAATAAACTAAATTAACTTTTTTGCTGATTGACCGTATATTTTTTACATTGTTATACGATTAGAATGCATGATAAATAATTATTTTATCCAAATAATTAGAAATATTTTTTTAAAATAATGACTATAAACATTTAAAATAACTATTTAAAAATTTAGATCTATATATATTTGTATATATTATCATCTAATTAATATTTGAAAGAGCTAGCGAGCGCCGAATAAAGTTCATTGTTAAGAAGTTTCACCGACCTATGACCCCGCCCTATATAAGAGGTTAAATACATCAGCCGCATACATAAACAAAAATGGAGCTAAATAATAAATGAAACTCTACTAATTATTATAAAAATACAAAATTAATGTTAGCAGCTCCATTTATCCTTGCGCTTCGGCATTTCCGCCTCTTTGAATGCTCTGATAAAATGACACTATAGCCCTCATATTGGTGTGCTAATAATAATAATAATATGTACAAAATTTGAGCTACTTGAGTTTTGATTGTATTCAATTGATTATAATAATCGTGCAAATGCGATTATAGGAATTACGTATATATATAATATATTAATTGAAAATATCTGGTACATTCACTTCAAGTTCATGATTTTATTAATTTGTTCTTGATGATTATAAAACTCTAAAAAACCTCATTTCCGATCGATATAAACCCCTTCGTTTACTTCGTAAGATGGATCAAAATCCGACTCCAAATCTATTTATATATTTTTACACATGCTCTCCATTTTTTTAAGGAACATATATAGTTACGTTGAGGGGATGGATTAATCTTCACCTTCCACATAACCATGAAATTTCATTTTACAATTTTAACTGAGATCGATTATATTTTTAGGTAAAAAAAATCCTATGATTAATTAATTATCTTTTTATTATACATCCTCTTTTGAAGGCCTTTTTATTATAAATGCATTAAAATAAGTTAATAATTAAGAGTTAGATTCTCCATATTTCTTAGAAACACATCAAGCTAAATGATGTCGAAGTTAAGCTCTTCAAATTGATTTGTGACCTTACGCTTTTACAATAGCATAATATTTAGTTATTACGATATATACAATATCATATCAATCATATTTCACCTCGGTCATTGTTGTGATAAAAAAAAAATACTAAATTAAAGTACTACGATATTTCTCTCTCATTGAATTCCAACATTTGATCTCCTACCAACTCTAACTTTTATTTTCTCTGAAAGAGCCAATAATTCTACTCTTGCTCAATTCCAAAAATTAAAATTAATTAATGTGCACTGCAATTTGCAATCAAGAAACCCTAATTAATTAAGCCCTCTTCTCTCTTCCAACAAACAAAGGCCAATGATAGGGCCCACTGTCTATTGATGAAAGAGACAACACATGCAGTAAAAATCCAGCTTGGAATTATGGTCTTCAAACGTGAGACAATTTAAGGAAAATTATGGTAATAACTTTCCGGAACAATACCACCACAATCTAATTTTTTGGCACTTTTTTTATGCCGGAAATTTAATTATTACAGCCAATAATTCGTTTTCTTAAATGACATTTCTTCAATCCTGGCCCTACCCGCCATTTTGTTTTCATTTCTTTATTATTTTTGTAGTTTCGAAAATTAAATTCTCGGCAGGAAGAAATAAATTAACTCTCATCCGACACAGTGAAAATATAGTAGCGCAATGGCTATTAATATTTGCAAAAAACATGATAAATTCACATCTACGTGCATTTGATTCAGTAGAAATTTCTTCATCCACCATTTTTATTGACATTAATAATAGTAGGCATAATTTTTCACAGCCATGCTAGCTATTATATATTCTACACTTTAAGGTTTATTCTACCGAGGAGAAAATAAATTTAGTCTCTAATTACTGCTACACTACAATATGTAGAAAATTAAACAATGAAATTTAATAAGCTGAATTATTCAATAAGGTAGTTGGTTAACATCATAGAATGTGTGTGGTTAAATAGGCATCAATAAGTTAGACTAGACTATAAGAAGGATTCATATACATTAACTAATTAAATTTCGTATATAGTTATACATTGTACAATAATGTTTCACTTTAATAAATTACTTTAAATTATAGGAGAGGCATGATTAATCCAGCTTAAGGATACGAGGAAATATTGCAACACATGCATGTAGGTACTTATTCACACAAAAAAAATTCCATTTTTTTCGTATTGAATTTATCTAATTTAATTTGTTTTATATATATTGTATATTATTTACCAAAACATGTCTCAATAAGAATGACAATATCATCTGTATATTAATTGACTAGAACGTTCTCTTCATATAATAAAATTAGTTACAATCTGCGACAGAAAAAAAAAAATGAATTACATCAGTACTATGATTGAGGCATCTTCCGAAAAGGAAATGTTTAAGAAAAAAAACCCTCACAATTTAGAATATATAATATTTAAATAATAAAAGTGAAAAATTAATATGAACGAGCTAGAACAATACTGCAAGATATTACTTGTTGTTTTCTTGCAATATTAGGGTGTGACCTACCTAGCACGAGAATATTTTAAATAAATAAATAAATCATTTGACAAAAAAAAAGAAGAAGGATGGTACGTAGCTAGAGAATTTCATCAGGTGCCGATACTTGGAAATCATATATATTCGTGTTTGTTGATTTAGGGTTATGCTCAAATTACATTTAAAAAATTATGAAAGTTATAAAATAATTATTTTTAAAGCGAATTAGTTTACCGTGTAATGGTAGTAATGCGCCGATTTCAAAAATTTTGTAGACTATAATAATAATAATAATAATAATAATAATAATAATAATAATAATAATAATAATAATAATAATAATAATTGTACAATCATATTATTGTTTAATTGTTGAAGACAAAATAATATAGAGATTTAAATAGAAAAGAAAAAAGAAAATTATGCATAATTTATTTAAATAAAAATTGAAATAAAAATTCAGAAGCAAAATAAAATGTTAGATGAGTTTGTAGTGTACGGACATCTGGACTTAATTCTTGCAAGTTTTCTCAGCTCGTACCATGTAATAAAAGCAAAATAATAATAATAATAATAATAATAATAATAATAATAATAATAATAATAATAATAATAATAATAATAATAATAATTGTAATAATACTAATAAAAAAACAACAAATTAAATTTCTCCTATACAATAAATTGGGGAAAAACAACATATGCTGCATAGCATTCCAACACATAAGTTGGTCCAACTTTAATTTAATCGAAAGTGGTCCATGTTTTGACATTTTCCAATAAAAGAATAAATTTGTCACATTTAGAAAGTTATTTTGGAGGGAGAATATATTGGTTTGCATGATTATGTTTCTAGATATATATTTATTTATTTTCGTAAAATAGCATTACTATACAAGTTGAGTCAAGTTCATGTTGCTCGATCTTAACTTTTCCAAGTCATATTTTTCGTGTTGGATCAATAATATCATCTTTCGTCTCTCATTTTTATCACTATCCATCTTCGTGTGGTGTGTCCCAAATTGTTATTTTCAGCATCCCAATAAGGTCATCCTAATTTCATAATATATATATATATATATATATATATATAAAAGAAATATCATTAATTAATGAATTAAGTCCTACAACACAACAGCTTCAAGCCACGTTAGAATATTAGATGACCACTTACTAGTTACCACTAACATATATAGGTCATTTATTTGGGGTTACTCAAGCAGTGAGCATATATCCCCGTATAAAAAGAGATGTTTCAAGATGGAGACCTGATATTTTTATTTTTATTTTTGGCTTTTTCCCAATTAAAAAAGATCATACATTTATGTTCTGAACTTTCATTAGTTTTACAAAAATATCATGGGCAAAAATTCTGGCGTTAGACTTGCGTGTATTGGCACGCCAGAGTCCAGCATGTATCACGTTTTTTTTAATTAATTAAACATGGGGAAAATGATATTTTTGATACCCTATATTTGACCACTTTTCAGTTTAGTATTTTTCGTACCGTGTTCGCCGAAATAGTATCATAACAATACATTTATTTTCAATTTAGCCCTAATTACCTACAATATCAGGTTTTCATTAGGTCTAAAGTGTCACTAAAATATCAAATTAATGTTGGTTTATCTTTTTTTTTGTCAATGGTAACCCGCAGCAGCTACCGAGGTGCGCACTAGGTAAACCCCGCCCCTGTGTAATAGCCTGCAAACCACACAGGGAAGGTTAACCACACTTGGCAAGCAGGCTCACATATTGTAGATAATTATGATTAAAGTGAGACAAATATATTGTTAGTATACCATTTTGGCAAGCACAATACTTAGATTAATCAATTGAAAAGATGTCAAACATGGGGTAACAAAAATATTATTTTTCCCATTAAACATGTCACATTAACATGTTATTGGATTCCGGCGTGCCAACACATTAACATATGTGTGCGTATTATATTGCGTATTGTGCTTGTTATATAAACTATGTGCTATACTTATTTACAATAATTTTACTGCTTATGTTAGTCTATTTTAATGCTAATTATCACTAAATACAATTAGCAATAAAATATAGTAAGATAAGCAATAAAAATAAAAATAAATAATTAACATGATATAATAAAATTATAATAAATAAATATAGTGCACACGTTTACTTGTGAAATACTTAGTGCACATTTGAATCAAATTTTATATACATACATATATATATATATTGCATATAATAAATTTTAGACAAAAACTACTTAAGTGGAGGTCAGTTATGAGAATAAAGTTAGAATTGAGAAGCAAAAGTCGTAATCGCGAGATTGGGCAGTAATTGGAAAAGAAAGAGAGAAAGAAACAACACAAAAATTCGTACACGTGTTAATTAAGCAGAGATCGATGTTAACAGTTAAACAGCTAACAGCAGCCCTTGATTTCTCTCTCAAGAACTGTGATATATAAAATAAAACCCCACGTATGTATATAAAACCACCAGACAACGACGAGATCGAACGGCTCACAACCAATCACAAATCGACACCTCATCCTTAACAAACTACCCCCACCCCTCGTTTCATCTTTCACATCACAATTTGTGCTCTTGCTTTATCAGACAACAACCATGTTGAAAAAGAAAATGATTTTTATATATTTTTTAATCATTTATGTCTGATAGAGAAAGCTAAACTATTACAATTTACGATTGCTACAACAAATCAAATCGATTAATTAATCAGTCTTGTAGTTTTTAATTGGTGATGTCGTTTTTGTATACGAGTCGTGAAATACGAACTCAAATATATTCCTGCTCTTTCCCTTTACGCATTTTCTTACCATGGGAGTAATTAATAACTACAGTAAGTCACTTTCTTTAGC
This sequence comes from Perilla frutescens, assembly GCA_026008535.1. Taxonomy (NCBI): domain Eukaryota; kingdom Viridiplantae; phylum Streptophyta; class Magnoliopsida; order Lamiales; family Lamiaceae; genus Perilla; species Perilla frutescens. The sequence goes on along the minus strand of BRKX01000018.1, from coordinate 7,685,519 downwards.
TGTGCAGGTTAAAAAATAAACCCCAATATTATATTTCAGGGTTTCCATTTTTAGCTTTTATTTCTGCATTTGGGGTGGGTTTTCCTTGGCTTGAGAGAGAGAGAGAGAGAGAGAGAGAGAGAGAGAGAGAGAGAGAGAGAGAGAGAGAGAGAGAGAGAGAGATGGGGAGAGGGAAAGTACAGTTGAAGAGGATAGAGAACAAGATCAACAGACAGGTGACTTTCTCAAAGAGGAGAGCTGGTTTGCTGAAGAAGGCTCACGAGATCTCTGTGCTCTGCGATGCAGAGGTGGCGTTGATTGTTTTTTCTCACAAGGGAAAACTCTTCGAGTATTCTACCGATTCTTGGTAACTTCAATTTCACCTCTTTTTCTACACGTTTCTGCACTTTCCTTTACAAATCCAGAATCATACCTTTTTGTGATGCAAGATCTGATTTTTTTTTTCTTCTTTGTTCTTAAAAAACAAGAAAAAAAAGTAGGGTTTCTGCTTTGAAAAATTTCTTCATGTTTCTACTTCTGATGTGTTGGTGTTCTGACCTAGTTAATTATGATTCATTTTTTCCTATTTAAAAATCACAAATTCGGGCTTTCGGATTTTGTTGGCTTATTTATATATATCATCCAAAAAAATTATATATATATATATATATATGCCAGCTTATCCGTATATCCAAGCAAACCCTAAATAGTTTTATGTTCTAGGTTTATTTTTCTTCATATTTGGCTCGTGATGAGTTGTTTAATCAGCACCACACATCAAAAGCTGTTGTCTTTTATGTTTCAGCCCATCTTCATGTACTTATTCATCGATCTCTTAATTTTTTCACAACTTTTTTCTCCAAATGACCTATATTTATCCAGTGTTTACATAGCATACATGATCATTTCTATAAAAAAAGAAGAAGAATTTATAATTTTGAAATTGGGAAATTCAATTCCATCTGTGACCACAAATCATGAAACCCTCTCTCATGAGTCTCGGTCAACACCAATTATATATGATCTTCTCTTTTTGTAAAAAGATAAAAAAAATTTCCCTAAATATTATTTATGTATAAGATAACAAGAGTATGTATATGCTACACAGCTACAGCTACATGTTCTGAGAAATTTAATTATTGATGGACAGAACATATATATTCTTGTGCTGCTCGAGTTTTTATCCAATAAATATATGGATAGTCCAACCCCTTGTTTTGTAATGCTGACATGTGGTACATATATATATGTTAAATCATCAATATATATAATATTTCATTCCCTTGTGACTTTCAGTTCTTGACACGGGGTTACATTCTCTCTCTAGATTATGTATGTAGGTTATAACGTTGTACCACTACATCTTGGAACTTGAAACTTAGTACTAAAAATCAACATGAACACTTTTGTCATTTTCTGACGATGAAGAGGAAGTTCTTACTTACACTTGCTTTCTTTCTGGGGTGGGGTGGGGGGTAGGGGTAGACTGTTGAGGTTCTCATCAGAATCTGAAGAGGGAGTCACAGTGTTGTTGACAAGATGGGAATCAAGTTTAATTAAAATGATGTTTAATTTATTCAATCTCAGTGTTTGATAAGCAATTATATTTCAAATGGAGATAATTAACAATATAGGTAAATTATTTTATTTTAGTGCTTCTTTGGCTTTTTTTTTTAAGGACTGCTGCTCGATGGTAACACCGCTGCTTATGGATGCACTATAATAATAATTAATAAGTGTTCGTTTAATTGTATGACTGGGAATTTTCACGTTTGAACTTTTATTTGGATTTTGAGGGAAAGCAAACTAGGTCTTAATTTATTTATTATTTTGTTTTGATAGTGTTTCATTTACTTAATTAAAACCATATTGTGAAACATGATATTCAACAGTAAACCTATATTAAACAAAATGTGACCAAATTGGTTGCTTGTAAAAAAATGAGTCCCATTCTCCACATAGAGCATACATTTATTATTTGATTATTATTTCAGATGAAACATATGTTTCAAAACAATAAGTGATCCACAGTAGTTTTCACTCACACAAAATATTCTTACATTATAGTAAAATTGTGACAGTCATATATTGTATATCCTGTGGTAATTGTGTGATATATAGTAAAATATTTTATTTTACATATATTTTTTCCTGGTGAACATTTAGTTTTCCTAACGTCATTCAGACTAGGAAAGTTAATATCCACAGAAGCAGAGAGCGTACAATAATTCTGTTGAATTTTTAATAAAAACCTCAATCAATATAGTGCCTTTGTAGGACGTGAATGTACATATAAACATAAAACAATACACAACATAAAAAGAAAAGAAAATAAAAGATTTATAATTCAGCACAGAAATGTAGGTTTGTAGTTAGAAGAGTTGTTAATAAAATCGTACATGCAGAAGAGAGTTCGTTGTAATAGCATATAATGTTTTCTCTGTGTGTGTTTTTTTTGTCGTGCAAGTGTAAATATGTTCCACGGGCAGCCACATTAGTTGTTTCAGGATGGGTGGTAGGGTAGCTCAAGTAATTACCATTTCACAATTTACCATAATTAATGTCAACAATAACACTTGTCGCATGACGTACGCCTACCCGATTACTCGTTTTCACTCGCGTCAATACACGTCACATATATATATATATATATATATAGGGTACGTGTGTTTTTATTGCATTGTTTGTATAATAAGGAATGTTAGTATGTTTAATAGAAAGTCTTGTGCGTGACTTTATAAGGTACGAAAAATAACGCTATATATTTTGATATTCTCTATGGTGTCTCTCGACATATTAATTTAGTATTTCCTCATTCATGTCACACCAACAACCTCAATTACGAAAGATACAAATAATCTTCATGATGAATAGTGTATATATTAATTTGTGGAATACTTTTTTAATTAAAGTAACGTTTTGATTTTTATTTTTGGGTGCATAGCAGCATGGACAGTATTCTGGAGAAGTATGAAAGATACTCATTTGCGGAAAGACAACTAGTTGCCACCGAGCCTCAGTCACCTGTAATAATTTTTAAAATTCCATTCGATCATTATATATATATATATATGTTTTAATAATAATTAACATGTGACATGTGCAGGCAAATTGGAGCCTAGAACACAGCAAACTTAAGGCCAGAATTGATCTCTTGCAGAGAAATCATAGGTAAATATGGTGTATAAAAACCTATATATCTATGATAACATACATATAATATTATCGTTTAATAATTCGGTTACTTACATTCTTGTACTTGAAACTTCAAATTAAAATCCGGTGACTGAAAGGTGACATGTCTTACCATTATCCCGTGCGAGACACATCAATTCTCGAGTGTTGGATTATTTTTACTTTCATCCTAGATTTGTTACAATTTTCAAAGTTCATGATATTTTTCGAAATTTTACTAGAGGTTCAACCATTAGGAAGTAAGTATAATTAACCTTTTAATATTTGAATTTAACTGATTTTAACAATTGTCTTGGATTAATAATTGGTTGTACGTGTCAGGCACTATATGGGAGAAGATCTAGACTCAATGAGCCTCAAAGATCTTCAAAATCTAGAGCAACAGCTAGACACTGCTCTTAAGAGCATACGATCAAGAAAAGTATGAAATGAAGTTTGCATATTTTTCTAATTTACTATTATTACACCACGTTATATATAAATTTATTTTCTCTATATATACATTCACAACTCTCTCTTCATCATATTGTGTTATTGCAATGCAGAATCAACTTTTGTACGATTCCATTTCCGAATTGCAGCAGAAGGTTTGTCTGTTCATCATCACCCTAGCTCTAGCTGTTGCTACTGCATGCCTCAATAACCCATTTTAATTCAATGTATGTGTGTGTGTGTGTGTGTAGCCCTAGGGTTTTCTCTTAATTATATATAGCCTTGCATTTGTTTTGATGTTGATTTGATGAATATTATTTCATGCATTGTATAATTTAATTTGTATCTACTATCATCTTTTTCTGACAGGAAAAAGCAATACAAGAGCAGAACAGCATGCTGTCAAAGCAGGTCCGTACATGAGCGTTCTAGAGAGAGAGAGGGAGGGAGGGAGAGAGTGCATGCAGTTTTATTAGAGACTAATTTTATCGATAATTCAATCTTATATATAATAAATCACGATTCTTGATATATATATATATATATATATATATATATATATATAGATCAAAGAGAAAGAGCAGGAAATTGCACACCAGCCCCACTGGGATCAGCAACACCACGGCCCAAGAGCACAGCCACCGCTGCCGCCGCCGCCTCCACCGCCGCAGCAGTTCTTGATGACCCCTCAGTACCCTTGCTTGAACATCGGGTAATTAACTGCATGCTTAATTATATATCTCTCTCTAGATCTAAGTAACACATGCAAGGTTTTCGACCTTCTTGAAAAAGATTAATTAATTAATAATAAAATTAATTTTGGTTTTGTTTGGATGGATTAATTAAAGAGGGGTGTACAACGAAGGAGAAGCAATGGAGGCCAGAAGAAATGAGCTTGATCTGACCCTTGATTCCCTCTACTCTTGCAATCTTGGATGCTTTGCTGCTTAATGAAGAATTGAAGCCTCTTTCAAATCATAATTAATTAGGGAATTAATAAGGTTTCTGCTTTTGGTAATCACTTTCAATCCTACTGTTTGATCTAATTAATTTCCAGTTGCATATGACTAGAGGATTATGATTAAAACCCTCGCAAACTCGATATCATATATAAAAATATGTAATATTAATTTGTGGTATTTTCTATATAACTCAATCATGTTACAATATCCCTCTGCAATTTTTTTGGTTATCGTGTTCATTGAATCCTATTGCTTCAATTTTAGTATATTATTAATAATATTTTTTATAAAAATAAAATTTTATAATATTATAAATAATCATAATTAATATTTACTGCTAAAAATCATTTTTTTAAGAAATTATATACCTTAATTTGGAATAATCAATCCAAAAAATCAATTATATTAACTAAAAAATAATTATAAATCCTAATTGGGTGGAATAAACTCTAAATAATAATGTAAAATTATGCTAAACTAAGAGAAATTACAATTAAAGAAAACAAATGAAAAAAAAATAATATTTTTGAGGTTTGACACATAATTGGTCACATTATACTGCTGATTTGAATATAACATCATAAATCATGTTGAAATAAAACAAAAAGAGGCGGTCTCTTGTGCATCTAGTGTATGGACATGGGTCATAAGACTGGCCCAGGTCCAATAACAACCAACGGTAAAAAAGCAAATAATAATAAGAAAGCTGGCCCATGTCTGGCGCTTGTAGGGTACACGCGCCAAAATTAATTTTTTATTTTTTTTTCCTAAAATATAATTAGTGAACTCTAAAATTGAAATGAATTAATATAATTTTTTAAATTGATTTAATAAATCCTAAAATTAAAGTAATTATTTTTTTTAATTTGTCGATTCGCACAATGCACTCGCTCTACGTTGACGCGTGGGCTCGTATATTGTGCTCGATAATTAATTATATTTTTCGAAACAAATATAAATGGTAATTGAAAATAAAAAAAAAAAACATAAATACTAACCCTTAGTTGAGATTAATAAATCTAAAAAAATATGAACCCTAAAAAACACAACGTAAATCCCTAAAAAAATCTAAAAAATACTAAAAAAAAAACCATAAAAAACTACGAACTCTAAAAAACCTAAGTTCATAAACTCTAAATATTAATTGGAATGAAAAAAAATATAATTTAAACTAAATAAACTTTTTGTTTGGCCAATTCTCCTGTACAACACACAAAGCCCCACACATTGATTAGACGGGTCGGCGTCAATCCGAGTCGATTGACTTTGACTTGCAAAGAAAAATTGTCAAAAATCAGTGTCAATCATAACATTAAAAAGTATCACTCGTATCATTAAAAAAGTAACGAGTCTGCCACTTATCTTATGCGGGCTCGGCGTCTACACGAGAGAAGCAAGGAGGTTATACAATTTTAATGTTGGCACACACAAGTTAGGATTAGAGGATTTTTACTTTTTGGAGCAGGAAAAGTTGATGCCAACTGATGGGTACCGTACCCAGTTTTCACAATTTAATTATGGGCAAATTATAATTTGAAACCTACATTTTCAACTCCTTTTTTAATATAGCTCACTTTTTTAAAATTAACAAAACAATTCCCACATTTTCAAAAAATTTACAAATTTAACATTTAATTAATTTTACAGCCTAAAAAATATAGTATGTAATTGATTATATTTTACGCATTTGAAAAATAGAAATATAAAAATACAATTAATTTCATATGATTTTGGGGGCCAAGAAATTGATCAAATGCTAGACTTGTATTTTTTATTTTTATTTTTGAAAAAGTGGGTACTATTTTGTTAATTTTTAAAAAGTGAGTGTTTTTTTAAAGTAGGCAAAATGTAGGTATTAAAGTGTATTTATCCTTTAATTTTTTTGACAAAATTAATATGATTTTGCAAAAAATATTTAGGGGATATATCTTACTATTTAAATAGATTTTAATTATGTTGATTCCACTTTTTTTATTACCTCCGATTATGTAAACGATAATGTTGTATTTTTTGACAATATCCTTAAAAAAAACACGCCAATACCGTTCATATAGAAGGAGACAATAAAATGGGGACCATTAAAATTAAAATCTACTAATGTCACCATTTATTTCCTGAAAATATTTTTTGTTCAAAATATTTTTTTAATTAAAAGAAGAAATCCGGGCACGGTACCCGGTCGGTTGACATCGACTTTTCCTTTGAAGCACTTATCATTATTTGGGCCCGAAAGGCAAGTCCAGTGGGCTGTAGAAAATGCTTCACTTGAGCCCATTAGGCCCATATCCAATAACTTGACCGACAGTGGCGAATATTCTCAATTTTCACTATTATTATTTTTTTATATAATATATTGACAACATATGAATTGTGAAATAACTACTTTTTTGGACGACTTTCTAGAAAAATCTGCGCCATTGCCGACACACCTTTAAAGTTTCTATTTTCTACTCTTATTTTAATTTTAATTTCATATTTTATTTCTTCGTATCGGTGTATATTGGATTATAATTTTACTTGCATCCATTGATAATACTTGCATCCATTGATTAAATAAGAAAATTAATAAAAATAATAGAATGTTAAATTATTATAATAATTATTAAACTATAGTATTTTTTTATTTTTTTTTTGGCAATGAACTCTTGAAAGGCGTCGTCACGTATCTCTAGTTCTCTTAAATTAAAGGCATCAGTTGCATAGAGATTGATTAACATATATATCCCCCTAATTGATCAGTCACAAAATCAATTAACTACTTTTGTTTTTATGATTTATCATGATTATCAATTGAAGCCATCATTGCCAACTTAATCATTCTCAGACAGGCACCAAATCCTAGTAATTTACTTGGTACAAGTTTGATGGTGGATAGATTAGACTTTTTGGGCATCATTCATCAAACCATTTTAATTGTAATTATAATTGTTCAAGAAATCTATTAATAGCCCCCATTGTTAGAATTGTACTAGTTAATTAAGACAGTGGGCTCACAAGCCCATTCCAACCCCTTGAGAGATACAAAGTTTACAAGGCAATTGAATACAAATTTTAATTTTTAAGTGTGACATAAAATTAATTGCGGGACACACATAAATTGACTAGATGATTTATTTTATTTTAGAAAATAGCTAGATGATCTCATTTCAAAGATATCAAAGTTGTTTTTCGAGCAAGTGTTTGTTCAATTCTTCTTTGAGAATATTAGTTCATTTTATATTTTGTTGTAAAGAAAACTTATATAGTCATATGAATATTTAATGGACTCGGCTATAGCTCTATAAATAAAAAATTAGGATGGCATTTATTTTCTATTTCATTTATTACATTAATATGCATCTTTTCTTACTTCATCTGTAGGGTATTAATGCTCCCGGAGGTTACACCGCTTGGTTCCCGTTGCCGGCAGTCGTGTCGTTCGTCCCTCAGGGGACAGAGATTGCAACCGGAGAAGCAGCGAAGGCTCAGAGTTCCTTGAACCCAAAACCCTAACAACACAGTGACCAGTAACACACCGAGACCAGAAGAAGGTGAAGAGACGGCGACCAAACACACAAACCTCTCAAGAACAAGCTCAAACCTCCGGCGAGCCGAGACTGAACCCTAGCTATCTAGGCTACTCGCACGAGGAGACCAAGATGAATCCAGACGAACTGGACCGTAAGCTAGGTTCAGTGGAGCACTTAGCTCTTCAAGCACAAAGGCTTGAATCAAGGATCGCAAGAGGTAGAGAGAAAAGCACTCAGAGTGAAGAGAGAGAGAGAGAGAGAGAGAGAGAGAGAGAGAGAGAGATGAATGTGAGTGATAGATGAACAGTGCTCGAGTCCCCCTTCATTAATAGAAGGATCTAGAGAATGAAGGGTCACATAAGGAACAACCAAGGGGTCGGGTCAACAACAACATTAAAGAGAAGTGGGCCTTCAGTGTTTGGGCCAAACCAAATGGGCCAGGAAGCCCAACATTCTCCACCTTTTGGCCTTTTGATGTGCACTGGTCTTCGTTAAGGGTTTTGAAAGGACTCATCATTGCCTTTTGTTTCTCCCTGCAAAGTCACAAAGACAGGAGAGAAACATAACACACAGTTAGTAGGAGACACATAACCAAACAAAGGAATAAAGAAACTGTACAGAGAATAAACATAAAGCACAAAGAGCAGAGATTAGAAAAGAGTTAACCAAGATCATAGTTTAAAATTCTCTGGCATGAGAGGAGTTTATCAGAAGGGAGACACTTAGTTCCCATGTCAGCTGGATTGAACTCAGTGGGGATTTTCTCCAGATGTATTTCACCTTTTTCCACCACATCTCTAATGAAGTGAAACCTCACATCAATGTGTTTTGTTCTATCATGAAATATAGGGTTTTTACATAGCTGTATTGCTGATTAGCTATCTGAAAATAGAGTAGGAGAAGAGTTAGCAAAGCTAATTTCAGATAACAAGCCATTCAACCAGATGACTTCCTTAACAGCTTCAGTAGCTGCAACATATTCAGCCTCAGTAGTAGAGAGGGCTACAATATGTTGAAGCTCTGACTTCCAACTAATACATGATCCACACAAAGTGAATATATAGGAAGTGGTAGAATTCATATTGTCCCTGTCATTTGCATAGTTGGAGTCAACATAACCCACTAATTTTACCCCATCAAGAGACTTAGAGAAAGTCAAGCCATAGTTTGAAGTAAACTTCAAGTATCTGAGAAGCCATTTCAGGGCTTTCCAGTGTGGCATTCCAGGGTTTGACATATATCTGCTTAGGCAAGAGACAGAGTAAGCAATATCTGGCCTGGTGCTGATCATGAGATACATCACAGACCCAATGGCATTGGAGTATGGTACTTTAGACATATCACTTATTTCAGAATCAGTCCTAGGGGACTGATCCTTACTTAGCACAAAGTGAGCAACAAGTGGCGTACTAACAGGTTTAGACTTTTGCATAGAAAATTTACTCAACACTTTCTCAACATAAGAGTTTTGATTCAGGACAAGAGAAAAATTCTTTCTATCTCTTTGAATATGCATACCAAGTATCTTTTTTGCATCCACTAAGTCTTACATGTCAAAGTTATCACACAGGCATTTTTGAACATGCTTTATAGTTTTAAGACAAGGACTGATAAGGAACATATCATCAACATAGAGCAGAAGGAATACAGGGACTGAATCATGCTTGAAATATAAACAGTGATCAAAGTAGCTCTTTTTGAACTTTAGGGACAGCATGCAAGCATCAAATTTTTTGTTCCATTGTCTGGAAGATTGCTTAAGGCCATACAAAGATTTCTTTAATAAACATACATGATCAGGTTTATTTTTATCATAAAAGCCTTCAGGTTGTTTCATAAAGATATCATTTTCAAGGTCACCATGCAAGAATGAAGTTGTAACATCCATTTGTTTTAACTCCCAGTCAAAATGAGCAACCAAAGATAACATTATTCTCACTGTAGTAAATTTCACAACAGGGGCAAAGATCTCATTATAATCTATCCCCTCCTTTTGAGTAAATCCTTTTGCAACCAACCTAGTCTTATACCTCACAGAATTAGATTCATGCTTAATTTTATAAAGCCATTTGCATTGAACAACAGAGCATTTAGCAGGTTTAGGAACAAGAATCCAAGCTTTGTTATCATGTAGAGACTTCATTTCTTTTTTCATAGCATCAATCCATTTTTCAGAATCTTTAGAGTTTAAGGCAGCTTTATAAGAGATTGGTTCACATGCATCAAGATTATTAAACACAGAGAAAGCATGCATGGACAGACCAGAGTCAGCAAACCCAAGGAACCTTTGAGGTTGCCTTACATTTCTCTTGACTCTATCTCTAGTCAACTGATAATTCTGAAGACTATTGGAATTTGTCCCTTCTTCAGAATCATCAGTGACATCATCCTGATTATCTTGAAGATCATTTGGATCCCTACCATCTTCAGGATGATCAGAGTTATCATTTTCATGCACAACATCAGTTTCAAGCACAGAGGCATGCTTATCAAGCTCACTTAAGACATGTAGATGCTCTATCTCACTTGGAGCAGTCATAGGCATAGATTCAGATAAGCAAGGGAAGTCATCTTCATTAAAGATCACATTCCTACTAATCAAGGTTTTAAAACCAGGGACACTCCTATCCCAGAGCCTATATCCCCTAACACCTTCTAGATAGCCAAGGAAAACACATTTCCTAGACCTAGGATCCAATTTGTCATGCTTTTGGTGAACATATGCAGCACAGCCAAAGATTTTCAAATTTGAGAAATTAACTTCTTTATTTGAAAACACATTTTCAGGAATTTTACCAAGTAATGGCACAGAGGGGGGCCTATTTATCAAATAGGCAGCAATAGTCACTGCTTCACCCCAAAATCTTTTTGACAGACTAGAGGAAGCAAGTAGACTTCTAACTCTTTCAAGAAGAGTTCTATTCATCCTCTCAGCAATGCCATTTTACTGAGGGGTATAGGGGACAGTTTTGTGTCTTATAATCCCAAATTCCACACACAAATCATCAATCTGAGCATTATAAAACTCAAGCCCATTGTTTGTTCTTAAAGCTTTGATCTTTTTACCAGTTTGATTCTCAATCAAAGGTTTCCATGCTGAGATTTTGTCAAAGACATCAGATTTATTTTTCATTAAAAACACCCACACTTTTCTAGAAAAATCATCAATAATGGATAAAAAATACCAGTTTCCACCATGAGTGGACTCTTTAGCAGGACCCCAAACATCAGCATACAAATATTCAAGAATTTCAGAGCTAGTATGTGATTTTTCAGATCCAGAGACAGGGAAGTGAACCCTATGTTGCTTACCCATTACACAATTTTCACAGAAGGGCATTTCAGAGATATGATTAGAGCCAAAAACACCAGATTTATGCAACAATTTTAATCCTTTTTTACTGATATGCCCTAATCTAGCATGCCATAACATGGTTTTATCATTTTGCACAGAGTTAACCATAGATGGAATCAAATTTAGGGGACTAGCATTGCAGACATACAGATTATGTTGCCTAGGTACTTTAAACACCACCATAGAACCCTTCATAAATTTCATTCCATCTTTCTCAATCTTAGCAAGTAAACCATCATCAGTTAAGCATGCAACAGAGATTAAATTATATCTTAAATCAGGCATATATCTCACATTCTTTAGAGTAAGGGAAGAACCAAAATCAAACTTCAAACAAACATCACCAATTCCAATCACAGGACTCTTCTTTTCATTTGCCATAGACACAGAGCCATGATCAATATTTTTTAGGTTAGAAAACATGCTCTTACAAGGTGACATATGTAAAGTACAACCAGAGTCAATCAACCACTCAGATTTAGACAGAGAATTAGACACAGAGTTCACAAAAGGCTCAGAAAACATATCAGAGACCATAAGAACATCACCATAATTCTCTGACCCAACAACCAAGTTTGCATGTTTTTCATTGGAATTTTCACCCTTTTTCTTGAATTTTTTAGGCTTATCACATTTGTTTGCATAATGACCTGATTCATTACAGTTGTAACATTTTCTGTTACCATTCCTAGACTTAGATCTAGGCTTTCTTTTATCAGATGCATGATTAAGCTTAGTTCTTTCAGATGTTCTCCCCCTAACATGTATAATTTCACCTGAGTTCTTGCTACTACTCCTAGACCCATGTTTCATGTCAAGTTCTTTAGATTTTAGACCATTAGCCACAATATCATAGGTCACCACATCCATGCCATACCTAATAGTAGATTTGACATCATTAAATTTATCAGGTATAACATTTAAGAGCATAGTAGCAGAGTATTTCACAATGGCGTCATCCCCTCCCAATTTCATAGCCTGAATTAATTTGTTAAAGTCATCCAGGTTTGCATCAATGTCTTTAGTCATATCAAGTCTAAATTTAAAGAATTTTTCTTGCAAAAATGACAAAGACTGAAAGGATGTTTGGGTGTACAATTCATTCAATTTTACCCACAATTCTTTAGCACAAGTAATACCAACTACCTGCCTCATCACAGAATTATGCAGACTCAACAAAATTGAAGACCTAGCACTGACATTCATTTCAAGCCTTTTTTCATCAATTTCAGTTTTGTCACAACCCAGCAAGACAGCATTGTAGACTTTTTCTTTGATAAGAATACATTCCATCTTTGTTTTCCAAATTTGAAAATCACTCTTACCATCAAAAGGAGCAATATGATATGAGGAACCCATAACAATCACACAGAGATGCACAGTCAGACAGAGATAGTCAAGAATAAGAAGAGGGGGAAGATAAAATCAAAGCACAGCTCACAGGCAGTGAGGAATGCCAAGGAGAGCCCAGATTACAAGCTGGTTTACCAGCCGTACAAGGTTCCTTGGGTCTTATTAGTGTGTGAACAGTGAAACACTCAAACACACGCAAGAAAACCAGAGCCAATGAGAAATAAGAGCGGAAGAAATGAGCCTAGCATAGAGCCAGGAACAAGATATCCAAACTCACAGAAAGATTGAACCCGAATTTTTACCAAATCACAGAGATAGGAAAAATTAGGGTAAATAATCGAATCACAGAGAATCGAATAGAGAACACAAAGATCTCAATAGATTGGACACGAATCACACATATTCAAGCACATAGCACCAAAACCCTAATAGATCTAGGGTTAAGAGATCGATACCAGAGCGGGAACCTCTGCGGTTGGGATTCCCGACTTACCAGCCGTACAAATCACAAGGCGGTCGGACGGTACACGAAGGGTAACGGAGGGTACCTCCGGTGAGCTTCCCCCGTGGCTTTGATACCACTGTAGGGTATCAATGCTCCCGGAGGTTACATCGCTTGGTTTCCGTCACCGGCAGTCATGTCATTCGTCCCTCAAGGGACAGAGAGTGCAGCCAGAGAAGCAGCGAAGGCTCAGGGTTCCTTGAACCCAAAACCCTAACGACACAATGACCAGTAACACACCGAGATTAGAAGAAGGCGAAGAGATGGCGATCAAATACACAGACCTCTCAAGAACAAGCTCAGACCTCCGGCGAGCCGAGACTGAACCCTAGCTATCTAGGCTACTCGCACGAGGAGACCAAGATGAATCCAGACGAACTGGACCGTAAGCTAGGTTCAGTGGAGCACTTAGCTCTTCAAGCACAAATGTTTGAATCAAGGATCGCAAGAGGTAGAGAGAAAAGCACTCAGAGAGAAGAGAGAGAGAGAGAGAGAGATGAATGTGAGTGATAGATGAACAGTGCTCGAGTCCCCCTTCATTAATAGAAGGATCTAGAGAATGAAGGGTCGCATAGGGAACAACCAAGGGGTCAGGTCAACAACAACATTAAAGAGAAGTGGGCCTTTAGTGTTTGGGCCAAACCAAATGGGCCAGGAAGCCCAACATCATCTATATTAGCGTCATATCTGATAAAACTGAGGTCAAGTTGAATTAAAATAGTGCAAAACATTTGCATTATAAGAAAATTAAGGGAAAATTAAATCAATTCTACTTTCTTAACTTGATTATAAAAAATTAAACCAAAAATATTGAAAAGAAAGGCAAAGTTAAAAATAACACAAAAAATTAATAAAAAATAATCCCAAAATATAATATAAACCCTACAAAATTAATAAATAAATCTGAACAGAGTTAGAAATTTAAAATTAAATCAAGAAAATTAAAAATAAAGAATGGTAGATGAGATGGAATTTCCAAATCAAAGAAGTCGAATAACTTAACAATAAGTATCATTCTAACAATTTAATTTGTTTCACAAAAAAATGTCATTCTAAAAATATCACATTTTTCTCATATTTGCCCTCATTTAATACATTCAAACAATCATATTTAACTCATTTAGGGCTCGTTTGCTAGGTTGTATGGTATAAGGTTGGATGTGTTTTACATAGGATGTGTTTCACCGTATAAAATATCAATATCATGTTTGTTTTGGTGTATTAAAATATATGTATTAATAATATATTGTTTGCTTAGATGTATTAGATTCTCTATAAAATTTCAATTCCTAAAATATCCTTTAATTAGTTACCATATATTATGTGAATATTATATAATGACATTTTTAATTAATATCTGCAAGGTTATTTTAGTCTACAATTTTTAATAATTCTGTATGTTATTAAATATATCCCACCAGCAAGGTATGAGATGTTATACCATATAAATAGTTAACACATACCGGGCCTTGCATAATAATGGACTTCAATATTGCTAGCAAACAAAGTATTAGTATGTCATGGGTATTTATCCCACCCTTATATTACCTAGCAAACAAGTCCTTAATGTATTCACATAAGGGTGTTTAAAGTAATTTGATTATCTAATTAATGTCTTTATTAATATGTGTACATTAATCCAGAATGACACTTATTCAGAAACGGAGAATGACACTTATTCAGAAATGGAGAGTATAATATACTATCTAAAATCAACTAATGACACTTATGTTTAAAGTAATTTGATTAAACTTCTTGTATCCACGTAGGCGTCTTCCCAAAATGCAAGTGTATAGATTTAAAGACTGGACCTGCTCAAATATCACAATATGAGTTTCATTTTCAAGAATAAGGATTTGTTAATTTCCTAGGATTCTTAGGCTGAGAATCTTGTCAAAACTAATGAAAAGATTATCAGAAATTAAAGGCGAATTAAGTACATGTATAATATAATCTCCCAAAGAATTTTACAGATTATTTGAGGGTGAAGAACAGCTAATGATGCAAGAATATGGCCCCACAAAATTTGATTATAGTCACGTTCAAGGGTAGGCCCAGAAAGCCTAAAGAAATTAAAAGAAGCAAAGAGAAAAAATCATTAGGCAAAAAAGAATGAAAAAGTTAAAGAAACTCTGTCCCCATGCAATCATGCAGTGGTAGTTGTTTGCCTTAGCCAAAAAAATACCCACACCCAAATTTGCTGCCTTTTTTCCCCTCATAAATAAACCTTCTCTTCTTTTAGTTCTTACACAACTACAACTACATTAACTCTCTCAATCTACTTCATAGGACTAACAAATTAAACATGGTTAAAATAGGTACTAAACTTCCTAATCTCTGCTTAAACAGGATTAGGCCTCTAGCAAGGGTCCGTTCCACTTCCCCTACCAACAGTGCAGATTTTGCTGATCAAGAAAAAAAAGACACCAATTTTGCCGGTGGAGATTCTGGCGGCGACTGTGATAAACCGGCTGCTGTGAGTGGCCGGAAAATCATGATCGTGGTAGAATCGAGCGTCGTGGCTAAGAATGCGGTGCAGTGGGCCCTTAGCCACGCTGTTCAGAATCAAGATTTGTTGATTCTTCTCTATGTTGCAAAGCCTTCTAAACAAGGTAATTAATTATAATCAATTAATTATTGGCAAATTTTGTGTTTGTTTGTTGATTTAGGAAGGATTTTTTAATTTTTTTTTTTTGGATATTTGCAGGTGATCGATCGGTTAAGAATGATGTGATTGGTCCAAGAATTCCTGAGTTTCTCACTAGTATGAAGAGTATGTGCCAAGTTAAGAGGCCTGAGGTGTGTACAATTTTTTTTTTATAAGTATATATTCAATTACATATGTAAATAAATGGCAATTTAAATGAATATATATATGTGTGTATATATATATATTTGTATGCAAGATAGGTGTGTGTTGAGGTTGAGGTGGTGGAAGGAAAAGAGAGAGGCCCTGCTATAGTGGAGGCTGCTAAGAGGCAAGAGGCGGCGCTGCTGGTGGTTGGGCAGAAGAAACGGTCGGTGACGTGGCGGCTGATGCTGATGTGGGCGGGCAGCCGTGTGGCGGCGGCCGGTGGCGGGGTGGCAGAGTATTGTGTCCAAAATGCTACATGTATGGCCATTGCTGTGAGGAGGAAGAGCAAGAAAGTTGGGGGATATCTCATCACAACTAAAAGGCAGAAAGATTTCTGGCTCTTGGCTTGATCAATTATATTATTTTCAATTTATTTTTCTTGTTGAATTGTTTTACTTGGTTTGTATTGGGGAGTTGGATTTAATAATTGAGTAGTTGTACATAAACTGACTGCGTTTTGATATAGGAATATGTCTACCCTACTAGTACGAGTACTACTCGCATAGCGGTAAGTAAGAATTTTTCATAGGAATTAAAATGGTGTATGTAGGAGGTAAGTAAGAATTTCTCATAGGAATTAAAATGGTGTATGTAGGAAGTGAAATATAGTCCAGAAAAAAGACTCTATAGTGTCCTTCAATCTAATCTCTTTTATGAGTGGTGTTAATTTGATATTTGGAAGCCTAATGAGAATTTGTGTTTAACGACTAACAAGAGCCATCAAATAAATGAATGTTCATCTTGATAATCTAATTTTGCGTTCTTATTTTATATTTTTATCTAGCCAGTGTATTATAGGAGATCCATTTAGACATTTTAAATTTGTTTTATTATATTTTCACATTACATATCATATTAAACCGTCACACAGAGAGATTATTTGAGATATTAAAATGTGGTCCATCTCATGTTGGGCGGGCTGGGAGCTGAAAATGGTGGACTATTTTCTGTTTTTTTTTTGGGCCCAATGGCTAATGAGAAATGATTAGTGGTTCCACTATCGTATAGAAAATACTATTTTTTGTTTGCTCAAAAAAATATATATATTAAATTTTTATTTTGTATGATATATATTAGTATAAACTAAAATAACCGTAAATTAAACTTTTGATGCATCATCTTTTAGTTTTTTCATAAAAATATTCCGATTTTTGAATATTTATACTTTGATACTTGATATTGTAAACTTTTATCAAATTTAATATATTTCATGGATGATTAGTTATTCGATACCATATAGCTTATGTGAACAGCAGAAAATCTGATGTGAATTTTTTTAAATCCACGTCAGATTAAAAAATAATAAAAATTGATATTTTTGAAGTAGAAATCACTATTGTAGTGGTCATTTTTCGTCAATCCGATACGCTGGTCCAAAAGGGTTGAACAGCATCGTTCAATCGATATTCCATGAGATAACAGTACAATTTTGAATTTGAATTAACGATGCAATTCCGCCTTATGCCCTTGGGACGTAGGAGTTGTTTTGATGCTCAATGTTGGTGTTGAGCCTTCTCTATATGTAACACCCCAATTTCTGAAATCTGAGGCGCTACACAAGATTAAATAAAATTCCTATTTTCATAACCATTTTACCTTTAAAAAGAAAACATTTTTATGGTAATTTCTTTAGAAATAAAATCCACCAATTATCGTTTTAGAAGACTTTTCAAACAACCAATCACAAATATATATCATAAATGACTAGTCAAAGTTAAAAGTCTAATATTTGAACGAGTCAAAAATAACGGTGGAACATATACGATTTTAATATTCATAAATATTCAAAACATTCAGCGGAAGCATAGTACGTTAAAATATTGACCAAAGTCAACATTCAACATTCAAAATATAATTTTGAATAGTCAAAAACTTATAGAACTCATATGTCCACATCAGCTGTCTGCATCACCTTGTACCTGAAAAATATTTTAGAAAACGTGGGCTGAGTGCAAGAAAACACTCAGTGGGCTTATCATGTTCGTCCAAACACATGTAAAGATTTATCATATCAAAATCCAGTAATCTAACATTTAAAACCATGTTCCTGCGCTTAAGAATATTTATTCAAAAACCGATAAGTCAATATTCGTTCAAATGCCCATGCGCTTAAGAATAGTTATTCAAAAGCCGATAAATCAATATCCATTCAAATACACATGCGCTTAAGAATAATTATTCAAAAGCGAGCAATTCAATATCAATTCTCATGTCAATGCGCTTAAGAATATATTTATTCAAAAGCGAACAATTCAATCAAAAATCAATGCGCTCAAAAGACCATATGTGGATACAGACCCTATGTGATCACATAACTATATCTCAATATAATTGACCATGCCAAAATTCATCATGCAAGTCAAATCATATCTACGAAAAGCGAAAACAGTCATAAATCATATATGGATGAAAGTATTTTAAAAACATAAGTTTTAGTTAGCAAAATTCACCTTATAGCTAAAATAGCTGAAGCTTTACATGTGTCCTGCAAATCCTAATTAAGTTTAGGTCTCGGGTTCGGGCCTAAAAAGGAGAAACTACCTATTAGTATCATGTTAAGCCCTATAACTATAACATAAGATAAGTTTGTGCTTAATGGACGAGCTCTTGAAATTTGGGCTCAAACTGATAACTCTCGAAAGTTGAATAGATTTACCTCGACTCAAAAATTCTAATTGGAGTCTTGACCATTTAAAATATTTTGAGAATAAACTATTGCAATAAGTGAAATTATCCAATATATATACATAAAAGACAAGTGTAACACTCCTCATAATAAATACATAATTATTTTATTCACCTTTAAAATCATTAATCATCTAAAACTTAAGATAATGAAAGAACATTTTAATTAAACATACACCTAGTTTTAAAAAAGACAATCCACCCTACAACACAAATTTTGGAAAATTAAAATCAATTTCTCTCTCCTTTGAAACTCTCGGGACTTACTATGTAATAGGATAGAAGCTCACATTTCAAAAAAATCAACACATATTTCTTTCTTTTTCATTTATAAATTATTAAAAATATTTAATAACAAAACAATTCTCTCTCCCTCTCTTAGGGGTGAGCAAACGGGCGGTCGGCCACCGCACCGATCGAAAATGGCACCACCGATGTAACCGACTGAGCTATAACTCATCGACCGACCACCGCACCGATGGTGGTCGGCCACCGCACCGATCACCGACCGTCGGTGATCGGGCGGTTTGGTTGATTTGACCGAAAATATAACTAATTATTATTTTTACATATCTCAACATTGCAGATTAAATGCACAATAACAACAATCTACCATTCTACTGATACATCATACACTGAAGACATTGCAGACACTTGCAGAGATGTATACATTAATACATCTCGTATTAAAAATCCCCAAAAACAACAATCTATCAAAAAACAATAAAAATACCTTGAGAAATGAGAAAAAGATTGCAGATATATGTTGACAGTGGCGGTGTTTTGTGCTCGTGAATCCGTGAGTCGTGAGTCGTTGACAGTGGCGGTGCGGCGGTGATGGTCTTGCAGTCGCAGATTCGTAGAGATGAGAAGAACGCCGGCAGGCGGCTGCTGTGGTTACTGGTGAGCCGCCGGCGACAAGCGTGAGTGAGAGGCGACTCGATAGAGAACGAGTGAGTGAGAGATTGAGAGCCCGTGAATTGCGATTTTCCGATTCTATTTCTGCGAGTTAGTGAGAGGCGAGAGTCTGAGTTAGGGATTTGGAAAATTAGGGAAATGAGAATACTCAATACTAAATAGGAATAATAAAATATATTTTTTTAATTTTCGAGCGGTGACGCGCGGTCGTTTCGCGCTCAAAATGAATTTGTATGCTCCTGTGCCCACAACGAGTATAGCTAGCTATGAGTAAGGGTCGATCCCACAGAGAGCTGATGCGATCTTACTTTCAAGTCACCAATCACAAAAGGGGGGTTTGGGTACCGCGGTCACAACAATGGAAATTAAATCTGCAAAAATAAACTAGAGAGATATCAAATAATAAAAGGTTCCGGAACTTGAACTAGAATCCAGTTTAACTTATACTCACTCGATCATGGGCACAACGATTTTCCTACATGATTAAATCACCCAGTTATGGAGACCGGATTCCTCGCTGCGTCTCCTTATTCATCCGTTCAGATTAGGTTTAAAGGTGATTCCTCGTCCATTAAACCCCTAACCTATCACCCACCCCCCGGTTCCCCAAAGAGATGTAAATGAATAAGAAGCAGTGTGCCCTAGACGAACCCAAGTTTGCTGTGTTTACTGATTTCTCGTGTGCCCACAGCAACCCACCGATTTCCCAGTTACCATTTGAATTAACACTCAGTCACGATTCGCTAATCCAATTAACCCTGGTGTGCCCTCTACAACTAAAGAGTGATCAGCCACATTAGTTATATTGAACTCACACTCACTAGGAATAAAAACAAAAATCGGCAGAAACCTAATCGTGCAGTAATGTGCCCACACGGCCTCACGAGTATTTAAGTGTTTTTTTAAACCTTTATCTTTAGTTCAAATTCTGGAATATAGATCTAGTTACTCATACCCAGATTGTCTTGCTGCCGGAGCAGCGTTAAAACTAAACTAATGGCGAAAGTAAAAGTGCAGAAACAATATGGTACGAAGTGTTCTTCTCACAATCAAAACTAGTATAAAAGAGTATAAAAGATCAATTCAAATCCCCAAAAATGGGGATTCTTCAATATCTGCCGGATTCGCTATGCCCCGCTGGAATCTGCCTGGATAAGGAAACTTCCTTATCTGCTGGATCTCTGTGCCCGCTGGAATCTGCCTGGATAAGGAAATTTCCTTAGGTAGTTGAATGAATCCCGATGTTTTAGGGATGTCATCCTTATCTTCCAAATTGCTTCCCAAGAGTCCATCTATGAACAATCTTTCCTTCTTCTATTCAGATTTTGAAATCAATCAAGTTCCAATGCCAGCTTTATCTCCTTTCAACAGAATCCCGATTTTTCCGGGAATGCCCTTTTCACTGCCTCCTCTGAATCTGCGCGAGTACTGTGGGCACAACATCTTCTGCTCAGATCGATTTTCATCTGATATGCCCATTTCATCCGTTTTAGTTAAATTGAAGGCCAAAATGCCTATTTCGCCAGATTTCACTACTATCATGCCCAAACCACTTTCCTGATTCTTTTTCGATACAAAAGACACTAAAAGGGACATTTAGAGCGACTAAAATGCCCAGAAAAATATGAAATAAATGGACTTATCAGGCGGCTCGGTGTGGCCGTCAGTTTCCGGACACACCACCGACCACCGCACCGAACAGTATTCGGTTAGACTCCCTGCCACTGATCACCAACCCAACACTTAGCCATCACCGACCCAAACCGACCGAACCTTCTCGGTTCGGTCGGTCGGGTCGGTGTCGGGTCCTTATTTGCTCACCCCTACCCTCTCTACCTCTTGTTCCTCATACACAATCAAAACAAAACAAACTCATTTAAAAGTCAAACTTCTCTCTCTCTCTCTCTCTTTCTCTCTCTCTCTCACACACACACATACACCAATAAGAATAAATCATCAAAACAAATGTTTCTCTCTCTATACTCTCACAGCCAAACTCATTTCTATAATCATGCATACATACACAATTTCAATTCTAACCTATCTTTCTCTCTCTACTGTACTCATAAAACAAACAAAACAACTAAAGCTTACATCTCATACATCTAAACCCGTCGAACACATTGTGTACCAACACAATTTCTATATTTTTCTTGCATCATTTTCACACATTCAACAACTTTCGACACAAACTTGAACGGCAAACAAGTTTCAATTAAAAATCTGAAACTACACGTGAACATTTAATTTTGCAAGGAGAGGTTTATACTCGTATATGGCATGAAGAATTATCTAGTCGAAAAAGGCTTGAAATGAGCTGTCGAATTTGCAGCAGCAACACATATAGATGTCTGACAATGATTCGATGTCCAATTTCGACATAAATACGAAGAACCAAACAGCAGCTGATCGATGATCCAAGACTAAATACTTGTAGCCTGCATGAAAATGCTACTAGATATGTAAACCTTGAGCAAATCCTACAATCAAATTGACCGAAAATCATGACACAAGAACGCGGCGACGTCCGACAGCGGAACAACTCTCGACTGCTTTCACTTTCTTTCTTTTTTTAACTTTCTTGGCATCTAATCTCACGATTTCTTGCATAAGAGTAATCTACTTGAGGAGAGGAATACAATGATACAATTTTCATGAATTTTGGTTGTGATTTAGAAGCAAAGATGGTCAATCAAAATGGTTTCTCGACGGAGAGAGAGAATGAAAAAGGAAGTTCAGCTCATGTTCTTTTTCATCTATTTGAATAGCCAACATCTGTATTGCTATCATATGGCACGTGTAGGCATGCAGCATATTACAGTTGAAATCTTCTATTGCACATTTAGTGTTGCATTCCGTGATGCACACTCGATTTTCTTAATTTTTTTCAATTTTTTTCCTTGATTTCAATTTCCTATGCTTTAATTTAATTTTACACTTATTATTTAGAATTCATCAAACTCAATTAGGATGCATTGTAATTTTTTATTATTTAATTTAAAATTTTAAATTATTAATTATTAATTGACTATTTGAAAAATTAAAGACTAAAAATATATATATATAACCCTAATTGGGTAGGATGAACCCTAAATAATAAGTGTAAAATTAAACTAAAGCATAAGAAATTGAAATTTGAGAAAAAAATTGAAAAAAAACTAAGAAAATCGAGTGTGCAATATGGAATGCAACACGAAATGTGCAATAGACGATTTCAAATTAGCAGATTAGGTGGAATAGATGGTGGGTCGGGTCATATGGATTATGGTCTATGGATCAAAGATGGGCCATTAGTCTTTGAATAAAAAAAATAAGATGCTTGCTTCAAAATAATTTAATGAATTTAATCTTGTTAAATACTCAAACGATGTTTGATTTTAATGTTCTGCGTCTATGGATTCATATCGACACATATATGGTTTGGTGAGATCAACTGGTTGATTTCATACTCGTTTCTGAATGAGAATATTAAAAAAATACATTGTTGGACCTTAAAACCCACTAAATCGAGCCGTTGTCACATAGATTCTTTTGGGCCATATCGTGCTTTACTTAATTAATTTACTTAAGTCCAATTTATGATTTTGGGATATTACACGATATTTAATTCAGTAAGTATTTCCTTTAAATTATGTTTTTACTTTCTACAAGTTTATTTCCATCTAGCATGGGTGCATGGGTGGCTAGATTTACATTTCTGGTATTTGAGCGATAAAAAATGGTTTAAGTTAAATCTTGACTCGTGAGGCCGTGTGGGCATATTACTGCATGAATTGTTTCTGCAGGTTTTTTGGTCTTGTTTCATGTGAGTGTGATGGTGTTGAATTGTTTCTACTTTTTTTAGTCTTGCTTTTTAAAATTAAAATCTCTTTATCTAATAAACTAAGGGGGGTTTGAAGATTTGAATTTTATCAACTAAATTAAACTGAAAATATGCAGAAAAATAAATAGAGAACAAAAATCAATTAGATGAAAATTTAGCTTGAGAATAACCTCGACAATGGTCTACACAGATTGATCACAGATGTAAAGATATAACGTTTATTCTCTCCCTAAATTGGTTATAGTTGTTGGTATGACCTAACAACCTCGTCTCTCCTTAGTGTATCGGCAACCAATGTACGACCGTTGATTGCTTCCTAATTAGCAAACAACCCTAGGTATGATCATAAGATTTAATCTACCAACAACTTTAATATCTAGAGAAACACCAATTCTAACCAACAAAAATCATACGATAGCCTGTTCAAATTAGATTATATATCTCCAAAGTGTAGAAAGCGGGGGGATTTACCCACAACCTACCCAATCGTGCTACTTGCGCAGACAATCTAAACAATTACGGATTTAGACTATCTAACTAGCAATATATCATTCCAACAATCATACATCGCGTGAGGTGGGCTTTGGCGGGTAAAACCCGCGGTGGGACGGGTAAGCCAGCTTATATTTTTATATATATTTTTTTATTTTTATTTTTAGTATAATGAAATTATGGGATTATATCAAATTATCAATTAATAATAATGAAAAAACCCAAACCAAACTTCTTCCTAAGCCCTAAGCCCAAAGCCCCTAGCCTAACTTCTCAATTCAGTTGAGAAGCACCGCACACATCGTCGGCGGCTCCAGCAGGGTGCTAAAGAAGACTACAAAACCATCCCTAGCAACATGATAATCAATCATCCGACCACCAATTGTGCAGGCCAAGAAGTCATCAAGAAATATTTTTCTAGACCAAAGATGAAAAGCGTATTTCTTTGAAGAAAATGTTGTCGAAATAAATGGGAAGTCTTGCTGGAAATGCTATTGTATCTCACATTTGTGATTGTGGTTATAGCCAAGCCAAGGTTTGTATTTTTTAATCCGTCAAGTAGTGGATGGCATAGACAGCGAAACATGAGAAATCATGTGTCAATTTTCCATTATTAATTTATTTAAAAAAGGATGTACATTTTCTGATACTATATATTCGGAATGCAAACTCACCAATGAATCAAAGATGCAAAATCAAGGTTGGGAAACATTCAGTCTCTGCTGTTCCGGTGGAAATGGCCTAGTGGTGGAGTGAGGTTGTTTGGAGATCAAAGGTCATGAGTTTGAATCTCCTCAATATCATAGGTCGGGTGTGTGAGTAAAAAAAGTAAAATAATAATAAAAAAAGCATTCAATCTCTGTTGTTTTCTTTACATTGGCTTCGAGTGGACGAAAAAATAAACTGGACAGAAAGCCCACGGGCCTTGATTGGTGTGGGTAGGGCCTTGATTTTTCAGGCTCTCGCCCCACCCCACCAAAAAATGAGCTTTTCAAGCTCACAGTCCGTCCTGTCCCGTTGGCCTGTTTTGACAGGTCTACCTAAAACCCCTAGAACCCAATAAATGTTGAAAATTCATTTTTATTCAAATTTTTTAAGCGATTTAATCAGTCAAACCTAAAATCCCTAGAACCCAATAAATGTTCAAAATTCGTTAAAAGTTTAAAAATATTGCTCTAAACACGAACCACAAAGTGCTCTTTAGTTACCCCCAAGAAATTATTAAAACAAATGTTTTTTTAACAATAATATACAAAAGGGTGGAATTGGAAATTTCATTTGGATTAGATTTTTAAAATTCGGATTAATTAGATTTTATTGCGTAATGAATAGAAATGATGATTGTATATCGAGTATCGACAGTCAAGGTAATTGTGACTCTGCGACTCTTCCGTATATTTCCATATTTTATTTTATTGCCAAAATCTTTTTCGCAGATTCTTTTGTCTTCTGATCAAATGTCATTTTCATATGTAATTTCCCGATGTGCTTTACGGTTAAATTTCCTAAAAATAACAAAATGAGTTCACGTTTTTTTTTAGGTGGGAAATAAGGGAAAGAGCAGTGGTAAATGGCCACACTGTGGCCGCGGCCACACATAAAAAAATCGATTTTTTTAAGACCGGTTAAGTAAAAACCGATTTATGTGGGGTCAAAATATTACCATACCAAAAATACTCTTTACCTCTAAAAATAATACAACTACCGCCATTTTTTTAATAAATGCACTCTTCCCTCCCAAATCTATAATTATTCCCTCCCATTAACAACCAGATTTTTTTACCAATATTAATATTCTTTCGAAAATATTAAATCAGCGATTATTCTTATTTAGATATCCGATACATATTATAATATTAAATAAAAATATTATACCAGCGATAAATCTAATAATTTAGATATCCGATATTAAATA
Source organism: Perilla frutescens (assembly GCA_026008535.1). Classification (NCBI taxonomy): domain Eukaryota; kingdom Viridiplantae; phylum Streptophyta; class Magnoliopsida; order Lamiales; family Lamiaceae; genus Perilla; species Perilla frutescens. The sequence goes on along the minus strand of BRKX01000018.1, from coordinate 7,659,545 downwards.
TTTTGAACATAAATAATTGTGTATAATTTTTTTATTATTTTGAGTTCGATTATTAATTTTACCATAAAAAGAGTATTTTTCATTTTTTTAAAGGTTATATATAGTTCGATTAAGGCTTTTAACATAAACCCAGTATTTTAAATTTTTTTGGGGTTTGAACTAATATATTCACTTTGATTATCGATTTAACATAAACACAGTATTTATATTTTTTTTAGTTATAAAATAATATATAGCTCTGGTTATGTATATATAACATAAACACAATTCTTGCTTCGATTTTTTAATCATTTTTCGACCTACAAATTTTTATAGATTAGTCTGAAATGAAAGTATTAGTCAATTCAATTATTAGGATGAAAGTCTCGTCTTTAAATCATATAAAATAATTTAATAAAGATGAATTTTTTTTACAAAATTTTGTCAAATTCAATTATCAAGCATATATTCATCTATGATTTTTTCAGAATTAAATAATATTTAAACTTCAAATTCATTTTAATTCAAAATATGTTAGTCCAAAATTTTCGTCTTTAAAGTATACATATAAAATTAAAAATAAATTCATCATTAAAATTTGCGTCTAAATTTCTAATATAAGTCATAATATATTATCATCATTAAAATTTGCGTCTAAATTTCTAATATAAATCATAATATATTATCAATCGATTTTTTCTCATACTCTATACAGAAAATATTATAAAATTTTATAAAATACACGTTTTGATTCAATAAAAAAAATCTAACATTAGAACATATCATTTACTTGGATAATAATCCCGTTTTTAGTGAATTATTGTGATTAAATTTTTTTTTTACTAGCCAATCGAAATACTACAAAAGCAAAAAGGTAAGCAACTCTTGAAGTTCCCAATAAAACTAATGATCATATCACGTTTGAAATCTGCAATTCTTCCATTGTTGTAACTCTAATTCTAAAGAGAAGAAAATAAAGAGCTTCCATGGCTATAGATCCACGGGCTGTAATTGTCGATTTATTTGGAGAGGATTCCGACCTCGATTGTTGTAGTAGGGATTCCGGCGAACATTTAGAAACCGAAGAGGAAGAAGTGGTTCAAGAAGAAGTGAACTTGCAATACGAAGGAGATGAAGGAGCTCAAAATGAGGAAATTCTACATGAAGGAGATCGTAATGAGAAAATTCTAGATGAAGGACCTCAACCTAATATGGAATTCGAGAGTAGAGAAGCTCTATTAGCCGCCTATCAAGCTCATGCAAAGCATAAGGGTTTCAGTGTTGCAGTTAGAAATTGTCGAGGTAAGTATGTTATGATTGCATGCGATAGGGCTAGAAATCCAAAAGTGAAGTTATATACCAAAAGGATTAACTGCCCTGCTCGCTTGAATGCTATAAAAAATCTTGACGGCACATGGAGAGTGTCGACTGTTTCTGCAAACCATAATCATGACTTAGAACCTCACATGTCAATTTTCATGCCTGCGCATAGGAGTTTATCAATTAATATGAAGAGACAGTTAGAAGCTAATGACATTGCCGGCTTAAGAACTTGTAAAAATGTGAGGATATTGGAAGTGCAGGCTGGTGGTCCACAAAATTTAGGATGCTTGGCGAAAGATTGTAGGAATTACATTGAGCATAGAAGAAGGTTGAGACTTGGTGAAGGAGATGCCGAAGCCATTCGTAAGCTTTTCATGAAGTTATAACAGAAAGATAGGAGCTTTTTTCATTTGATGGATATTGATGACGAAGGTAGACTTCGAAATGTGTTGTGGATTCATCCTCGGAGCATATCAGCGTATGAAGAGTTTCACGACGTGATCAGCTTCGACACGACATATCTCGTCAACCAATACAATATGCCTTTTGCGACCGTGGTTGGTGTTAATCACCATCATCAGTCCATCCTACTAGGGTGTGCTTTGTTGTCTCACGAAGATGCTTCATCGTTCAAATGGTTTTTCTCTAATTGGTTGGAAGTAATGGGAGGTGTTCAACTTGTGGCAATGTTGACGGATCAGTGCGATAGTATTCGAATTGCCGTGAGGGAAGTGATGCCCGACACCGTCCACCGGTTGTGTCTATGGCACATTTTGTCTAAGACGGCACAAAAGTTCAAAGGGGTTGCCGAGTTTGATAGGGTGGTGTCAGAATTCAATGCGTTGATCTACGATAGCCTTACGATTACTGAATTTGAAACAAGGTGGGCTTAATTCATAACGACACACGGGCTCGAAAATAATAGATGGCTTAGAGACCTCTACAATGAAAGACAAAGTTGGATACCAGTGTACTTGAACCATGTTTTTTGGGCTGGCATGGTCTCTACACAAAGAAGTGAGTCCTTTCTTCAACGGTTATATCAACTCAAAGAGCACATTGAAGCAATTCGTGGAACAATACGAGATTGCCGTTTGCCACAAGATTCAGAAGGAGATGCGGGCTGACTTTGATTCCAAGTGTAGGCCGAGAAAGTGTATATCGAATTTTAAATGGGAGGAGCAATTAGGAAAAGTATACACGAATAGCATTTTCGAGCAATTTCATCGTGAAATCGGGCTAATATGGAATTGCAACATCAAGAATGATCCAACCATACTTGGAGGAGTGGAGAGCCATGAAGTATTTGAAAGTACCATGTTGAACAATTGGTATCATAAAGAATTTTCGTTCACTGTGGAGTATAGGCCTGTTGGACAATATTTAGCTTGCAATTGCCGGAAGTTTGAATCTAAGGGAATTCTTTGCAGTCATATCTTGAAGGTTCTAGCTTCAAAGGATATCCGTTCCGTGAATGAGAGATACATACTAAGAAGATGGAGGAAGGATGTGTATAGACGACATGCAAGCATTTTTTTTGCCGGGGGATATCCGCACATGACGAAGGAATATTTAATGTTTCAAGATGTTGAACGAGAGTTTCAAGAATGCACGGATGTTGCTTATGAGGACAGTGAGAAAATGAAATTCATCAAACTTATGTTACAATCTTTGAAGGATGAACTTTATAACTGGAATCCAGTAATAGCGAATCGCGGTGCTTCTTCGCGCACTATCGAACAAGATAGTTCGACTCCCGTATTAGATCCACTTAATGTCACTCGCAAGGGGAGGCCGAGAGAAAAAAGGTACAAATCGGGTGCGGAACAAGCGTCAAATAGCAAGACCAAGAAGAAGGCAGCAGGTGCTATACGACGCAAGCGGACGAAAAATACCGCTAGTGGTTCGGGTCCCGGCACACAAAACTTGTAGTGTATTTTGTTGATTATTAATTATTCATTTTGTAGTGTTTAATTTCTTATTGTTTAGTACTTTTTGTAATCTGAGTTTTATTTATTGAATTCGTAATCTTATTTTTATTTTAATTATACTTCATATCCGTGCAATATTTAATTAAGTATTTCTGTTATTTTTTTTTAATTAAGTGTTTCTGTTAATTTTTTTTAATGAAGTATTTTAATTATATTTCATATCCGGGCATATGTATTAAATTTTTTTTATGAAAAGTCATATCTATTCGATTGTTACATATACAAAGTTAAGATAGAGAAAGCAGTACCTGCGTATGAGTATCCCACATCGGAAAAAAATCGAAATTTATCTTTGAATATATTATATCTTATGTAAGGGTTAGTTGTCAATGTATGGGGTCTGATCCCACTAACATGGACTCACATCACAGCTTCTCTGGGCCTTTAAAATATAATATTTGACCTGGGCCTGTAAGGCCGGCCCTTTTGAATTTTTTGTTATATCTCTATTATTTTGTTCCATTTTTTTTTTCTAATTTGTAAATCGTACAATTTGACTATAAATAATAAATCAGTCCCAAATAGTCATTTTTTTTTTCAATACCTTATTAAACTATTAAATTAATTTTTTATAGCGTTTAATTATTTTTGACAAAAATACAATCTCCTACACAATAAATTATACCGATTATATTCACCGAAACTCTAATTTGTTTTTAACTTATATTAGTATTGATATAGGAAATCAGTAATTTAACTTGTACATCAACTAAAATTAAACTCAAACACAAAGTGATAAATACTAATTTCCTAACTATATATATAGTACTTATTTAATACAGAAAATAATAATAGAATACTATCTTATTAGTAATGTTTTAATAAATTGGACTGAATATGAAAAGACACGATGGATTGACAACTCCAACTTCTCTATTTAATGAATGAAATCATCACAATTTTTTAGGGATAATCTCAAAGAGTCACGTCTCCTCATTTATCTCTATCTACTTCCAATACTCTTGAAAAACTTTGAAAATTCTGGATATGGCTTCTTCATCAAGAAGGCCAAACGATTACGAATGCAACTGGTCCTGGAAGCGGACGGAAACGAAACTTGAAGAGGTTCTTTTGGTTTTTTTTTATATTTTGCATGTATGGTTTTAGCATCGATTTTTTTATTTTGAATGGTTTTTTTGTGTGTAGTTTCTGAGAGAATCCGAGAGGCTTGCCAAAATTGTTGAAGCCAAAGCAAAAGCCGATGCAAATTTGCGTCGATGTGTGGAGGCGCAACATGTATCAACTTTTTTGTTAGAAAATTTGTTACATTATATTCGTGTTATTATTATTTGTTGATTTAATTATGAATGTCTTCCATTTAATCTTTGTAGCGTGAGAAGGCTGAATTCCAGATCGCAATGTGTAAACTGATGACAGATCTAAGTATGAAGCACGCATATGAGAAGGAAATAGCCGAGCTAGAGTGTATTTGGGCAAGGTTAAAGGACCTTCGTGGTCGTAAGGACCAGATAGATTAATTTTATGTTTTATGTAATTTTCAATATTTAATATTCTGAATGTTTTATGTTTTAAATTGTTGGTGTGTTCGTCATTTACAATTATTCTCGCTGAATATATATGTTTTGATTGCTTTAATCGACGGATGAAATTTTACAAATTTACTCAAGGGAAAAACTATTATGACCTAATTAAAATGCTTAAATTCGTATAATTAGTACTATTTCATACAGTATAACAAAATGCGTACAAAAATATATAAAACAAATCTAATGTTTTTTAAAATTAAAATTAAAGTGTGGGTTGACAAATTTTTGATGCATCTTTTACACACACCATCATTCATTCTCCATTAATGCTCCGAAACCCTAAACCAACTAAAGCATCATTGATTCTCATTAAAGCTACAAAACCCTAAATGAAAATAATTCAATTTTAATTTTTTTTATTTTAACTAGTGTTTGATATACTGTATAACATATCGAAAAAATTGCAAATAAAATATTAGTTTGAATTTTTTTGTAATAATAAAATTGAAAGTAAAATATTAATTGTATTTGGATTTAATTGAAAAGACATAAAGCCTTCCAACTACAATTTATCAAGTATTGTATACACAATATTTATTGAATGTAATCATCACAACTCATTAATTGTGTTGACTATAGTTCCAATTTGATTGAAATGAAAACAATATTCAAATTAAAACTTCAAATATTAATTAAATTATAAATTTAATTCTCTTTTAATGTTTAGAATGGGTAAAATAATTTTAATGCCAATTATTATTAATTTTATACATGTTAATTATGACTATAGTATGAAAATTATATTATAAATAATTATACCAATTAAATAAAAATACAAAGGTTATAAATACAAAGATAATTTTATAGATATTATAAAAGATAATTTAAGTGCACTCCATAACAACAGGCTTAAACTCTTCAAGCAAATTTATTGACTAAACTCTCAAAATCAGTATTGACAACGCCTCCAAGCTGAATAATGTCACGAATTCCACGGTACTCCGGCATTCCATTCAGTCGAAAGTCTCTATGCATCTCACATTCCTGTAGTGAAATATAAATGCAAATTAATGTCATAAAAAAATATAATTAACAAAATGGTAATGTTTACTTACAACTCGAGTATCACTGAAAAGACTTAAATAGGCATCAGTGGTTGTGACACAGTTGCTTTCTTCATCGTAGGTGATCCCCGGAAGCATTTTAAATTTTTCGAATGAATAAAATAGCTCCTTCAATTCTTTCAATTTATAGACCAGTTCGATGTTCCGAGAATGACGATAGCGAGCACCAGACATCAACTTCGCGAGTAAATCGAGGGTCAATGCAGTGCCCGGTGCGTGAGATAGATCAACGAACCTGATCCTTAGACGTAAAAAACTAACAAACACGGCCTCATCAGATTTGGACCAAGACATGATTTTGGCTATTTTTTTTTTGTTTGAAATGCATTATGAAATTACAATTACGAATACCTACTTATATAAAAGAAAATATAGACCTCCATTAAATGCATGAAAAGACTAGTAACCAAAACAGCATGCATGTTGCAACATGGATAATTCCAAACTATTATTTGGAAAAAAAAATATTTACGTAAAAAAGGTTTATTGAGAAGTGTGAAAAACCCTAAACCAAAACCCTAAACGAAAAAAATTCAATTTTAACTATTGTTTGATATACTGTATAAAATATCGTAAAAACATTTACAAAAAAATAAATTAATATTGTTTAAATTCACTTATAACTTTTAAAATTTAAAAAAATTGCAAATAAAATATTAGTTCGGTTTTTTTTTAAATAATAAAATTGAAAATAAAATATTAATTGTATTTGGATTTAATTGAAAAGACATAAAGCCTTCCAACTACAATTTATCAAGTAATGTATACACAATATTTATTGAATGTAATCATCACAACTCATTAATTGTTGTGACTATAGTTCCAATTTGATTGAAATGAAACCAATATTCAAATTAAAACTTCAAATATTAATTAAATGATAAATTTAATTCTCTTTTAATGTTTAGAATGGGTGAATATAATTTTAATGCCAATAGTCTATTAATTTTATACATGTTAATTATGACTATGTTAATGTCAAATATATATATACTACCTGTAATTTTGTAATTACATAAAATTAAAATTATTCATGAATTAAATAAGTATATTGAATTGGAGTGGATTGACTCTAAAACTTCCCACCCTACTTATACACAATATTTAATGAGAGAAACTATCACAATTATCATATCAAGAGTCACGCCTCCTAAAATCTCTCCTACATCTTTCTCCACCTTCCAACTACAACACTCCTCCATCGAAGTTGACGTAAATGGAGTCTTCCAAAAGGTCGAACGAAGCTGGAAACACCTCCTCGTCGAAGAGGATTAAAACTGCCGGCGAAAAAGAAGTCGAAAAGGTATTTTTTCTTTTTATTTTCATTTAGGGTTTTATTTTGGCGATTTTTATATTTCGATTGTTTTTCTCCTCGTTAATAGTTGCGAAGGAGTCTGAAAGGTTTGGCAGAGCCATTCAAGCCAAATCGGAAGCGGATGCACGTTTGAATCAACTGATTTTGGACCAACTGGTATTATCAAATATTTTAGAAAATTTGTTATTTTATTTTGTGTTGGTTAAAATTAATATTGTTTTGTTTAATATTTGTAGTATGAAAAGGATCGCTTCCATCGAGAAGCCCTTGCTATGATACAAAAACAACAAATAGAGCACGCAATAGAGATGAAGAAAGCGAAGATAGAGTGCATCCAGACAAGATTAGCGGTGCTCCGAGCTCGCTTGGATCAACTCGATTAAAATTATGTTTATGTAATTTTTTATATTTTTGGTAATATTGTATGTCCGAATGAAATAGATATCCAGTTGATTTTAATTCGGAATTTATATTTTGAGCATCTTATTTTGAGCCTTATTTTTGGTAAAAAATGCTTATATTCGGACGACGATTCTGGGACAATTTAGGGACGTAATTTGGCAAGATTTACGTGCCTTAACTATAATTAAATTGGAATTAGATAATATATTACCAAAGCATTAAAATTAGACCATAATTAATTGATATAGAAAATACTTGCAAAACTGGTTGAGGAACTAATTGAGAAGGCAGTACCCGCGTATCCCACATCGAAAAAATATCAACATTTACTCTTGTATATATTATATCTTATGTGAGGGTTGGTTGTCAATGTATGGGGTTGTCAATGTATGGGGTCTGATCCCACTAACATGGACTCACATCACAACTTGGGCCTTTGAATTATGTTTGACCTGGGCCTCCTTGGCCTTGAATATACTTGAACGGGGCCTGTGAGGCCGGCCCTTTTGAATTTTTTTTAATATCCCTATTATTTTGTTCCAATTTTTTTTTTTATAATTTGTAAATCGTACAATTTGACTCTAAATAATAAATCAGTCACAAATAGTGTTTTTTTTCCCAATACTTTATTAAACTGTTAAATTAATTATTTTTAGCGTTTAATTATTTTTGACAAAAATAAAATCCTTCTGAATTTTTTTTAATATCTCTATTATTTTGTTCCAACTTTTTTTTTCTAATTTGTAAATCGTACAATTTGACTCTAAATAATAAATCAGTCCCGCATAGTGTTTTTTTTCCCAGTACTTTATTAAACTGTTAAATTAATTATTTTTAGCGTTTAATTATTTTTGACAAAAATAAAATCCTTCTGAATTTTTTTTAATATCTCTATTATTTTGTTCCATTTTTTTTTCTAATTTGTAAATCGTACAATTTGACTCTAAATAGTAAATCAGTCCCGAATAGTGTTTTTTTTCCCAGTACTTTATTAAACTATTAAATTAATTATTTTTAGCGTTTAATTATTTTTGACAAAAATAAAATCCTTCTGAATTTTTTTTAATATCTCTATTATTTTGTTCCATTTTTTTTTCTAATTTGTAAATCGTACAATTTGACTCTAAATAATAAATCAGTCCCAAAAGTGTTTTTTTTCCCAATACTTTATTAAACTTTTAAATTAATTTTTTTTAGCGTTTAAGTAATTTTGACATCAACTAAAATTAAACTAATTTAACTTGTACATCAACTAAAATTAAACTTAAACACAAAGTGATAAATACAATTTCAATTTACCAAATTGAAACACAAAGTTATAAATACAATTTCAATTTACCAAATTGAAACACAAGTACAAATGTCAATTACTTGCATTGCATTAATGCAAGTAGGGTGCTTAATGCATTGATAATGATTACAATAAATAGCCGTTAATTAGATATATAATCGATAATTATGCACCAAGTGCAATTTTAATTACAAATCGCAATACCCGATCATAGTTCACCATCAAAAGTAACAAAAAAAAGATGAACTATCAAAAGTTTAACAAAAAAAAAGATAAAAACGATAAAACAGAAACACTGAGAGAAATTCAATCCCTAACATATGTCAAGCCGCATAGTTACACAGCCAGTCCGAATTCACACTACTGAAACCACCATCGCCCATGATCTCACGAAGAACTCCAAGATGGGGCATTCCTTTCACTCTGAACTTGCTCCAACGCGGACTCTCCTAGCATCATAAAATAAGATAAATAATTATATATTGTTAAGGTATAACTGTGTAATTTATCAAAGCGTAGACTTACATTCTTCCCCACTCGATCGAAATACTCATGCATCGCACGGACTCGGTTGGTATTTTCATCGTAATGGATTCCAGGCTGCATTAAGAAAGACTCAAAACTCCACATCTTCTCTTGAAACTCGTGCAATTTCAAGACCAGATGGATCAATCGAACTTTCCGATTCAGAACTCTCGACATTGTCCATGAAACCTCCTCTAGAGCATCTGCAACCTCGTAGTTGTCAGATGTATCTACAACCCCAATTCGAGAGTGCAACAGATCAAGAAAAAATTCCTCGTTGGTTCGGGACCAATTCATTTTTTTTCAGAGATTTAATTTTTCTTTTGGAAGAGAGAGGAGAGACCAGAGTAGTTGAACAGTTTTTTACTTGATGATGGCACCATTTATAGTTGTGATTTACAAGCCATCTATTATTAGTCGTGTATGAACGGTTGTGATCGTTTGGAAGAGAGAGGAAACACGAGAGAAGTTGAACAGTTTTTTTCTGGATGATCACATTAATTAGCCTATAGTCAATCAAATATAAATAGATACACTATACTTGTTTTTTGGAAGTTAAAAGGTCAATGAAAGAAGGAATTAAAAAACGATAAAAAAAAAATTCAAACAAAGATTTAGGGTTTCACAGCATTAATGAGAAGGAATAATGGTTGTGTATAAAATGGGATAAAAGATTACTCATCTCACAATTCTCAATAAACCCTACTCGATAGTAATCATTCATCTTCCACTATGTAACGTACAACCACCAATATTAGGAAAAATATCAATTTTTTTAAATTCTAATTTTTTTTATAAGTAATTTTATTTTCTAAATTAATGCAATTTCTAAATTAATGCAATGTCAAGGAGTAGTTGAAATAAATTAATGAACTCTTTCACGAGTAAATCGTTCGTGATCTTTCAAATGATAACCAAATATTATCTCGTCATATAATTACACTAAATATTCATCCAAATCTTTTAATTTGACCTATGCAGAATCTTTAGAATTTAATTTTAATTATCTTTCGTAAGTTTAATGTTCGAGGAAATTCAATTAAAATCTAGTAACCACTAACAAGTACATTAAGAAAACATTAACGAACATATTTAACGACCACCAAAATAAAACATTAAGAAAACATTAATCGAAAAACAAGTGCATTTTTTTAATTTACATATAAAAAAATACAATATAGTGCATTTTTTTCCATATTGTTTATCAAAAAAAATATTAGATATGTAGGAGTCTTAACAAAAAGAAGAAGAAAATATAACTTAAGCCCAGTATTCATTCTCCACCTTCACAGCATCAGGATGCTTATCCCTTGAAACTCGAAGCAACCACGGCATGTCGGGCCTCCCTTCAAAATAGACACCACGTGCTTCCAACCGGAGATCAGGCGACAGTTAGGGTTGTTGGGCTTGATTTCACGGTACTGATACACCACCTTAGTCTGCCAACCGGTGTAGCCAATCTCAATCTCCACCCAACGTGTCTCCGTGCCGCATATATTGATCACCTCCTTCGGCAGATTCTTGAGAATATTTAAAAACAAATTAGCGCACCATTTTTCCAAATCCACAAAAAATTAAAAACAAATTAGCGGACCTTACCATTCGATACTTGTATTCCCACGTCTTGCACAGTGTGTTGAATTGAACTCTTTGCGAGGTCCTGGCAAGATACCGACGTTCGTCCGGCGAAAGATTGCCTCGCGAGAACATAGCCTTCCTAGTCTGAGATCTAGTTTTCCTATTCTCAGATCGATTTTGTTTGGCCATTTGGAGAGATAATGGAATATGAAAGTTAGAGAGTGAAAAATGAGGAAGGCATCTAGTGTGAAACGAAATTAAATAAATAGGGTCTCATAAATTCACTATTTTTAAACTCGTTACTCATTAATTATGAAGACGACTCATAAGAAAATTATATCAATTGAGTAGGGATAAAATTCCCTAGTCCACTTTCATGTCCCACTATGGTGTCTCACTATAAAATTTAATATTTTAAAAATGTTTATTAAAAAAAAAATTATAGTGTATGTGTGAATTCACTAATCATCTCTATAGTAAGATTGAATTCGAATTTCCCATATTATATCCTATAGTCTATGATTTCACTAAAAATGAAAATAACTCATCACTTGTTCATTTGATCTTGAACAAGAAGCCTATACTATATAGTGTATGTGAGAATTCACTAATCATCACTATAGTAAAGATTGAATTCGAAATTCCCATATTTTAGCCTATAGTCTATGATTTCACTAAAAATTAAATTAACTCATCACTTGTTCATTTGATCTCGAACAAGAAGCCTATACTCTATAGTGTATGTGAGAATTCACTAATCATCACTATAGTAAAGATTGAATTCGAATTTCCCATATTTTAGCCTATAGTCTATGATTTCACTAAAAATTAAATTAACTCATCACTTGTTCATTTGATCTCGAACAAGAAGCCCATACTCTATAGTGTATGTGTGAATTCACTAATCATCACTATAGTAAGATTGAATTTGAATTTCCCATATTTTATCCTATAGTCTATGGTTTCACTAAAAATGAAAATAACTCATCACTCATTCATTTGATCTCGAACAAGAAGCCTATACTCTATATATAGTGTATGTGAGAATTCACTAATCATCACTGTAGTAAGATTGAATTCGAATTTCCCATATTTTATCCTATAGTCTATGGTTTCACTAAAAATGAAAATAACTCATCACTCATTCATTTGATCTCGAACAAGAAGCCTATACTCTATATATAGTGTATGTGAGAATTCACTAATCATCACTATAGTAAGATTGAATTTGAATTTACCATATTTTAGCCTATAGTCTATGATTTCACTAAAAATGAAAATAACTCATCACTTGTTCATTTGATCTTGAACAAGAAGCCTATACTATATAGTATATGTGGGAATTCACTAATCATCACTATAGTAAAGATTGAATTCGAAATTCCCATATTTTAGCCTATAGTCTATTATTTCACTAAAAATTAAATTAACTCATCACTTGTTCATTTGATCTCGAACAAGAAGCCTATACTCTATAGTGTATGTGAGAATTCACTAATCATCACTATAGTAAAGATTGAATTCGAATTTCCCATATTATATCCTATAGTCTATGATTTCACTAAAAATGAAAATAACTCATCACTTGTTCATTTGATCTTGAACAAGAAGCCTATACTATATAGTGTATGTGGGAATTCACTAATCATCACTATAGTAAAGATTGAATTCGAAATTCCCATATTTTAGCCTATAGTCTATGATTTCACTAAAAATTAAATTAACTCATCACTTGTTCATTTGATCTCGAACAAGAAGCCTATACTCTATAGTGTATGTGAGAATTCACTAATCATCACTATAGTAAAGATTGAATTCGAATTTCCCATTTTATATCCTATAGTCTATGATTTCACTAAAAATGAAAATAACTCATCACTTGTTCATTTGATCTTGAACAAGAAGCCTATACTATATAGTGTATGTGGGAATTCACTAATCATCACTATAGTAAAGATTGAATTCGATTTTCCCATATTTTAGCCTATAGTCTATGATTTCACTAAAAATTAAATTAACTCATCACTTATTCATTTGATCTCGAACAAGAAGCCTATACTCTATAGTGTATGCGAGAATTCACTAATCATCACTATAGTAAAGATTAATTCGAATTTCCCATATTTTAGCCTATAGTCTATGATTTCAATAAAAATTAAATTAACTCATCACTTGTTCATTTGATCTCGAACAAGAAGCCCATACTCTATAGTGTATGTGTGAATTCACTAATCAACACTATAGTAAGATTGAATTCGAATTTCTCATATTTTATCCTATAGTCTATGGTTTCACTAAAAATGAAAATAACTTATCACTCATTCATTTGATCTCGAACAAGAAGCCTATACTCTATATATAGTGTATGTGAGAATTCACTAATCATCACTATAGTAAAGATTGAATTCGAATTTACCATATTTTATGCCTATAGTCTATGATTTCACTAAAAATTAAAATAACTCATCACTTGTTCATTTGATCTCGAACAAGAAGCCTATACTCTATAGTGTATGTGAGAATTCACTAATCATCACTATAGTAAGATTGAATTCGAATTTCCCATATTATATCCTATAGTCTATGATTTCACTAAAAATGAAAATAACTCATCACTTGTTCATTTGATCTTGAACAAGAAGCCTATACTATATAGTGTATGTGGGAATTCACTAATCATCACTATAGTAAACATTAAATTCGAAATTCCCATATTTTAGCCTATAGTCTATGATTTCACTAAAAATTAAATTAACTCATCACTTGTTCATTTGATCTCGAACAAGAAGCCTATACTCTATAGTGTATGTGAGAATTCACTAATCATCACTATAGTAAAGATTGAATTCGAATTTCTCATATTTTAGCCTATAGTCTATGATTTCACTAAAAATTAAATTAACTCATCACTTGTTCATTTGATCTCGAACAAGAAGCCCATACTCTATAGTGTATGTGTGAATTCACTAATCATCACTATAGTAAGATTGAATTCGAATTTCCCATATTTTATCCTATAGTCTATGGTTTCACTAAAAATTAAAATAACTCATAACTTGTTCAATGTTTTCGTAATTAATTAAATTTTATATTAGTACCGTCCATGTTTTCGTGAATATATAGTTTCATTAAGATTTCATTGTAGTTCGAATCTCATGATATAAGAAATCTAAACCTTACTCTATTAATTATCCTAGTTATATTATAATTTATGTTAAAATTTAATAAATAGTTTTTGTTTTCGTTTTACGAGAAATCCTTTTAGTTGGCTTAAATTTCTTACAAGCAACCACTCAATTTTAATCATTTCTTTAGGTGTCCATTGCAATTCCCAACGCAGCTTAATTGGTCAATTTTTTCACTATTATCTAAGAAAGATTTTAGAACAAAAAATTTGAACTAATCATATCCCTCGAAAATTTTGAACAAAAAGTTTGAAATATATCCCTCGAAATTTTGAACACAAAATTTGAACTATTCCCTCGAAGATTTGAACAAAAAATTGGAACAATTCCCTTGAAGATTTGAACAAAATATTTGAACAAAATTTTGAACAAAAAATTGTAATTTGTTTTACAAAACAACGATTGAGAATTTTGGTGATATATCCCTCGAAGATTTGAACAAATAATTTGAACTAATCCCTCCATCCAAAAAAAGAATAAGAATTTAATAATATTTAATAGTGAACAGTGTGTTATGTACTTATGTCTCATAAAAATGTTAGATTCCATTACGAAAAAATTTTCATATCATACTAATTGAAAAAATTATATTTCAAAACACTAATTTAGATTTCATCAATTTTCCCTAAATCGTAATAATTAGTAATTTCAAAAAAAATTCGAAAAAACACACTCATTTTTTTTTTGCAAATTAACTTTATATGTTTAAAATATTAATAAAATAATAATAAATTTGAAATAAACCTTTAACATTCAATGCTAAACACTCATTAATTCTTACGCTTCCTTTCTTCACACTCAATCACAATTTCCGGTGTGACCCTATTGGTTCTTTTTTCTCACTTTAATTGTAATTGTAATTAAGTTGTGCATGCTAAGCTTCAAAATAAATATTTGAACCAAAACATTAGAATTGAATTAATCGCCCGATTAAATATGCATGCTTGCTAATTGCATTATATGGATTAATTAAAGGTTGTCGGATGTGGGATGAGGGATAGGGTTCTCTTTATATATATGAGAGTTCTTATTGTCCCCAACCCATCATCTCAACCCATCATCTCTTCATATCTTAACTATGGAATCTAGCAGAATAGGACTCTTCAAAAGATCAGGAAACAAAAAATGGAAAAAAATACACCCTACAAAAAATTTTCCCCTCTCGCCCCAACCGAGAGTGATAGCCCAACTAAGGCCACAAACCCTACCAAGAAGGAAACCCCTACCAAGAAGGTCACTGTCACCCCTACCAAGAACGACAAGAAGGCAACCCCTACCAAGAAGGCCACCCCTACCAAGAGCGTCTCCGAATGGATTGTGCCTCCCTCCCCACGGAGTTTGGAATTTCTCTATAAAACTCTAAGAGAGGATCACAATAATCTGAAGGTAGAGATTAAGGAGCTCTTTGATCGTATGACATCATTTGCTGATGATGACATTATGAGGGAGTTGCTTCTTGAGAACTACCCTCTCACCAAGCTATACGATAGCTTTCTGACGATGGAGAAGCGTGGAGAAGAAGAGGGCACTTCAAGCCAAGTTCCCGTCATTGTCATTCCCGATTCCAGCACAAGCAACGTTTAACGTTGCTTTCTTGCTTTTTTGTGGGTTTTCTATGACCCAACCATTATCGAACGGGGCTTTTTAATTTTCTTTTGATGTATTTTCTTTCTTCAAAGAACTATCTATTAATTTATGCATTTGGTTTTCTATTATGTTGGTCTCTTATATTTTTCTTTACGCGAATATCATGTTATATATACTTTCCAAGCATGAGGCGGCTAAATTTATTGTTAAAATAAACTAAAATCATCGAGCACATTTAGAACTACACCGTAAAACCCTAAATGCTTCAAAAATTTCGAGTAATAATACATCGTGAATTTGAGTATTCGAATATAATACTATGTTATAAAGTGATGTATTTTTTTTAATTTAATAGTTCATAATTCCATATCTCATCCTAAATTAACTTAAATATTGATACATCATGAAGTATACTCCAATAAGTTCATAAATTTTATGGTCCGTGTTTTAATATATGGTTTATAATTTCATATATTATAGACAAGAAAGCTTCTTTTAATCTTTATTAAATTTGAGTAACAACACAGACGTGTAGCTATTTTACAAGTCGTAATCACATATAAAATAGATAAAATAAAATAATTGGTAAAACCTAGATATAATAGGATAATTTAATTAACTAAGGAGACTAAAACAGTAGGTAAATATGAATAATAAGAACATTTGTGCTTATCACATATCGATCCCATCCTAAAGTAAGAGTGATAGAGGTTTAATATATATATATATATATGTTATATTTTTTTTGAAAAAATATATTTGAGTAGTAGCCACGAATTAATCTATATATCTATCACTAATTTTAGGATGAGATGTGTAATATATACTTTAATTTGGTCGAATATACTCGAATATGTTTTAATTTGAAAGTATAACATATATTATAAGGTAAAACCTATATATAAAGTGATATTTGAAAGTATATCATATATTAAATAACACATATTATATAAGGTTAAACCTAGATATAATAGGATAATTTAACTAAGGAGATTAGATTACAATCGAATGTTGAATATGAATAACAAGAATATTTGTGCTTATCATATCTCATCCTAAAGTAAGTGATACAGGAATATATATATTCGAATATCAACTATTATTAATGTAGAGATAGATTATATTATGTATGAACATATTGAAATCGATAAATAATTGAGCATTAATACAAAAACAGTAAATTCTAGAGGCATAATCAACGCACAATACAAAACTTCATTCATACAAATAAAATAAAATAAAACTTGAAATATAAATTATTGCACAAAGATATCCGAACTAATTCAAGTTAAATTAGCAATACAAAACGAACAACAAATTCCAACTACGAAGCCCAAAATAAAGAAATTCAATCTCGATGTTATCTTCTTCTCTTCAATGTTTCTGCACTTCTTCATTTTTGGATATCTTGAACTAATTTCACCATTGCTCGACTCGGAATATGAATCGACGTCACCACTCCATCCACTATCATATTCTTGGCCTTTCAAAATCATATATTTTTTATAGGCCTCAACCGCTTGATCTTCAGTTGGAAACGACTTGTACAAGCTTCCCCTAACACCGAGTACATATGGAGCACAATCTACCCAATCTGAATATACTCCCGTTCGGATGCCTTCGAAGACAACATAAAATTTCTGCCTATCGCTATGTTTGATTTGCATTGAGGATCGATATATGTTAACAAAATGGAAATAGTTAAAATTGAAGATGAATGATAATATAGAATACTAACCCTATTTCAAGATCGAAAATGGAGAGATATTTTGATGAAGAATGAAGATGAAAGAGAATAATGAATACTTAACCCTAATTTTATTGGAAATAACAAAATAATTTTTAATGTTTAGAGAGAGAGAGATTCGAATTTTGAAATTTGAATCTCTTGTTTTCCTTCTCTCACTAGATTAAGAGGGAAAGGGTAATAAAGTAAAATACAATACAGCACTAATGACTATTATTATTTAATAAAGCAATATATATGATAATTACTAACACACCCTCATGTGGCCAGGCCACAATGTGGCCGCATAGACTTACTGTAAGAGAAATGGCGCATTCGTTTGAGCAGAAAAAATGACTATATATCATATACTCTTTATCTAATAAAAAATCAGATGAAAAAAAAAATGTAAGAGCAGAGACGGTGGAAATCCCTATCAATTTAGAACAAATTTCACCAATTTCTCCCAAATCCACAATTCCCAACCATAAACAAAGTAGGAGTATTATTAATTAAACTAATTGAATCTAATTTAACCACATTTGAAGAAAAGGGATAAAATGCACGGAGCTCAATGAGAGACAGAAATTCTAATTGAATTTCTTAATTTATTGCAGAGAAAATACATAAATTAAACTATGTTTACTAAGTGGTTGCGTGGCATAATCACATTTTAATATTGAATTTTGTGTTTTGCAACTACTAAATTCTCTAGAGATAAAAAAAAAACTAAATTATTTCACTAAATCACAAATATAAATAAATAGGAGCGTTTATTGACAAATTAAAATCACTCCAAAAACTGTAAAAAAAAAAACTATACTGGATACGAAACTCTATTTATAATCACAGTCACTCATCAACTCTTAAAGCCACTCTAAAAACACAAGAGAGAGAGAGAGAGAGAGTATGGAAGAAGCCATGAGAGTTTTGATGGAGAAGTTGCGGGAAGCATTCGCAGACCTGGTAAACTTAGGCGGCGAGGCGCTAGCACCGGAGGAAACTGCGGTTGAGGAGATCAATAACGCTCAGTCGTACTTGATTACTGAAGAAACTGTGAATCATTCATCGATTTATTTCACAGAAAATATCAAAAAATATCTCAATACAGCAAAATATAGAATTACGAGTACAAAACAAGTGTGTTTCTTCTTTTTATAGCTAGGATACAAAAGTGCGGGAAAAGAAAACTAAATCTACGGCTACGAGTATTGATCCACGTCTTGCTAAATCAACGGTGTGGATATAGATGATATGTGTGGTCCTGCTGCCTCGTTGGCACACATGCATGCATCCCATGCATGCACTGATAGTGAAATCCCTACGCTGCTCCTTTGCTTGTTCCGTTCTTCTTCAGCAAAATATCTGCATTGTTAACAGCCCCCCGCAGTCCCGACACGGTGGAGATCACTATGTCGGAGGGTGGTTAATAGCGATAAAAAACGCGGCCCCGAAAGCGACTTTGTGAACAAATCCGCAAGCTGAGCAGAAAAAGGAACATAAGAGGGAGAAATAAACCCGTGTTTAAAATGAGTGCGAGCAAAGTGACAATCGATGTCTAAATGCTTGATCATCTCGTGATAAACTTGATTTTGTGAGATTTGAATTGCAGCTTGATTATCACAGTATATAGGAATTGGGAGAGCAAGAGGGACCAAGAAATCACGCAACATGAAAGATAACCACAATAATTCACAGGTGGTGTAGCTGAGGCTACGGTACTCCGCCTCTGCGGTGGACAAGGACATGGTGTCTTGCTTCTTGCACAACCATGAGACTAAACAAGAACCTAAAGAAATGCAATAGCCAGTTAAAGAGTGCCTGGTATCAAGGTACGACCCCCAGTCAGCATCACAATGAGCCTTGAGCTCAAATGAAGGGGAAGAGGAGTATAAAAGACCCAGAGATGGTGTTCCTTTTAGATAGCCCAGTACATGTAGTGCAGCATTCCAGTGATCAACTGTGGGTGCATTCACAAACTGACTCAATTATTGTACAGAATAGGAAAGGTCTGGCCGTGTAAGATTTAAATAGAGGAGTTTACCCACCAGCCGTCTATAGGAGTCAGAATTCTCTAAAAGATCTTCTTTTTTGTGCAAAGTGAGTCCAGAGGGGAATGGTGTACTAGCTGTTCTACTCTCACTCATCCCAGCTGAGTCAAGAAGATCTAAAATGTATTTTCGTTGACATAAGAAGGTTCCTGTATGAGATCTTGCTATTTCCATTTCTAGGAAGAACTTAGCCTCTCCTAGATCTTTGATAGTAAAGGCTTGGTGTAGAGAATCCTTTACTAAAGTTATGAGTTCAATAGAGGGACCTAGGAGCAGAATATCATCAACACATATGAGGAGAGCAATAAAAGAAGATCCTGAACCTTTGAGATAAAAACAATGATCACTAGAATACTGTAAAAATCCAAGAGAAATGAGGTGCTTACCTAACTCATGGTTCCATTCTCTATAGGCCTGTTTGAGCCCATATAAGCTCTTGGTGAGCTTGCAAACTTCTCCCTTGTTGCCTTTGTTGTAACCCTGTGGCAATGCCATATAGATTTCATCAGTAAGATGCCCATGTAAGAAGGCATTATTGATGTCTATTTGGTGTAAATTCCAAGAAAACTGTGTTGCCAAAGCAAAAAATAGTCTCACTGTCACCATCTTGGCCACAGGGGAGAATACTTCATGATAATCAATTCCAAATGATTAATTGTACCCTTTGGCCACTAGACGTGCCTTATAGCACTCCACAGAGCCATCTGATTTCAATTTGACCTTAAAAACCCACTTGGATCTTATGGCTACCTTTCCAGCATGCAGTGTAGTCACTTCCCAAGTATGATTCTCTTCCAGAGCTACTAACTCTTTCTCCATAGCAGCCTGCCATTCAGGTACTTCATACTTGTCAAGCTTCTGAGTAGCTTTTAGGTTCTTTGATAATCTGGACATTCATCAAACATGCAATGTATTCAGTAGACAAAGCTAAAGAAATGTAATGAGGAAAAGTATGAGATGTGAGGCTTTGTGAAGCATCTGCAATGTCTGAGATACTTGCAGAATTACAAATGTAATCCTGAAGATAAGATGGTGGATGACAAGTTCTAGTACTTCTTCTAAGCACTGGAACATCAACTGCATTTGGAGTAATTTGTAATTCAGGTGAAGGTTGATTCCCAGTAGTTAATAATTCTGAGAACTCAGTTTCTGTAGATGAAGATACGGGTTCAAGAACATCATGCTCTAAGTGTGTTGCAGAGGAGGGAAAAATATCTGTATTGATGACAGGATCAACAGGAACTAGGGGTGTAAGTGAGTTGAGCCTACTCGCGAGCTACTCGGGATTGACTCGAACAAAACTCAAACTCGACTCAAAGTAAGTCGAGTCGAGCTCGAGCTCGAGCTTCATTATATGCAACTCGATAGGCTCGCGAGCCTTATCGAGCTTAAGGGTGGTTTGACATTTTTACCCTTTCTATTATCTAGTATTTACATTTCTACCCTAGCATATAAAAGGATTAGAGATAAGAGATGATTCATTTCAAACCCTAGCTGTAATTCCTCCACCTCCCAGTCCTTCCATCGGTCAATAATATTAGAATCTGATAAATCAGCCCGAACCGGCTTACTAATAGGATGCCCCAATACATTACAAAATTTCGCTTTAGCCAATTTCGCAATCAGAGGAATAATTGGAACAAGGGTATCGAGCTTCTTAATAGTATTATTGATTAGAAATGAATTTTCTAGAATTTGACTCCGTACCACGACGGAAGGGTTCGTTTGCACGTTTGAAAGATAGCCCAAAATTTCAAGGGAATGCTTGGAAAATTGATTTATCCAAATCCTTCTTGGATGAAACCACACCGAAAAATGCCATTGCCAAAAAGTGACAAGGTAAAATTTCCATTTATTCATGAAAAGAGATGTCCTTTTTGAAGCCAGAATGGATTTTCTTTGATACCTAATATAATGCATACAGGGTTCCTCGAGCAACCCTAGGTTCGCCCACAAATCCTTAACAAAAACAAAGACGTTCACAAGACGTTCTGTTTTTATTTTTATATAAAAATAGATTCGTTCAAGAAGAACTCCAGAAGATGTTGATCGTAAATGAAAAGATTGGTTACATAGAAAGACGAAAACAGATTCGTATTCACATACGTAAGAATTATATAAGAAAAAAAAGAGTCTTTGATTTCTTTTTGATAAAGAGGAGCTTACTTTCTTTGGAGTAATAAGACTATTCCAATTACAATATTCATTGAGAAAGACTCGTAATAAATGCAAAGAAGAAACATCTTTTACCCAACAGCGAATAGTTTGAATCAAGATTTCCGCATGGACAGAGTGAGGTATTAGTATATCTAACACAAAATTTAAATGTGAAAAATTGTCCTCTAAAAAGGGAAATATTGAATGAATTGATCGTAAATTCTGAGATTTTACTATCTTGCCCTTTTTCCCTTCTAAACAAGATATTAATTGTAGAGAAAATGGAATTTCGACAATAAAAGCAAACCCCTCTGATCTAATTTGAGAATACAAATTCTTGTTGCGCGCCCAAAATGGATTTTGGTTAGAATCATTCGAAGAAATAAAAAAATGATTCTGTTGATACATTCGAGTAATTAACCGTTTCACAATCCGTAAACTGGATTTATTGTCATAACCCGGATTTTCCGACAAAATTGATCTATTCAAAGCACGATTATGAGCAAACACATAAATATACTCCTGGAAGATAAGTGGATATAGAAAGTCATGTTGTTGAGATCTCTTTAGCTGTAAATATCTTTGACGGGTTAGTGTAAGCTTATCCATGCAGTTATGCACTCTTCGAATAGGAATCCATTTTCTGAAAGATCCTGGCTTTCGTACTTTGGTGGATCTCCGAGATCCTTTCAATGACCTATGTTGTGTTGAAGGGATATCTATCTAATCCGATCGATTACGTAAAGCCCGCGATAGCAACGGAACCGGGGAAAGTATACAAAAAGGACAGTTCTTTTCTATTATATTAGATTAGTATTAGTTAGTGATTTAGATTAGTTAGTGATCCTGGCTTAGTGAGTCCTTTCTTCCGTGATGAACTGTTAGCACCAGTCCTACATTTTTTCTCCGTGGGCCGAGGAGAAAAGGGGCTCGGCGTGTACACGAGAGAAGCAAGGAGGTCAACCTCTTTCAAATATAAAATATACAACATGGATTCTGGCAATGCAATGCAGTTGGACTCTCATGTTGATCCGAATGAATCATCCTTTCCGCGTAGGTAAATCTTTGCCTGCTAAGCAAGAGGCTAGCAAATTACAAATTCTGTCTCGGTAGGACATGTATTTCTATTACTATGAAATTCATAAATGAAGTAGTTAATGGTGGGGTTACCATTATCCTGTAATTCCTCCGCCTCCCAGTCCTCCCAACCTACGCCTCCCAGTCCTCCTAACCTAATTCTCAGCCGCTATTCGCTTATTCCCGTATTCTCTCCCAACTCGCAATCACGCACACCGCACGCCGACCACTCCTCCGGCTACAATGCTGATTACGCATAAATGAGAAATATCACTGTGATGGATTATTACAGTCCAAGTGCATCGTCACTCGTCTCTGAGCTGTGAGCCTGTGAGACGGTGGAGGCAAGGCATAGTTTGGCTGGCCAGTTTCTGATTGTTTCGTTGTTCAAGGAGTACCAAAATGCAGCTATGGCGGTGAGCTATTAGCTTTGGCTGGATAATTTATGTTAGAACAGTGATAATTCTATATTTTGTGTATATTGTGAATTCAACTAATTTAATGGAGAATTCTGCAATCCTTTTATTTTGTTGTTCTAAATTCTGTATTTTGCTATTCCAAATTCTGCAATCATTTTATTTTGCAGACATGCTTCCTTACATTTCACACACAGTCTTTCTCTTTTTAAGGTTGTACTAAAATTAAGTTTCATTCAGTATCTGAATGCATGCCCTATTTAATTAATTCTCTCATCTGATCCATTCAATATTCGAGTGTTGCCCAGCAAAAATATATGACAATCAATTCAAATTTGTAAAAGCATTAAGAAATTAGAATCTAATTGCATAATGACACGGCATATCTAAGAGATTAAATAAATAGGTTTGACTATAGTATTTCTTGGGAAAATGATAGAATTGTTTGTGGCGTGTATTGGTGTATAGCATATGATTTTTTTTAATTGATTGTGAACCACACAATTAGTTGTCATTCTTTGTTAATTTCATTTTGCGATAATTTTAATTGATTGTTGATTTTTTTTAATTGATTGTGAATCATTCAACTAATAAGTTGTCCATCTCTATATAACAACAACTGATAAGTGATTATTTCAAAATAGTCTTTGAAAAAAAAAAGAGAAACTGACTGGCGGTTATACATGGGTGCTATATAAATAATTTTGTGTGTTTTAAATATCTTTTTTCTTTCTTTTATTCCAGGCTTGCAGGTTGTTCCACGAGCTGACAGAGTTTTAGTTCGTCTGGAGGCTCTACTTGAGGTACCATTTTTCATGTTTTCTCCATTTTTTTAAATTAAATTTTGTTGAATGTTTCAAGTTATAAGCTTTTATTTTGTTGTTTGGGATTTGGGCAGATGATTTTTTTTTATTGATCATTATGTGATAATATGTTCTATTTAGTTTGAATAATGTAGTGATATTATTTTAAATATCATTTCAGATCCAAAAATGTCATTCTCTCCTCCTGAAGTCTATGTACCACTACCAGCTTCGCAAAACTCAACTGATGATCAATCTTCACCCATTGAAACTCTGAATTCCTTTGATGATGCTGCTGCTAGGTCCGCTGCAAATACTAACAATACCAGTAGTCAATGCCATACTGCTGAAGATGATCCACATTTTGCACCGAAGAAAAGACAAAAGACATCTAAAGTATGGTTAGAATTTCATGAAATTGTTGATGGAAACAAAGCAGAGTGCATACATTGCAAAGCTCAATTATCCATATTGAAGAGTAAGAGCACTACCCACCTCTCCAGACACTTGGATGCATGTATGAAGTGAAAAATGCATCAGAAGCATCAAAGAAAGCTTAGCTTGCAACCAATTAATGAAGATAGTGAACAAATAGTCCAACTTGCACTCACAGATGGCAAGTTTGACATGGCCAAAATGAGAGAGTCAGTTGCACATTGGATTCTGATGCACGAGCATCCATTTACAATTGTAGAAGAGGAAGGCTTCAACATGATGCAAAAGCGTGGTATCTTTGAGTGGCAGAAGGTGTCACGTAATACAATCAAGAAGGATTGTGTTCAAGTGTTTGAAGTTGAGAAGAAAAAATTGAAGGCACAATTGAAGAACATCTCCAAAGTTAGTGTGACTACAGATTTGTGGAGATCAACCAACCAGAATATTAGATACATGGTTCTCACAAGACATTTTATCGATCCCAATTGGAAATTGCAAAAAAGAGTTCTTAGTTTTGTTCATCTACCGTCTCCTCATCGTGGTATTGAGATTGCAGATAGCCTCTATAAGTGTATGAAAGATTGGGGTATAGAGAATAAGATATTCACCATTTCAGTTGATAATGCTTCAAACAATGATGTCGCCATCAGGATTTTGACGGATACTTTCTCAAGAAACAAGAAGCTACTTTGTGGAGGGAAATTGTTTCATGTACGGTGTTGTGCACACATCTTGAACCTTATGGTTCAAGATGGGCTATCAGAAATTTCCCATATTATTGAAGACATACATGAGAGTGTGCTTTTCATCAACTATAATGAGGCACGACTTCGAGTGTTTTCTGAAATTGTGCAACAGCTGCAACTACCACATCGAAAGCTGATTCTTGAGTGCAAGACCAGATGGAATTCCACATATGGCATGCTATCCTCTGCCATCAAGTTTAAAGAGGTCTTTCCAAGGTACAAAGAGAGAGAACCACGATATACTTGTTGCCCAAGTAGTGAAGATTGGTTGAAAGTTGAGAAGGTGTGTTCTGTTTTAGAAGTGTTTGATTCAGCCACTAAAATCATCTCTGGGAGTGAGTATCCAACTTCCAATTTATTTTTTAATGAAATTTATCGAATCAAAGTGGTGTTGGATAAGATTTATGGGAATGGAGCTGAAGATAATGACTTTCTTCATGTCATGGTTGGAGCTATGAAGAAAAAATTTGACAAATATTGGAGTGAGTGCAACTTGTTGATGTCTATAGCTGCTATTTTAGATCCAAGATGCGGGTAATTGAGTTTAGCTTTCCCAAAATGTATGATAAAGATGAAGCTCGGGATAATATTGATAAAGTCAAAGAAGCATTGTATGAGTTATACAATGAATATGTGGCTGAAATGTATTCTGATGGCTCAACTCAAAATGATGAAGTTGTTGGTAGTGCTCTCAATTGCACAAGTAGTCAAGAATCAGCTTCAGTTTCTAGTTGGTCTGAGTTTACTCAATTTGTGAAGTCAGTTGAAACTATTCAACCACAGAAGTCAGAGTTGGACAACTACTTAGAAGAAGGTTGTTTTATCTGTGAAGAAAACTGGACACCATTTGATGCTTTGGAATGGTGGAGAGTGAACACCTTGAAGTATCGTATTTTGTCTAAAATGGCTCGCGACATACTAGCTATTCCTGTCTCGACCGTGGCATCTGAAGCTACTTTTAGTGCAGGGAGTCGAGTTATTGATGCCTATCGTGCCTCACTAAATGTTGATACTGTCCAAGTATTGATTTGTGGTGGAGATTGGTGTCGTAGTCTCTA
This sequence comes from Perilla frutescens, assembly GCA_026008535.1. NCBI lineage: Eukaryota > Viridiplantae > Streptophyta > Magnoliopsida > Lamiales > Lamiaceae > Perilla > Perilla frutescens. The sequence goes on along the minus strand of BRKX01000018.1, from coordinate 7,633,289 downwards.
TGGTGTGAAAAGAAAAAACAAAGTGAGTTAAATTTTTTGTGTTTGCTTGTGCTTTATTTTTCTTATTTTTATTCTAATTACCTATATCAATTAATATCTTTTAATTTTATTTTTCTTTTTGTAGAGTGAGAAAAAGCCTCAAGAGATTATGTTGCCCATTCCTTGATGATGGAAGGTACATACAAATTTATGCATGAATTCTTGTATAAGACTGATTTTGGTACAATTGCTACTTGCTAGTTGAAGTAATTGGTTTAATTGTAATGGTAGCTTGTCAACTATGACTCTAGAGAATTCCTCATACAGCAACTGTGTGTCTGTGACTTATATATTGATATGGGAGATTTCATGCTCTACTTAAAATAGGTTTCATGTATTTGAACCCAACACTCATATTTGCAAAATGATGATTTCATTTGATCTTGTTTTGTTTTTAAAGAGAAGATGAATATATGGTGGTTGAAGCTCAATATTTTTTTTCCCTTTTGTTGCAGGTTTGCAGCTAATTGCATGTTGGAGTTGGAGGAGAATATATGCTGGTTGAAGCTTATTATTTTTTATTATGTTTTATTCCAAAACTCAGACAAGATTGCTAGTTTATTTCAATGATTGTCTAATTTATTTGAACCGTAAGCTTGCTACTTTATTTCAGTAGAATTTGTAAGATGACTCATTTATATTGTTGGGATTTAATTTTCCATCATTTAATTCAATTAAATAGAGAGAACAATAAAATAAAAATAATCGAGTCGAGTTCGAGCTCGAGCTCGAGCTTGAGCTCGAGTTTGAGCTTGAGCTCGAGCTCAAGCTCGACTCGAGTTTGACAATCGAGTCGAGCCGAGTCGAGCTCGAGATTAATGATTTTGTGATCGAGTCGAGCTCGAGCTCGGCAAAATAGAACTCGGCCGAGTCGAGCTCGAGCTCGAGCTTTCAATCTTCTGAGTCGAGTCGAGTTCGATCACCCCAGTACTCGACTCGACTCGGCTCATTTACACCCCTAACAGGAACTGATAATTGAAAACTTTGAAATGGCAAAGAATCCTTCTGCAATGTCTGAAGTGGAAAAACAGTAGGAAGGAAAACAACATCCCTGCTGATACTTATCTTGTGACTTACCAAATCATAAAGAGTGTAGCCTTTGTGATGTGGAGAAAAACCAAGAAATATACATCTCTTGCTTCTGAGATCAAACTTGCTCTTAGAAGGTAAATTATTTCCCATATAAGCCAGACAACCAAAAGGTTGTAAATCATGAAGCTGTGGAGTTTTCCCATATAACACTTCATAAGGAAAAATCCAGTCCAAGACTACTGAAGGTAGTCTGTTAATGAGCCATGTTGCATGTAGTATAGAGTATGGCCAAAAGTGAGAGGGCAAACCAATGTGAAACATTAAAGCCCTTGCTATCTGTAGTAAATGTCTATGTTTTCTCTCCACTACCCCATTTTGTTGAGGGGAATAAGAACAGGTTCTTTGATGATGAATACCATTCTCCTGCACAATTGTCTGAACAATATGGTTAATAAACTCCCCTCCATTGTCTGTTTTGAGGGTTTTAACTTGCTTCCCAAACTGAGTATGAACCATGTGTAGAAAGTTCTTGATTATAGTCCATACCTGAAGCTTGGACTTGAACAAAAAAGTCCAAGTAGCTATACTGTGATCCTCAACAACAGTGAGAAAAAATGAAGTTCCTGCCACAGTTTCTATATTACATGGACCCCAGACATCCATGTGTCCAAGATCAAACAACTCATCACTTCTCCTGTGCAGCAAAGAAAAAGGGTTCTTTTGTTGCTTTGCTTGACAACATACTTCACAAGCTTTCAGTGTCTCCAAATCTTCTGATCTTATTCTTTTCTTACACTGAGTAAGATGCTTGACGCGCTGTCGTTTCGCGCGCAAAAATATATTTATAAACTCCTGTGCCCACAGCGAGCGTAGCTAGCCAATGAGTACAGGTCGATCCCACAAAGAGCTGTTGCGATTCTATCTTCAAGTATCCAATCACAAAGGGGGTTTTGGTATTGTCACTATACTGAAATTAAATCTGCAAAAGAAACTAAAGAAAACTATCAAAAAACAAAAGGTTCTGGCATTTGAATTAGATCTTGGTTAAACATAAAACAACTCGATCATGGGCACACTGATTTTCATACATGATAAGTCATCTAGTTATGGTGACCGAATTCCTCTCATGCGTCTCCTCATCCATCCTTTCATTTTAGGTTTAAAAGTTATTCCTCTTCGATTAAACCCCTAACCAGTTACCCACCTCCCGATTCCTCTAAGAGATGTAAGCAAACAAGCAGCAGTGTGCCCTAGACGGACCCAGATCTGTTGTGTTCAACTGATTCCTCTTGTGCCCACAACACCCCATTAATTCCCTTATTACTATATGAACCAACACACAGTCACGATTCGCCAATTCAATTAATAGTGGTGTGCCCTCTTTACCTAACGAGTGATCAGCCACATTGGGCACTTCAGACACACACTCACGTGGAACAAGGCTCAAGAATTAACGGAAACTAATCATGCATTACTATGCCCATTTTGGCCTCACGAGTCCAGATTTATGCTTAATCCAATTTCATCATTCAAATGCCAGAATTAAAGATCTAGCCGAGAAGGCTAGACATAATTAAACTTGCAGAATTTAAAGACATAAAAATAAACGAAAACTTACGGAATTAATTAAGCAAAAACTCGACTCCAACGTCGATAAACATAAACATAACCTAAGTCCCGAAGGTTTAAGACCTTTCGGATTGTTTGGCTGTCTAAGCAGCGTACGGAAAATAAATTACAGAAATGTAAAGTGTTTTTAAGTGTCTAAAGCTTCAAAAAACTCATTTTTCTAGAAATTAAACTTGTTTAAATAAGTACATTTCCGAGTAGAGTCTCCCCCACAGGCGGGGGTCTTCTGCTGAAAATCCGGAACGGCGTGCCCTCGCTGACTTGACTGGATAAGCTTCAGCTTCAACAAATCCCTATTTTTTAGGGATTGCTCTTATCTCCTCAGATTTAGCTTTATCTCCTCGTCTGAGCTTATCCTTTTGTTGCAGCACCTTCCAGTTGTCCAGCTTAGTTCCAACTCTCCCGCGGATAATGTAGCCATCTTCCCACCAGCTGTCCTTCAACTAAATCCCGAATTTCACTGGAATGCCCATTCTGCCCTGTGGTCGAGTCTGTGCGAGTACTGTGGGCACGGCATCATCTGTCAGTTCCATCCGTATCTGATATGCCCACTTCACCGACCGAATGTGGGATGGATACTGAGGACGTCCCCTGTGCCACTGATGAACATATGTGCGAGATAATCGTGAATATTTGGGCATAAAATGCCCCTTCCACCAGTCTCGACTCTTAGAATGCCCTTTGACCGCAACTTGGTTCTTTTCGACTCAAAACACACTAAAAAGGACATTTATACACGATAAAACGCCCCTAAAAACACGAAATAAATGGACTTATCAATGCTCTATAGTAGTGATGGAGGAATGACCAAGTGCCTTATGTAACCTTATAACATCCAAATATGTAGTAGCTGATAAAATTCTCCCATATGCAGTAGGCTCTTGTGGGAAAACATAAAGAGATTTCTTCAATTTGCATATTCCCAACCCAAGATCATCTGTCCTTCTTTGTACTATACAATGTGATGCCAAAAAGTTCACCTTGTTGTTCAAATCCTTAGTCAACTGGCCTACAGATGGTAGATTATGTGTAAACTGAGGTACAAATAGGACATTATTCAACACCAGATTGTCATTCAGACTGGCAGTGCCTGCAAGAAACATCTATATACTAGTTTCATCTGGAATAAAGATCTGTAAAGGGTGTTTAAGCCTTTCCATTTTTGTAAAAAGTTCTAGATTGAAACACATATGGTGACTAGCACCAGAGTCCACTATCGAATCAGTTTTATCAACTGAAGTAGATGCTCCAAAGGCATAGTGCCCTTTAAAAGCAATAGGAGATGATCCCAAATCAACTTCACCCATGTTTGCCAGATTGACATTTTCCTATGATGAAGTTTCTCCTTTAGATCCTTTATGTAGAAACTGAGTTAGGTGCTTAGCTAGTTCTATTTGTATAATTTGTCCCACACCAGCTAATTTATCCTTGGAATCCACTCCTCTCACTCCTCTGAGAGAATCTGTATCTATAGTACTGTCTTCTTCTTCCTGTTGCAATGCATAGTGTGCCTTCCCTTTAGACTTATCTACCTTAAATTTCCTATACCAGTCAGGCACCCCCACAATATCAAAACAATTTGCCTTAACATGACCCATTCCCCCACAGTGATCACATTTCAGCTTACTTTTCTCCTCTTTTGCCAATCTCCTTTTATAGTTATCCCCTTTGTACCCTCCTTTTTTAGAGCTGTATAAGGTAGCTTGATCCAAACCTTCAGTAAACTGATTTGTAACTTTTATTTGCTCCTCAACTTGGAGAATCATTGAATAAGCTTGGCTAAGGTTAGATAGGGGGTTCATTGTTAAAATCTGTTGTCTTATAGTCTCAAAGTTGTCATCTAAACCCATCAAAAACTGCATAAAGTGTTCCTCCTCCAAATCAGCCTTAATATCTTCTTGCGCTTCACAAACACACGATCTAGAGTTCTTCAGCAAAGCTAAATCATCCCATAAAGAGGTCGGATTATTGAAATATAGCATGACACTTTGAGATTGTTGACTATATGTGGCTATGTCCCTACGCAATTTATAGATACGGAGATCATTTCTTTTGCCAAATCGATGTTGCAACTCATCCCATAGTTGTTGTGACGTCTCAAGATTTTGAAATCCATGAGACATATCCTTGATCATCGAGTTACAGATCCAATTGAAAACAATATAGTCAACACAGACCCATTGCATGTAATCAACAGAGTCTCTTCTAGGTTGAGGCATAAAACCATCAATAATTCACAATTTATTCCTAGATAACAATCATCATCTAATTGAACGACACCATCCATGAAAATTTGTTCCATTGAACAAATCAAAGATAAGGTTCATACCCGGATGCTCACTAGGCGCCAGGTAGAGCTCATCGTTTGCAAGAGAGTGATGATTATGGCTCTTAGCTTTTGTGTATCCCAGCTGTAATCCTTCTGTACGTTCTGCGTTGTGAGGAAGCTGATTGTTGAGCTGCGGTGTCGAATCAACCTCAGACGCCGCTGGATTCCGGCGAGCATTACTAGTACCGCTATGATCACCGCGCTCGAGAGGTTGATTACCCATAAAACCAAGTTCTTCATAGCGAGCTTGTCTCCATGAAAATTGAGTATTTTTCTTCGTCATATTCAGATATCAATCGATCAAGGTAAAATCGAGAGATCAATCGGTGAGAAAGTAGGCAATTGGTTCAGAAATCAAAGAAAAAATGATCGAGACTCTAGATACCATGAAGAAACTGTGAATCATTCATCGATATATTTCTTAGAAAATATCAAAAAAATCTCAATACAGCAAAATACAGAATTACAAGTACAAAACAATTATGTTTCTTCCTTTTATAGCTAGGATACAAAAGTGCGGGAAAAGGAAACTAAATCTACGACTACGAGTATTGATCCGCGTCTTGCTAAATCAACGGTGTGGATATAGATGATATGTGTGGTCCTACTGCCACGTTGGCACACATGCATGCATCCCATGCATGCACTGATAGTGAAATCCCTACGCTGCTCCTTTGCTTGTTCCGTTCTTCTTCAGCAAAATATATGTATTGTTAACAATTACCGCCTCGGCTCTGGTGCTGTTGGTAATGTTATTCCGTTGCTGCTGCGGCGGCGACGGCAGTGACGGACCGGTGAGGATGATGAAAGCCTCCGGAGGGAACTATTGGGATGCCGAGAGCCACTTTTGAGGGTGATCCCAAGGGGTATTTTGGGAATCTCCGCGCGCGAAAATGATGCTTATATACACATATCTATATATGTATGTATGTATATATATATGTATACGTTGTTTAATTAACTCTTTTGGTTGTGCGTTATGCTTTTGGATTTGTACCTCTTGTATGTAGTTCTACTGTCACCTTGTTTTGGTAGTGATTTATGATCTTTTGTTTGCGGTTTGTACCTTCTTGATCTTATTCTACTGCTGTTAATTAGTTTATGATGAATTGTGTTTCTTAATTATTACGAACTACTTATATTTAATTATTTATTTTTAATTGTTACAACGGTGTGTATTTGCCTGCGATTACATGCAATTTTGATTCATTGATCATATAATTTGTACTATTCTCTTGGTATATTTAATAACATACTAGTCAAATAATTTGAAATAACTACTGCATGGAATTTTAGTATTGATGATGAATTGTCGGGATAAAATTTTCTAGTTCACTTTTTATGTTTCATTACCGTGTCCCTCTATGAAATTTAATATTTTAAAAATGTTGATTATAAAAATAAATTTTATTATAGTATTACAAATCATAATCAATATTTATTGCAAAAAAATTAATTTTTTTAAATTATATACCTAACTTTTAGAATAAGCAACCATATTAATCAATTGCATTAACTAAAAAATAAGAAATAAATATTAACAATAAATATAAATTCTAATTGAGTGGAATGAACCATAAATAATAATTATGAAATTAAATTAAGCCATAATAAATTGAAATTGAAGAAAAAATTTGATGAAAATTGAATAAAAATCAAAATGAGACACCAAATGAAATAGAGAAAAGTGGATAGATTTCATTTGACGAATCGTCTGAATCCCTATTTATAAATATCTAAATTTATTCAAGCTTATTTCTCTCAAATTACTTTTTAAGTGAAAGAAGTTAGTCTAATCAACATGCTTAACTATTATCCACATCTCAGTGTAATCGGACTAATGGCCGATGATTAACTAGTCGATTTTATTTATTTCTCAATGACGAGAGATTCAAATTGAGCTTATTAATTGCAGGAAAAAAATTTGCTTACTATCGGGGCATGGCGTAGTTGCGTTTTAGCATTGAAAACTAGATTTGCTCCCCTCCGATTGAAGAGATTATTTATGATCTCAAATTTAATTATTACATTTTTAATGTTAGTGTTACCTTTCACATTTTATAAATTATATTTTACTTAATAAATTAATACCATTTTTTATTTGTTCGATTATCCCTTTTTTATGTCAGATAATTATTATTGTGAATCTAAAAGGAGTTCAATTGAAAATATAATCGATAAAAAAAATAATTATTTGAATACACATATATACAGATGTATATACATACATGTTATATTATAATATAATATATTTCAAATTTCAAATAATTGCTTAAATAATTAATAACTATTACAATCAAAATATTATAGTATAAATTATGGAAACGTTTGTTTCTATACAACATTTGTAATATCATTTGTTTGGACTTATAATTATTAACTCTTTCATATCTTAATATATATAAAGACAAATAAGTATACTTTAAATAGCAACTCTCATTTTCCCACCCATTTGCACTTACCACAAACGGAAATAACAATTGTCTCACATCGAATTTTAAAAAGAATAGTTTTATTTTAACATACTATAAATTAGAATGACCAACAATGAAACTCTCACACATTTCTTGGTCTCTTATTTGGGAACGAGTATAGTTTGATTTTATTAGTTTAATATTTAAATACATATTAAAATATTTGAATTAAATTTCGACAATTAAATATGTATTTTTGAAAATGTATTCAGATTTAATGGTCAATCATTGATCTTATCATTATAAATTTTAAAAAAAATGTTAATGTTTGTAATTTTAAATATATTTTAATCAATTAAATTATATTTATTATAATTTTAAAATTAAATACATCCAACATCGAACACCAACATATATTAAATAATATTTATTAACAAATAATATTTATTAACAATGTGTTTTGTAATATTTCGAATTAATAATAATTATGAAATGTGTTTTGTAATTTATCTTGCTTCAACAAATTATACTAACAACCACAAGTTAATTTTGAAGTTTGCGCCTTCAAATTCAAATCATTTATATTTTGAAAAAGAAATAATTAAAGGAAATATTGCTGAAAATATATAGCAAACCTATGATATCCCGACCATTTTTGCTAAATTATAAATTATAATTTTGGTAAATGATGTTGAATTAATATTGTTTGAATATTAATTATGATGGTATGTTCATATTTTATGTCGTTGTTTCAGTGCAGGTTGTCCCACTCGAACTGATACGTCATAGCACGGTTATATTAAACTGAATGTATAATAGAGTTTGAAATTTTAATACTAAAATGTCGAGTTATATGATAGTGAATGAATGTGATTATATTTAATTTTAGTTTGTCATACCTTGAACGCCCTAACGCTGAGTTGATCGGGGGTCTCGCTGAGTTTCGGTAGGGTTTCGTCCGGATGTCATAACTTTTGACTCGGTTGGAACCACGAGGCCCATGAGTACTCAAATCGAAGCTCTTTCAAAAATCTACAAGTCTAAAGTGGCCAATCATCTGAAATCTTAATCTTTCGAGTGGCTTGAGGCGCGACCTCAGTCAGGCCGTGTGCCGAGGGGCCTACGGCGCGACCTCCTCCAGCCCATGTGCCAAGAGGTCTGCAACACGACCTCGAGGCGCGACCAGTTGGTCGTGTGGCACCACTTCAGAGATCTATTTTTCTTTGCCTCGAGCGCGACCTCCGAGCGCGACCCCTCCTAGGCCGCGCCCTGTTTCTGAAATTCCATCCTATAAATACCACACTTCACTCATTCCTCTTCATTTTCTTCATCTACTTGGGCGATTTCCTCCCAAATCCTCTCAAGAAAATCCTTCAAGTTTTGGAGTGGATTCTTTCATCATCATCCATCAACCAAGGTAACTTCATACCCTCTTCACCTTGGTGATTAAACACCATTTCCATGTTGATTTGAATCTAGGGTTCATACCCAAAAATTAGGATTTTCGATTTTATTGATCGTCTTACCTAGATATCTTGAACATATGGTTTATTTACCTCCTTGAAGCTATATGTGAAGTTATATCGAATTTCTATGGTTCATTGTTGCTAGAGTTGTGATTTTTGCCCTAATTTTCCCTTGTTTTGTTGATGGTTGGTTGGGGTTGTTGTAATGGTTTTATGAAATTGATTTTCATGTATGTTATATCCCTAGGATGGAAGTACATGTATTGGAAATTGTGGGTTCAAAGGATTTAAATTGAGTCTTGTTCTTGTGGTTTAAATGGGTGCACGTAACGTGTTCGATTAAATGTCTTAAAGAGTTTTAATGTGTATTTTGAGTCCAAAATTATAGTATGAGCTCGTATATCCATGGTTGTGTATGTGGATATGTATGAAAAACCTTAAGGCATGTAAAGCATGTGTTTGGTCAAAATTATGAAATAATTGTATAACTCGACGTCTAAAATGAAAAAGGGGATTAAAGGTGCTGGGCGACGTATTGAGGCTCAAGGTGGACAACTTGTGTGCGGCAAAGGAGTATTTCAAGGTTGAAAGGATTCTTAAAACGTCTCATAAGGTGGGGTAACTCTAAACTGTGAACACGTGTAAAGTTATAGTTATTGTTGTGTTTTGATTGTATAAGTATGAAGGGTCTTCGGACCGGTGAAATGAAAGAGATCCTTCGGGGTCGACAAAGAGATCCTTCGGGGTCGGTAAAGAGGTCCTTCATGATTGATATAGACTTGTTAATGTCCTCCCTGGGGGATAATAAGCCTGCGGATATCCCTATAGGGCCAAAGATGTTCATTAACAGGGGCATCATGATGTTTGGACCCTACGGGGTTGAGACTAGTCTCCACAAAGTAAAGAAGTATCCATATGTTATATTTTCACTTATGCAATTAGCTATAACTGTTTACAGTGTTCCCCACTGAGTATGTTGTTAAATACTCACCCCATTCATTCAATGAATTTCAGGTTGAGGAGTCGAGACCCGAGTAGGAGCGTTGTGAACACAAGAGAACCCCCACGAGTTTGTGTTTATTTTTGCATGCTCTTCTTTTGAAATACTCACATTGTTAATATTACATTGATCATTCTCCTTTTGTTTTTATGATCAATGATCATTGGGTATGGGAATAGCCATATTTTGTAGTTATGATGTATTTAACTTGATATTATGCAAAACATTTTAAAGGCGGGTCGTTCGACCTTGGAGCCTTCTATCTACAAATTATGTCAATGAACCTCTATGCTATGTATGTTAATTTAGGGTGATAGAAGGACGGGTTGTGTAAGACCTATGAGCCCGATAGGTTAGATGATTGTATGATTTTGTGGATGGGCTTACACGATGTTTCTACTTAACACTATGTTGTATGACAAAATAGATATGATAGATTGTATGTTTTAATTGTTAAAAGTTGATATTGAGAATTATGATGCCTTACCTTATCATGCTAATTGACCTTAGCTTCCGCTCAATTATATATAAATACAACATTATAAGTAAGTAAATTGTATGTTAAGTGACGTGGCCAAACGGAGTGGTTTGGGGCGTTATAAAACCTTTTGTGAATTCTAACAACATTGTGTGGTATTTAATTTAAATGAATAAATTTGAATTTTGGAATTCTAACTTTATATGCACATATATATATATACATATATATAAGCTACTAGCTTGATAGAAGTACTAGGGATTGGTATACTACAAATTCAGTGTTAATTGACATGTCATTTCGAGAGACGAGACAAAATTATATGCTATACATTCAACGGAGTTGGCAAATTTTAGAGTAATTATTTATACAACAATATGATGTTGTTAATATTTTCACTTTATAACTTCATTACATATATTCCACATATCACAAATTTACTCAATTAGTATTACTTAAAATGATTTATGTAAAAGTAAAACGTCGGCAAAGTTTCAAATGCTTCCAGAGTTGGAAAAACTAAAAAGTAGTAAGAAGTCAAATCTTTTAAAGGACAATTATCCCACATCAAATTTTGAAGATAATTATTCTACTTGAATGTACTATAAATTTTAATGGTCAACAATGAAATTCTCACATCTCACACTTTTCTTGGTCTTTTAATTAAGACTTGAGAACAAATAGTGTGTTTGAAGTTATCAGTTTAATATTTAAATATGTATTTAAATATTTGAAAATTGATTTTATCAGTATAAACTCATTTTTTTTTTTACATTTACATGTACTAGCCTTAATTTGCAGTAGCTGCACTTGTGAAACAAAGTGCAAATATTAACTTGATAAATAACTTAAATTAAAGAATTACTTACTAAAATCACAATTTAAGTTCGATATTTTTAATCAACCGTAATGATAAAGTCGATATTAAGCATTGGTTGGATGAGACTCAACGTATTATTTCAACTCTAAACAAGACATATAACTTCCTTTAGCATATACATATACATATATATACACGCGCAAATTAATTTGAAAACTGGTCTTGCTAACGTGTATAATTTTAGAAATCAAGACCCACATCAAGTGTAGTATTTGATATTTGATTTTATCAAGATAATAATGAATATATATAATTTCAATATTTTTAAATTAAAATTTTGAATTAAAAGTTTGATACTTACATTTTGGGCTCTTTTTAAAAAATAACTCACTTAACGAAATAGTACACACTTTTTAATAATTACAAATATAACATTTGATTAATTTTACGGCTCGAATTAATGTCGTATATAATTGATTGTATTTTAAGATTTCTTGATTGAATAATTGTTTTACATAGTTAAGGAAATAGAAATATTAAAATAAAATCAATTGCATAGAATTTTCGGGCAGAAAATGGGTTAAATGTTAGATTTTTAAAGCATTTGAAAAAACGGTTACTGTTTTTTTAATTTAAAAAAAATGAGTATTTTTTTAAAAACAACATAAAATATAGGTATCAAATTATATTTTTTCCTGAATCGAATATATTAAAAAGTTAAAATAAATATTTTAAATATATTAATTTAAAATATTTTAAATTTCTTAAGCTAATTAAATATATTAAAGAAATTCAAGATCCACATCCAAAATCTTCTTCAAATCCTACATAGAAAAATAATGAGTATTGTTTTGTTTGAACATACTTTGAATTCTAATGTTCAATAATGAAATTTCTTACATTTTTTGGTCTTTTAAGTTGAGATCCAGTATAGCGTTTGATATTATTAGTTTAATATTAAAATATTTATTTAAATTTTTTAGTTTAAATATCTATCAATTTCTTATTAAATATTATTTTTACTTTTGTTCTTTTAAATTCAATATATATATATATATATATATATATAATTTAATATAAATATATTCAATTTTTAAATTTTAAATGTATGAAAACTAAATCTTAAACAATGAAATATTATATACTTTAATTATTTTACTAAATTTTTCCCACATCGAATAACTAACAAATATTATTTTGAATGAACAAACTATAAATTGTGAAGTTGAACAACAGTATTCCTACTACTTTTTCTGTATTTCAACTAAGATCAAGTATAATATTTTATTTCACATTAAAAAATAAAGAGCATTCTTCTACCTGAAAATACTATAAATTCTAATAGTCAAGAATGAAATTTTAATACCTTTCTGATCCTTTAAGTTTAAAATTTCTTATTAGTTTAATATTAAAATGCATATATATAATGTTTAGTCTAAATATTTATCAATTTCTTATTAATTATATATTTAAAATTGAATTTTAGCTTTTATGTTGTTAAATTCAAACAAAAATAGATATATATATATATATATATATAAATCTAAATAATTAAATTTAATTTCAAAAAATTTAATGTATATAAGTTTATAGTTTTAAATATATGAAAAATAAATATTAAATGATTAAATCTTATATATTTTAATTATTTTACAAAATTTGTTTTCAATGAGCAAATTATAAATCGTGATGCCCAACAATAATATCCATACAACTTTTTTCTATATTTCAACTAAGATCAAGTATAGTATTTGATCCCATATTGATAAATATGGAGTATTGTTCTATGTCAACATACTATGAATTTTAAAAGTCCATAATAAAATTTTCACACATTTCTTAATCTTTTAAGTTTAGATTGAGAATAGTATATCTTATATGTATGATGAGTTTGAATATCTATATCAATTTTTTTATTATATATACATACATATATATATATATATATCTAAAAATAGTTTTTTAATTAAAAAATTATAATAAATAATTTTAATTTCTAAATTTTTAAACATATATATAAGTTTACAATTTTAAATTTATGAAAATGAAAGCTTAAGCAGTTAAATCTTATATTTTATTTTATTTTTACTAAAATTATCTCACATCGAAGAACTAACAAATTTTATTTTGAATGAAAAAACAATAAATTGGGAGGCCCAATAATAGTATTCCTACTACTTTCTTCATATTTCAAGTAAAATTAAGTGTAATGTTTAATCTCACATTGAAAAATGAGGAATATTGTTCTACTTGAACATTTTGTAAATTATAATAGTTAATAATAAAATATTCATACCTTTCTTGACATTATAAGTTGAGATCGAGTAAAATATTTGATCTTATGAGTTTAATATTAAAATATGTATTTAAAATTTTTCGTTTGAATATCTATCAAATTCTTATTAAATATATATTTAAAATTAAAATTAAAATTTTATATTTTAAATTTAAAAATATGAATATATAAAAAAATTATAATAAATATATTTAATTTTGAAATTTTAAATGTAGAAAATTTTGAAATTTTAAATATATGAAACATAAACCTTAAACAATAAATCTAATATATATATTTGATTTTTTTATAAAAAAGTTATCCCACATCGATAAACTAACAATATTGTTTTGAATAAACAAATTATTAAATCTTATATATTTGAAGTTTATTTTCAAAAGTTATCCCACATCGAGAACTAACAAATATTATTTCGAATAAACAAACTATAAATTGTGAGGCCAACCAATGGTCTTTCAACTTTTTCGGTCTTTCATTTGAGATCGAGTGTGATATTTTGATATTTGATTTATAATTTATGATTTTATCGGTTTAATATTAAATTCTAAATATATTTTAAATTTATAAAATTTTAACTATTTTATAATAAAAAATTTAAGTTAAATATGTTAAAAAGTTCAAATATACATTTTAAAAATATTAATTTGAAATTTTTAACTTTTAATTTAATTCAATATATTTAAAAATCAAGATCCACATCCAAAATTTTAAATTAAATGTATTAATTGATCTTATCAATTTAATGTTAAATATTTTTAAAATTCATCTAATATAAAAGAATTGACATATAGTATCGCGCATGAACAATCTATAGATATTAAAGCTCAACAATAGTCTTTCAACCTTTTTTAGTATTTATGTTAAGATCACATGTAATATTTGATATTTGTTTTTACAGAACATGTGCAAATGCATCATTAATTTTAAATATTTTTAATTTAGTTAAATATATTAAAAAAATTAAAGATCCACGTCTAAAATCTTTAAAGATGGTGTACTTGATTATTTATATATATATATATATGTATATATTACCACTTCCCATTCATAATTTTTTTTTGTAAATTTGTGAAATTCTCTATTTGCATATCAATAATCAGGATCACAATATTTTATTTTTGTATAGGTGGGTTAATAAAGTTACATGTAATAATAGACAGAGCCTAAGTAGAACCTAGATGTTTTTTTATTATATATTATTATGTATTTCTATTTACATATTAAATTTTCATTTACCGTATATCCCATATCGGTTGTACGATGAAGATTGAGATGTAGGTTGTTATATAAAATCTCAAATTATTTTTTCAACATTTCCTATATCCCACATCGGTTGTAGATTGACAAATTGAAATGTAAATTGTTGTACAAAAGATTGGGTAACCTTAAATTGAAATTGAAATCTCAAATTATTTCTGCAACTTTCTTCCAATTTTACTACATCCCACATTGATTGTTGAATGAAGAATTTGGGATATAGATTGTTGTATAAAAGAGTGAAAAATCTCACATTTTTTATTCATTCATATTTTGAACCAAAAAGTTAAAAAAATAATAATAAAAATTTATCTGTCTAATTAGCTGATTAATTGCCGTCAAGATCGCCTGGGTGACGAGGATCCGGTCTCCCCATTTTACACTTGACTTGAGTGTTTCCGGCACAGATAAGAGACGTCTAGCGCCTATGCGGCCGCTTAGCCTGATTTCTACAACCCCGAAATATACACAAATAGCCTGATTTCTACAATTCTGAAAAATACGCAAATAATTTATAATCTCATCGATCTAATTCATATATTTACATACTAAATTTAAGATTTAATATAATTTTATTATTATTCATAAATATTTTTAATAAAATTCACTCCATGTGTATCGCACAGGTGGTATACTAGTTCATTATAATTTTAAAATATTATAAATATTATATTTATGTATAAAGTGTACAGAACATGCGATCGATTATGATGTTTTACCAAATAATTTATTTAATTATTTTATTAAATTATTTAATATATGTTGGTAATTATTTTCACCTAAATAAAATCTACCAATTATTATCCACTACTTCTTAATATGCGAAAATTTACACACACACACACACACACACAGATATATATATATATATATATATATATATATATATTCATTCGGATCAATAAATTTGAATATCATATATACATGATGAAATACGAAATAAAATGTAGCGTAATTGAATTATATAACTAAAAATATGTGACATGTGTGTGCGCGCACGAGAGAGAGAGAGAAAGAAGATGGAGAGAAAATAAATATATTTTTATATTAATAATAACTTTGATAATTTGATGTTTTTGAGAATGAAAATATTTTGAACAGAGCTCCATTTGATTATATTAGATAGATTTTGTGTTTTGCAACTATTGATATCTCACTAGATCATATATCTTAAACTAATTAATGAAATCATTTTTATATTATGTGCAATACTTTGTGTTACACATTTAAAAATATTAATTTTTATTCCCTGTTTTTCTTTGGTACCAATTGATTATCCTTTAGTTTAATTTTACACATATTAATTAGGATTTAATTTTAGGGTATATTTATATTTTTTAGAAAATAATTATTTATTAATTAAAAAATAAAATTAAATATTAAAAAAATAATTATATACTCCAAAAATGAACCCTAATTAATAAGTATTAAATTAAATTAAAGTACAACTAATTGAATTCGAAGAAAAAAAATAGAATAAAAATGAATATTTTTAAATGTACCGCATAGACTGTTTGCGCAATATACAGGGGATGGAAAATTCTTCAAGGGGGTGATTTCACGTGTATTTTAAGTATCAAATGAAATTTTCTATCCCATTTTTCGTTATTCCACTTGGTGTCTCATTTTGATTTTTATTCGATTTCCATAAAAAAAATCAACTTCAATTTGTTATGACTTCATTTAATTTTATAATTATTATTTAGGATTCATTCCACCCAATTAAGATTTATATTTACTTTTTAATATTTATTTCTTGTTTTTTAGTTAATATAATTGATTAATATGGTTGATTATTCCAAAAGTAAGATATATAATTTTTTAAAAATTCAATTTTTAACAATAAATATTGATTATGATTTACAATACTATAATAAAATTTATTTCTGTAATGAATATTTTTAAAATATTAAAATTTCATAGTAAGATCGAGTAACAAGACATGAAATAAGTAATGAGAGATGAAATGTGGAATAAATAATTTTATAATTGTACAGGTTTATTGATAAAGCAGATATAAAATTAACTATAAAAAATAAATTCTCAGTGGCTCATCAACTCTTAAATACAAGCTATTCCCAACACGAACTGTGATGACTCTTAAATACAAGCTATTCCCAACACGAACTAGTAGGGGAGAGAGAGAGAGGGGGGAATGGAAACAGTCATGAGATTTGTTTGGAAGATGTTGTGGGAAGCATTAGTTGCCTTAGTAAACTTAGCCGGCGAGGTGTTGGCTTGGTTTCAAAGCGCCTTTCCGCCGGAAACAAGAGCGGAAAAGATCAAACAATGGCAGTTTGCCCTCATGAACTCCACGAGTGAAGTGGTGGCTTGGTTTCACGGCGTGTTTCCGCCGGAAACACGAGCCGAAAAGATCAAACAATGGCAGCTTGCCATCATAAACTCCACCAGTGAAGCGGTGACTTGGTTTCACGGCGTGTTTCCGCCGGAAACACGAGCTGAAAAGATCAAACAGCTGCAACTCGCCTTGGAAAACTCCGGCAGAGAGGCGGTGGCTTGGTTTGACATCGTATTTCCGCCGGAATCAAGGCTCGAAAATATCAAACAGTGGTGGCTTGCCGCAGAGAACTCCGCCGCGGAGGCGGTGGGTTCGTTTAAAAGCGTGTTTCCACCGGAAACGAGGGCCGAGAAAATCAAACAGTGGCAGGTTGCCGCAGAAAACTCCGGCACTGAGGCGGTGGCTTGGTTTTACAGCGTGTTTTCGCCTGAAACAATCGCCCTGAAAATCAAACAATGGCGGCTTCTAGTAGAGAACTCCGGTGCAGAGGTGGTGGCTTCGTTGGACAGCGTGTTACCGCCGGAAGCAAGGGCAGAGAAAATCAAACAGTGGCCGGTTGCCGTAGAAAACTCCGGCTCAGCGGCGCTGGCCGCGTTTGACGAGGTGCTTCCGTCGGAAACAAGGGCGGAGGAGATCAACCACTGCCTCCATATCGCTCTGCCGTATCTGATTTCCGCGGCGGCTCTTGTGGTGTTGGTAATATTCTTTCGTCTCCGCGGCCGCGGCGGACGATGAAGGCATTATAGGTTTTGAACGCAATCCCAAGGGGTATTTTTGTGATCTCCGTGCTAAATATTGTCCACTGTTCTTCTAGTGTTTTTTGCTCTTGGGTTTCTACGATTATCTTATTTTACTACTCACTCCTTGTTTATGATTAATTAAGTTTGTTATTACTATTAATCTATATAATATATAATAACAACACCGCATCCGTAAATAGAAATTATTAATTTTTCCGCCTAAATGACATTTCTATATCTAGAATTAAATTTATATATAATTTACATATATGAAATATATATTATATTCTTAAATTAGTTTGTACTTTACCTTAATTAAGCACACTAATTAATACAAGGATATAATATATTGTACAGTATAACATTCCAATAAATCATATATAAATATACTATTAATTAGTGTGTATACATATTTTAGTTGATACCCGAAAGACATGCTAATATGATATCTACTAAATCAAGTAATTATACTATTCAGAATTAAATAAATAACATATATTCGTCTGTCTATTTTAAAAAATTAAATTTATATATACTAAGTGCAATGTTAATTTAATATAAAATTATTATTAATTATAGTTGAAAAATATTTTACATTAATTCATACTCTAAAAAAATGTTATATATCTTCTCAATCAAGCATATTTGTAAGTTTCTATAATTAAAAATTTAATAACATAAATGTGAGATTTTCTAAATTTTGAATTCTTTTCAAACGATTGCATGGTTACACAATATTGTACATAAATAGCTCTTGGATTTAATTTTAACATTCTTTGGTAAATTAAAAGAATTAATATTTTGAATATATTTCTGAAGTTATTTGAAAATATTTTTTTTGTTTGTTGCGGTTTTTACATATTGAAACCTGATATGCATTGTTTGTTAATGAAGTTTCTTCCTCTTTTTTTCTCTGTTTTCTGCTGGTAATGACCCACATGAGATAGTGATTTATGGGTTTTCATTGTGGGAATTTTCTCATTCCCGAGTGTTTTTTCTCTAATTTATGGTCTTATTTTGTAAATTTGAAAAAAAAAATCCATTAATTACTTGAGACACAGCGAGATTCTAAGCAAAGAATAACCATAAAAGAATGGAGTCTTTATGTTGGATGTCGCGATGCCGACATAATAGGTATGAACAATGTAGTGTTTATAATAAATGATTATAAATAGATAAAATTATAGATTCAAATCCAACTCCCGATTGCTCGATGTCATTATCATTGCAGATAATGGGTTTTTTCTGACCATTGCTAAAACATTAAATCTGGTTCGATTTTATAAAATTTGAAAAAGAGATTTTTGACAGTCTCTTTCATGCACAACTAGAGATTTCGTGCAATCTAAAAATCACGCACATTGATTTTATACAATTTCGAAATTATGCATCTCACATTGGATAGATTATGGAAATTTAGTGATTTCGTTGGGAATCATATAAATGTAGTTAGCCACATAATGAATTACACATATCCGTCCCTATAAAATTATATTAAGATATATTTTTTTCCTAAAAATATAAAGATACTATTTCTATGTATATCAAAAGTAATAAATTTAATGTTTCAAGATGATCTCTCCGTATACAAATCAATTAATCAATTCATCTATACTATTAATTTATAAAAATGTTTTCATTTTTAAGTTAAATATATTTAAATTATCAAATTAAAAGTATTAATTAATAATATAAATTTATTGTTAAATATTTTAAAATTTTAAAGTTAACATATTTATGTTATCAATTTTAAATATATTTTAAATGGTTAAGACTTTTAATTTTTGAAACAAAATTTATCCAATATCGAAGAACTAACAAATATTGTTGTCGATGAACGAATTATAAATTGTGATGCCCGACAATAGTCTTTCCACCTTTCTTACCCTTTCAATTGAGATCAAGTGCAAAATTTTGATATTTAATTTTATCAATTTAATATTAAATATATTTTAAATTTATAGAATTTAAATATTTTAAAATTAAAAATTTAAGTTAAATAAATTATAACTTACTAATAAAATATTTTAAATATACTAATTTAAATGTTTTTATTTTTAAGTTATATATATATATATATTTAAAAATCAAGATCCACATCACAAAATTTAAATTAATTTTATTAATTGATATTATTAATTTAGTGTGAAATATTTATATGGAGTTAAGTGTCTAAAAATTCACCACCTTTCAGCGAATTTGTAATTTAAGCACACTTTTCAAATCGTTGCAATAATAACATATATAACTTTATTACTACAGCAAAACGGACACCCCAAAAAATTCGACAATTGAAAAACTTATGTTGCATAATAAAGGTGTATCTAAATTATAAATTCATTCAATGCAGTGTTTTTTTTTAGAAATTAATCCTTAAATATATATATAAAATATAAATCTTAATTTTTTTTCATACAAAATTCATCCCACATTAAATAACTTTAAAATATTGGTGTGCATGAACAAACTATAAATTGTGAAGCTCGATCAATAATGGTCTTTCCACGTTTTTTCCATTTTTCGATTGAGATCAATTGTAATATTTGAGTCTATTGAATTTAAATATTTTAATATTAAAATTTTGAATTATTATTATTAAAAAGTCCAAATTAAATATTTTAAATATATTAAATTATTAATTTAAAAAAATTAAGTTAATAAATGTATTTAAAAATCAAGATATACATAATGTTTTAAATTTTCAAAATAAATGTATTAATTGATTTAATAAATTTATTATTAAATATTTTTAAACTTTTGAAGCTAAAATATTTAAGTTATCATTTTTAAATATATTTTAAATAGTTAAAACTTATATATTTTAATTTTTAAATAAAATATAATATTATTGTACATGAACAAGTTATAAATTATAAGACCCAACAATCGTCTTTTCCACTTTTCCTGGTCTTTGAGTTTTGATCAAGTGTAATATTTTGATATTTGATTTTATCAATTTAATATTAAATATATTTTAAAATTAAAATGTTGTATTAAATATATTAAAATGTTGGAATACAATAATTTAAATACATTTAGTTAACCAAATAAGGGGATTCATTTTTTTTTTTCAAACCTAAAGAAAGGGGTTCGAATTGTAAAATTCCAACGAGGAGTTTAGCCAAGGTCGTCGTAGTTTGCAGATCATCCATTTTTTCACTTTCTGTGAATAGTTGATGATCGTGTTTAGCTTTTTATGTTCAATTCATAGTTGTGAGGTTGTGGATGTGATGAAATGGAGGGATATGGGAGAGACAGTAGTCGCGCCTCTACGGGATGGAGAAGAAAGCGGCTGGCGAGCGTCGAGCAATGGAGAAAGAGACGTATATTTTAACATATAACAATCTATTTAGAAAATCGAAAATAATATTACAATCAATCTTATATGAATAGATAGTCTTTTCTTTTATAAAGTTGAAAAATGTTATTGATGCATATTCTATCAAAAAATACAAAATTAATTTATAATTCAATCGATAAAATTACTATATTTATTATTACACACAATTTTTTTAATAATATTTACTGTGCATCGCACAGGTGGTATGCTAGTTATTAAATATAAAACTCTTACGATCGATAACTTGTTACACAATTATATATCCCCAACCAAGCAGCTGAAACTCAAATTCATTTTACAGTAAATGTCCCATCAAATAGTAATTCATCTCCAATTAACAAATTCATTTTCAAACTTAAAAAAATATTCTGTCAATATTCCTTCTCATACTATTTTTTATCTTTTTTCAATAACACCCACATATTTATTAAATTTACAAATTTAACCTCTTAGTTTTATTTTATTTTTGTATATTAATGGAACATCTAATATAAATAATTATTAATCAATAATTTCTTACAAAATATAATATTGCTAGATATCTTAATTTTGAAAGGCTATAACAAAAAAATATTAAACTAAATATTTATTAAATAAGGGAAAAATTACAAACTTGAGAAGAAAATTAAATTAAAAGGCATTCGTACACATAAATTTGAAGCAAAATAAAAATACATGGTCATTTCGTCGTATGTGATGTATTCATATTTTCATTATTTGGAATATGTTCTTTATTTTAATGTCATTGTTATGATTTTTAATTTATTTGTTTATGTGCATAAATTTATTTTTATGTCACTTTAATTTTTATAATTATAATTTTAATTATTCTCTTAATAAATATCATATACAAAAAAATTAATACAAAAAAGGAAAATATATACACAACACAAATCATTACAAAATATTAAAAATATACTATTATAAATTTACAAATAAACAAAGGACTAAATTATAATTTTACAAAACTGAAATAGTAGATGAGTATTGAAATAGTGTAAACTCAAATTTGAATTTTTACTATTCATAAAAGTAGCAAATACTCATTTTTTTTATTTTGAAAATGAGTCTTCGTTGGAGTGAAAAGATGGACTCAACATAAGATATAACTCTTGATTGGAGATGGTCTTACACTGCTGCACTGCTATGGACTTCTCCTCGATCCAATTTTCCATTTCATTGCGTTCAATATGTAATTTGTCTAGTAATCTTGTTCGAGGTAATACTTTAATTTTACCAAAGTACTTAGTAGTAGAAATGAATCACTGTATCTTTTTTTTTTCAAACTTCAATTTCTATTTTCAAATTATAATTTAAGTGTATATCTTAATAAGTTTTTAATTATATTTGTGTTTGGCTTGAATCGGGGGTTACAAGGCTACGCTTGTCTATATGTTATCTACATACATAATTAATGTGAAAATGGATAAATGGGTGGAGCTGATCATGTCAAAGAAAAAGAACAAACAAAAACACGGAAATAATCCTAAGGATGTTTGCTGTTTACTAAATACACCACAAAGTTGTTTAAAAATTACTATTACTTTTACTTATACACCACATTATTTTCCAATTGTACCGGTCAATTTTTTTAAAAATAATTTTACAGAGAAAAGCAAACATGACGTGGCATATATATATATATATATATATATATATATATTCTGTTTAAGCATGATTTAATATCAATATTAATCCTCTATTTAAAAAAAATGATTAATCCACGACAAAAAGTTTATATATACACTCTATAGCAACTCCCAGCACACACCTAGCAGGAGTCAGGAGAGAGAGAGAGAGCCATGGAATTTCTGAGAGAAAAGTTGTGGGGAACATTTCTTGCAGTGGAAAACTTGGGCGGCGAGGCGATGGCTTGGCTACAAAGCGTGTTTCCGTCGGCAACAAGGCCTGAAAAGATCGAAAAGTGGCGGCTTGCCGTAGGGAACTCCAGCGCGGCGGCGTTGGCCTGGTTTGCCAAGGTGTTTCCGCCGGAAACTAGGACCGAGCAGATCAGCCAATGGCTCCATATCGCTAAGCCATATCTCACCGCCGCCGCCGCTCTGGCGGTGCTAGTGATTCTATATCGTTACTGCGGCGGCGGGGGAGGCGGCGGATCGGAAAAGACGATGAAAGCCCCCGGAAGGAACTACAGGATGCGGAGGGCTGATTTTGAGGGTGATCCCAAGGGGTATTTTCGAGATTCCCGCGCGCGCAAATGAGGGGTTTTATTAGTATAAATGTTGTTCAACCTTATGTTTTAGTTGTGCTTTATGCTTTTGGATTTGTACCTCCATCTAATTCTACTGTGACCTTGTTTATGATGAATTAAGTTTTCTTATTATTTACTACTAACTAATGATAACAGTCTTGTGCCATTTAATCACTTGATACAGACACACAGTGATGTGGACTTGCCTTTTGTTTTTCTCGACATTCAAGTCAAATAATTAGAAAGAATAATATGGAACGATATACAAGATGAGATATTAGTTTAAACATCTTAGGAGATGGTTGGCATGAAAGAATAAAATGAAGGTATGAATGGAATGATAATTATTATGATTGTTATGTTTTCGGAATGAAGAATGTAATAAAATATTATTTTATTTTTTTATCTTGTAAATGAATATTTTTTACTTCTAATTTTTTTATAATTAAATAAAGTATAGTAGCTAATATTATCAACACATGATGTAATTTTTTTTATATTTCTAAATTGCATTTTTCTGTTTTAACATGTGATTTTTTTCTAATATTTCTAGCAAATTTTAACTTAATTATTTGATTAAAACTTTATTCTAAAGTATTTGATTAATACATATATAATAATTTGTAAACCTTAATAAAAAAATATATTTACTTTATGAAAAATGGTTTGTCAATTCAATTTCTCATCTGAATATAATAAATTATATTAATTATATAATTAGATTTTTTATCATAATATATTTATATGTTATATTTATTTTAGTACCACTTTTATTTTTCTTCAATAAAATTTTAAGAAAATATCAAAATATCATTTTAATATATATTTTAATTTAAAAATAAATAAATACTATAAATAATATGAAATAATAATAATAATATATTATTTAAGTTGACTTTCAATTTTTTTTTAAATGTGGTAAAATAATATTATACAACATGATTATGTGTAATTATATCATGATATATTAATTTCTTTGGTTCAATGAAAATAATTATTCTCTTACTATTGAAAATAGTGATTTCATATTCTAAATCATAAAAATCATAGAAATAAAAATGTACATAGAAATGATTATTATATTTCACCATAGGAATTGGATCCTCAGTCTAAATTGGAATGGCGGATTAGTTTTTTTTTTTTTTTTTTTAATTTATTGTACATTTTCATTGTGTGGAATCTATTCCACTAAAATAAAAGAGAAAGACTAGGAGCAGGAGTTTTTTTTTTTTTTTTTTTGTATTTATTGTACATCTTCTATTGTACACTTTCGATTATTGCCCATCTCGTGACCTAACCTTTTTCTTTTTAATTTTTTTTATTCCATTTTCTTTTGCCCTTTTCTGTTCCTTTCTTTTTTTGAGTCAAATCGGATTTTTTTTTA
Organism: Perilla frutescens; assembly: GCA_026008535.1. Taxonomy (NCBI): domain Eukaryota; kingdom Viridiplantae; phylum Streptophyta; class Magnoliopsida; order Lamiales; family Lamiaceae; genus Perilla; species Perilla frutescens. The sequence continues at coordinate 7,608,557 of BRKX01000018.1, read as the reverse complement.
AACTATTGGAATGTAATTACTCAGAAGCTTAATTAATTTGGAAGCGACAAATCATTTTCTCTAGCTATTGGGCCAACACCATTTTTGTAATTTCCTATGTATTTCGTTGATTAATGATTATATTTTCCTAGCAAGAAGCAGCATGTTGAGCACAGGGATGTCTTCGTTGATAATTTTGGAAATTTAACGAATTAGCAACTCCACTTTGAAGATATTTTTCTTGTAATAATAATAATAATAATAATAATAATAATAATAACTTTGAAGATCTTTAACGTGGAATGACCGACTCATTATTGATGTAGAGAGCACTAGACGATTATTCTTTTCTTTTCCAAACGGCAAAATGATTGTATAATTTGTTGAATTTTTGTTTTTCATTAATATAATAGAGAAAGACTAGGAAAGTAAGTCAAGCTAAAATAATGACAATATATAATAATGTTTTCTAAGAGGAAATTATTTAGTTTTGACCCTTTATTCTGTACGGATCCAATAGATCCTTACATGGCACTGTGTACACTTGGACATCGGAAATATTAATTTGGAAACGACAAAATATCTTTTTCTCTTGTGGGCCACCACCATTTCCGCTATTTCCATTCTATTTCGTTTATTGTGATTTAGGGTTGAACCCTTCCAATAATTTGTTTTATTTTATGTCTAATGAAATTTCACACTAATAATGAATATTTCATAATATTTATTTTTATTTATTTAATTTTAATTTTGGAAAAATAAAAATACAATATGCATTCTCGTGTTATTTGTACAATTTTATATTTCAATATTTAAAAGGAAAAAGAAAAAAAATAATAATTAACTTATGAAAAAAAAAATACAAGTGTGTTGCTTCTAATGAAGCAACATATCATCGAATCCTAATCTAAATTTTTGTGTTGGAGGAATAATTTTATGAATAAACATTAATATTTTATCTTAAGAAATTGGTAGTTGGGAAATCTTTTTCTTAATCGTGGGCCCCATGTATGATTCTTTTCCCAAGCATCCAACTCCGTAATCTCCTCATAAAAGCTCCCAAAACACTCTCAGAGTCAGGGAGAGAGAGAGAGAGAGATGGGGGTGGAGGAGGTGATGAAGCTTGTGGTGGAAAAGTTGAAGGAAGCTCTGCTGGCGGTGGAGAACTGGGGCGCCGAAGCGTTGGGTTGGTTTGATGACGTATTTCCGCCGGAAACAAGGGGCGACACTGTCAGCCACTGGTTCCACGTGGCTCTGCCGTGGATCATCGCCGCCGTGGTTTTGACGGTGGTGATTTGCTTGTGCCGCTGCTGCTGCAAATGCTGCTGCGGTGGAGGAGGAGGAAGGGTGAGGATGATGAAAGCCCCCGGGAGGAACTGCAGGATGCCGAGGAGTGCGTTTGAGAGTAATCCCAGAGGGTATTTTCGTAATCTTCGTGCTCACCCTGGAGATCAGCTTTGTTAAACCTACCCTCTTTCATTTCTGCAGATATTAATATTGCATATTTTCTGTTTTTTTTTTCTAGTAGTAAGTATTTTTCTTGTACTACTTAGGTAATATATATTATCTATAAATATAAATATGCTTGCGTACTTGTACTTGAGCACTCAAAGTGCGACTTATGTTATGTTTTATTATCACTGTAAAACGTGGGATGAGAATCCTCTGCAGCGGCAACTGTCTTTTGGTTCAATTTTTTTTTCTGAAATACTTCAAATTAATTATAAAAATAATCCTAACCAAAATTGATTATAAATTCTAATTGTGAAATAACTGATCCCATGCATATAAAATTAACTAAAAAATTAAAGTTATACTAAAGAGAATTATAAACCTAATTGAAGAGACTAATTAAAAACTAAAAATCAAAATTATGTAATCCTTATTTTTGAATAATCAATCGTAATTATGGATTATAAACTAAAAATAAAAATAAAATTATAAATCCTAATTATAAAATAATCAATCCTAGTTAATAATTTTTTAACTATGATTATTTTTATAGTTAATTTTAAGTATCTAGGTGAAAAAAAGGAATAAATGAACAGAATTGTGTCAAATGCACCCTTGCATTGCACTGCAGAAGATCCTCATGTGTAACACCTAATGTAGATTTGAAAGACATAATTAATTAAATTGAGATAATAATCATATGTGATGCAAATAAAAAATATATATGATGTGTTGATTTTTTATTTGTTTTTGTGTTTAAAAAAGGACGGAGAAATGCAAAATTTCATTCATAAAAGGGTTAATTACTATAAAATACACAAACTTTGACAAGATTTGCAAATTGGACACAAACTTTAAAATTTTGTAATTAAAACACGAACTTACATTTTTTTGCAAAATAGACAAACTCAAAGCAAAATTTTAAAATCAATTGAAAATGAATTATATGTCACAAATTCTCATTTTTCCGTTAGTCCAAAAAAATTGAGTTTGTCTATTTTGCAAAAAAATGTAAGTTTGTGTTTTAATTGCAAAATTTTAAAGTTTGTATCCAATTTACAAATCTTATCAAAATTTGTGTATTTTATAGTAATTAACCCTTCATAAAATGATGAAAATCATCATCGTAGTTGAACAATATTTTGAGTTTTACATCACACTCAATGTTGGAAACAGAAATCTGTACCTAAAACCAACCAAGCCCTTAATTTGTGTTGGAAATGAATAAAGCAAGAGCTAGCGTGACTAAAGAAAACAGAGATTCCCTTCTCCACTTTGCCCAAAACACCTATTCCTTTGCAATAAAGAACGTTTTTCTTTGTATCTTGGTCCTTGGATGTATAGTTTAAGATAGAAAGTTTTGAATTCAAACTTTTCACTAGCATTTTTTTCTCACGTACCGATTCCTGCTATAAGGTCTTCGGGTCAACGGTGCCGGTAGAGTGACTGAATGTCCACCTCAAAGCTCGAGACAGAGTGAGCTATTCAATATGCACACCAATTTCACGGGTCAACTCAGGTATCACTTAAGAAGCCCATATCTATAACAAAAATTAATAGATTAGTTACACTCTGACTTGATTAAACTATGCATCACTAATTTAGAACAACAAAATTAAAAATAAATATATGGAGTACCCAGATCGACCCATAAAAATGATATTGCACGTCACCTTTCCCGCCCATAGCATGTCGAGTCCTAGGGAGGATGCTGATGAAGTGCATCAACATCTGGTAAGAGTATGCCCCCATGGAAATGAATTCCACTTCTCCACATCCTCCACCAGTGCCCACATCTATGGATTCACGTATCGTTTCTAATCCAGACATAAATCATCCGGTATGTGAACAATATGTTCGCAACCTTCACATAATCCGGAGCATCTCCGGCTATCCTCATCTCTGTGAACCTATCCTCCATTTGCTTCACGGTCGTGCGCTGCCCTTGAAATAGGTGATGGTAGATGGATCTCTGCGGAACAACATACTGCTCGCCATTCGGATCGAATGTCGAGCTGCCGAATTATAAACCTGACACATGGTTGTACTCAGTCAGACCAAAGCGCAACTGTGGGCGATGAACCTGAAATCGTGCCTCTCGTCCCTCCAGTGCACGATTCGACACGCGCATCTCATGAGTCATCAAAGCATGAATCGTCTTCTTCTGGACGTCACCAACTTCATAGTCCAAAAAATGTCCGTAGCATCCGGATCTAAACGACTGCACGATGTCATCACCACCTATTGTATGTAGTGTGGCTCTGATCGTGTTAACTACCTCCAGTTTGGTATACACTATGACCGAAGGCCGCAGACGCTGTAGCGACTGTCTAAGCCAATCAATCTAACACCATTTTGAAAATAACAATTAAAATAAATACTTTTAATATTTCATATAAATTGGAAATTTGCAAAATTTAAATTAATCTTGACAATGTTTTAATCGAGGCAATGCTTAACATTAATCGTGAAGCATTTCATAATAATCGTGACTTTTTTTAAATTAACTCGATTAAATTTTAAATGAGTCTCGATTAATTTGAAAATTGTCACGGTTATTTTGAAAGAGTCTCGATTAATTTAAAATGAGCCTCGATTAATTTATAAATTACCTCGATTACTTTCAAATAGCCACGATTAACATAATAAGCCTCGATTAATTTCAAAAGCCACGATTAACATAATATAAGCCTCGATTAACATAATCATCCATGATTAACATAATTTAAGCCTTGATTAATTTCAAAAGCCATGATTAGCATAATATAAGTCTCGATTAACATAATTGATACGGCCCGAGTCGAGGAAGGACTTGACCCAATTAGGGTGCTTGAGGGACCGATGACAAGATCCCGAGCTAAGAGGTTTAAGGAGAGCCTCAATGGATTCATTCAAGAGGTTTGGTGCCAAGAGTCGTCCAAACGACCTGTGGAGGGAGAGGACACCGAGCTCAAGTGGAAGACAGTGATCTCGAGCTGTGGAATGGACTGGCACGAGCTACAGCACGAGTCGGGACGCGAGCAACCGGTCGCGCCCATTGGCGCAAGCTACAGCGCGAGTGGCAGCACGAGTGGAGCCGGTCGCGCCCGCGACCTGTTTTGTGTCGGCACGAGCGCGAGCTACAGCACGACCAGAGGCGCGAGTGATCCGGTCGCGCCCGCGACCTGTTTGGCTTTGGGCTGAGCGCGAGTTACAGCGCGACCCAGGGAGTGAGTGACCCCGTGTCGCGCCCAATTCAGGTGAGTTCTGGATGGGCGTATTTTGTGTATTTGTTCCCTATTTCTCTTGGGATTTTATTTATGGATTATTTATTTTGGGCCCAACTATATAAAGGTTTCTTCTATTGTAAATCAAGTCACATTATTCATAATATTCATTTTATTCTTGCGAGTTATTTCTCTCTGGAGAATTCTCTCTTTCTCACGCACACACCGTGAGATTTTCACCGACTTATCAAGCAGACCATCCATAGTTGTTTGTGGCGTCACTAATTATATTTCAGTTCGTGTTTCCAATTGTTTGCGAGTTTCGTCGACATTATCGTCGGGGTTCGATTCAATGTGAGGCTAGGGTTCGAGATTTTTTCCCAAATATACCATTATAACCTGATACTCCTGGGAGGATCGCATCAGGTAGTATCAAAGCCTCGGCTTTGTATCAGGTTTCAATGTTATCTCGTATTTTAATTTTGATTTAGTTTTTGTATTTCTCGCCTATTTAAAAAAAAAGAAAAAAGAGACGAAAATCAGCAGGAAAAGAAAAAGAGAAAAAGTCACTGATTTTTATTTTGTTATTTGGGTTCCCAGAGGCTTATAAATCGTCCGTAGAAAAGTAAAAAAAAATCGCGAAATTTCAAATTTTTTTGAATTTTCAGTAGATAATTTTGGGCATTTCGTGGTATTGATATATATTGTTTGGGAAGCTGTATTTTGGTGTTTGGGAGTGAATTGAGTAATTTTGGTATTGTGAAAAATAAAATAAAATTTGTGGTAACATTGTTGGTACTGCTCGGATAAGTTGTTCTAGTCTTATTTGGTGTGGTTTTGAGATTGGAGATTTTCTATGGAGAGGAAATTGAGTGGTAAAAGGCAGAGAGGTGAGATCAATTGAGTGAAAAAAGCCAATTTGAGTGATACACGAGTGCATACACGTGAGTGAGAGCTAGAGCATTGTGTAGGATCCGTCTTTTATCGTTTTGTCTTGAATTTTAAATTATTTTGTTATGTTCTTTGGATTACAGCAGCAGTTGTTTTTGAGTAAAAAAAGGAGAAAGAAAAAAAAATCGTGAAAAAAAAAGAGTAAAGAAAAGAGTCTATTATGTCTAACAAAACTGCAGGTACCGGAGAGCAGTCAGGGACCGGAGGGGACGCAATCCAGAATTTTAATCCCAAATCCACAATTGAAGCCATACAACAACACATGACAAGGTTGTTCCGAACTGAGTTGACTGCATTGAACAAGAGACTGGATAGTTTAGAGAATTCAGTACAGGAGAAGGCTCGGCAAGGTGGACGAAGCGGAAGAGGAGGCAGAGGCGGCCGAGTGGAAGCTAGGCGATACCCACATGTAGAGAGGGAAAGATGAGGATATTATGACTCCTATAGTGAAGACTATGAAGAGGAAGATAGAGCTTCTGTAGCAGGAGGACGGAGACATATGAAGAGCCGGAATCGGGAAGATGATCATCTAGGAAACATTAAGATGAGCATCCCTTCATTCCATGAAAAGAATGACCCGTCAACCTATCTTGAATGGGAGTGCAAGGTGGAGATGGTGTTCGACTACCACAACTATTCAGAACTCAAGAAAGTGAAACTGGCAGCAGTCGAGTTCTCAGATTATGCTCTAGTGAGGTGGGAACAGTTAACAACCTCGAGGCGGCATAATGGAGAGCCACCAATCGACACGTGGACCGAGATGAAGGTCGTGATGAGAAGACGGTTTGTACCGAGCTACTACTACCGAGAGCTACATACTAAGCTTCAAATCTTGAGGCAAGGCTCAAGTAGCGTAGACGAGTATTTCAAGGAGATGGAGATAGCCATGATTCGGGCTAATGTGGTAGAACATGATGAGGCGACCACAGCTAGATTCTTAGTCGGGCTAAATAGAGAGATAAGAGACGCAGTGGAGTTGCAACCATATGTGGACTTGAATGATGTAGTGCAGTTGGCAGTCAAGGTGGAGAACCAGCTCAAGAGGAGGGGTAGCCAGAACTGAGCCGGTTCATCTAATTGGAGGCAAAATCAGAATACCAACACACCTCCATGGAAGACGAACCAAGGAAAGAAAGAGGAGAAACAACCTTTCTCCAAACCAAGAACTGAGACACCTATCAAACCCACTTCCAACAACCCGGAGTCGTCTGTAAATTGAAATCGAGACATCAAGTGTTTTAAGTGTCAAGGTAGATGACATATAGCCAACCGATGTCCAAATCGAAGGGTGATGATTTTGAAGGACAACGGTGAGATCATGACTGAAGACGAAGCATCAGATAATGAGATGCCTATCTTGTCAGGAGAGTCAAGTGATGAAGAGTATGCAGCGCCTGCAGCACTTACTTTGGTGGCAAGAAAACCATTGAGCTTGCATACCAAGAGTGTAGATGAGGAACAGTGAGAGAACATATTCCATACTCGATGCTATATTGTAGATAAGGTATGTAGTATGATCATCAATGGGGGGAGATGCACCAATGTAGCAAGTGTGGTGATGGTGACCAAACTGGGACTTCCAGTTTTGAAGCATCCGAAGCCATACAAGTTGCAGTGGTTGAATGACAGTGGAGAGATGAAGGTGAACAAGCAAGTTCGAGTTCCCTTCAGAATTGGGAAGTATGAGGATGAGGTATTGTGTGACGTCGTGCCAATGCAAGCTGGGCACATTCTGTTAGGACGTCCGTGACAATATGATCGGTGAGTGAAACACGATGGCTTCACCAAAAAGTACTCATTTGTACTTAATCAGAAGACGGTGACACTAGCACCTCTTACACCATCCCAAGTGTATGAGAATCAAGTGAAACTGCAGACGGAGGCTGACCTGATGAAGAATGAAGGAAAGAGTGGAAAGGAGATTGTCTACCATTCCTATTTTGTGACGGCTAGTGACCTGAAGTGGGCTGCGCAAAACGAGCAGCCGATGTATCTGTTGATCCGCAAAGATGTGATTTTGAATACTAACCAACTTAACCAATCTTTGCCTAGTTCTGTGATGTCTCTTTTGCAAGAATACGAAGATGTCTTTCCTGAAGAGATGCCATCGGGTTTACCACCAATTCGTGGGATCGAGCACCAAATCGATATCATTCCAAGTGCCACCTTACCAAATTAACCCGCTTACCGATATAACCCTGAGAAGACCAAAGAGCTAGAACAGCAGATTCATGAGTTGTTGGACAAAGGCCAAGTACGAGAGAGTTTGAGTCCTTGTGCGGGTCCTGTGCTACCCGTGCCCAAGAAGGACACTTCCCTGAGGATGTGTATCGACTGTTGAGCCGTCAACAACATAACGGTAAAGTATAGACACCCTATTCCCCGTTTATATTATATGCTAGATTAACTGCATGGTGCTTGTGTGTTTTCTAAAATTGACTTGAGAAGTGGGTACCATCAGATTAGAATTAAGGGGGGGTGAATGGAAAACGGTATTCATAACAAAATTGGGATTGTATGAATGGTTGGTGATGTCGTTTGGGTTAACTAATGCTCCTAGTACTTTCATGCGATTAATGAATCATGTTTTACGAGCTTTTATAGGTAGATTTTTCGTGGTCTACTTTGACGACATTTTAATTTATAGCAAAAATGAAACGGAGCATGTTGAGCATTTAAGATGTGTGTTAGATGCTTTGAGGAGAGAACAGTTATATGCTAACCTTAATAAATGCACCTTTTGCACAGACAAGGTTGTGTTTCTTGGTTTTGTTGTTAGCGCAGATGGGGTACATGTGGATGATGAAAAAGTTCGAGCTATTAGGGAGTGGCCGACCCCACCACTGTTGGAGAAATCCAGAGTTTCCATGGGCTTGCGAGCTTTTACTAGAGATTTGTGCCACACTTCAGCGGCATAGCAGCACCCATGATAGAGGTGATCAAGAAGAATGTTGAGTTGTACTGGGGAAAAGAACAAGAGAAGGCGTTCAACACGCTTAAGGAAAAATTAACACACGTCCCGGTACTTTCTCTACCTAACTTTGCTAAGACTTTTGAAGTTGAATGTGATGCTTCTGGTGTTGGCATTGGTGCAGTTTTGATGCAAGAGGTTCGACCGATTGCATACTTTAGCGAGAAGCTAGGAGGGACGACATTGAACTATCCGACGTATGATAAAGAGTTGTACGCGTTGGTCCGAGCATTGCAAACATGGCAGCATTATCTGTGGATGAAGGAGTTTGTGATCCACACTGACCAATGAGTCCTTAAAGCATTTGAAAGGACAACACAAGTTGAACAAGAGGCATGCTCGTTGGATGGAGTTCATCGAGACGTTTCCCTACGTCATCAAGTACAAGCAAGGCAAGGAGAACGTAGTAGCTGACGCACTTTCTAGAAGATACACTTTGCTTGCTACTCTAGATGTTAAGTTACTTGGTTTTGAGAATTTGAAAGGCTTGTATGTGGGGGGATGATGACTTTGGTGAAATTTATAGTGAATGTGAACAATCTGGTAGTGGCAAGTTTTATAGGCATGATGGATTTTTATTTAGGGAAAATAAATTGTGTGTGCCTAATTGCTCTATCCGTGATTTATTGTTGTTGGAAACACATGGAGGTGGTTTGATGGGGCATTTTGGTGTTGCTAAAACTTTGGCTGTTTTGCATGAACATTTTTATTAGCCCCATATGAAACGTGATGTGGAACGTGTCTGTAGTAGGTGCATTACTTGTCGTTAAGCTAAGTCTAGAGTTCAACCACATGGTTTGTATACTCCTTTGCCCATTCCTACATGTCATACCAGACGACCGCTGCCGCGTGAGAACAAGGGATCAAATCCAGCTCGAACTCACGACAGTCACATGTCCGATTCTGAAGATCGACCATGTAGACCTCCCTCCCAACCTCGACTTTCCATAAAGTTGTTAATGTAGTGGGCTGCACGGCATAGCAGCGTCTCTTATCGACGTTCCCTGAAAGCTTCAGCGCAATGCCATCAGTCAACACATGATTCGAGCCCTATGTTGCCGCACGTCGCTCGACGAACCACTGCTTAATAATTGATCTACACATCTCGAACAGTGAGCAAACAGGTAACCTCCTCGCCCACAACAGACGAGCATTGAGACTCTCCGCCGCATTAGATGTCATGAACCCGTAGCGCCGTATGGGATAGTGTGAACGGGACCAATGCACTGGGCCGATAATACACAACTTCTGATAGGCATTTGGACAGACCTGCTCCAACGTTGACATACTCTCCTAGAAGGTGTCTCTCCAATATGCGTAGGCAGCCTTCTGAAATAGCGTCGTCACGTGGTTCCCTCTCTTTTCCATCTTATTCTTCAAATGGTAGTAGCACAGTCCATGCATCTCTCTCGGGAAAACGGCCTCTACAGTATTTTTAATGCTCTGATGCTGATCCGAAATGATGAAAAGATCATCTATATCACCCAGAGCCATGTGCAAATGGGCCAGGAACCATATCTAAGATTCGTCATTCTCTATCGGTCCGAGCCTGATAAACTCATATTGTACACCATTTTCGAGTTTGTTTCCTTGCATTTTTACTTAGTTTTCAGGCTTAGTTTAGGCGTTTTTATTTGTTTCTTGTCTGTGTGTGGATTTCACGAGTTTGTCTTGTTTTGAGTGTATTTCAGTGCTTAATTCGTGCATTTGGAGAAGTTGGGTGAATTGGAGATCAACTGGGTCGAAGACGAGAGAAAAGGTGACGAAACAGGGCCGCCGAGCTCAGGCTCGACCGAGATTGGGAGTGAGCCAGCTGAAGCTCGACCGAGCTTGCCATACGGGAGCTGTTTTGGAAATTTTCTCTATTTTTATTTTTACTTAGTTTGTACCCCAATCTTCCCCAAACTTTTCCCATCTATAAATAGAGCTATAGGGCACGAAACTAGTGGGGGCTCCCACACATTATTTCACTTTTATTTTATGTTTTTACTATTGTTCGACTTTGGAGATTCAATGATTCAATACAAGTTCAATTTTCCTTTCGTCTTCAATACGGTTTTACCTTTAATTTCTTGCATTTCAATTATGTTTTCTCTTCTCAATCTCTCTATGTTTGATTTACTTTTCGTCATGAGTGAGTAGTCGTTTATTAATTCTAGGGTTCATGAGCTTTACATGAAAATATATTCAATGCATGTGTAGATCAGTTTCCCCTCCATCTATGCATTCAAATACTTGAAGTTGATATTTCTCATGCATGATTAGGCCCGAATCATTGTATGCAAGTACGTTAAGTTGAGACCTTAGGGAGAAATTAACGTAGCGGGATACTCAAGTAGTTTGATACGTGTTTGTCTATGTCTACGTGATAATAGAATTCATGATAGGAGGCTAGTCCGATGATTTAAGGAGTTAGTAATTGTAATCTTGAGGTCGCCGATAATATAGATGAATTGCTAATCCACGTCGACCTGAGTCTGGTAAGAGAGGGTTCGATAGTTTTCAGATTCTCCATACATAACTTGGATTAAATTGGGATTTGACTTGCATGCTAGAATATATTGGATTGTGAATGTTCTTGCCATAGAATTAATAGTTTTAAATATTTGATTTCATCCTTGTGCTTATTGATCGTTGTGTTATTTGCATTGTTTTTTTTATCTTGTTTTACTTAATTTGTCTAGTTTAAAAAAATCATTTGATTTCATTACCTGTCTAGTAGAGAATTGATTAGGTTAGTAATTAGTGTTCTTTCGCTATAGCAATCTCTTTGGATACGATACTCGGTATACTTGCCTATTATTGCATTGTCTCGTGTAGTTGCGATTTTTGCATTAATAAAATAGTGTATCAACTTTTTGGTGCCGTTGCCGGGGATTGTTTGATTGATACTAATATTGAACTAATCAACGTATTTACTATTTCAGGTGGTTTGTAGTGCATGAAATTACGTTCTAGTGGGCAACCATTAGAACCAGTTCCTAATTCTCCCGATCGACTCACTCGTACTCGTAGAAGAGAAGAGAGAATGACAGCTCGACATCCACCCCGTAACGAGCCTCATGATGAGGAGTCAGACGAGGAGGTTGAGGAGCGGCCACCTCCCGCGCTTATAGTGAAAGAGTTGACTGCTCAATTGCTAGCTATGCAAAAGGCCATGGTTGATGCTAATGGGACCGACCCCATTATTAATCAGTTGTACGTGCCACCGGTGACCAATCCCCATGATCGTGCTTGGGGAGGTCGGATAGCTCCGAACAACTTTGAGCTTAAACCATCCCTCATCAGTTTGGTGCAAGTGGAACAATTTGGAAGAAGGGCAACTGAAGATGCCAATGCTCACTTAGCAACGTTCTTGGACACGTGTGATACTATAAAGGTGAATGGGCTTAGTGATGATGTTATTCGGCTCCGTTTGTTTGGATTTTCACTCCGGGACTGAGCTGAAGATTGGTATAAGGCGCTGGACTATTCAAAGATTACTACTTGGCAGAGCATGAGCAGCACATTCTTAGCTAAGTATTTTCCACCCTCGAAGGCACAAAAGATTATTTCAGGGATCACACATTTTTCTCAATCTCCGGATGAGAATATTTTAGATGTATGGGATAGGTTCAAGGATTTATTAAGAAAATGTCCACAACATGGTTTTAGCTTGGAGCAACAAGTGATGACATTCTATAGTGGCCTTCATCAAGGGACTAAGAGGATGGTCGATGCATCCACCGGTAGATGTTTGGTGAACCGCACCGCCCAAGTAGCTATGAGGATTTTTGAAGAAATGGCTGATACAAGCTCTCAATGGCACACCGATAGACAAGCACCTTCTCGTTCTGCAACAGTGGTTGACACTCGTGTTGATGATTTAGTAGCGGAAGTAGCTTTGTTAAAGAAACGAGCCGTGGAAGAGAAGAAAAGAGAAGTAAATGTAGTGCAACGATATAGTGATGGGGAGTTCACTGAGGATGTGAACTTTGTGCAAAACCGATATTTTGGCGGAGAAAACTTTGCTAGAGGGCCCGGGAATCCGGATTATTCGGCAAACAATTGAAATCATCCTAATTTCTCATATGCCAACCCGAACAATGCACTTAATCCACTGGAAGAGCACAGGGAGCCGTCTATGAAGGAGTTGTTGGCTTAAGTAGTGAAGGGCCAAGCATCAATGGCGGAAGGCTAAAAGAAAATGGCCGAGGAACAAAAGAGTTTCATGACCCACACCACATCAAAGATCAACCATATGGAGGTTAACTTCAATGCTATGCAAAAACAAATTAACATGTTGGAAACCAAAGTTCGGCAAATGGCCAATCAATCTGCCGCACAACATGTTCCGGAGAGATTTCCGAGCAACACATTCGTTAATCCAAAGGCAAATATATCGGCAATTCATTTGAGGAGTGGTACACAATACACCAACACAAACACTTGATTGATGATGATGATGATGATGAGGATCGGGGTGTAGAGGTCGTATATGAAGACTCGGAGCCTGAAAAAGGTGAAAAGGACATGAACCCGGAGCACAGGGCTCAAGCTCGGCCGAGCTTGGGTCAGGACACCTCAGGCTCGACCGAGCCCACACCTCTGGGCATATTTTTGCAAGCTCGGTCAAGCTTGGGGGTGCACACCTCAGGCTCGATTGAGCCTGAGCTCTGCCGGCATCCGACATCGAAAAATGCCCCGTCATGCCCCGTACCGTCTTCCGCTAAGGTCTTAACCCCTTCTACTGTTCTTAGAGATCCTTTTCCTTCCAGATTAGCAAAGTCAAAGCATGACACGAAGATGGACAAGTTCATGGAGATTTTCACCAAGGTGAATATCAATATTCCTCTCATCGATGCATTAAGGGACATGCCCGGATATGCTAAATTTCTAAAAGAAGCGGTATCCAACAAAAGGAGGATGAGGAAGAATGAAATGGTGAGTCTATCTGAGGAGGTTAGTGCCGTGATCCAACAAAAGCTACCAACAAAGGAAAAGGATCCGGAGAGTTTCTCCATTGATGAGCACTCGTGCAAGAACCTGTCGCGGAGCAATTCGACCCATATCAAGATGGCATGTGTGAGTGTCGTTGAACTCGTATATTCTCCACATATGCCCATCAGCAACGGCAAAGCACTTGAACGGAAAATCACCGCCATGCTTGCAAACGTAGCCCAATCGTGACCTGTTCGAGCAATACACGGCATACTCTACTCAATTCTGCATGTGATAGATACCGACCGCCAGAGCCAGATCATCCTTCGTCCGGAAAATGGCTCCCTGGTGCAGTGCATCTGATTGTGGTGTTGGTCCCTCATCCCAAGACAGTGGGCCCGTAATGTCCCAATCAGCAAGAGGAACCACCCAATTATTCGAAGGCCCGTCAGCTCTAAACGGAATACCAGTGGTAGATGGTGGGACGACTCCCGTCAAGCACAACAATATGTCTGTACGATCAGCAGAAGAACGAAGCCAACCACTAAATTTTGTCAACATTGATTCCACCAACCTCATTCTATCATTCACCTCTTCTTGTTCTTCATCCTCTTCTTCTCCTTCTCCCTCTCCTTCTCCTTCTCCTTCTTCTTTTCCAGTAGCACCATGCATCTCTGCATGGGGAAAGTAGGGAGGTCGTCCCTCATAGATGGTCCAGCTCTAGAACTGCCCAATTGCCTTGAAATCACTTACACGACCATCTCGGTAGTCTGCTCGCGAAGCAAATCGAGCAAATCTCCATCATCTTGCAAAGATGCTCTGATCCGTCTGCCAGTGTTGGTACTGGTCAGGTAAAATAATTCGTACTCCACCGTGCTTAGGTCAGTCCGCAACAACTTGAGCACTTCCCTCACAAGTAAGCTAAAACACAGCTTATCGGATGACATCGTCACGAGTTGCTCGTCCCCATCAACATATTCTGATCTCTCCCATCACCCACTGTGTCGTAAAATAATGCGATGTCTAACCATCTGCAATTTATAAACAGTGCTACATGAGATCACAATTTAAAGATACCTCAATTAATTTAAAGGTACCTCAATTAAATTTTAAATAGCCTCTATTAATTCTAATAGCCTCGACTAATTCTAAAACATGTATCGACTAATTCTAGTAGCCTCGATTAATTCTAAAACAATTCTAAAACAATTGAATTAATGCCCCGATTATTTTCTAAAATAATTGAATTAATGCCTCGATTATTTTTATAGGATCTTTTCATCCACAAAACAATTGAATTAATGCCTCGATTATTTTTAAAATGTATATCGATTAATTTCATCTAGGCCTCGATTATTTTACATTATTCGTCGATTAAATTAAACTTACCCTCGATTAATTCTAATGGCCTGAAGTCTAAAAAATGTCTCGACTAAATTTAAAATAGCATCGATTAGTTGACATTATTCCTCGACTAAATTTAAATTATCCTTGATTAATTCTAATGGTCCCGATTAAGTCTAGAAAATGTCCTCGATTAATTCTAAAAAATTCCTCGCCTACATTTAAAATAGCCTCGATTAATTTACATTATTCCTCGACTAAATTTAAATTAACAATCATTGACTCTAATGGCCTCGATTAGTCTAGAAGATGTCCTCGATTAATTCCAAAAAAAGCCTCGACTAATTTTCAAATATCCTCGATTACTTCTAATAGCCTCCATTAATTCTAAAAAATACCTCGATTAATTATAATAACCATGATTAATTCTAATAGCCACGATTAAATAGTCTACGACATGCAAATCATTATATATAAAAGATTAAAGAGTACGACATGCAAATCTTTCTTTGTCGCCTATTTTCAAATTAAATCTAACAACACATGCAATGTATATAATCTAAACAATAAATATTTACAAAACAAGTTCAAAAAAATGGAGAGTACAAAACGTACCTTTCAAAATTGGTGGAAATTTTCGAGCTCTACTTTTTTCTTCGGAAAATTCTTTCGCCCGCCTTGCTCCAAAAAATTTCTCCAACTTTTGCTCCTCTTGGTCGATTTCAATTGTGGTGTGAATAAGCTTGTATTGTATAGTGTCAATGAGCTCGACAAACCACTCAATTTATTCAAAAATTTAACATACCTCCTTACAAAACATTAAATGAAGCGTGTGACCTTTAACATGTATTAAATTCGGTCCTACATTCCCCTTCTTTTCATTTAATGAAGCCAGTAACCCTTTCTTCTTTTTATTTATTGAAAGTCAGTAACTACCTCACTTACACACAAGGTAGGAAACATTGTCTCGATTCATTTTAATGAAGACCTCGATTAAATTCCATGATCCACGATTAATGACATAAATCTAGGTATTTTTTAAAAAAAATAATCGAGACTTGTTAAAAAATAATCACGACAATTTTATAAAAAATAATCGCGGCTTTTAAAAATTAATGGAGGCTTTTACAAAAATAATCGAGGATTTTAAAAAATAATCGAGACCATTTTAAAAAACAATCGAGGCTTTTAAAAAATAATCGAGGATTTTACAATATAATCGAGACTTCTTAGAAATAATCGATGCCTCTTACGATGGAAGAAATAATAATCGAGGCTTTTAAGAAGCCTCGATTACTTTTACGTAAATAATCGAGGCAATGTTGTAATTGCATTCTTTCACTTTTCAATCGAGACAATTTTTAAAAAATAATCGAGGCTCAACATATATATCAATGGAGGCTTGTAATTTCAATCGAGGTAATTTTCCAAAACTAATCGAGGCTTCCTCAAATATAATCGAGGCATTCACAATTAGGGTTTTGATTTTAGGGTTGTGCATTCTCTGAAAATGATCTGACAAAGTACAATGACCCAATAATTGAGTGTGGGAACGAAGTCTATTATAGTATAAATTATCTAACAAACTATCTATTTTTAAAAGTTGTTATTTTTTCTTAATAACTATTTACTTTTGTCTACTTTTACCTATTTTGACTATAATCAAACCGGACAGAGCCCAGCATAACTAAATTTAAACTTAGCTCGTATATTATTGATCTGAATTTTGAGCTATATTTTTAAAATGTTTTGAGGTTTACAAGTTTATTCGAGCATAAATAAATTGGGTGCCCCGATCCTACACCCCCCCTATTGTATTGTGCTGCTGAATTGCTGCCACGTGGAAGTCTCGGTTGGATGCGAATAGTAACCCGAACGGCAAATTTGAACCGGATTGCAGATGACCCGGATGACGGAAGTTAGACGGTGTTTGCTTGGGTTCCCAGTCAGAATTTCTTGTGATGGAGGTTTGATTTTTTTCATTCACACCATAATTTTTCCCTAAAATTCAGTTTTGTTCCAATTAAACTCATAAGCCCTTCCTCTCGCAGTAGCAGCGGACTCAGAGAATCACCACCGTCAATTTTCCAGATTCAAACGCCGATGAAATACTTTCGATGAAGCCAACCGCTTCAGTCATTCAATTCTTGAGTCGTAAGTGTCAATTATCCTTGCCCTAAGTTCAAGATTTCAACAAAATGAATTAAATCATCAAGCCCTAGCAGCGGTCGGGGTACTTAAATTATTTCCATTTGTGTGCTCTCTCTCTCTCTCTCGTGCGCGGTCGGTATCGGCGGTGGCACAAGTGCGGGCTGGAGCAAGGTTGGCGGTGATCCATGGCTTGATTACAGAATTCCAGACCATTATCAGTTCTAAGACATTTTATACTCTTGTTAGTTTGAGTTTGAATTTCTGTAGCCCATTTAGAGAACTTAGTAAACACATCAGATTTGTTTTTCATTAAGAACACCCAAGTTTTTCTGGAAAATTCATCAATTACAGATAAGAAGAACACATTTCCACCATGAGTTGGATCCCTTGCAGGACCCCATACATCAGCATGTAGGTATTCAAGTATTTCAGAGCTAACAAGCTTTCTTGGGTAAGGGATGGTAGCAGACAGAGACATTTTATGATGTTTACCAAGCACACAAGGTTCACAGAAGGTTATATTAGATATTTTATCATTTCTAAAAGCACCAGCTTTACTCAGAATTTCCAAACCTTTATTACTCATGTGCCCTAACCTAGCATGCCAAAGAGATGTTTTATCATGTTGAACCACATTAGCAATAGGCAGGGGAACAGATTCAGCAGTCACAGCATATAGATCACCTTTTCTTGGAGCATTAAAGTATAGCATTGAATCCTTTTCAAACTTGAACCTTAGGTTATTCACAGAGCCATCAATCATATGATCAGCAATTTTAGACACAGAAAGCAGATTGAATTTTAATTTTGGCACATATCTTACTTCATTTAAGGTTAACATGGATCCATTCTCAAACTTTAAGCATACATCTCCTTTCCCAAGGATTTCACAGTTTTGGCCATCAGCCAATGCAACATGCCCAGAATTCATGATGTTTAAATTATAAAACATATCCTTAAAAGGTGTAACATGGAATGTGCAACCAGAATCAATCAGCCATTCATTGTTATGCACATTTTTGGAGATGGCATTGGTATAATTAATAAACTGAAAGTCATATACATCTTGTACCATATATATACCACTGCTATCATAGTTTTCATGCATATTGTGGATTTCAGGATCATGAGGTGACAGGTCATAATCATGAGAGTTCAAATCAGACACATGAGAGTTATAGTGCATCACATTATTGGCATGATTATGCATGTAACCTTTGTTCTTTTTAGGCATCTTGCATCTATTTGAAAAATGTCCTGGTTTTCCACAATTCCGGCATGTTTACCTTGGTTTTTGATCAGAATTAGGATAGTAAACATGATTTGGAACATGATTTGGAGCAATATGACCATGATTATGAGCATAGTTATGGGAATGAGCATGATTAGGAGTATGAGCAGGGAATTTATACATAGAATCAGAAGAGTGAGATGAATGAGCATAATTTGGATTCATTTGCCTCATTTTCATTTCTCTATCATGCCTTTCAGCAACCAGCACACTTGGATTCTCAGGATTCACAAAAGGTTTCTTAAACTCATGATTTCTGTTGTTAACATACATGATGTCATTTTGCAGAGGCTTAGATTTAAGTTGCTTGATCTCATTTTCTTTAGTTTTCAGGCAACTGATAATCATATCACAAGTAACTTTTGATCCACTATATTTCAAAGCAGTTTTCACATCAGAAAATGTTTCAGGAATGGATCCAAGCAAGATTTGAGCAGAATACTTTTCCAAAGTGTCATCACCAGCTAATTTCAGGTCCTTTAAGAGTTTTAAAAATTCATCAACATTAGTATCAACATCTTTTGAAGGATCCATTTTAAAATTCATAATCTGATTTTGCAAAGAATAAGCTGCTTCTTCAGAGGTAGCAGCATATAGAGAAGTCAAATTTTCCCATAAGTCTTTAGCACATTTAAGATGGGATACTTTTCTCACAACAGAACTGTTTAAATTCAACAAAATAGTGGCTCTGGCACTAGCATTCAATTTAATGAGAATTTTATCAGTTTCTTTTTCACTAATTCTTTCATAAATAGCATCTTGCAAATTTTCTTTAGTTAAGATGCATTCAACTCGAGTCTGCCAGTCACCAAAATCATCTTTTCCATTAAAAGGCACAGCATTCAAGTTATTCATCATTTCAGAATTCACAAAAACACCCAGAATGCAAGAATTCACCTTAAAATGCACTGATACACAGAAATTTTATCCAAAAACCAGAAAAATTCACCAAATAGCCAGAAAACTCACCAAATGCCAGAAAAATTCACCAAAATATCAAATTTTACCACAGAGGTAACAGGCTAACCACCAAGAACAGCTTTAGGACAGGAGATATCACTCCACAGGCCCTAAGAAGGGTGCACAAGGGGAATTTAGAGCTGAGGCTATCCCAGTTCTCAGCACAGATTGATCTGTGGAGCAGGGGTTCACTCAGGTCAATCCCAAAACCCTACTAGGCCACTAACAGGACTTAGGGACACTAAGTCTTAAACTCAGCAACTCTGAAGCAGAGTTCTCAGATCAGATTCCTTCCAGGAATCACCACAACAGCAATAAGACACAATCAGGGATACAACAAGGAAATTAGAACAATCAAGGCAGGGAAAAAGCACCAAACCAACCCAGAAACCCCCCTTTTCAACTGCAAACCCCTTACCAAAATTAGCTATCGGGGCAACCCGCTTTGAGGAGACCCACAGGGGAATCCAGACGGTCCCGACCGCAAGCTATATTTTGGGAAAAGGCGTGGAATGCCAAGGGGAAAAACAGAGAGCAGAGAGGAAGCAAGATAGGAAGTAGGATCGACAGATACCACAACATGGAGTTTTAGGGTTTTAGAATTATACCAGAGCCGGTCTTCTCAGGCAGGAGAAGACCGGACTTACCAAAAGTTTCAAGCCTAGGGAGGCGATTCGGCGCAGCCTTTACTGGCGGCAGGGTGGGGTAGATGTAGGTAGGAGGGTGCCCCGGCCAGGCCGAACCTGGCTCTGATACCACTGTTGGGTATCAGGCCCGGCTAGGGTTCACCGCTTGGTTTCCGGCCTCGGCGGTCTACCACACTCGCTGCTCAAGCAGCTTTGGTACTTAGAGCTCAGATTCAGCCTTCAATAGAGTAGCCTTAGACGCTAGATCGAATAGATCTAGGGCTTCTTCTTCACAGGCTTACTAAGTCAAGCGAGTATCTGTAAGAATAGGAACAAGCACTCGAGTTAGTCAGAGTAAAGATGTGAGATAAACTCACACAGAAGCATACAGAGTATATATATATATGTAAAATAGAGAGAGATTTGAGAAGAAAGATGTGCCCAAAGGCACTGGTAGGCTCAAGTTCTTCCTCAGGCGACGGTGGAGACACTTCCGGTGACAGGAAAGACCCTAGACCACAAGGGGAGGTGGGCTAAGGCCTGAAGCACTCACAGAACCTTTAGCTATCAGAATATACTCAACAGCCCCTCAACTCACGGCCAAATCAGGAGTCCACAGACAGAACTCCGGCCAACAACTCAGAGAGAACGGCAGAGATGGCTCAGAAGCTAGTAGGGCAAAGAGAGAATGGTGTGAGGCTTGCTTTGGGAGGTGAAGAGGCGCGGCCATTTGTAGAGAGAGAGGGGGAGATAGAAATGGAATATTAGGGTTAGGGATTAGTATATAAGGTAGATTAGGTTACCGGGTGGGCTTAAGCAGCTAGGCCGAGTGAGGTAAGTGGGCCAAGACAGAAAAGCCCAAATGGGCCAAACAACCGAGGTTTGCTTCGTATTCTTTATCTTTGTTGTGTGGAGTTATTAGCTAGAAGTTTATTTTGCTATATTGGTGTAGTTTGTATCCTTGATTAATTTATTTTAACATTTGTGAAAAAAGGAAAGATGCTGCTAATTGATCCTTGTAGTCAGTTAGTAAGAGTTTGAATGATGCTTTGATAATTTTACACGAAATAGTAGCAGGGAATGTTATGCAAAAGCTGTCTGAGAGTAACATGCCACTGAAATGAGGGTTTCAAGTAATTTACATTCAATAATTTATTTTTCTAGATATTGGTAAAATTTTCCTTTTCCTTTTTACTAAGCATGCATGCATTTCAGTAGATTGGGGGTGGTTTTGTTGTGGAGTAGCTTTTTATCTGAGGAGATATTATGCTTCAAAGACAACAATCTCTGGGTGCTTATGTTAATTTGATGGAAGACAAAATATTGTTCAAAAGATGAGGGGAATAACTTTAGGTAGTTGGGATAATGTTGTTGTGTTAATTAATCTTTCCAGCCCATGGATAAACTGCACAATATGCGTCCCTCTTGCTATTCTGGATAATGTTGTTGGAATTTAAACTTGGGGTCTAAGTAGATGGTGGCTTCTAATGATTTTGGTCATCCGGAGAAAAACTACAGAACATAGAATGATTGTTCAAGGAAGATGTAAAGAAAAATTCAAAATAATAATAATATTAATAACAAAGATATATTCTGTCAATTTGGACATGCTTTACAAATCAAACCGATTAATTAGACGCAAATCCCCAGAGCGCTTCGTCGGAATGGAAATTCTTTTGATTTTTTGGTTGATTCAGAGATTCAATTTTTTTCCATAAAATAAATTATTTTTAATATAAATTATTTTTTCGTAAATGATTTTCTTTTTCATTCATTAGTTATTTCCAGATTTTTAGTCAATAAGGCTGTGATTTGATCATTTCATTCTTTCTTATTTGATAGGAATATATGCTTTAGAGTTGCAAACCTGCATAAGCATTTTTGTCAGCAAATACATCATGTAATTAACAGTCTTTGCTCTCTTGTCATGTTCATAAGCATTTCTCAAACTTCATTCCTCTTGTTTTTATTCATGATCACTCTTTTCCTTTGTTTTTTTATTTATCGTTTCTCTAGTTTGTATATAGTTCTGATACATTCATGCACACACAATATGGGGCTGCGAAGATTCATATTTAAGTGAATTTTCTTTATACTCTCCACATACATTTTAAGTGAATTTTCTTTATACTCTATCGATGTTAACATAGAAGTTGAGACTGCCAAGAAGTCCTCCCCGCGAGGTTCATGTGAAGACTTCAAGATTTGATTATTGTCTTTGTTTATACGACAAACAGTTTATTCTTATTCTTTTATATATGTCAGATTTTGGTTCAATTGACTTGTTGGCGAGGAGAAAAATATCATTATATCCTAGGGTGTAATAGACATAAAATAGATAACTCAATACTTATCGTTCCTCCACTAGTATATGTAACTTCAATCTGATATTGTAGCCATTTTTTGTATTTTTTTTTCTGACATTAACATTGATATATTGCTCCCACTGCGAAATATGTGAAAATTAAGATATAAATGGGACGAGGGCCTCTGGACCCCTCTTTATTAATGAATTGTATAAATGGGACGAGGGCCTCTGGACCCCTCTTTATTAATGAATTGTATAAACGGGACGAGGGCCCCTGGACCCCTCTTTATTAATGAATTGTATAAACGGGATGAGGGCCCCTAGACCCCTCTTTATTAACGAATTGTATAAATAGGACGAGGGCCCCTAGATCTCTGTGGTGTTTGTAGTCTTAGTCATATTATATGATTTTTTTGGTGTTCTTTAGTTAGACACTCAACAATTAGTGACACGTATACGAGAGCAATTTTGTGCTTGCATAATTGGGTTAAATTTCTTGTTGACCTGTCGTTATGCAAAGAGAACAATTGGACAACACCAAATTTAGACTCAATAAAGTTTTTGTAATGCATGACTTGGGGCACTATGCTAATGACAAGCAAGATTAAGTTTCCTCTAAGAAAATAGAAGCTCTTCATTGTATGCTTCTCATTTGCATGTGCTGGAGCTCAAGTGTGAAAAACACAACTTGGGTACTGCATACAAGAAAAAAAGAAATGCTAATCGATGGACTTTTTCATAAATTTTCGATGTATGAATATGAATTCATACTAATGTTTCCACTTTGAAATGATGGTAGACGTCCGGCATACTTGGCTATAGTTGAGTCATGTCCTGAATCTATATATATATATTAAAACAAAGTAGTGAAGCTACAGTTTCCCTCCCAGAAATACCGGCCAAATTTTTTTTTTCATAATTCTCATGCAAAAATATTTGTATAATAAGTCAATTTCTGAAAATTCTTTATTTAAGCAACTAGATTTTTATTAGGTGTAAAATTTGCTTCTCTTCAAATTAGCAGGCTTTAAAAAATTATCCTTATGTATTTAATTTTATATATGTTTTAGTATTATTTAATGGCAACATAATAATATTTATACATCCGAGATCAGTTTGTTGTGGTAATACATTATTATATATTTTGTTAATTCATAATTTATTTTACTATCAAGACCATTACAAAAGTAAAGTAAAATAAAAGTGTGCTTTGGAATTAGTAATACTGATTTTCTATGTAATTTTTTTTTTTTGAACTTTCACAAAATTTTGAGTATATATGTATAACAAATTTCTGATACAAATTAGTATTATATGCATTTAATAGTAAAAACACTCCAGTTAATGAGAAAAGTTGATATATTTATTATCGTTTTTTATTTCTTTACATTGTATTTTCAATGAAATATTCTTCTTATTCTATCTCATTGGAAATAGATGAATGATGAACCATAGATACAGTAGTAGCAGTCGTATAGTCAAAACTCCCAAAAATCATTCTACTATTTAGTTTGTCCATACTCCATAGTCAAATTAAATACTATGTATGAGTATTATGTTTAGAAAAAATGTTAAAACAATAATAATAAATCCAACATAAATTTGTATAAATGAAGTTAAATCTGTTCAGAATTGTAGCATTCTTGGGAAAAATATGAAATCTAAAGAGTGGAAGGTATTGTAATTAGAAAATTAGCTTAAAATTGATGTAACCTTTTTTTTCACGGGTTATTGATGTATTTCTGGGATTCATTTCTTCTGACAAACAATTACAATTGTTTAGGCCGTCAAATTGCAAAACAAATTTGTAATTGTAAGGCTCTCAATATCAAGGATGTGATAAAGTCTTGATATTTAATACAATTTTCAAGAATGAAGAATAGACGCGTGTGGTAGTTTTTTTTAA
Organism: Perilla frutescens; assembly: GCA_026008535.1. NCBI lineage: Eukaryota > Viridiplantae > Streptophyta > Magnoliopsida > Lamiales > Lamiaceae > Perilla > Perilla frutescens. The sequence goes on along the minus strand of BRKX01000018.1, from coordinate 7,584,492 downwards.
GTTTGTTAGAGATATATTGAGATGGTTAAATTGTGCGTATGGGCAAAGATTTTGGGTTTAAGTATTGTTGTAAACTCTTTTAATTCGTTCTTTTTTTTTTTCTTCTTATTCAAATCCCTTTTGTTATTATTATGTTCAACTACAAGTATTAAAATAAATTAAAAGAATACTATTTTTTTTAGTATATTAATGTAATGTACAATAGTTGTTAATGGTTGAGAAACTTTAGAATATAAATTTTTCAAAATGTTAAAACATATAGGACTGCATTTGCATTTGTGTACACTTAGATAAACTGTGCGCAATAGTAATATATATTAATAACTCAATCATTGCAGTATACAGTAATTGCCAAATTTATAATTATTCTGGCTATGATTTTGAAATAGTGTTTTTGTTATAAAACACTAATAAATTGTTGAGTGATGATTAATTACTTTGATATTTGACACTTTCAGAATTTTGAATTTTGGGAAGAGGACATAACAAGCTACAGCAGTCAAAGAGACGAACAATTATCCATCTAACAAATGCAATTATTATTTTTCAATAACACTTCCTGCATGTTTTAGTTGAATGACACGTGCAACCCAACTCATTGAGGTTTTTTTAGTATAGTCCATCATTTTTATAAATTTAAAAATTTGTTCCTATATATGTTTGAGTTATCTTTTGTAATTATGTATTATGTTTAAACCTCTAAAACTGTTATATGTCGTAGATGCAAAAAAATATATATTTAAAATATACTTTCTAATTTTTGTTCATCTTAGTAAAATTTTAGATTTTTTAACTAATTTTATTTTGGTTATATCCTTATTTTTTTATTTATATGTTTTAAAGGCTCAACATTTGACTTCATTTGCCAGATCCACTCCGTTTCTAAGACGAAATTAAAATTTTCGGCTTTTCAATAAAATAAATCGTATGGAAGAAATAAATAATTATAATAAAAAAATATCAAACATAAGATGAGATGTTGTTTGTGACACCAATTGTGGACTAAATAATATTATATTCATCGGCAATAACCGCGCAACGCGCGGGTGAAATACTAGTTCACACGTGGATGCATTGATTGCATATAGCAAATTGAATTGAACACCTTTTTTTTGAAGGAATTACAGTTTTTGCCGAAAACTCTTGACCTTTGTAAGCTTACACCAGTGTGGTCTTTTGATTGAGTGTGTTGTATCTCCATATGTCCTTCTCCACCAGGCTCGAGCCTATAAACATGTTTGAAGCTGGCCAACATAGTACGTGCATCAGTGATGAAATTCACTCCTTTATTTAAAACTGGGTGGTTTCATGTAATGTAGGTGCCATATACAATTGAGAAGAATGACGCGCACACTTCCTGGCTTAAATGTTTGTAAGTGCTTCTTTTAATTGTTGGGCCCGTTTTGTTCATCTTTTTGGAAATCAACGATTGCAATAGTTTGAGAAGGAGCCTTATTAATCATGCCTTACCCAACAATAGTCTTGGGCCTATCTTAATCAGGCCCAATAAATTATCGTGAATATATATTATTCTCCATCATTTGTCGATATTAATGCTTCAAACAGGCCCAATGTGAAAATGAACTTATTTAAAATATTGGGCCCATTTTTCAACTACCGAACCTGTCATTGACTCATTTAAAAGCTCTCCAACAAGTGTATACCTTTACACTTCCTTCACTCCAGTTGCTAAATCTTGCAGCTACGCCATGGCAGCATCATGCGTCGACTAGTCCAATTTAAATTCAGCCACTATTGCGTCGGGGAGAATCGGGCGAGGTCGTTGTCTTACTGTAGCCTCTGGTGGCAGATTGGTTTGTCTCGAAGAGCGAGTCAAATCCGTTCTGGCGTTTCATTCGCCGCCCAGAGAGGGAGTTATGTCCCTCTATAGCATTTGTGTTCCGCACCAGTTAAAAAGGTGAGCACATCTGAGTTCTATAAATCCTTGATTAATGTATCTATCATCCTCGTAGACCACGGGGTGCAAATTCCCACTCGTCCCACCTGCGAGTTCAGCGTCTTCTAATAGAGAAGGCTACTCTAGAGATGCGTCTGGGATTCAAAGGAATTGTTGGTGGACGTCTCAAATGAGAAGATTCGGATGAAGGATGCTGAGTTGCAACGTTTCGGCAATGTCGTTTCTTTTTCGCCAGTGTTTCGGTGTGCATTTAAGATGAGAGGAATGGGAAGATTTTTACTATTTTTTGTGATATTTCCTGGTAATCCCTAAGTTGGATGTGGCAATTTCCTCTTTATATGGGCAATTATTTTAGCCAAAGTCTATGTGAGTCAGCGGTTAAGAAGATTAACCGGTTGTTAATGTTAATTATCAATGTATGCTGATTTATCGATACGCGCGGCTGTTTTGTTAAATACAATGTTGCAGAAGGCAGTGTAGTAGGCTACAATAGGTATTGATTTATGTTCTGGTTAATTCAACAACCAGCATAATAATTGTCCATTTACTTAAGTTGGTAATTTTCTAACTCTTAAGTCGGGTTCCTACCCTCAATTGAGTTATATCTGAAGTTATTGGCTACCTAGCAATAACATAACCACAAATGATTAAAAGTATACTCCCAAACACTGTTATGTTTTTCTCTTTCTTACCTGTCCACACACTCCAGAAATGTATACAGGAATCTTCTCTTTTCTTGCCGTCACTAAAGAGCCTTTACAGGACCAATAAAACAGAACCAAATATCTCATTCAATTACCACAAATAAAGCATCCTTATTCCGCGGAACAATTTATTTACATCTATTTGCAACAGACATATCTTTCAATCCCCAACACCAATTACATCAAATCTCCAACAATGAAAAATTCAACACCAACGAATTTGTAACTCAAACAAGAAACACATCACAAAAGCTAGGAGAAAAGCTGGATGGGTATGGCTGTTCTGTTGATAGGAAACACACACACAAATTAATCACGATAAACTTATTCACTGCCTAACACCCATAGAAGCTAAACACAAACCAATAATTCACAGTAATATATAATCAATTATACTGTTAGATTTCTATGAGCACCGACCGTTCAGTCACACAAAAGTAAGCTACGGGAATCTCATTTAACCATTTCAATCCTACAAATCCACCTTCAATCAGACACAACGAGGTCCATAACCATAACCCACGTGTAAACAGATAATCTCTCACAAAGACAGATAAATCATTTCCCCTGATAAAAACCCACTTCACAAATCACCCAACACATTCAACCACAAATGCCTCCATAATTTTCATCGGATTCCCGCAAATTATTACCTTAGTTGAGAACCTGCGATGAGTTTCCGAAACCTGAAAACTCAACGCAGGAGCAAACGACGATTTATCGGTGAGTTTGGAAGCCCTAAATCTGGGACTCCACGCTGAAAGCTGAGAGATTTAAGGGCGCCGAGGTAGAGAGTGGATGCAATTTCAATTGAGCATCAGATTAGTGGAAAAGTAAAGTACCCGACTCGGAGGCGGGGACGCCGGCGAAGTGTAGTCCTGGTGGAAAAGTTAAGTACCCGAGTCGAAATTTAAGTTCGATTCCAAATCCGCTACCGCAGCAATCGACCTAGGGTTAGCAAAGACTGACAGCAAGGAGTGCCACCATCCAGCCTCACGAACTTCTTACAAGAGCGGCGAAATCGCCGGCGGTGGTGATGTTCGTTTCTAGAATGTTGGCAGCGAGAATCCCATCTAGGGCTATTGATAAAAAAAGGACAAAAAATTCAAAATCCAGAGAGCAGCAATTCACATGGGGCCCGCGAATTAATAAACTATTGTTGTGTTGCTCCAAATTTTGACTCAAGACTGGATGGAGACAAACGTCCGTGAATGGCCCATCGTCAACCATTCAAATTGCGACCGAACCGGAGTCTTTCTAAGACTACCAACAACTCGGGTGTCACCACTAGCCGACAACAGATTTTTAAAAAAAAAAAATAGAAAAGTCATGACATTTTGCCAAAAGAGTCGGCTGGCCGACTTGAAAGCCACAGTCATGCCCCTGTACACGTGGCACCCTCTGATTGGGTGCCACTTTTTTTTTATATATATATATTAATAATTTAAATTTTAAATAATTTATATAATTAAAAAAAAATCAATATTCATAATTTTTTTTTCTCTATAAATGGAGCCAATTTTTTTCTCTTTTTACAAACTATCCTCTCCTTTTTCTCACATAGCTTATTTGATTTGGAAAATTCTCAATCTCACATTTCTTCTTCATCTTAAATTATGGATCCAAATCACCCAAATTATTATCATGATTCCCAAAATTTTTCAAATTTTGGAACTTACTTTCCTCCACAAAATTTTCCAAATTCGGTAGATCAACAAAGTTCTCAGTATTATCAAATAAATTATAAATTTATAATTGTATGAGTTTTTTTTTTAATTATGAATTTTAAAAATGTATCTAATAAATTAATTTTGATTTTTTAAATAAAGAAAAAATTATTATTAATAATATTTTATTTAAAAAATAAAATTATAAATATTTTATATAGATTGGAAGAAAGAGAAATTAATATTTTATTTGAGTGTCAGGTTGGATGAGTGTCACTGATGGAGTGCAAATTAAAAAACATTGGGGGTTGTGGATGTGGAGGAGAGAGAAATTAATATTTTATTTGAGTGTCAGGTTGGATGAGTGTCACTGATGTGGATAGTCTAATAGGCCGAAAAATACAGCGGTTGTTGACTTTTGAGACAAACCCTTTACACGTGGCAAAATAGAAGGAGGGGTATACAATGGAAGGGGGTGTAGCGTCGATTTTCACGTTATTTTCAAATTTAACTATTCGTTATTTTATTTTAAACATAAATGATTTTATTAAAAAAAAACTATATTTATTAACTCGGCCGGCGAAGCAGTTGGGTATGTTCGATATCGCTCTGCCGTACGTCGTCGCCGCCGCGGGCCTTTGGTTGTTGCGGTGGTGGTCTGGTTCTGCCTTCTCTGCTTTAGGTGCTGCCTCAGCGGCACTTGCAAGAGGAGTTGTGATTCAAGTGAAAACTACTAATAAAGGGGAAGACCGGGCTTCGCAGCGGCGGCCGAGGACCGGTGAAGATGATGAAAGCCCTCCTTCTAGAAGATTCCGAGGGCTTTCTTTGGGTAGTAATCCTATTGTTTACTTCCTTAATCACCGAGCTAACCCTTGAGAGCGATCAACTTTGATTAATTTGTTAGGGTTTGATTTCCGTTTAGGTGTACTGCGTGCTTTGTCGAGTTGTACCTTGCGATGTACAAGTATCACTCATCTTTCATTACTTGCTTGTTCTAAATCAAAATCTTAATTATGCTTCAGTTTGCTTGAAGTTTTGAATAATATATATCAAGTTGTTGTTTTTTTTACAGTTATTCCAAGTTGGTTATTGAGTGAAATAAATTAGACTAATTTATATGCTTCTTGCTATAGGCTTACCATTTGTGATAGATCACTTAGCTATACTATTTCTTTTAATGTTCTTTCCAAATGGCAATATGATTGTTGTAAAATTTGTGGAATCTTTTTCAATACTATATAATATCATAGAGAAAGTACACTAGGAAAGTGTTAAAATATTGACAATAATAATATTTTATTAAGGGGTCTGGATCAAGATCAACGTTACACGATCACAATTCAAAAGTCAACACATGCCAAGAAAACTGCAAGGAATTGAATGAGAGATATGAGCCTGGCGGCAGAGCAAGAAAAACATCACAACAGACAAATCCTTAATTTCTTCATTCACAAATATTAATTGTCTAAATCCTAAAACCTCTGTTCACATATTCCCTGCAACTTCAAAAATTAATCCTAAACCAAACTAATCAATCCTGAACTGGATAGTTAATTAGTTCATAACAATATGATCACCCTCTTCTCCATCATCTTCTCTCTCTGCTTAATCCTCCTATTTTTTTCGAGATTAATCTACAAACTATGGTGGAAACCGATTCGTATTCAGAACATTCTTCGATCACAAGGGATCAAAGGGCCTTCCTACAAATTCATGCATGGAAACACAAAAGAAATCCTCAAAATGAACAAAGAAGCGATCAGCAGCAGCTATGAGCTGTCCCAACATGATGTTTTCCCGAGAATTTTTCCACATTTCAATGCTTGGATCAAGTTATACGGTAATCCCTTCTTCTCCTCTGTCTTCTTTTCGTCGATCATCATTGATAGTTTAATGTTGCAGCAAGATATATGTATGTATGTATGAATATATATTCTTGAATTTTTATTGTCTGAAACAGGAAATAATTTCCTTATTTGGATGGGTGATCGGCCTCAAATAGTTGTTACGGAGCTCGATTTGGTTAAGGAAATAGTAACGAATAAGGAAGGAACTTTCACAAAAATCAAGCCTGTTGATTATATGAAGAGACTTTTGGGAGATGGGCTTGTGGTAGCAGAAGGTGAAAAATGGTCAAAATTAAGGAAACTGGCAAACCATGCTTTTCATGGAGACTGTTTAAAGGTGGAATATTTTCTTCCTGCACTTGCTTATTCTTAGGGGTGTAATCCAGCCTAGTCGAGTACTGCCTGCCCGGATCGAGTTTTTGAGCTATTAATTAATAAGTTTTTCCTATTAAGTTTCTAAAATTTGGAATCTATACTTATGATAGCTCGATATACTTGTTCTTGAATTGACTCGACTCATTTACACCCCTTAACTTCGTTTTTGTTATATGTGTTTTTAGGGCATGGTTCCGGCTATGGTGGCGAGCGTGGAAACAATGTTGGAAAGATGGGGAAGCAGTCTTGGCCATGAAATGGAGATAAGCAATGAATTCAAGCTCTTGACTTCAGAAGTGATCTCAAGAACAGCGTTTGGGAGCAGCTACGTTGAAGGGAAGAAAATATTCGAAATGCTGACAAAGTTGGCAGTTCTCAACTCTAGAAATGCATTCAGAATCAGATTTTTTGGCATCAAGTAACTAAGCATTGATCTTGATCTGTTATATATGATGAAATCTCAAGCAATATTTAGTTTGTTTTCTGATTGGTTTACGATGTTGTAGGAGGATTTGGAAGTCGAGAGATGAGATTGAAGCAGACAGAGTCGAGCAATCACTGCGTGATTCGATTCTGTCGTTAGTTAGGAAAAGAGAGGAAGATATGGTTAGGACAAGGCAGCCACACAACTTCGGTAATGATTTTCTTGGATCCCTCATGAAGGTCAATCACGAACACGATCCCAATATCAGAATTTCATTAGACGACATTGTTGATGAATGCAAAGTGTTCTTCATTGCCGGACACGACACAACTAGCAGCTTGTTGTCGTGGACTGCGTTTCTGCTATCCAACTACCCCGACTGGCAGGAAAAGGCGAGAGAGGAGGTGCTCCGCCTCTTCGGGCAGGAGAAACCAACTGCAGAAGGCATTTCTAGGCTCAAAATTGTAAGAAAATTAACAATAAAGTATTTTGCGTGTCTTCAATTTAATCTGTTTCTCATCATATATCTGTATATATGTTTGGATATGCTGCAGATGACGATGATTCTGAACGAGGCGTTGAGGCTGTACACCCCGGTGATAGCCATTACACGAAAAGTAGACCGGGAGACGAGGCTGGGAAACTACAGAGTTCCGAAAAATGTTGAGGTGATTGTTCCGCCGCTAGCACTGCACAGGAATCATGAAATATGGGGGGATGATGCTCGAGTATTCAAGCCGGAGAGGTTTGGTGACGGGGTGGCTAAGGCTGTGGATGGGAATTCCATGGCCTTCCTCCCATTCGGGGCGGGGCCACGAGCTTGTGTGGGCTTGAATTTTGCAGCTAATGAAGCTAAGATAACTCTATGCATGATTCTGCAGCGTTATAAGCTAAGGCTCTCGCCAAATTACGTCCATGCCCCGTCCCGGCTTCTTGCAGTTACCCCTCAGCATGGAATTCAGATCATTTTGAGCTTGATATAATATGATATGTATTTAATTACATTACATTATTATAAAAATTAATTACACAAGTGGATACATTATGTACATATATATACATTGTTTGGCTCAGTTAATTTTGTCCTCGTACTAATCAAAATGGACAAAATTGTGATCCTAGAGAACATCTAAGTCACCTTCGTACCTTGTTTGCCTGAGTTGTTTTCATCACCACCCCCAACAATCTAATTCTGCAAATGTCTTTAAATACGATGGTTTCTGCTCAATCATCATCATCATCATCACGATCACTACATTCCATGATCCATCACCATGATCATATCAATCTCTCTTTCTCTCATCACAGTACTAGTACTTGTGCTCATCAGATTCATCTACAAAGCAATATGGCTCCCATTTCGAGTGCAACGCATGCTGCGTTCGCAGGGGATCACTGGCCCCTCCTACAAAATTGTTCATGGAACTACTAAAGAGAGCATGATCTTGAGACTCGAAGCGATGAAGGGCCCTATGGAATTGTCACATGACATCTTCCCTAAAATCCAGCCTCAGTTCTATCAATGGATGAAACTTTATGGTAACTATATATATTTCAATTTCCTCATTTTCTAGACATTTGCAAAAACTCGTGTCACACCGTCCGAACATATATTAGGAAAGAACTTTGTTACGTGGACCGGGCCTCAACCTCATGTGGTGATTACTGAACCGGAAATAGCTAGAGAAATACTAACAAATAGGGAAGGAATTTTCCTCAAAATCAAAAGTAGAGGTAATGTAAAGAAGCTGCTCGGAGATGGGCTTGTTCTGGCAGAAGGGGTCAAGTGGTTCAAGCTTCGAAAACTGGCAAACCATGCATTCTATGCAGAGAGCTTGAAGGTATAATTAACCCTTAACTAATCTTTCTAGAAACTTCTACTGCTATTGCTGTTTAATTTGCTTAATTGCTTGTGTGTGTATATATGTATATATATATAGGAGATGATTCCAGCCATGATTGCAAGCGTGGAAACAATGCTGCACAACTGGAGACAATACGAAGGCAAAGAAATAGAAGTTTTTCAAGAATTCAAAGTTATGACCTCAGAAGTGATCTCAAGAACTGCTTTCGGCAGCAGTTATTTAGAAGGGAAGAACATTTTCGACATGCTCACTGCGTTGGGCTTCATTCTGTTCAAGAATGTTGACAAGATTCGACCCTTCGAGTAACTTCCAATTAAACCTTCTAATTCAATCATCATTTTTTGCTCATGATGGATCAAAGTTTAATTTCCTTGCTGCAGGAAGATATGGAAGACACGAGACGACGTCGAATCGGACAGAATCGAGCAGTCGCTTCGTGATTCCGCCATGGCAATACTGAGGAAAAGAGAAGAAACGGTGATCACCGGAAAATCACAGGATTATGGGACTGATTTCCTCGGAGCATTGCTGCGAGTTCACCATGATTCAGACAAGAACAACAGGATTTCAGTCGACGATGTAATCGACGAATGCAAGGTGTTCTTCCTAGCTGGACACGAAACCACAAGTAGCTTACTGTCTTGGACACTTCTCCTCTTATCAATCCACAAAGATTGGCAAGAAAATGCAAGAAAAGAAGTGCTCGAGTTGTTCGGATCGCACCAGAATCCAACTGCAGAAGGGCTTCCTAGATTGAAGAAAGTAAGCATGATCATCAACGAGACGTTGAGGCTATACAGCCCTGTAGCCAGCCTAGTGAGGAGAGGGACGAGGAGAGTGAGGCTCGGGAAATACGAGTTCCCGGCTAACATGGAGTTCCATATCCCACCTCTAGCACTGCATAGGGATCATGAGATTTGGGGAGATGATGCACATTTGTTCAAACCAGAGAGATTTGCAGAGGGTGTTGCTGCAGCGACTAGGAACAACCCCATGGCCTTCCTCCCGTTCGGATACGGGCCAAGAACTTGTGTTGGATTGAACTTTGCTAGCAATGAAATCAAGATTGCACTGTCGATGATACTCCAGCGTTATGAGTTTAGTCTCTCCCCAAATTATGTTCACTTCCCTATGAGTGTCATCACTACTAGACCGCAATGTGGTGTGCAGATCGTGCTCCAACCATTGCGGTTGTAGAATAATATATACACGTGACATATATGAATAATACGAGATGTAACACTATTTTATCTCCAATTTACATAAATGATAGATCAAGCATGAGATCACAAAAACAAAAGCATGAATATATATATATATATATATACATCAATGTGTGTTGGCCATTGTTTCCTGCTTGATTGATTGAGGCTCTAGCATGGAAGGCAAAACAAGAGGAGAGAGAAGAGGGATCGGATCTTTACTCGAAAAATATGAAACTGTTGATGCTGCTGCTGCTGCTGATGATGATTCTTGGCTACCACAACTAGATTTCATGGTGCTTCTGCATTGATCGGAAGTGGCTGGCTTGAGCTGCAGAGGGCACGGGGCGCGTCGTTGCAACCGGCTCAAAGGGGGTTTTCTTGCAGCCATGAATTCATCTCTTGGAGCTAGGGTTTGGAATCCAGGAAACTCAGAATCAAAACACTCCATTGAGTTTAATAATGATTTGGATAGTGTGTATGGATATGTTTTTTTTTAACTGTGTTATTGAAGAAGTGGAATGATAATTGAGTAACCTATGTTGAATTTGAGTGTAACATGGTCCAGCCTGTACATGGCCCCATTGCCAAAACTATTTAGAAAAATTGATACAATTTTTTTTCACACAATAATTTTAGAGGTATGTGTTTAGTTTATCTGCAGTTGAAGATAAAGTGGATTGTAATATTTTATTCCATTCATGTGAGTAGGGAATCACTTCATTTTTTTTATAGGTTATGAAATCTAGATATTACAGTGGCTGGTCTCCAACTCCAATGCTAGCACATGACAATGCTTTTGTAATGAATCTCACCACCTTTTTAAAAGGATACAACTTCTTAAACTGCAAGCATCAACTTTGGGGAATACAAAAAGAACAAAAAATATAAGATGCTCATAGGAATGTGTATGGTTTTTGTTTTGAGCAGTGCTAAATGGCCACACTGTGGCCACAGCCACACAGGAAAAAATCAGTTTTCTTAAGACCGGTTAAGTAAAAACCAGTTTAGTGGGGTCAAAATATTATCATACCAAAAATACCATTTGCCTCTAAAAATAACACAACTACCGCTATTTTTTAAATAAATGCACGCTTCCCTCCAAAATCTATAATTATTCCCTCCCATTAACAATCAGATTTTTTTACCAATATTAATATTCTTTCGAAAATATTAAACCAGCGATTAATCTTATTTAGATATCCGATACATATTAAACCATCAATAGATATCCGATACATATTATAATATTAAATAAAAATATTATACCATCGATAAATCTAATAATTTAGATATCCGATATTATATATTTTGAGCATAAATAATTGTGTATAATTTTTTTATTATTTTGAGTTCGATTATGAATTTTAACATGAAAAGAGTATTTTTCATTTTGAGTTTGATTATCAATTTTAACTAATATATAGTTCGATTAAGGCTTTTAATATAAACACAGTTTTTTTAATTTTTGTTGGGGTTTGAACTAATATATTCACTTTGATTATCGATGTAACATAAACACAGTATTTATATTTTTTTTAGTTATAAACTAATATATAGGTCTGGTTATGTATATATAACATAAACACAATTCTTGCTTCGATTTTTAATCGTTTTTCGACCTACAAATTTTTATAGATCAGTCTGAAATAAAAATATTAGTCAATTCGATTATCAAGCTTAATATATAAAATTAAAATGTAAAATTAAATTAAATTATATTTCAAATCCATTTTGTTACATAAATTATTAGGACGAAAGTCTCGTCTTTAAATCATATAAAATAATTTAATAAAGATGATTTTTTTTTTACAAAATATTGTCAAATTCGATTATCAAGCATATATTCATCATTAAATGTTATGCATAAATATTCATTTTTGATTTTTTCAGAATTAAATAATATTAAACTTCAAATTCATTTTAATTCAAAATATGTTAGTCCAAAATTTTCGTCTTTAAAGTATACATATAAAATAAAAAATAAATTCATCATTAAAATTTGCGTCTAAATTTCTAATATAAGTCATAATATATTATCAATCGATTTTTTCTCATACTATATACAGAAAATATAGTATCAAATTTTATAAAATACACGTTTTGATTCAATAAAAAAATCTAACATTAGAACATATCATTTACTTGGATAATAATTTATAATATATAATTACCAGTTTATATAGTAATAATGGATATGTTCTACTTAAATAATCCCCTTTTGAGTGATTTAGTGTGATTTAATTTTTTTTTACTAGCCAATGGAAATACTAAAAAAGCAAAAAGGTAACCAACTCTTGAAGTTCCCAATAAAACTAATGATCATATCACGTTTGAAATCTGCAATTCTTCCATTGTTGTAACTCTAATTCTAAAGAGAAGAAAATAAAGAGCTTCCATGGCTATAGATCCACGGGCTGTAATTGTAGATTTATTTGGAGAGGATTCCGATCTCGATTGTTGTAGTAGGGATTCTGGCGAACATGTAGAAACCGAAGACGAATAAGTGGTTCAAGAAGAAGTGAACTTGCAATACGAAGAAGATGAAGGAGCTCAAAATGAGGAAATTCTACATGAAGGAGATCGGAATGAGGAAATTCTAGATGAAGGGCCTCAACCTAATATGGAATTCGAGAGTAGAGAAGCTTTATTAGCCGCCTATCAAGCTCATGCAAAGCATAAGGGTTTCAGTGTTGCGATTAGAAATTGTCGAGGTAAGTATCTTATGATTTCGTGTGATAGGGGTAGAAATTCAAGAGTGAAGAAATTTACCAAAAGGATTAACTGCCCTGCTCGCTTGAATGCTATACAAAATCTTGACGGCACATGGCGAGTGTCGACTGTTTCTGCAAACCATAATCATGACTTAGAACCTCACATGTCAATTTTCATGCCTGCTCATAGGAGTTTATCAATTAATATGAAGAGACAGTTAGAAGCTAATGACATTGCCGGCTTAAGAACTTGTAAAAATGTGAGGATATTGGAAGTGTAGGTTGGTGGTCCACAAAATTTAGGATGCTTGGGAAAATATTGTAGGAATTACATTGAGCATAGATGAAGGTTGAGACTCGGTGAAGGAGATGTCGAAGCCATTCGTAAGCTTTTCATAAAGTTACAACAAAAAGATAGGAGCTTTTTTCATTTGATGGATATTGATGACGAAGGTAGACTTTGAAATGTGTTGTGGATTCATCCTCGGAGCATATCAGTGTACGAAGAGTTTCACGACGTGATCAGCTTCGACACGACGTATCTCGTCAACCAATACAATATGCCTTTTGCGACCGTGGTTGGTGTTAATCACCATCATCAGTCCATCCTACTAGGGTGTGCTTTGTTGTCACACGAAGATGCTTCATCGTTCAAATGGTTTTTCTCTAATTGGTTGGAAGCAATGGGAGGTGTTCAACCTGTGGCAATGTTGACGGATCAGTGCGATAGTATTCGAATTACCGTGAGGGAAGTGATGCCCGACACCGTCCACCGATTGTGCCTATGGAACATTTTGTCTAAGACGGCATAAAAGTTCAAAGGGGTTGCCGAGTTTGATAGGGTGGTGTCAGAATTCAATGTGTTGATATGCAACAGCCTTACGATTACTGAATTTGAAACAAGGTGGGCCGAATTCATAACGACACACGGGCTCGAAAATAATAGATGGCTTAGAGACCTCTACAATGAAAGACAAAGTTGGATACCCGTGTACTTGAACCATGTTTTTTGGGCTGGCATGGTCTCTACACAAAGAAGTGAGTCAATGCATTCTTTCTTCGACGGTTATATCAACTCAAAGAGCACATTGAAGTAATTCGTGGAACAGTACGAGATTGTCGTTTGCCACAAGATTCAGAAGGAGATGCGGGCTGACTTTGATTCCAAGTGTAGGCCGAGAAAGTGTATATCGAATTTTAAATGGAATGAGCAATTAGGAAAAGTATACACGAATAGCATTTTCGAGCAATTTCATCGTGAAATCAGGCTAATGTGGAATTGCAACATCAAGAATGATCCAACCATACTTGGAGGAGTGGAGAGCTATGAAGTATTTGAAAGTACCATGTTGAACAATTTGTATCATAAAGAATTTTCATTCACGGTGGAGTATAGGCCTGTTGGACAATATTTAGCTTGCAATTGCCGGAAGTTTGAATCTAAGGGAATTCTTTGCAGTCATATCTTGAAGGTTCTAGCTTCAAAGGATATCCGTTCCGTGAATGAGAGATACATACTAAGAAGATGGATGAAGGATGTGTATAGACGACATGCAAACATTTTTTTCCCGGAGGATATCCGCACATGACGAAGGAATATTTAATGTTTCAAGATGTTGAACGAGAGTTTCAAGAATGCACGGATGTTCCTTATGAGGACAGTGAGAAAATGAAATTCATCAAACTTAGGTTACAATCTTTGAAGGATGAACTATATAACTGGAATCCAGTAATAGCGAATCGCGGTACTTCTTCGCGCACTATCGAACAAGATAGTTTGACTCCTGTATTAGATACACTTAATATCACTCGCAAGGGGAGGCCAAGACAAAATAGGTACAAATCGGGTGCGGAACAAGCGTCAAATAGCAAGACCAAGAAGAAGGCAACAGGTGCTACAAGACGCAAGCGGACGAAAAATACCGCTAGTGGTTCGGGTCCCGGCACACAAAACTTGTAGTGTATTTTGTTGATTATTAATTATTCATTTTGTAGTGTTTAATTTCTTATTGTTTAGTACTTTTTGTAATCTGAGTTTTATTTATTAAATTCGTAATCTTAATTTTATTTTAATTATATTTCATATCAGTGCAATATTTAATTAAGTATTTCTGTTAATTTTTTTTAATTAAGTATTTCTCCGTGAACTATCTTTATCTTAACTAATAATTTTTTTTCTTTCTTTTGATATATAAAATTGTGATTTATAGAGTTAATTATATCCCGGGCATATCTATTAAATTTTTTATGAAAAGTCATATCTATTCGATTGTTACATATACAAAGTTAAGATAGAGAAAGCAGTACCCGCGTATCCCACATCGGAAAAATATCGAAATTTACTTTTGTATATATTATATCTTATGTCAGGGTTAGTTGTCAATGTATGGGGTCTGATCCCACTAACATGGACTCACATCAGAGCTTCTGGGCCTTTGAATTATGTTTGACCTGGGCTTTGAATATACTTAAACTGGGCCTGTAAGGCCGACCCTTATGAATTTTTTTTATATCTCTATTATTTTGTTCCATTTTTTTTCTAATTTGTAAATCGTACAATTTGACTATAAATAATAAATCAGTCCCAAATAGTGTTTTTTTTTTCAATACTTTATTAAACTATTAAATTAATTTTTTGTAGCGTTTAATTATTTTTGACAAAAATAAAATCTCCTACACAATAAATTACACTGATTATATTCACCGAAACTCTAATTTGTTTTTAACTTATATTAGTATTGATATAGAAAATCAGTTATTTAACTTGTAAGAAACTAAAATTAAACTGAAACACAAAGTGATAAATACTAATTTCGTAACTATATATATAGTACTTATTTAATACAGAAATTAATAATAGAATACTATCTTATTAGTAATGTATTAAATTGGACTGAATACGAAAAGACACGATGGATTGACAACTCCAACTTCTCTATTTAATGAATGAAATCATCACAATTTTTTAGGGATAATCTCAAAGAGTCATGTCTCCTCATTTATCTCTATCTACTTCCAATACTCTCAAAAAACTTTGAAAATTCTGGATATGGCTTCTTCATCAAGAAGGCCAAACGAAGAGGAGGGCAACTCGTCCTGGAAGCGGATTAGGTTGAGCACGGAAATGAAACTTGAAGAGGTTCTGTTGGTTTTTTTTTATTATTATTATTTTTATATTTTGCATGTATGGTTTTAGCATCGATGCACAAAGCACAAGCCGATGCAAATTTGCATCGATGTATGGAGGCGCAACAGGTATCAACTTTTTTGTTAGAAAATTTGTTACATTAGATTCGTGTTATTTTTATTTGTTGATTTAATTATGAATGTGTTCCATTTAATCTTTGTAGCATGAGAAGGCTCAATTCCAGAACGAAATGCGTCAACTGATGATAGAACAACGTATCAAGCACGCATATCAAAAGGAAATAGCCCAGCTAGAGTGTATTGGGGCAAGGCTAAAGGACCTTCGTGGTCGTTCGGACCTGATAGATTAATTTTATGTTTTATGTAATTTTCAATATTTAATATTCTGAATGTAGAAAATGAAAAATATATTCTGTTTCCTAATTTATGAATATATATTTTGTTTTAAATTATTGGTGTGTTCGTCATTTATAATTATTATCGTTGAATGTATATGTTTTGATTGCTTTAATCGACGGATGGAAATTTACAAATTTAATTAATTAAGGGAAAAATTATTATGGCCAAATTAAAATGCTTAAATTCGTATAATTAGTACTATTTCATACAGTATAACAAAATTCGTACAAAAATATATAAAATAAATTTAATGTTTTTTAAAATTAAAATTAAAGTGTGGGTTGACAAATTTTTGATGCATCTTACACACACCATCATTCATTCTCCATTAATGCTCCAAAACCCTAAACCAACTAATTCCATTTATTTGCATCTTACACACACCATTCAGCGTAATGAAAAAGTATTTGGATTGATCTAGTTAATCTTATTTATGTAGACTCCAATAAAAACAATGATAATATAAGATAATTTTTATAGATATTATAAAAGATATTTAAGTGCACTCCATAACGACGGGCTTAAACTCTTCAAGCAAATCTATTGACTAAACTCTCAAAATCAGTATTGACAATGCCTCCAAGCTGAATAATGTCACGAATTCCATGGTACTCCGGCATTCCATTCAGTCGAAAGTCTCTATGCATCTCACATTCCTGTAGTGAAATATAAATGCAAATTAATGTCATAAAAAAAATAAAATTAACAAAATGGTAATGTTTACTTACAGCTCGAATATCACTGAAAAGACTGAAATAAGCATCAGTGGTTGTGACACAGTTGCTATCTTCATCGTAGGTGATCCCCGGAAGCATTTTAAATTTTTCGAATGAATAAAATAGCTCCTTCAATTCTTTCAATTCATAGACCAGTTCGATGGTCCAAAAATGACGATACCGAGCACCAGACATCAACTTCGCAAGTAAATCGAGGGTCAATGCAGTGCCCGGTGTGTGAGATAGATCAACGAACCCAATCCTTAGACGTAAGAAACTAACAAACACGGCCTCATCAGATTTGGACCAAGACATGATTTTGGCGATTTTTTTTTTTTTACATTATGAAATTACAATTACGAATACCTACTTATATAAAAGAAAATACAGACCTTCATTAAAGGCATGAAAAGACTAGTAACCAAAACACCATGCATGTTGCAGCATGGATAATTCCCAAATATTATTTGATTCTCATTAAAGCTACAAAACCCTAAATCAAAAAAATTCAATTTTTATTTTTTTTTATTTTAACTATTGTTTGATATAGTATATAAAATATCGTAAAAACATTTATAAAAAATAAAATAATATTGCTTAAATTTACTTATAACTTTTAAAATTTAAAAAAATTGCAAATAAAATATTAGTTCGATTTTTTTTTAAATAATAAAATTGAAAGTATCATATTAATTTTATTTGGATTTAATTGAAAAGACAAAGCCTTCCAACTACAATTTCTCAAGTAATGTATACACAATATTTATTGAATGTAATCATCACAACTCATTAATTGTTGTGACTATAGTACCAATTTGATTGAAACGAAACAATATTCAAATTACAGAAAATTAAAATTATTAATTAATTAAATAAGTATATTGAATTGGAGTGGATTGACTCTAAAACTTCCCAACCTATTTATACACAATATTTAATGAGAGAAATTATCACAATTCATTAGAGATCATATCAAGAGTCACGTCTCCTAAAATCTCTCCTACTTCTTTCTCTACCTTCCAACTACAACGCTCTCTTCTCCTTCGAAGTTGATGTAAATGGAGTCTGCAAAAAGGTCGAACGAAGCTGGAAACACCTCCTCGTCGAAGAGGATTAAAACGGTCACGGAAGAGGAAGTCGAAAAGGAAGTAAAAAAGGTATCTTTTCTTTTTATTTGCATGTAGGGTTTTATCATTAATTTTTATATTTCGATTGTTTTTTTCCTCCTTAATAGTTTGCGAAGGACTCTGAAAGGTTTGGCAGAGCCATTCAAGCCAAATCGGAAGCAGATGCACGTTTGAATGAACTGATTTTAGACCAACTGGTATTATCAAATATTTTAGAAAATTTGTTATTTTATTTTGTGTTATTTTAATTTGTTGGTTTAAATTAATATTATTTTGTTTAATATTTGTAGTATGAAAAGGATCGCTTCCATCGGGAAGCTCTTGCTATGATAAAAAAATAACAAATACAGCATGCAATAGAGATGAAGAAAGCCAAGATAGAGTGCATCGAGGCAAGATTGGCGGTCCTCCGAGCTCGCTTGGATCATCTCGATTAAAATTATGTTTATGTAATTTTTAATATTTTTGGTAATATTGTATGTCCAAATGAACTATATATTCAGTTGATTTTAATTCGCGTTTTATATTTTGAACTTCTTATTTTGTGCCGTATTTTTGGTAAAAATGCTTAAACCCTATTGTATATTTTTTGGGCGTAAGTATTTTTGGTAAAAAAGCTTATATTCGGACTACGATTCTGGGACAATTTAGGGACGTAATTTGGCTATATTTACGTACTTTAACTATAATTAAATTGGAATTAGTCAATATATTTCCAAAGCATTAAAATTAGACCATAATTAATTGATATAGAAAATACTTGAGAAACTGGTTGAGGAACTTTTTGAGAAGGCAGTACCCGCGTATCCCACATCGAAAAAATATCAAAATTTACTCTTGTATATATTATATCTTATGTGAGGGTTGGTTGTCAATGTATGGGGTCTGATCCCACTAACATGGACTCACATCACAGCTTCTGGGCCCCTGAATTATGTTTGACCTGGGCCTTGAATATACTTTAACTAGGCTTGTAAGGCCGGCCCTTATGAAAAAAAAATTATATCTCTATTATTTTGTTCTATTTTTTTTTTCTAATTTGTAAATCGTACAATTTGACTATAAATAATAAATCAGTCCCAAATAGTGTTTTTTTTTCCAATGCTTTATTAAACTGTTAAATTAATTTTTTGTAGCGTTTAATTATTTTTGACAAAAATAAAATCTTCTACAAAATAAATTACACTGATTATATTCACCGAAACTCTAATTTGTTTTTAACTTATATTAGTATTGATATAGGAAATCAGTAATTTAACTTGTACATCAACTAAAATTAAACTGAAACACAAAGTGATAAATACAATTAAATATGACCAAATTGAAACACAAGTACAAATTTCAACTACTTGCATTACATTAATGCAAGTAGGGTGCTTAATGCATTGATAACGATTACAATAATTAGCCGTTAATTAGATAATTAGATATATAATCGATAATTATGCACCAAGTGCAATTTTGATTACAAATCGCAATACCCGATCATAGTTCACCATCAAAAGTAACAAAAAAAAAAGATGAACTATCAAAAGTTTAACAAAAAAAAAAGATAAAAACGATAAAACAGAAACACTGAGTTCAATCCCTAACATATGTCAAGCCGCATAGTTAGACGGCCACTTCGAATCCACACTACCGAAACCACCATCGCCCATGATCTCATAAAGAACTCCAAGATGGGGCATTCCTTTCACTCTGAACTCGCTCCAACGCGGACTCTCCTAGCATCATAAAATATGATAAATAAATATATTTTGTTAAGGTAAAATTGTGTAATATCAAAGCGTAGACTTACATTCTTCCCCACTCAATCGAAATACTCATGCATCGCACGGACTTGGTTGGTATTTTCATCGTAATGGATTCCCGGCTACATTAAGAAAGACTCAATACTCCATATCTTCTCCTGAAACTCGTGCAATTTCAGGACCAGTTGGATCAATCGAACTTTCCGATTCAGAACTCTCGACATTGTCCATGAAACCTCCTCTAGAGCATCTGCAACCTCGTAGTTGTCAGATGTATCTACAACCCCAATTCGAGAGTGCTGATCAAGAAAAAATTCCTCGTTGGTTCGGGACCAATTCATTTTTTTTCAGAGATTTAATTTTTCATTTGGGAGAGAGAGGAGAGACGAGAGAAGTTGAACAGTTTTTGACTTGATGATGGCACCATTTATAGTTGTGAATTACAAGCCATCTATTATTAGTCGTGTATGAACTGTTGTGATCTTTGGTCCCATAAAAGCATTTAATAAATCTAATAAGTCTTTATAAAATCATTTAATAAATCTAATAAGTCTATATAAAATCATTTAATAAATCTCAAGTTATTATTTTCAAAGAGATCTAATTTTTCGTTTGGAAGAGAGAGGAAAGACGAGAGAAGTTGAACAATTTTTTTCTGGATGATGACATTAATTAGCCTATAGTCTTTGTTATATTATTATAATGATCAAATATACATAGATACACTATACTTGTTTTTTGGAAGTTAAAAGGTCAATGAAAGAAGGAATTAAAAAATGATAATTAAAAAAAAAATCAAACAAAGATTTAGGGTTTCACAGCATTACTGAGAAGGAATGATGGTTGTGTATAGAATGGAACAAAGATTAGTCATCTCACAATTCTCAATAAACCCTACTCAATAGTAATCATTCATCTTCCACTATATAATGTTCATTTACTGAAATAACTTACAACCACCAATATTAGGAGAATATCAATTTTTTTAAATTCTAACTTTTTTTATAAGTAATTTTATCTTCTAAATTAATGCAATGTCAGGGAGTAGTTGAAATAAATTAATGAAATATATTATAAGAAAATCGTTCGTAATCTTTCAAATGATAATAATAATTTGACCAAATATTATCTCGTTATATAATTTAACTAAATATTCATCCAAATCTTTTAATTTGACCTATGCAAAATTTTTAGAATTTAATCTTAATTATTTTTCGTAAGTTTAATGTTCGACGAAATGGGTTAGAATCTAGTAACCACTAACAAGTACAAAAACATTAAGAACATATTTAACGACCACCAAAATAAAATATTAAGAAAAAATTAACGAACATATTTAACGATTAAATAAGCATGCCATTAATCGATCACCGTGAAAAAAATGCAACAAGTGCATTTTTTTTAATTTACATATAAAAAAAATGCAATATAGTGCATTTTTTTTTCATATTGTTTAACAAAAAAATATTAGATATTTAGGAGTCTTAACAAAAAGCAGAAGAAAATATAACTTAAGCCCAGTATTCATTCTGTAACAACCCACTTTTACGCGATTTAAATTATTCAACTATTTAATTGCTTTAAATTTAAGTTATAATTCATTTGGTAATGCCCAATAGAATTAATTGGACTTGAGTAAGTCTGAAATTGTGTCCTTAGTATAATAAATATTTAGAATTAATATTTGAGTTTTAAAAAAAAAAATTTACTAAAGAGCCTTGTAATACTTTTGTGTCTTGTATAGTTACAAGATTTATATATACATATATATATTTTGCGATTTTTTTTAAAAAAAGAAAAAGGATAATCATGTGTTTTTCTTCCTCTTTTGTTAAATAAACACGTATGATAACATTTCATCACACGTGTCTTCCTAATTGCTAATAAACCTCTTGTTCATCCATATTCACTCTTTAACATAAAAAAAAAAAAAGAAGAATTTCTTACTCAATCATCACTGCAAACACTTCTACGAGAAATTGAATTTCACAGAAAAACAAAATCCTCTTGGTAAGTTTATTTCAATCTAATATTTTATAGTTGCTGTACAAATTTCACACCATTTAACCTCAACATTTTGTTCCCAATTTCAATTAATCAAAACCCTAAATTCACGTCTCTGCATACCTGGACTTCTGTATCATATTTCATTCATTAAGTATGAAATTTATTCAACATCCTCCTCACCAACACATTCACACGTGAATCTCCTAATGTAAGTGAATCAGAATTTAAGAAAATAAATTGTAAAATTCCATAAAAAAAAATAATTAAACAGAAATACATGAGTCAAGGCAGGAGAAGAGAGTGGAGTCGAGGCTAGGTGTTGATCAGTCAGCTTGAGTCGGGTTGGTGTTGGGTTTGTCCAGTGATGACGTCGAGTTGGGCAGGGGAAAGTGGTGAGGCTTGCTTAGGCCATGGGGGGCGTTCTTGGCTGTTTAAGTCGGTTGTCAACGGACGGTAGCGAGCTCGCCGGAGTCAAGAAGAAGAGAGAAGGGTGAGGTAGTCCCGCCGGAGAAGATGATCGGAAGAGGAGATGAGAAGAAATTGGAATTGGGGGCTCTCTGTTTTGTTTCCTTTCACCGTAGAGAGAGAGAGAGAGAGAGAGAGAGAGAGAGAGAGAGAGAGATAGGGATTGGAATGATTTGGTTGATTCCCAAATTGGTTGAGCCGTGTATTTAGAAAAAGAAAGAAATGGGCCTTTAACAAATTAAGCAAAATTCTAATAAAGGACCCAAATTTTTAAAAATTATATATTAGCATGTTTTGTTTTTTTTTAAAAGTTGGTGTTTGGGTAATAAATTATTTAAATATCAATTTAGCCCATAAGTTTTATTTTGGATTATCTATTTAACCCAGAACTCATAAATTAAGTATTTTGACCTATAAATCTTAGATTTTCAAATTTATTAAAATATAATTGTCCTAAATAATTTATTGAAATTATTTTGATACTAGGTGCGGCGCAATTAGGACCCTCGTCCACTTTGTGATTCTCTGCTCAATTATTACGTGCTCATTATTATCAGGTGGGTGAAATTATTATCTTCGAAATAAAAGTATATGTTATATGCTCTTTGAGTTAGAAATATTTTTAATCCAACTTGAAATTATCGTGGATGGAATGTGGATAGCGTTTTATACGCATAGAATAGCGTTTCGTACACACAGAAGCGTTTATACGCACCAGAATATGTCCTATGCATAGTTCAAGATGTATTCTAAAATCAGAAGAAGAGTACCCTAAATCCATGATTCCTGCGATTTATTTCAGTTGGATAAAATAGAAAGAAATATCCATAATCCCCACCACTGAGTACGTTTTAAAAGTGCTCACCCCACATTTTTAAATATTTTCAGGTCAGTGAGCTGGGAGCGGCGCGGTGGAAATGGGGGTGAACTTTCTCAAAATGTTTCCAACGCTTGACCTTAACTTTTGCACTAGTTTCTGAAAGTAAACTACTTTGAACTTGATATTTTGTACATGTTTAGTTGTTTTTTTGAACTAACTTAATGTAGTGGTTGAATATTATGGTTTTACCAATGTTCCAAGTTTGAATTTAATATTTTTGAACTTATGAGTTACTTTTTGAAATGAACTTGGTGTTTATGAAATGCAGGTATTTGATCTAAGTACATATATTTCTGAAAATATATGGTTCTATTTTCTTCTTAGGATTTCTAGCATGATTATTTTAGAAAGGAAAAAAAATTACTTTACCAATTATTATTGGTAATCATTTTCCGCTTTAAAGAATAGAAAGAGTAACATTTTAAATTATAGAATTTAGGGTGTTACACATTCTCCACCTTCACAGCATCAGGATGCTTATCCCTTAAAACTCGAAGCAACCACGGCATGTCGGGCCTCCCTTCAAAATAGACACGATCGCCCTGATGGATCTCCAAGAACTCCAACACGTGCTTCCAACCGGAGATCAGGCGACAGTTAGGCTTGTCAGGCTTGATTTCACGGTACTGATACACCACCTCCGTCCGCCAACCGGTGTAGCCAATCTCGATCTCCATCCAACGTGTCTCCGTGCCGCATATATTGATCACCTCCTTCGGCAGATTATTGAGAAAAATTAAAAACAAATTAGCGGACCATTTTTCCAAACCCACAAAAAATTAAAAAAATATCGGTAACCATAAATACCTTACCATTTGATTCTTGTATTCCCACGTCTTGCACAGTGTGTTGAACTGAACTCTTTGCGAGGTCCTGGTAAGATACCGATGTTCGTCCGGTGAAAGATTGCCTCGCGAGAACAGAGCCTTCCTAGTCTCAGATCGAGTTTTTCTATTCTCAGATCGATTTTGTTTGGCCATGTGGAGAGAGAATGGAAAATATGAAAGTTAGAAAGTGAAAAATGAGGAAGGTATATAGTGTGAAACGAAATTAAATAATAGGGTCTCATAAATTCACTTTTTTTAAACTCGTTACTCATTAATTAGGGAGATGACTTATAAGAAAATTATATCAATTAAGTAAAATCTCTCATATTCGAAAATTTCCATACTTAAACAAAATTATATTAGTAAATTATGGAATTCAATTACAATTGAAAAGAAGCCTTACTCTATAGTGTATGTTTGAATTCACTAAGCATCACTCTAATAAGTTGATCTCGAATTTCCCAATTGGAGCACAAACCATATTGTATGATTTCATTATAAGTGTGACCAATTTTTTCTTAGATCAACGTGTGATTGCACCTTAATTGCTCAACACTAAGATTGAATTCGAATTTCCCATATTTTAGCCTATAGTCTATGATTTCACTAAAAATTAATAACTCACCACTCAATCAATTACAATTGAAAAGAAGCCTTACTCTATAGTGTACGTGTGAATTCACTAATCATCACTATAGTAAGATTGATGTTTAATTTCCCATATTTTAGCCTATAGTCTATGATTTCACTAAAAATTAAAATAACTCATCACTCATTCAATTAAAATTGAAAAGAAGCCTTACTATATAGTGTATGTGTGAATTCACTAATCATCACTATAGTAAGATTGAATTTGAATTTCCCATATTTTAGCCTATAGTCTATGATTTTACTAAAAATTAATAATTCACCACTCATTCAATCACAATTGAAAAGAAGCCTTACTCTATAGTGTACGTATGAATTCACTAATCATCACTATAGTAAGATTGATTCGAATTTCCAATATTTTAGCCTATAGTCTATGATTTCACTAAAAATTAATAACTCACCACTCATTCAATTACAATTGAAAAGAAGCCTCACTCTATAGTGTATGTTTGAATTCACTAATCATCACTCAACTAAGTTGATCTCGAATTTCCCAATTGGAACACAAACCATATTGTATGATTTCATTATAAGTGTGACCAATTTTTTCTTAGATCAACGTGTGATTGCACCTTAATTGCTCAACACTAAGATTGAATTCGAATTTCCCATATTTTAGCCTATAGTCTATGATTTCACTAAAAATTAAAATAACTCATCACTCATTCAATTAAAATTGAAAAGAAGCCTTACTATATAGTGTATGTGTGAATTCACTAAGTCATAATTTTATCTCATATATTGTATGATTTCATTTATGTGTGACCATTGTGTCGTAGATCATTGTGTGATTGCACCTTAATTAATTTATTAATACTAAAATTGAATTCAAAATTCTCATATATTAGCCTATAGTCTATGATTTTTCTAGATTTAATACATTAATCTCTTATATTTTGACATACAGCCTTAATTTAATTAACTAAAACTTTAGTAATGTAATTAATTAAATTTTATATTAGTAACGCCCATGTTTTCGTAAATCTATAGTTTCATTAAGATTTCACTGTAGTTCGAATCTCATGATATAAGAAATCTAAACCTTACTCTATTAATTATCCTAGTTATATTATAATTTATGTGAAAATTTAATAAATAGTTTTTGTTTTCATTTTACGAGAAAACCTTTAAGTTGGCTTAAATTTCTTACAAGCAACCACTCAACTTTAATCATTTCTTAAGGTGTCCATTGCAATTCCCAACGCTGCTTAATTGGTCAGTTTTTTCACTAGACAAAATATCTAAGAAATATTTTAAAACAAAAAATTTGAACTAATCATATCCCTCGAAAATTTTGAACAAAAAATTTGAAATATATCCCTCAAAATTTTGAACAAAAAATTTGAACTATTCCCTTGAAGATTTGAACAAAAAATTTGAATTTGTTTTACAAAACAACGATTGAGAAATTTGGTGATATATCCCTCGAATATTTGAACAAATAATTTGAAGTAATCCCTCCATCCAAAAAAAGAATAAGAATTTTGAAAAAATATAACAGATTTGAATAATGTAATAAATATTATTTAATAATATTTATTAGTGAACAATTAGTCTATGTACTTGTGTCTCATAAAAATGTTAGATTCCATTACGATTTTCATATCATACTAATTGAAAAAATTATATTTCATAACACTAATTTAGATTTCATCAATTTTCCCTAAATCGTAATAATTAGTAATTTCAAAACAAATTCAAAAAACCACACTCATTTTTTATTTGCAAATTTACTTTATATGTTTTAAATATTAATAAAACAATAATAAATTTGAAATAAACCTTTAACATTCAATGCTAAACACTCATTAATTCTTACACTTCCTTTCTTCACACTCAATCACAATTTCCAGTGTGACCAATTGGTTCTTTTTTCTCACTTTAATTGTAATTGTAATTAAGTTGTGCATGCTAAGCTTCTCTGAAATTCAAAATAAATATTTGAACCGAAACATTTGTTTTGAATTAATCCCTCTCATACTGAAATTCAAAATAAATATATTGCTACTAAGAAGTGTAATGCATGCATGCTTGCTAATTGCATTATATGCATTAATTAAAGGTTGTGGGATGTGGGAGGAGGGGTTCTCTTTATATATATGAGAGTTCTTATTGTCCCCAACCCATCATCTCTTCATATCTTAACTATGGAATCTAGCAGAATAGCACTCTTCAAAAGATCAGGAAATAAAAAATGGAAAAAAAAATACACCCTACAAAACAATTTCCCCTCCCGCCCCAACCGAGAGTGATAGCCCAACCAAGAAGGCCACTAACCCTACCAAGAAGGCAACCCCTACCAAGAAGGTCACGGTCACGGTCACCCCTATCAAGAACGGCAAGAAGGCAACCCCTACCAAGAAGGCCACTCCTACCAAGAGCGTCTCCAAATAGATTGTGCCTCCCTCCCCACGGAGCCTGAAATTTCTCTATAAAAATCTAAGAGAGGATCACAATAAGCTGAAGGTAGAGATTAAAGAGCTCTTTGATCGTATGACATCATTTGCTGATGATGACATTATGAGGGAGTTGCTTCTTGAGAACTACCCTCTCACCAAGCTATACGATAGCTTTCTGATGATGGACAAGCGTGGAGAAGAAGAGGGCACTTCAAGCCAAGTTCCCGTCATTGTCATTCTCGATTCCAGCACAAGCAACGTTTAACATTGCTTTCTTGCTTTTTTTGTGGGTTTTCTATGACCCAACCATTATCGAACTATCGTTTTAATTTTCTTTTGATGTATTTTCTTTTTTCGTAGAACTATCTATTAATCTATCTATGCATTTGGTTTTCTATTATGTTGGTCTCTTATATTTTTCTTTACGCGAATATCATGTTATATATACTTTCCAAGCAATGAGGCGGCTAAATTTATTGTCAAAATAAACTGAGTATTTGAACTACACCTTAAACCATAAATGCTTCAAAAATTTCGAGTAATAATATATCATGAATTTGAGTATTTGAATATAATACTGTGTTATAAAGTGATGTATTTTTTTTTAATTCAATAGTTCATAATTCCATATCTCATCCTAAATTAACTTAAATATTGATACATCATGAAGTATAATCTAATAAGTTCATATTTTTTATGGTCCGTGTTTTAATATATGGTTTATAATTTCATATATTATAGAGAAGAAAGCTTCTTTTAATCTTTATTAAATTTGAGTAACAACACAGACGTGTAGCTATTTTATAAGTCATAATCACATATATAAAATAGATAAAATAAAATAATTGGTAAAACCTAGATATAATAGGATAATTTAACTAAGGAGACTAAAACAGTAGGTAAA